>CM040177.1:37167474-37767474 GCA_022606695.1 Vaccinium macrocarpon | reverse complement strand
AGAAACATGAATTTTTTAAAAAGTGTTAAACTATTGTTCACATTGAATACCAAAATAAATTTATTTCAATTTTTAAAATTGACTCTGTAACTATTAGGGCATCCTTATCAGCCTTAACATATTTTGAACCAAATTTAACCCCCAAAATTCCTTTTATACTTTAGCTAACCCCTTTTTCAAAAACTCACAAAATTAAACTCTCTATTCTAATCACATATAAATAAAATACTCATTTAAATGCTGTCTCTCTCTCTCTCTTCCAATTGTTTTCTTAGGACAGTGGAAAGAGTAGTGGGTGGTAAAGAATATATTAAAAAATTGAGTAACCAAGGAATAGTGCTTGACTATTAGAAAGGGTGAAAGGAAAATTGAAAAACCCTGAAAAAATCGACTGACCGGTTCAATTTTCAGTCGGGAAAAAGCTGTGTCGGCTGACTTCGGACTAAACTGAACCGAAAAATTATCGGTTCGGTCTCGGTTTCATGGAAATTGGTTTGGACTGAACCAAACTGAACCGAAATCAAGCCAATTTGGACTGGAATACCTCGAAACCACCCCTATTTGAACTGAAAACCGAAAAAAACGATCCAAATCCCCAAAAATAACAAATCCTAGCCGTCCATCTCAATCTTAACGCTAGACTGAAAAAACCAAAAAAAACCAAACCACCCCGAACCGATAGGTCCGTCGTTTTTTTTCGGTCGGGATCGGCTCCCAGCAAAACCACCTCGAACCGATCGGTTTGGTCCTGGATACCCCAAAAACCGAACTGACTGATTTTCACCCCTAGCTATTAGTATTGAAGGGGTGTAGCAACTCGGAAAATTCTACAAGTGGTCCCTACATTTTGTTGAGGCTGATTTGGGAGCATTTTTTTTGCCTTTTACTCAATAAAGTAGCCATTAAAAAAATTTACCTCTCCTGATGGGAATGCTCTTATGCAAATGTTTATGGGGTAAAACAAATAATAATACATTCACAAGTTGGTGATGCCGGGGCCACTGCCAGCCCGGACGGCCGGACTGTCTTCTTCTGGGGACATGGTGAATGCGCAACAACAAATATTTCGTGCTGAAATTAACGAAAATTTGAGTTTGTGGCCTGGAAAAGGCCCAAGGTTACTTTTCCACATGGTTATATATTTTTGGGTCTAGAAAATGAAGTGGAAATTAAAAAAAAAGAAAAAGAAAAAGAAGAAGAAGAAGAGACAACATAGACATATGGCCTTGTTCCTCTTTAACTTTTTTTTTTTTTACTTTTTTAGAATATATTCGAGTTCCAATCATAATTTTGTACTTTTCCGAATCCTTCCGTTGAGACAAATCACCAAACGTAAATTTTTTTACACAAAACTAATAAATGTAAATTTTTCTGAATAAAAACAAAATGAAAAGTGCAAAAAGTTTATAAAAAAAAGAAGAAGAAGTCAATAGGACCAAGGACGTAGGACCTACATGTGGTGTATTGTTCCTACCCAAAAAAGAAAAACAAAATGGAGATATTGGAATTATATTCATTTGTACGTAGGATACATATAGATAGCCACTATCTATAGACATAGCCACTATCTGAGATATACTCATTTTGTTCATTTCATATTTCTAAAAAAAATTTTAAAAAGATTATTTCTCCATCACTCATCTTTTCAATCATTAATCAATTATTACACATCTCTTTAATTATTATTATTTTTCAAAAACTCATCCAAACTCTATCTCAAAGCTATTTTCTAAAATATTATTCTCAAAACTCTCAACCAAACACAGAGACTGTTTCACAAAAATAGTGTTCCTCTACACCGAAATGTTTTGGATGGTTGGACTGTGTGTGGTATGTTTTTTGTATTAAAATTTTCATATCATCCAATAGCCGGAAATATACCGAAACAGAAGAATAGAAGATTTGATTCCCATAGCCGCGAGAAATTTTTCAATGCCGAGTGGGTATTGCCCACGTGGTACCCGCTCGAAAATCTCAGCCATTCATAACGCGATCCAACGGTCCGGATTTGAAAAAGAGAGAGAGAGAGAATCAATTTGAACTGTCCAAAATACATTTGGATGACTCGGATCATGCTTGGGTACTAAGTAACAATACCCACTCAGCACCCAAACTTTTTTCCATAGCCACACAAAGGCATGACGGTTACATGCATATTACGACAACGTACGGTACTAGGTAAGAAATGGGACTTCTAATAAATTTGACGACAGCAATACCGGAGATTACTCTCATGCTACGTACTCTGCACTCTCTCTGTGTTGAATTTTTTGGATGGCATGAATCGTCACAGCACACGTCATTTGAAAGAGATTGGGCAACGATGGAGTGGAGCGATACAGAAATTAAGCAGTGTATTCTGATTTGTTGTTGATGATGATGATACAGGAAGGAAGAGAAAACTAAAAGGTAATATCGGATGGATGGAAGAAGTAATGAAAGCAGTGGTAGAAAAAATGAATTCAACTACACCCAACCACAAGTGATGTGGAAATTGAGTCGAGATCATTTTTTTCAGAGTGCTGGTGAGTGAGGAGTTGTTGCTTTGTCAATTGTTGGCTAATATCATGATTAGTTATGGAATTTGGATGACTAACATTCATGATTACCGTTGTGACAAGAGTGACCTCATAACGGAATTTGATTATGTGGTTAAAAAATTACTATCATAAAATTCATATTTTAATTTTTTTTATGTAAGTAGTATTAATAATTAATTTATTATCTATTTATTAATTTTATTCTTTTTTTTATGAGTAACGTTTACATAGTATTATATTATAGTATGTTATGCTTTTACTCCATTTTACGTATTAGATGATCAGTGTATAAAGTACACTTTACACACAAAAAATTGAATCATCAGTTCTTGTGAAATATAAATTTTGATTCACAGTCTTGGATAGACAATAGTACTTGTAACACAATTAGGAGTAGTATTTTAGTAGATCTGTTTTGACTACGGAAAGTGGATCAAGTTCCAATTCATTGTACTAGTACATTTGGGTGTATTGAAAAAAACCTCTTTAAGATAATTGTCTTAATACTAACATTATAAGACAATTATGAATCTTATGGTTATTATGAATACTTATGCTTTTATTCCAAAATTAAGTAATAGATGTGTATATTTGATGTTGTTGACTTTTATTCATTAGAGAGTGAGCTCTTTTTAGGATCAACAATTTTGGTGAGTTGCGTTGCAATATTACATAGATGAAATATTATGGGTTACAAAAAAACATTGATATATCTTTAGTGACAACAATTTTGTCAATAGGTTGTCACTAAAAGTATGTTGCTAACAAGTATTCCGTGACAACTTTTTAGTGAGTTGTCACTAGCTAATCCTATAATTAGTGACAGCTTAGTATAAAAAACAATTTTGTCAATAGGTTGGCCTAGTTTGTTTTTCATGCTGCTGTTGTTTTGCTTTGGTTCTGTTCTGGATTATGTCGACCATGTTCTATTTCCAGTTTTGCAAATTTGGTTCATTCCTTATCATTCTAATCCTTTATGCTTTTGTTGGTTTTACTCTTTTGGTTATTTGCAGTTATATGTACGTATTTGCATTTCCTTTTTCTGATTTAAAAAAAAAAAAAATCTGATATGGTTTGAATCAAAGCAGGTAATAGATCCCATGTTCAAACCTCATCGCCTACGTAATGGTTAAAATTTTCACGCGTTTACCCGCTTATGGATGAGAGCCTGATTATAGGTGAGGGGACGTGTGTATAAATAATAAAGTTGTCCCCCTCTCTCTAATAGGTTAAACTTTTAGATGAGTTGATGTTTAACAATTTAATCTGTTAAGAGAGATGAGTAATTTTATTATTTTTATTCTCAATAGTGAGGTACTGTCGAGCAGAGTTTGTAACATACATGATAATCAGGTTTGTCAAGTTCAATAAAGAAACAAGTCAATCAACGTTTATGTCACGGGAGGTAAAACTCAAATTCTGCTATGTAGGGTTTTGCATTATTTTTTTAATTGTCTGATTTGTACACGTCATTACTGAGTTCAGGAATTTGGTTCCCTGCATAGGTGTCATTGTGTTTGTATAAGGTTATAAGTATCAGGTTGTTACGTAACGGTTTTCGTGCCTTTCAATATCATTACACTTTGATACTGACCAGTAAGATAGAAAATCGGATGCGTATTAGCCGGTCACCATCATGCACATGTTAAGTTCCAATTCGTGGATCTGTTAACAGAAGTAACCACCGATATTTGATCCTCACGAAATTCAGGCACCGTAACTTTTTTATTTAAAAATAATTTTTCAAACATTTCGGACCTCTACAACCATCATCATGCATGTATATTTCGATACTCCCATAGTGTTAGGTTGCGCCCCCGTGTATGTGTGAGAGAGACAGAGATAATAATCAAATCATTATGGTTTGGTTGATATTTAGCAAATTAGCACTACGCAAGTGGACTGAATTGTACATGTCGGTAGTATTTTTGTCTTGAGGCATCATCAACAATATGGGAAGTATAATGGCCACGTAGCGGGTGCCAGTTGGTAGTAAATGGAATTCGTTAAAATGGTCACTTTACACCCACCTAGCTTCGATAAAATAATATAATAATCATGTTTGGCATGCGGACAAACTAGTTATTCATTTACAAATTTTTTACTCTACTTAAAAAATAAAAAAGAGTTGCCAGTATTTATTTCTGAATCACGTACAACAAGCCGCACATGGTATTGAATAGATACCATGTGACCGAGCCTATGTGATATTCGAACGTTTGCAATCGGATTGTTCAAAAGTGTATTGGACGGGTCAGATCGAAACCCTTTTTCTCTCTCATGTTTCCCTCCTCATAATCTGGATCATCCAAAACCGAAATGAACAGCGCATATCGTGCGCGCGTGGATACACCCGCTTGGAACTTAAAAATTTCTCGCACATGGAGTAAACTACAAGCGCAACACCCTGACAGTCGAACTAAAAAAAAAAAACTACAAGCGGACTCGATGAACTTTACTCTTCAAAAGATTTTATTTTTCTTCAATATCGTTGCGTTCTCTGAGAAAATAAAACTCAATTCATGTCTACATTAATATTAATAAGAGAATAATTATTAAGGAGATAATTGAAGTGCAATAGTATGAAAATCTAAAGCCGACAAAAAAAAATGAAAAATCTAATAGTAGTCCCATGCTTTTAATTATAACTAACATTCGCATATTCCGCCTCTAGCTGCTAAATGGATACTAGATCTTTCATCTCACATTTTTTATTATTCCCCGTGCCATCACTTGCTTAGTTTTCCAATGAAAAAGAATAGCGATTTCCGCACTCTTTTGGACTCTGGGGTTTTGCACAGTCAAGTGCTGTGCAACCTCATGGCGCCACGCCTGCCACATTCTGGCTATCTTAGATGTTTACCGGATAGCGCTCGTCGAGTACTATAAGTATACCAAAAATCAATTTATCGGATATCGTTAAGTATCTAATCGGACACAAATAGATTGATAAAAATGAGTTTATTGAATTGGATTCAGTGTTTATGTACATTTGTGTTCCATTTCATTTCAATATATTTGTATTCTGATTAGGCACTTAACGATATTCGGCCAAGTTGATTTTTTTAAACACTTGTAGTACTCAACGAGAGGTATCTGGTGAATGTCTTGGATTGCCGGAAAGTGGTCGGCGTGACCTCACTGTGCGTGCACAGCACGCTACACAACACTTGGCTGTGCAACACCCCTAGCTTCCCTTTTTACAAATAGCACTTTCTTATTTTTATGCAAGTGAATTTATATACAGTAACTATCATTTCCTTCTCCGTTTTTTTTTTTGTTCGTCGGAAATTCATAATTACTATGCTTTCATTGGTATATATACCTTTTCACATATGAAGAGATACTATGATAAATTACATGAATAATGACCAAAAAAAATATGAAAAAAGAACAAGAAGAGTGTGATAGATAAATGGAGTGGAAAATTAATTTCCTTATATCATGTCAAGAATACAAACCACAATAGGGAAAAATGTAGATTATGGGAGAATATCGTTCTATAAATGACAGTCACTGTCTTGAATGATTGTAAGTTTTATCTTTCCTCAGGGTCAAGATGAATGATAACCTTCCGAATATTCTACAAAATGATGATGGCTCTTTCTTCCATTCTGATAACAGAAATTTGTAAAAACACTAAAATATACATGCAGATAATATAGCAATTGTAGATTCACTGTGAATGCCTTAGGGCATCTCATCAAGATACTTAAATTAACTTTTTACCAAATGTAGAGAGCTAAACCCCTCAAAACCTCCTAAAATCAGCCTCACCAAATAATTGATTAAATTTACTTTTGCTACAATGGCTACTTAAATTTGGTGTGTTTGGTGTGGCACTGTTCCCACACCAAAGACACTGTTCATGCACTATTCACGCATTGTTCACTTTATTATTACAGTATTACTTTTGGGGAGTAAGAGTAGAAAGAAAGAATAGTCTAATATAGTAAAGTTGGAATAGAGAGTCTGATTTTGTGAGTTTTTGAATAAGTGATTTGCTAAATTATAAAATGTGTTTTTTGGAGTTAAACTTGGTGTTTTTTTATGTGGCTAATAATAATGCTCTTACAAATAATCCGATGGGATGATAATTAGGGATTGTTTGAGAATTGATTTATTTCCAAACTGACTTAAAAACTGAATTATTGTGCTTTACGAGATATGTTATTTTTTCACAATTCATTAACTCAAAAAGACAATATAACAACCTGCCCTAACTGAGCTATTAACCTCGAGTTATATAGTAGCTCGTGGCATTTCGTTATATATTCCATACATGGGCAACTCCATTATTTTCATCCAATGCTAACAAAAATACATAGTAGTGTCTATGATGAAAAGCCATATGCTAAAAAAAAAAAACCCCCTCTAACATTGCCTTTGGAAACAAATATCTTCTTCTCGATTTCTTCTGGTTTGGTATTTCTTATTTTGGCCTACACAGATCACAGTGCTACATACCCATAAACAATACTAAAAAATTGCCTCGAATTTAAAATCAGTGGCTCAGAGTCACTTGAAATCAAAACTCAGAATCTGGGCCACAGACTTTAAATTCTGGATAGTTTTCTTGGTAAACTTTATGGGTGCTTAGCATTTCCCGATAGAGAGAAAAGAGAAGCCATCCACTATCCCCTTAAATGTGTGTATTTTATATTGGGCTTTAATGTGTACTTTAGGCTTATTTTGTTTTGTTTTGTTAGGGTTGTAACAAGTTGGTTTAAATTTACTTGGAAATATTTATTTCAACAATTTGCACAAGTAATTTAGCACTACAAATATTAAAGAAAATTTAATTTATATCTATTTTTTCCCCCTAGTGTATGTTTTGAATCCAGTGAGGTCGCTTGACCTCGTTGCCAACATGGTAGAGTCGCCCCTAATTCCATACATAAGTCATATCTTGTGCTGATGTGGGACTAGGAGTCTAGGGTGGGGTATCGCAATCTCCCAACCTAATTATGCAACGTCCCTGCTGTATGGGACCAACAATCTTCCCCCGATGGCCATGGTGCAACACTTAGCTATGCATATATAACACTTTGCTCCTACTTTAGGATTCAAGAGGTGACTCATACAAATTTTAAAGGTGGCCCCCACCATGTAAACCGGGATTGTGCTTTGTTACCATCTGTAAAGACTTGCCCTAATCAACATGCTAATTAACCCTTAGCTTAACCACGTGGCTCAAAAGATTAACTTTGAGTTATATAGTAGCTCGTGGCGTTTCGTTATATATTCCATGTCATAATGTCATATCTTGCTAGTGTGGCACTGGGAGTCTACGATGGGCTGTCATAGCCAACTTAAGTCAGTTTCTGGAAGAAGACAATTAATTTGAAAAATTGTCATATTTCCTTGTACGAATGATGAATGTTAAATATTTTAGTTCGCTAAACCTTAGCTTTTGGTCCAAGGTTTGTCTTCCACTTGTGAACAGGGATGGAGTCAGAATTTTACACCTACAATGACAAGCATGTATACTAAGAAAAACTATAGATTGAATATTTGTCAAATCTTAATGAAATCAACATAAATATAGTACTCTCTCCGTCCCAAATTATTTTTAACAATTTACTAGATATGAACAAATACTTTTACTTTATGAAAAAAGTTGGAACCTTTACTTTAAAAAAAACTTATTATTTTTAAGTCCTCGTTTTACTGACCGGACAAACATCTTCAAATAAAAGGAGAAATAGTTTGTTATAAATTTAAACATATTTGTGCTCCTCGTATCATAGCCATGAGCCCATGAATGTCGCTTGATACGTTACTTTCTGGTATTCGATTTGTTGTTTTGCTTCTTCCCTTTTGTACGTTCATCTCATACCGTAATTGATAGAAACAAAAGTTAGCATAAAATACAAGGTTAAATTTTCATTTTTTTTTAAATTTATACCTCATATTTCATAATATTTTAATGGCCCATTAAATTTGGATTCATTGTTATTTGCTAATTCTATGGGTGAGAGAAAAAAACTAATATAACCTTTGATAAGCGTCCTCATTATGAAGCCAAGGGCAATTTTTGCCATTTTGTTGGAAGTCGAAGTTCAGTTTTCACCAAATTCTCCTAAGGTTTCTGAAATATTACTGAACTCCTTTGTTTTTGAAACTATTATCAAGATTTTCCCATTTGCATGCTATTTTTTCATCCAAAAACCATTAATTTGACTATAAAAGACTAAAATGCCCTTTCTTTTTCCACTAATATTCTTTATCACCCTTCCCCGTGTGTGTGTACAATCATGATCCAATGAGGACTTTAATATAAGGACTTTGCAGACCTCATGGATCGGGGTCGAATTTCGATCATCCAAATTGTTCAATTTGTTTAAAACATGTTTTTAAAGGTCCACGGGAGGTACCATAAAAAAAAAAGAAAAAAAAAGAAAAAGGGAAGGGTTCATCTAAGCAATTTTTCATACAAAATTGTAGATATATATTTTATGAAAAAATAATTGGATAAGCTCTTCCCGGTCATTGTTATGATTTCTCGCGTGGACTCTTAGAAACACGTTTTAAACGGCTATGCAGCCTTATGGGGAGGCCGCACCGGCATCTTTCCAACAATCGGAGACGTTCATTACGTAGAGTTCGTCGAGTACTACAAGCATGCCAAAAATCAACTCGATCGAATATCTTTAATTGCCTCATCGGAACACAAATAAATTAAAAAAGTGGTTGTGATCCAGTGTTTGCGTCCATTTGTGTTCCATTTCTTTTTAAATTATTTGTATTTCGATGAAGTACTTAAAGATATCCGATCGAGTTGATTTTTGGTGCATGTGTAGTACTTGACGAACTATACGCGACAAACTTCTCTGATCGTCAAAAGGAGGCTGGCACGGCCGGGCAATGGCTACACAGCACGGTGCTATGCATTCCATTCACAACACCCCCCTAAGGTCCGTTTTAAACACATAGAACGGTTCGGATCATCAAAATTTAATGGGAAAATGGGAGTCTGATACTTTTAGCAAAGTAGAGTATCCCTTATTAAACTCTACGGTGCGGGATTTTGTTGTTCTATATGTACATTTTTATCGAAAATTGCTCGGATCAAGCCCTTACGAATATTTTTTTATATGAATCCTCACGTTGAACGTTGAAAACACGTTTTAAACAAATCTAATGTTTCGGATCGTCGAAATTCGATTCCGAACGAAAAATCCCGCGTAGTCAGGGACTAGAGGTTTTTGGGTATTTTAAGTTTTTAAAAATTGTTTTTGCAAAATCCGAACCGTCCAATTTGTTTAAAATGTGTTTCTAAGGGACTCCGCAAGAAATCATAAAAAAAATAAATACTGGGAAGATTTCACAAAAATTGTACAATTTTAGTGACAAACTGCTCGATCAAGGTCTTGCCGGTATTTTTTTGATAATTTCTCGTTGGGATATATATATATACACCCACGCTCTAGTCCGGGATCCCGGAAATCCCGGACTGAAGCATTTTGAAGCCCTTCCCGATATTTTTTTGACGATCCGAGCCGTCCAATGTGTTCAAAAGGTGTTTTCCAAGGCCCACGTGCGAAATCTTCAAAAAAAAATACCAGGAAGGGCTTGATCCACGCAGTTTTTCGCAAAAACTGCATATTTACAAAATTGCGTGGATCAAGCCTTTCCAGGTATTTTTTTTTTGAAGATTTCTCGCGTTGGCCTTGGAAAAAACCTTTTGAACACATTGGACGGATCGGATCGTCAAAATTTGATCCGGAACTATGAGATCCGGACCCAAGGGTCCCGGACTAGAGAGTTCCTCTCTCTCTCTCTCTCTCTCTCTCTCTCTCTCTCTATATATATATATATATATATATATATATATATATATATATATATATATATATATATATATATATGTATTCCCACCCTCCAACCATATTCACTTAGTTATTTGTTTTAAAGAGACCCATTTAGGGTGACTTTTTAAATATTTTTTTTGTCTTTCTGTTTTTTCATCTTTTGGTCAACTTTTTTAGTTTTTTTAATTCATCTGGAGGAGGGATTGAAAAAGATAATACTCACGTATGTAGGATATATTGCACCCCCACCCCAAGCATATTTTTTTAGTTATTTTATTAAAAAGGGTTTTATTTGGGATTAGTTTCTTTAAGGAATTTAAAGATTTTTTTTACCCTTGTTTTTTGTCATCTTCAAAGAGGAGTTGAAAAAGTTGGAAAAAAATATGCAGATTATTATTTGGACCAAAAAACACTAAAGACCCGCCCAAAATAATATAATAGTATTTTTATTCTTTTTTTTTCTTTAATGACATGTGATGCTCATAATTAAGTTACGACCTGTTAAACAATCGTCAAAGAGATCTTGCCTTAAAACTCTTGTGGTTTTGTCGAAATATAGTAATAAGAATATATAAACCCACATATATGTATAAACTTTTTCAAATCCTCTATTCAAGGTGAATCAAAAAATAAAAAATTGACCGAGGGCATTTTAAATCATTTGATAGTCAATTTAACGATTTTTGGATGGAAAGTTAAGGAATGGGTGAATCTTGATAATGGTTTCAAAGGAGGTTGGCGATATTTTAGAAACCTCAAGGGAGGTCAGTGAAATTTAACCTTTTAATATTTTTTTGACTTTCAAGTCTTTCTTCCTAAACGAAAGCTTATTCCTTTCTCCTTTTCTTTTCTTTTTCTTGAGGGGAAAATCATATAAAACCTTATTCCTTTTGTCATGATTGTGCTTCCACTTATTACAGTAATTCACTATTGCAATGACCATGTAAACGCAAAAATAAAAAACAAAAAAGGTGACATGCAGTGGTTAGGATATACGTACTGTTGTATACAAATGAAGCCTGCTTTTTCACCATCATTTCTTTCTGCCCCAGTTGAAAGCTCAATCCCTCCGACCCCATCCATTTTCTCTCTTTTTCCTCGTGTAAATTGTTGCAACCACCACAAAAGCAGAGAGAGAGAGAGAGAGTAGGGAAATTTGGGAATAATATGGTGGTTTCAGAGGTGCTTTTCTAAGAGATTTTAAGGTCGGAGGTCATCGTTCAGATGGAGGCTTGTCCCCTGCCATACTTGTATCAGCTTGTTTGCTAGATCTAACGCCCTTTAGTGGGAACCGGGCCCCATCTCAAAAGCTATTGTGGGGCCAACTTTATAGGCTACCCTTTCTCTATCTGGAGTGATTATTCAGTATTATGGCTACTTACGGTCTCGATCGAATCAGACTATTAGGAATTCAATCTTAATTCATGAGTAACAGTTTTAAAAAAATGTAATTTGCATCTGGACTAAAAATTCTACCATTAGGTTCCAATCTAATCCATGAGTCATGGAACGATTTTGATTTTATCCACGAATTATATTCCATAAGAAAAATAGTGACTAGCAAGGAAAAAAAAAATACAAGAACCAATGATTTCCATCCGAATGCATTGAATAGGAATAGAACAATGGAACACAAAATAGGTAGATTAATATCAAAATCGAAATGTGAGACCAAGCTCACTTCACACTGAAAACAAATTTCGGGGCACGAGGAATTTGTAATCAAGACATACAATCCCCTAAACCTGGAAGACATCGCATTCAAAGATTTAGCTAATCACTGATGGAAACCCCTCCAATGACCTACTTTATGAAAGCCAACGCCGGCCGATAGGTGGGTTGAGAGAAATGCTAGCAAAACAGCGAACCTTCGAAGCCACAAACATCAGAAGCCACTTCAGGACCAGTCCCCGCTGTCATGGCAGACTTTAGGAGCATGGAAGCACACGCTGCAAGGCCGACAAACCACGCACCACTTCGAGCACGGTTACTAAATCCAGGGCCATAACACGGAGCTACAGAAAAAACTAACGAGATTATTACCCACCACCAACCTAACTGAATCTGGAAAACCAGATCAGAAAACTTCCAGATTGAGGTAACCCACCCGGAAAATAGAAAGACACAACTATAACGAAAGAAAAACATCACCGCAAAAAATTAACCTTCCCAATCCCAGCCTCTCTGCTAGCCACTAAACACCGGATCTGAGAAGACGAGGCGGCCGGAGACAACCTGAATCAGCCCACAAAACGATAGCCGAAAACCAAATCGCCTGAAAACTACCAAAGCAAAACTGGAGGTAGATACACCAGGGTCAGAGAGGGGAGAGTTAGGAGGAGCTAGAGGGAAAGGGGAGAAGAGGTCAGGGGAAGGAGGAGGAGGAGCAGGCAGGGGGGGGCCCTCCGCCCCATGAAGAAACCCTAGGGCTGCTCTTTTTTGCCATGAGAGAAATGAGGAGGAGCACAAGGCATGCTTCATATTATATTAATAAGTTCATACTCATCTAAAATACAATACTTTCAAATGCGAAAAAACAAGAATCATGTACAAGTTTCCAATCCAGCAACCAGTTTCAAATTCAGCAAGCAAATTTTCATGGTTGCAATATATCATATTAGGTTTGGTTAATCCACAGTTTAAAAATGAAATTTCATGATGTCCAGACCACAAGTCACTGCAGTTTTTTAATTTTTAATCCATATTTGGATCATTAATTTATGGTTCCAATCCAAAACGTACAAATCAGATCAGTTTAGACCGGTTTCACGATTCACTAGAGCCCTATTCAATATTTCATTAGCATCACCCCTGCCACAACACATTTCACATCGACACTCATACGCTTGGTTATAATTCCACTTGAATACATTGTTTAAATTTGAAAGTATTGACACATTACATGACAGATATTCCCTCTGTCCTAAATTGTTGGTCCTACTTTGAAAATCTAACTTTTTCTGAAAAGTACCAAAAAAGGAAAAAAATACACACTTTTTTTTTTGGTTAACTTTTTAAAATGGTCATATGTTTTGAGACAGCCAAAAACAAAAAAAATGACAAACAATTTGGAACAAAGAAGGTGTATTTTTTGCGGGGATAGGTGGTTGGCTCCTCTCTAAGCCTCGGACCCTAGGGGGCCCTCTCTCAAGTACAGTAGCTAGTACCCCATGATCATATCAAAAACCTTTCCCATGCTTGCATGCATTTATGGACTTCATTTCCAATGTCCAACCCCACCCCCTATAAATTATCATGTCCACATTCCCCATTTTATGCACACCCTTCCCTCTCCTATTTTTCTTATGCAATTACTCTCTCTCTCTCTCTCTCTCTCTCTCTCTCTCTCTCTCTCTCTCTCTCTCTCTCTCTCCACTTTTGTACTTAATTTCTTAATTTTATTTTGGTGTACATGAACGGTAGCTTACAAAAGCAATAGCAATCCAATATTACGAATTCTGTATATCGGAATGTCAGAGGACATGAATCTCTCTGTAAATGGTCAATCTCGTGTCCCTCCTGGTTTTCGATTCCATCCCACGGAGGAGGAGCTTCTGCACTACTATTTGACGAAGAAAGTGGCCAATGAGAAGATCGATCTCGATGTAATTCGCGATGTAGATCTTAATAAGCTTGAACCATGGGATATTCAAGGTAACACAACCTATATTCGGTTCTTTTTCATTTCTTTAGGTTATAAATCTCGATCGATATTTGACCTAATAGACTAATTGTTCTCTTTGTCGGGCAAAGTCCTATTTTTCATTTGGTGTGTTGGTGTTTTTCGTTCTGGGTTTTGTAGAGAAATGCAAAATAGGATCCACCCCGCAAAATGATTGGTACTTTTTCAGTCACAAAGATAAGAAGTATCCAACGGGGACTCGAACAAACCGTGCGACTGCAGCGGGTTTTTGGAAGGCTACCGGCCGTGATAAGGTCATATACAGTAGCTTCAGAAGGATTGGAATGAGGAAGACTCTAGTTTTCTACAAAGGAAGAGCCCCACATGGCCAAAAGTCGGATTGGATCATGCATGAATACAGACTAGATGACACCACCCATGACACAAGTGTAAGCAATAAATCTTCCTAATTTCACTACAATTGTGCACCGTGCCATGTCCATATCTTGTTGCGTGTTACACAATTTTTTTTCGCCCCCTGTATCCAAGATGTTCTGGGCCAACATAGACTCCATATTGTATGCGATTTGCTGTAGAAAAAGACCAACAAAAAAAAAACCAAAAAAACAAAAACAAAACATACTATCTAGTGCACATTTTATATTTTTAATACATTTGCACTTACTTTTTATATACTTTTCACATATTTTAACACATTTTTTAAGTCTTAACATAAGCCCAAAGGGCTTTTTTTTTAAAAGCATTTTCGATATTCTATATTGTACAATCACCATAATTATTACTTTCATATTATAGGTCATTTATAACCTGTCACATCCCACTTTTTTTGGGAGTTTATATCAGTTTTCTTGGTTAATTTGCATAAAGGTGTTGAAAAGAATGTCACAAGTAAAAAACAACCAATACAATCAATATCGTGTAAAAATAAAAAAAATTGTTACTTTATACTCCTAACACGTATTTGTATTATCTTTTCTCTTTTCTCCGGACAGAGTTTGGTAGTAAAAAAATTGTGTTACTTTAATTACCTAGATGTACAGATAAAGCATTTTCCAATCTTTGCAGTTACTCTTCTTAAAACTCGATAACATTTTCTGAATATAATTTTTTCTTCACCATGGAAATTAGAATGAGGAGGTTTATTATTATTTTTTTCTTTATTTTTCTCTGTCATATACAAGAAAAAGTCGAGGCCCGAACCATTCATATAACCCCTAACCGAACTCTGCTTCAATGCACAATAGTTTGTTCGATGGATTAAACTTTCAGCCAATTTTTCTCGACATAACTACGCAATCAAACGTAATTAATTCAGTAAAAAAATTATTTTGAAAACAGACCAAATTAAGTAACATACCCTTACAAGAGCCTTTTAATTCCAACGGTGAAATTTTGCAGGCTAATAATCTAGGAGGATCAGGAGACTCGTTCACCGAAGAAGGGTGGGTGGTTTGTCGTGTTTTCAAAAAGAAAAACTACAACAAGGCTCTCGAGAGTGCCCAGTGCTCGTCAACTTCCACGGACATGATAAGAACCCAACTCCGCAACATTTCAACCAACGACGGTGTGCTCGATCAGATTCTTCACTACATGGGACGTTCTTGCAAGCAGGGAATCAATCAAACAATCAACACCACCACCACCACCACCAACAACAACATGCTATTTCTTCCTCCAATCAACGCAAGTGTAGACACGCTTCAAGACCGATTTGCCCACCTCCCGAGGTTGGAAAGTGACCATAATTCTTCCCCGTTCAATCAGGATCACCCCTGTTTGCCCGAACAAGGTGGCAGTGGTTGTCGCGATGGAAACCCGAGAGATGGGCTAAGCGATTGGGTTGCGCTCGATCGGCTCGTGGCCTCACAGCTCAACGGGCAAGACGATACATCGAAGCACTTGTCTAGCTACGGTGATGATCCGAACGACGACTTCAGTTTTTCAGTCGATGATCACGACGACGCACAAATATCGCAGCTTCGTTTAAATAGATCATCACAGTCCTCGGAAGTACTCTACGGCAACGAGATTGATCTTTGGAGCTTCGTCACGCGATCACCGTCATCATCGTCGTCTGACCCACTTGGCCACTTCTCGGTATAACAGAAATACGAAAAAGAGATCACAGTGATATTGTAGTATCTGCTAAAGTCAAATATTAATTATGTGAGTAGATATTATGCACGAATCTGATATATGTAGCTCATCCATAAAATATAAAAAAAAAAGAGAGAGTTGTAGATATGAGTTGATTCACTTGATTGGCATTTGTCAACCATTTGACGTCTACTTTAATAATCATGTCTTTTGTTTCGAGAAATTATTTTATACTCCTACAGTATTGCTCCAAAGAGTATTTGAACCACGTGTTTGTGTAGAACTCACACAAATGCGTGATACAAAACTCCTAAGAGCAATGCTTCTGGAGCATGGGATACTCTCTCCTTTTGTTTCAATATTAATGTCAATTAAACAACATTGTGTATCTTCTATATTTGTCATCTCACATGGTGCAATTTGACACTGCAGAATATGGTGCTTAGCATTATCACTCTCTTTATGTTCCATTTTATTTTTTCCACTTTTTCATTTTTTGATTCCATAAATTGTTGTCCATTTTGAAAAATCAAAACTCCTATGAGTTCTCTTTTCCCTTTCCTATTTCAGTTCAATAAAAGTGACACGAGTTTAAGATGAATTTAAAGTTTGAAGAACTAATCGTTTATTAAGTACAACTGCGTAAGTTAAATTTTTTAAAATAGACACACAAAAAAAAAAAAAAAGAGAACTCAATCTCATATTGTTTTTTTTTAATGATCGGACACAATCTCACATTGCTTGGATATGAAATGTGTGATCTATTAATATGATATGGAGAGATCTCTCCGAATAACAACTTAAGTTTTAGGGTTTTATAAAGTTTTTACATGGTATTAGAGTAAAGCAAAAAATTCATACTTGAAAGTCTTCAAACGCGGTTGTATATTAGGGGAACATAAGCATATTAGGGGAACATAAGCATGCAATTCCACAATATTTGGATAGAATGAGTGGTCGGTTAATTTAAAGTTCAGACATCTTCAGTATAATAACTTCAAATTTTAATTTGGATATAACCTTTCTAGAGGGAGAGATTTATATTCCTAGGTCTTGCCGGGGTTAAAGAATCTTTTTACTTTTCTTTTTTGCATTAGACAATTGATTCGTTGTCGTTCACGATGATAAAGACACAGGGTTAGGATTTTTGCGATCGAAAAAGCTTTAGTTGGCTAGGACCCAATAAGAAGACAGATCAAAGGTCACATGATTCGTGTTAGTCCACAAGTCACGGTGCAATTGATCAAATTATGAGAGAGAGAGAGAGAGAGAGAGAGAGAGATGCTGGCCAACGTACTAATAAAGTTGCAGAAAGTCCGCCACCTTTTAGAAAAATTCGAGATTCGTTTATAAAATTAGTTGTAGTACTTGGTCTTAACTTTTAAGAGAGAGTGCAGCAGAATAAGTAAAAAGACATTTTAGCTATTTTACGTATCTAAATTTACATAATGGGGCTCTCCAAAGAGCCTCAATTAAAGACTAGGTAAAATTACTATATCAACAGTACCTAGGTATATTTGGCTTTGTTCTGGTCACCAGGAATAAATTATTAAGAAATTAAGAGGATTCTCTTTAAGTTAGAGTTGCAAACGAATCGAGCTGCTTGCGAGCTTCGTTTGCAGCTCATTAAGGCAAGGCTCGGCTCGGCTTGTTAAGTAATTGAGCTGAGCTCGAGCTCAATTTTCTAGCTCGTTTAGTTAAGGAGCTCGCTAAGGCTCGGCTCGGCTCGTAAATGCTTAGCTCGATTGTATGGGCTCGGCTCATTTAAGGAGGCTCGTTAAATAAATTATCCTAGCTCAGCTCGTTTATGACCGAGCTAAGCTCCAGCTCAATTTTTCAGCTTGTTTACTTAACGAGCTGAGCTCGAACACTACAAAGCTCTACTTGGCTTGGCTCGTTTGCACCCCTACCTGAAGTACAAATCAAATCCACAAAGTAAATTGACAATACATCTTGGAAAATATGGGTGGATATAAAAATCTCCAACCAAAATCGAGACATTATTTGCCAATGCATCCACACATGGAGCCTGTCGTGCATTAGGTGCATGGCACCGTGCCATGCACTCATCCGGCCATCCGTGCGAAAGTGCACAGCTCGGATCAAATCCAACCCCATGCATGTGAGAGCCATTGCTTAGATTTGATCAAAGATGTACATTTTCTCAACAGACGGCCAAAAAGGTCTATGGCACAGTGTCGTGCACCTAGTACACAACAGGGACCCCTTGTCCTCCACACATCAATTAGATTCACGATAAATATGCTTGATGGACAAAGCCTCAAACTCCTCCATGTGTGACTTGCAATCAAGAAGAATGTTACTAAAAGGATGGTTTGTCTCATTACGATCAGCAAGGACTTGAATGGCACCAAGGCTTCCATTTCTATTTCTAGATTCTTCATGTTGAGAAAATTTTGGGTACCATGAGGGAACCATGTGGCACTCATACGTGGTACCCATCAACCAATGATAGTGTGAAAAGTGACAACTTATCTCCAAATCACCTTGAGTCAGTATTGGTAGAAGTCAACCTTTAGCCCTTGAAAACTAACGATGAAATAAACAGCCGTTTGGTGCTTCCCCCGAGAACCATCTCTCTCTCTCTCTCTCTCTCTCTCTCTCTCTCTCTCTCTCTCTCTCCTCTTACCCACCAGAGTCCAAAATCTTCTCTTCGCCAAACTCTTACCCACCGGAGTCCAAGTAAATTGATTTTCCACATCTGATTAGTACTTGACCTAACTCAAAGTGTACTTAGAGTTTTGAGCATATTTTACACCAGACTTCGACCTTAGTTTGAGCCGATTGCTCGTTGTTATCAGTTGGTAAGTAAGCTATAAAAGAGATGGGTGACAATGAATCATTAAGGGACAGACAAGATGCAAAATATGGCCAACATCACAAGGAAAGGAAATTCTCGATTCATCTCTGTTTCTTGCCTAAGAACAGAGCACAAAAGGGGTCTCACATTATATAATTCTGTTTATTGAGTTGTTGATTAAATGAGATTGTAAGAAGTTTGGGAGTGAATTTTTGTTGTAATGAAATTGACAATGTAGTCTTTTAATTCACTGCTTGATTGCTGAATAAAACCAATGGTGCCTCCATGTCCAATATGTGTTGAATCTGCATTTTTTTTTATGCTTCTAAGTATAATTGAAGGGTTCCTTATCAAATTTGGGTGTGGTTACTGATGACCATGTTTACAAAAATTTGGGTTCTCCTTATATGGTTGTAGCCCTTGAGAGAGTGTTTCACTGTTTCTCCAGTTTCAACAAAAGATCAGCAGATGTACAATCATATACTAAATAGTAGAATACTAGTAGAATATAATAGAAAATTCTTAATGAACATGCTGATAAAATCTCATCGTCCGAGGGTATTTATTATACTTTGCTTTATGTTTTTAATTGAATTAACATTGTTTCCTCATGAAAAATAGTTAATTGAATTTCATAGATAATGTCAAAATCAATTACTAGGTGGGTAGTAGTTAGCAATACACACATCTTTAAGCTCAAACCAAACTGGATAGAGCACCCCCTCTGTAATGGGACCAAAATTAAGCAAATTTGAAGAACAAATCCTAAAGAGAACCGATTAATCTAATGCTTAGATGGAGTGTGTGTGGTTGTCGCTGATTCATTTATCGTTTGGTGTTTTGATTTAGGTTGCTTAATTGAGGACTGATTTCTAGGCAAGTGATTAAAGAACATGAGAGAGAGAGAGAGAGTAAAGAAAGAACATGTGAAATTTGAAAATTTGAATTTCGTAGTGAAATTTTGAATTTTCAGGGTGGAGAAAGAGAATGGAAAGAGAGAGAAATCTAGCGGCGTTACCTTCTCCTTCTCCGTCATTCTTTACAGAGTCAATTGATTGTCTACCCACTTCCTGACAACAACTGAGGTGGAGCACTGGTGTTGTTTTCAAATTGGTGTAGGGTACCACGTCAGCCTTCCACGTTGGTACCCTATTGGCACCTAAAATTTTCTCCTTTATGTTTGCTTCATTCGCGAAAAGGACACGTACATTTTCTTAAAAGACGGCCCGAAGGGTCTATGATAGTGTCATGCACCTAGTACACAGTAAAGACCCTTTGTCCTCCACACATCAATTAGCTTCACGATAAATATGCTTGATGGACAAAGCCTTAAACTCCTCCATGTGTGACTTGCAATCAAGAAGAATGTTACTAAGATGATGGTTTGTCTCATTACAATTAGCAAGGACTTGAATGGCACCCAGGCTTCCATTTCTATTTCCAGATTCTTTATGTTTGCTTCATTCGCGAAAAGGAGGCCATCACACAAGGCCCAAATTTTAGTCATGAGAGTCAAATTTGCATGCATGTTTCTGTGAAACCCACCCAACCAATTTCCACGGTGATCATGGAGTAGTCCTCCTATTTAGGTTTTCCCTATTACTAATGATTGTATTAGCAACTTGGATCGATGTAATGTAGCTTTTTCGTGACTCAAAGAGACGTCGATTTCTATCATTCCAAAGAGAAAAATGATTTTCCATGGGAGGCCTGAAAAGTGATGATCACTGTTTCTAGAGTTCTAAAGGATCCATTTGAGAGGAGTGTCAGTATGGTTTGACAAGAGAAATTGGAGGGCTGCCCAAATATTTGCAGCTCTAGTGTAATAACAAAGGGCATGACAAGTATTTTCTAGCAGAGAGGGACACCATTCACACCGTGGTGTTTGGGTAAATAGATTATTACTTGCAGGTGGAAAGTGTTGGGGTTGCGAAAACCAATTTATGAAGTTTTAACACTTTTGGTCAGGACTGTTTTAAGAACTGTCAGGATCGTCAACAGTTTCTATAAAAATAGTCGCGGTTGTGGGAGTTCGATCAGTTTAGGAATTCAGATTCATTCATTCAACGTAGGATTTTTTCAGTCAGAGCTATGAGTCCAGAAGAAGGGAAATCGAAGATCGAAAGTTTGATGCTTCAGATTTTTCTTTCTGGAAGAACCAGACCAAGGATTATCATATTAGAATGATCTTTACCGGCCATTGCTGGATAAGGAAAAAGGGAAGAAAACAGAAGAGTGTAACAAAGATTGGAATGTTCTTGACCGGAAGGCAATGAGTTTGATCCTATTATCGCTCTTGAAGTTTGTCGCAAACAATATTCTAAAAGAGAACAACGTTCGATCTGTCGAACGCTCTTGTAGATATGCATGAGCAGCCCTCCGCTGTGAATGAGGTACACCTTATGCACAATCTTTTAAATTTTTGAATGTCTTAGTTGCCAAATAATTGGCAAATTATGATTATGGAAATTCCTCAGAGTGAGAAATGAGCTATCCAATACAATAATTTGATTTTCCTTTTTAGCAGCTATAGTTCCCTGTTATCTCCATCTCCTTACTTGGAAGACCAAAGTCCAACAAAGGGTGATCCAAGCTTATCTTTTCTCAAGCTTGGTGAAACGATCGTACTGTTATTTGTAATGCGGTTTGGAAGGAAAAATTCAAATTGAGCGAAATTGTGAGTTTGGTTTTGATTGAAGAAGTTAGGAGGAAATCACTAGAAGCCTAACCAATGGTGGTCAAAATTAGAATAGGTATCACTCAAAGTCATGCGGCAAGGGAAACCGTGGGAAATCGCAAATATGGGCCATAAAGGGTGAATGTTGAAACTGTAGCCAACTGGGTCACATGTCATCAGTTTATAAGGCTCCAAAGAAGAACAATGGTGAGAATGAGGCCAACATCATTTAGGATGCACTTGTTCTCAATGTTTTCAATAATGAACCGAAAAGATTGCTTAGTAGGCCGAGATTGATGGATGGGGCAACCTAGATTGTCACGCTCTCGATTTTTAACATAATAATATTAATGTTTTCGATCATAAGATTCTTGAAATATGATGCATATCCTTGCCATGTCATC
Organism: Vaccinium macrocarpon; assembly: GCA_022606695.1. Lineage (NCBI taxonomy): Eukaryota > Viridiplantae > Streptophyta > Magnoliopsida > Ericales > Ericaceae > Vaccinium > Vaccinium macrocarpon. The sequence goes on along the minus strand of CM040177.1, from coordinate 37,745,478 downwards.
TCTCATGACCCAAAGAGATTCCCAAAAGTTACTCCATGAATTACAATCCCATTTGCAATGATCGAAGTTAATATATGTTTAAGTAATTACATAAATGATAAGTTACATCTTTAACTTCCAAAATAATGTTTTACAGAGATGAGAGTATAATTCTATATGTAGCTCTCAAAAGAAATCATGCCAAGTCATGCATCTGGATATTACCAATTCAATTAACCAAGCCTCAACCTTTAAATGTGGAACGACTTTTGAAACATTCCCTTAACTTTCATCATTAACTCATTATGTCATGTTGAGTGTTAAACCGATTGTTTGGGACCTCATATCCCATGTCGAGCGTTTATTGAACCGCATCACCCCCGCCGAGTATTTATGGCACCTCGTAATCACCTGCCGAGGGTTTATAGGGCCTCATCACCCCTGCCTAGTGTCACTGATTGGTGGACCTAGTGTCTTATTTTTCTTAACTTAATCGTTTCCAATTCTCAAGATCCACATACATATCACACCACGTATCCACCCAATTCCCCTACGCATCACTAACATCAAGTAATTCAATTTTCCTAAGACTAAAACCGGTTCCACAAAAATTCGGATTGCATGAAAAAACATGTTCAGGTCTAAGTATGTTCCAACAAAAATCTATATCGATTAAACACATCCTTATTCACTACATGTCACATAGAGAGAGAGAGAGAGAGAGAGAGAGAGAGAGAGAGAGAGAGAGAGAGAGAGAGAGAGAGAGAGAGAAATTCCTACTAAAGAGGGTTTTTGAGTAAAACCCTAAATGCCCTAAGTGGATCTAGATTCAAATTGCTAAGGCCTTCTTCGGTTTCTGGTGTTGAAAAGATTTTTCTAAAACTTAATTTGATATTGAAATGTTGATGTTTCCCATCCCACTCGGGCCCCACCCCACCCCACCCCTTCCTCTCTATCTACCCAGTTCACTTTTAAGGGGGCCCAAATTGATCCAGGCCCCCCAAAAAAAAAAAAAAAAAAAAAAAAAAGGTGTAATGCAAGTGTCCATTTGTCCCCTTTCCTTCACTCTCTCTCTCCCAAAACCCGACGTCTAATGAAATGTTTTAGTAGTACAATGAGTAATTACTATTCCAGACTTTGAATAGTCAAGGGGTAAGGGTGGACCCCATTCAATTCATAACCAAACAACAATTTTTAACTTTTTACTGAAAAAATCTTCCAAAGCACCCATCTGAAAAAGGCCTAAGAACAACCTCTCTCAAAGCTTTACTACAGGATCTACCACCTAGATCATCTAAAAACTTGTTAAAATATATTATCAAGGATATCAAGAGAGGTGAAAAATCAGCCAAGAGAGGTAAACAAGCTCAAGAAACGTGATGTTTACCTCTTCAAGGGAGAAATTTGAAATCCATGAATGATTTGAGAATTAGACGTGTAGATTTTGAAGACTTGTGATAGATTGAGGTAGAAATCACAAGATTTGAGTAAGTTTTGAAGAGAGAGGTGGGAGAGATGAGTTTTGGGTGCTTTTCATGGTGTTGCAGTGTGAAAAGAGTAAAGTTGATGCTTTTATAGTGGTTTGATCCGCGACTTAGATTTACTAAAAATTCACTGTGTGTACCAGTTCTACGTAAAAGTGAGAACCGGTTCAAACAAGAAAAATTGGTTCTACTTGGAACATTTCCAAAAATTATTTTCTTCTTCCACCAATTCAATCCCCAATCACTACAAGCAAACACTACATATTTACATTCCATTACTTCAAGTTAAAACATAAAAAATTACTTATAAGGAAATAACCCTCATTTGGAAACAATGGTGGGGTCTAAAGAGGAAATAGATAAAAGGTAAACTCCCCCTAACAAGAATAAATCTAGAAAATCTCAAAATAGTGTAATTTCAAATATGGCTTCTCAAGCTCTCTTGACTTGCACAAGGCTTCATCTTAAGGCTCCAAAAATAATCTCACAAAGATCAGTTCAAACGTACCATCCCAAAAATAAGAAATTTCACAATTAAAGCCAAAACAGCCCTTCCAACAACTAAGTCATATTGTTGACTTTTCATATAGTATCGACATCGTATCTCAAATGCACATAAATCAAAATGATTCTTGGGTCTGCCCTCTCTGATGCCTTTTGACTTTGATTTGAGGGCATGATTCTTTAGCAAACGCAATGGTATAGGGGGATCAGAGGTTTCAGTGGTATTCTGTGAGCAGCCACTTTGTGAATTCATTACCAAAGGTTAGGTCTGTCTCCAATCCATTTGTTTCAGTAGTATTCTGGGAGCAGCCACTTTGTGCATTTATTGCCAAAGGTTAGGTCTGTCTCCTATTCATCCCCCGCCCATACCCCCAATTATTGGGGACTTAATGAGTTTTGTTATTGTTGTATCGACATCGTATCTCAACACACCTCACAAACCACAAATTTTATAAGAGAAGGGAATTATGGGTCTTTACATAGATAGTTGCCAAAAGAGAGAGTTTGGGAAAATCTAAAAGCTGAGGAAAGGGAAAGCCGCTCAGCCTCATTTGTATTTTTTGGAAAAAGGACCTTGGATTTGCTCAAACTTACTTTGAGACTAGAGAGGGAGCAGAATTCTTGTAGAATGTTTGTAATGGTACAATTATCCATGTTGGGGTTCGCCTAACAAAATAGGACGAGATGACGCAAAGAAGAGGTGAGAAAAGATCGGGCACTTCTCGATATTCTGATAGGGCTCAAAGTATTGATTCTCACAAGCCTAGGTGATTTGCAAGGAGAGATCATAGTCCATGCAGAGAATGAAAATATAAAAGTACAAATGATCACCTTGGAATAAAACACCACCCCAAGTCTGAGAGAACAAGGAAGGCAAGAAGCCAAACAAAAAAAAGAACAAACCCAAAATCAACCACAACTCCTCCGATCCTCGAAATCCTAACAATAGCACCAAAGTGCAGAAACAAACCAGAATAAAACCATGGCCTTACTAAACTGCCCAAAACCAAAATAATCAAATAGACAGAGACCACATAACCTCAAAACCGAAACCCAACCCGCAAGACCTTAATTACTACACCTTGGACAACTCCACAAAACAAGGAAGAAAGTCCCAGAACTTAAAATTTCAAAGAACTAGCGGCACCATCCTCCAAGTCGTCGTCATCCAAGTCATCAATATCACATCTCACCCTTTCTGCTATTTCGACATGATGATATTGATCCAAAGCGGTGGAAAATTGAAGAAATGCAATTTCTCCCATCATCCAGTGGTTCATCACTATGAAACATTCATGTGCTCCTCCTATTTATGAGTTTGACTTTGATAGAAAAAATAGGATTGTAGATGGTTGTAGGCTTAAAACATCCATCAAATCTGTCATATTCCTTCTTTTGATTTATTTCTCATGTTCTTGAGGTTCCATAGAACTTGATTCGCGATTTTTTTCCAATGAAATCCATTCTCCCTAACAGTGAAATTGATTGGCGAGTTCCGGGTTGAGTTTAGAGGCAAGTTCCGATTGGCCGCGATCACCTCGGACTACAACCATCTGGGTCAAAGAATGAGTTTAAGGTATAGATACTGACACACACACACAGACATGATGTTTTGTATTATTTAAAAAGGGAGGTAAAATAGATACTGGAGTTTTGATAGAGATGTGAAGCGAAAAATATATATTGTTCACCAACATTTTTTTGCTCAACATTTGTCTATTTTGTTCCACTTGCTCTAACAATTGAGATACAGAAGTACAATTGAGTGTTCGTCTCTTAATTCACAAGTTACGTCCCAAGAAAGAAAGTACTTCCAAAATGCTTGTCCCTCTATCAAGTCAAATTAAAAAGCTTCTTGCCATTTTTCCAAAATAGTTTTTTAAATTTGTCTCTAAAAAGTACTAGCCATTATTATGCTAAAAAGATAGCCCCCTAAATGATACAGTACGTTTTACAATGAGTACTCAAAAATTTCCCTCGTTTAATTTCAACTCAAATGTCATGATTCAATTACATTTCAACCCGCAACCTTAATTGAATACTCCGTATATTGTTACATTTCATTTCAATTCAGCTATAGTTTCTTGGTCTAGATTAGTAGACTGTAAAAATATTCCACTCTTTATCCATTAAGTGCATGCATGCAGAATGATTATCTATATTTAAGTGCAGCACTAAGAAACATCCATTTAAAACATCCATCAAAATTGGGTCAATTTTCAATTTTACCCTTAAAAAGTACTTTTCTCATCTTAATTGACTAGTCTATTATCTTTTTATTTTATAACGTTTTTATGATTTTGAAAATTTTGTATAATAAAACTAATTGATATATATCAAACAAGATCCATATTGAATATGTTTTGACTTTCATATAATAAATTAGCCTCATAAATTTGGTCACAGTAATATTGACTGAATTTAGGGGCAAAATAGAAAAGTTAATACAAAATTTTCACACTCCTTAAAAACCCGTTTCCCCAAAAGGGGCCAAGAAATTGAGACGGAGGAAGTACTACATTACACGTGGCTAACCTTTTTTTCTTTTTCTTTTTTATAGATTTGAGGGGAATAGTTTAATATAGTAAAGTTAGGATATGGAGTCTGATTTTGTGAATTTTTTGATAAGTGACTTGCTAATTTATAAAAAGTATTTTTGAGGTTACATTTAGTTTTTTTTTTTTTTGTTGAGCCTGATAAGATGCCCTTAGTAAACCAAAAACCGACCCTTAGAAATGGTGGCCCTACCATTTTACATGGGTTTTACCAATAGATCCCACGTGGGCTCCTTTGAGAAAAAAAACCCAAAAACAGATTATTAGTTTTTTCATTGTCTTTAGTCAATTTTTTTTGCATTTGTTAGTTTTGAGTCAAATTTTGTGATTTCTGAATTTCTCTCAATAAGATGAATCTAACAAGTATAAAGTTATGGTCAAACTAAATATTTTTTTGAATAAAGCCGAAATACTTGAATTACTATTTGACAAATATGCGCTTGGTAGGGCCTGAATTTGTTCGGGGTTTTTTCCAGCATTTATAATCTATTACATGAAAGAAGAGAGATTGAGATCCAATTCCAAAATACTAGTATATTGGACATTCAAGAACTCTACCGCAAAGGTAGCCACCACTTGCAAATATTGTTGGTTAATACTCCACTTATTAGTAACATGGGACAGTGACCATCGGTAGCCGAAATACTACCTATAGCAGATCTTAGAAAACCACTGACAGCAACTGCTCATCTCAATTTCGAAATCAACAAAACAACTTGACGTCTTTATTGTAGTATTTCTGAAGTCGGAAAATATACTTCTTTTGTCCCAATTTTTTAATCCTTCTTTTTATTTTAGGATGTCTCAAAATATTTGTTCTACTTCTAAAAATATCAGTCAAAATTAGGTCAATTTTCAATTTTACCCTTAAAAAGTATTTTTTCCATCTTAATTGGTTAGTCTATTATCTTTTATTTCATAACGGTTTTTATGATTTTGAAAATTTTGTATAATAAAACTAATTAATATCTATCAAACAAGATCCATATTGAATATGTTTTGACTTTCATATAATAAATTAACTTCACAAATTTGGTCACAGTAATATTGATTGGATTTAGGGGCAAAATAGAAAATTCAATACAAAGTTTTCACACCCCTTAAAAACCCGTTTCTCCAAAAGGAGCTAAGAAATTGGAACAGAGCTAGGGAGTATTCCACACCCATGGATTTGGGATTTAACGCTCAGTTTGGTTTGGTTATGAGACAAAATATTGGCCCCTTTATAGGTTGGAACAATGCTAATTACACAACCACTCTCATATGACACCGCACAACATCATCATATAAGAGTGGGACCCACACATGTGGCCTACATGTGGGACCCACTCTTATGTGAGAGTATTGTGTTGGTATTGTCTGAGAGTGGTTGTATGGGTCTTTTTTTTAATAGGATAAATTACACTGACCTCCCCTGAAGTTTCTGACTTGTACATTGATCACCCCTACTTTATCTGAAATAGTACTGAACTACCCTGAGTTTTATATTTTAGTATCAAAAACACCCTTCAACAGAACCGACTGGTACCAACAGCGCCGAGGACCCCTTTATGGGTCCACAATGGTCGATCCGAGCTATCCATTCATTTTAGAATTGAATTCTGAGTGAGTCTACGCCTCAATCGGACAGTCTTAAGTACTCGATCAAAAATCACCCCATTTCGTTCAAAATTTTTGGATCGAGCATTTAGGATTGTCCGATTGAGGTGATTCCCGCCTAAACCCACTCAGAATTTGATTTTGGAATGAACAGACGGCTCAGATCGACCGTTGGGGACCCACAAAGGGGTCACTGGCGCCGTTGGTACTATTGGAGGGTGCTTTTGATAGTAAAATATAAAACTTAGGGGAGGTTAGTGCTATTTCAGATAAAATAAGGGTGATCAATGTACAAGTCAGAAACCTCAGGGGAGGTCAGTGTAATTTACCCTTTTTGATATGTTGTAAAAGATTCATTAGAAGTTGTTGAAATCTGGCCAATAAAGGTGTTTTTACTTTTTCCCATATGAATGGTTCAGTATTCATCGACTCTAGGTCTACAATATTCATGAGTTGTTAGAAGTTGAACGAATTAAGGGGTGATTCACTAAGATAGCTTTTAGAATAAATTGATTTTTTACGATTTTGTATGTAATATATTCTGAGAGAATGATTTGTCTTAATTTTTTTTAAAAATTATTTTTTGTTAGTGGAACACCTTCCACCCCCTATGTTTCTCATTTACTCCTACTAGAATTCAATTACATAGTTACTGGTACGTGACGTAACAATAAAAAAAAAATGGTATCCTTACCTGCAGGGTATTCAAAATCTTGTGTGTAATTAGTATAACAAATGTGACAGTTGTTGGTGAACAAAATTACTGTAAAATTGCGAATTCAATCCAAACCACAAAGATTGATTCAATGTTTAGTGATGTGGTTTGGTCACAGATTTAGAAAATTAAAAACTATACTATTACATGGTTTGATCTATGGATTTACGTTAACGGTTCCAGTTCGAAACCAATCTGAACAGTATATACAATGTGTTCGGTTTAGGTACACTGAATAAAATTGTTTTCCATAGTCAATTAATATCATAATGAAATAAGAACAATGATAGGTCTGTGGTATACCAGCCATTTCACATGCATTTCTCTCGTGTATGCGGTGGGACTCACTGATGGGGCCCCACCACACATGTGAGAGAGGGTATGGTAGGAAGTGGTTGAGAGAGTGTGTACCTATCATTTTTGATGAAATAATGTAATTCTCCCTTCTACCACCTTATTCAGAGCTATTAATACGTGATATATCAATAACAAAACTGGTACCCTTACGGGTAGTGTGTTGAAAACCTTGGGCAAAGCGGGGTATTAAAGCTACAAAATGATTGACATACCGGCCAGCCCCCACATGCATCCTGCATTATGTGTGTGGTGGGGCTCACCCGGTGGGTCCCAGTGGATCCCACCACACATGTGAGAGAGGGTGTGGTGGGGAGTGGTTGAAAGGGTGTGTATCTATCATTGTTCATTACAACTATGACAGTTACCTTGTTGAAGAATTTCTTTCTGAAATTCCCGTCTGGATAGGATTAAGGGTCATTCGGACAGTCAGGCTTGTAGCAGGTCGATTGAACTCTTTGAAAATCTCATCTGGATGATTGTCGAGTACGTCCGGATGGACGATGGCGGAACATAATCGTATTTTAGCAAGTTTTAGGATTTTCTGTTTATTGTATTGCATTCACAACAGCTTTTAGGATTTTTTGAGCTATCTCATTTGTAGCCCTTTGGGCATCTGTTTTCGTATGATAGGGAAACCCTTGATTGCCATCGTCTGACCATCCATGGAGTAGGAATTAAATACCTAACTACGTAAAATCATTGCGCTCTCTATGTGTGTGTGTATGTGTGTGGGTGTGGGTGTGTAATTTGTTCAATTACATAACATAATCACGTCCGTTTTCTGTTTTTGTTCACGCTTCTGCACAACACTTGAATCCACAAGCCAAGAGGCTTTCTAACACTTACGGAGTGAGTGAAAGAAAAAGAGACAAGAATAAGCACTTAATTAGAATCCATGATGTTAGAGCTATGGTTTTCGAGCCTCTTTTACTATCGTGGTATTGCTGCGATGGGTGTCCAGGAAGTGAGCGGCGGAAATTTCAAGACAAACCACCACGTTAATATGAGGATGGATTGGATGTTAATATGGGTTCAACCCATATCAACCTATAATACAATACAGGCAGATTGGGTTGGATTATAAGTGGGCGGATATAAACAAGTTCTGAATTTGGTTGCAAATTGCAAATTACCACCTCTAATTTATGGTTCCGAAGTATCCATTTTACATATGGTAAAACAGCTCTACGATTTGGCATCTCCCCCAAGCTCCATTCTTTATGGTGGGGCTACCAAAAAGACTCCTCACCAAAATAAATAATCCTGTTAGGTAAAGTGGGATCATATTAAGGCAAAACATTCACATCTAGACTTGGAACACCAATATAATGATGATCACATAACGGTAAATTTGAAATGGTATGCTCGCTTTAAAAGCATGGCAAAGGAAATATTACATTGATGTGATTGTGAAAACGACTCACAGCCCCCAAGTTGGAGAGTGATCATTTGGTGCATAAGTGCTGACCCAATTGTCTCGATGACACTTTTGTGTTTACTTTCTAGAGGCCGTGGTGGAATCCACATAATTGTAAGGTGAAGAGTAGAGCTGGAGCAACACGTGAAAATATTCCCAGTATTGAATAACCTTCTAAAGTTGGGGCTTCTTCCAACATTTTTCGGGCTTCTTCCAACAATGTACAAAACTGTTTACTTTCTAGATCTCATAGAGAACATCGGCCATTTTAAAGATCACATCAAACGGTATCACTCAATTAGATTTCTAAATGTATTTATCTTGAATTAAATGAGTTCTAATCCAATATGCCAACTTGTTTCCTCAAATTCAAGATATCATGTCTATCAATGCGTCAAAGATATGATTTTAGTTATGGCTAATAACCGCTGATGCTACAATGCACACCCCTTCATATGAGATTTTGTGGCTTTAAATATGAGTTTTGTGGCATCAAATATGAGATAATATGAGATTTTGCGGCACCAAATATGAGATTTTGTGGCTCCAAATATGATATGGCATACGGAATGCACTCTATAAAGATGGACGGCCGAGATTGCGCCACATATGACGTGTCGGGATTTGTGTCACCTTTGACCATTGAATATATGAGATTTTGTGGCTCAAAATATAAGATTTTGTGGCACAAAATATGAGATTTTGTGACTCAAAATATGAGATTTTGCGACACCAAATATGAGATTTTGTGGCTCCAAAATATGAGATTTTGTGGCACAAAATGAGAGATTTTGTAACTCAAAATATGAGATTTTGTGGCACCAAATATGAGATTTTCTGAAAATATATGAGATTTTGTGGCTCTAAATATGAGATTGTGGCACTGTAGCAGTTACTGTAGCAATCTGAATGGGTCCAAATATGAGATTGTGTGGCTCCAAATATGAGATTTTCTGAAAATATATGAGATTTTGTGACTATTCATATGAGTGTGCATATCATATGCACTTCATATCTCCCGCCACAAAATCTCATATTTTGAGTCACAAAATCTCATACTATTGAGCAATTTTTAGAGAGTGCGCATTGTAGCATTACCCGCTCAATTATCAAGTGCGAACACTTTGATCTTAATTCAGCAGGAGAAGTTCAAGTATTGATAGGTCAAGACCGACTACGGATCAGACCACAACTCTACTCAGGTATAATTGTACTCAGATCGTAGATGGCTGAGCAGGATGAGTTACGACAAGCATAAGCCCGCTCCCCTAAAGGGACTTAAGTGTGCCCGACTGGTACCACCTTCTAGCTATGGCTATGGGACCCGACTGGTACCATCCTCACCAAAACTCCTGGATCGTAATCCTCATAGGACTCTACTTCTTATCCCAAACCAAAACTAAAACTCCACATTGTTGGCCTTTTTAGGTTTGAAACTTGACAACAGGATTTAATTTTTAGAAAAATAGAAACCTGGCGAACGCACGCATATACATCTCGGTCCTCTCTCGGTGGACCTGTTGTGCCAAAACTCAAAGTAAAGAATATAACCAAACCAACAAGAAAACAAGAGATAATGATTTACGTGGTTCTCTCCCAAGCACGAAACTCTAGAGGTACGTCCACGGGGATAGAGCAAGAGGATTCACTATCAATTGTGTTTGGAGTTGTATTTTACTGTTGTTTTTTGGTCATTGTTCGAGCCTAAAACCAACTATTTCCTAACAAGCCGGTGCTAGTTTGGCGCGGTCCAGGTGCATGGGTTCGTTGTTCTGAACGGCCCTAAAACTCTTAAATCTAAACCATGCAATACATATCATAATCAGGGTGAGTTTTCCTTAACAAGTTCTTATTTAGATCATGGGTTTTCGAACATATTTGCCAGATACCTCAAAAGTTATAGCAGGGGCAGAGCTAGGATTTTAGTTCAAGGACGGCAAGAATTAGATGCATTTAGGGGTGCAAGGATTTTTTGGTTGGGGGGTGGGGGTAAAAAAAAAAAAAAAAAACAAAGAGGTCAATTAGCGATTTTGTGAGGTATACTAGTAAAATCCATATAGGATTTTGGGCGTAAGGGGGGTCAACTAACCCCTCTTGTCTCCATGTGGCTCCGCCCCTAAGTTATAGCATCAAAAAAATGTAATTTGCTACGGCACCTCAAAATTTGAAGAGTCATTTCATGTGATGCACTCCACCAAATTGTTCTAACTATAATATTTTATTAATTTTTATATATATAATTTTATTGATTTAAATGTTAACCGATACATCTTTTACATTCAAGATTTTTTCTCTCACTTCTACTCTATATACTCTAAGTAACTTTTAAAAAATAAAATAAATTAACTATGTGGATAATAAAGTTGATAAAAGGAATACAAACAAGAGATATTATTGTGTTTTGTTGTGATGCACGTAAAAAAATGAGTTACAAATTTATAAGTAAAGTCTAGTAGAATAAAATCAAAATTCTTTTTTGCATATTGATTACATATAAAAAAAAAAAAGGACTTTTAATATGTGTGTGTGAGAGCGCGCATGCGCGCAAAGTTGTGAAGTAGGACTTTTTGTTTTTGTTGGCAAACCAAAAATATTTGAGAAAGTTGACAAACAATATGGCTGCAATGGAAGTATATATTCACAATTGAATTCTTATAATATGGTAGTTTTGAACTTAGAACAATAGTGATATCCTTAATCGCACATTTGAAAGACGTTCGAGGAATGTAGAAATTTAATGAAACAACCTTTCGAAAAATTAAATTAATTAATACCAATATTTTCTACCAAAAGAGTGTACACAAGTTAAAATAAGTGGATATTTGCCAAATATGAAATATTTTAGTATCTATTTCGACTATTTTAGTCAAGAGGTATATAAAATTAAATAATTTAACCAAACCACAAAAAAAAAACTATAAATATATTTAATAAAAGTAACCCCTCTAACTTTTTACACTGGAAATTTGATGGGAAGAGGGAAAAAAAAAAAAAAAGGAATAGGAAAAGCCAAGAAAAAAAAATAAAGGAAGAGAAGTTAAAGCAAACTAGTCTAACTTTTTACACTGGAAATCCGATGGAAGAGGGAAAAAAAAGAATAGGAAAAGCCAAGAAAAAAAAAAAAAAGAAAGAAAGGAAGAGAAGTTAGAGCAAACTAGTAACATACGAACAAAAAAAGAGGCCTCCTTGTAAGAATAGAACTCAGGCATAATCTTTGGAAGGAGGGAGCTTTTCCACAAGCTACGTACGATTGTTGTTGTAGTTGCGTTGCATCAATTATTTATTACATCCTAACACATATATATTCCAGTTGGGGGTACTATTTTGGTAGGAAATTTTTGCCAAATGTTAAATATACTGGCTCTTGGCCTATCTTTTGAAAGCTGGGCCTGGTACTTGGAGATCGGTACCAACATTAACAGGTGTGGAGTAGTGTTATAGGCCAGCATGTTTTGTTGGCGGTTGTGCAATTGCATCACACAACTTAGGGCTTTGGGTTCTAGAATGGCTGGGGTGTTCCGGTTGTTGCTGGGTCTGCGACAAAGCTGCATGAGAGGGGCAGCGACGGTACATAGGTGATTGTGCCTGCGAGTTTAGGTGGTGGTGAGGTGTATCCGGTTATGTCGTCTTATGACGACGATGATCTCTTAGTCACTGCCGATTTTGGGTTTTTGCGAGGTTTAGTGCTGAATTTTCTTTTGTGATCTTTCTTGGTGTCGACCTTATTGTCTTGGGTTATAGCGACGCCATGGTCTAATCTCTTTGTCAACGGTGGTGGGTTGCAATGGTGAGGTGGCGTGGCATGGTTCATTTCCGTTAGATGGCGATGAGGTTAAGGTCAGGTGGCTGTTATTTGAGTGGCATTTTTTTTTTTCTTCTTTCATTCAACCTTTTTGGTTGGATTGCCCTCCCTCTCCAATCTTACCATCTCGATATATACATTGTCGGATTCTTATCTATTGAATAATTTTGCCGTTTCAGATTATGCATGGGCACATGAATAGGCACGGCGCAGGCAGACATGACAGGTTGTGTTGGGCTATGGGTTAGGCCGGGCCAAGGATATTGTAGAATTGCACAGCGCGGCAATGCAACGATTATTAAATGGGCCGACATAGCACGGAGCACAATTAGGCTTGAAATTAAATGGGCTGGGCCCCTCATTCAATTAAACAACTAAAGAGCCACGCCAATAAAATGGAGTTTTATTGCATAGAATGACGAGACTACGAATCGGTGTTGAAATTTGACTGCATCAGTATTTTATACACTAGGATAAAGATCATAATCTCACTTTAGTTCAACTCAGTTACATAATCCTTCAATATGTCATGTGCATTCGCACTCAATCCTCAAACTACGTTAGGGCTCTCAATCCTCGTTTTCGCGGATTTTAGTAGTTTAAGATGTGATTCAAAGATACCTTCATACTTGCGTGCTTCCACTCACAACCTCATACGCGAATTATGGGACCTGGGTCAGAAATAAGCTAGTGTTACCAAAAACAACTTGCTACATTCATTAAACTTAAGGCTTGGTTCTCCAAAAACTAAAATGGAAATTTGCTAAAATCAAGTGGTTGATTTTAGCAAAAGAAGTGGGGAGAAGATTTTAGCTCCAATGAATCTGGACATACAATTCAAATTAAGTATCTTTCGCTCCAATGTCGTGGCTTTTGCCCTGCCACAAGAGAGCCTGAAAAACCTTGTCCATCTTGTGTATGGGTTTTATTAGGAGCAGGAATCAGAAGGTGTTCTACTAAGGTGATTTTTAAAATAAAATAAAAATTTCACAATTTTTTATGTAATATATTACAAAAGAATAATTTTTCTCAATTTTTTTTAAAAATAATTTTTTGTTAATAAAACACCCTCTCAGTGATAGAAATAAAAACTGAGGATAAGTACAGTTTCTCTGAGTGGTTGACCAGTCCACTAGAAATTGAATCCCCCACACAGAAACACACACAGTCCCAATTACCCAGATAAGGGATTCCTCTTTCCGGTGGATTTTAAGTTATTGGTGGTCTTCGAGGAGCTAGGTACAGTGACAGAGAGTGAACTTTTACCAATTTAGTAGCTCCATCAACATCACAGTAAAAATACAAAAATGATACAGACACAAATTTTTAATCACAATCCACTATAATTTCTCTAACATGTGGGGAACCCATCCTGAGCGGATCCCACCCCATATATGAGAGGAGTTGCGATAAATTGTGACTGAGAGTTTGTGTATGTATCACCATTCACTTTTACCAACACTAGAGACAAGCCTTTGCACCACACTCACTTGACACCACCATAATTGGTGGTTGCAAAATCATTTTAAAATGTTTGTTCTCCTATCCAATAATGAAATGCCACACAAGTGGGTGTAATTTAGAGTGTTATAAAGAGGTATGTCTTTGGCATTATTAAAAAACAAATGCAGAAACTCCCACCTAATACCTCAGTGGCTCATAGCATCTGCATCTCACTCTTCAAATTTCAAGTTAAATCAAAGTAAAGAGTCAAAATTCTTGAAACAAGTCACATCAGCTTCTTCACCTTCATAGCTACTTTGCAAACATTGTAACTTTGCTACAATGCATCTCTATAAAAAAAAAGAGGCATTGTTCACAAGTTAAAGTTTATTTTCCTATTTTAAAATACAATTTACTCCACTTTTAGTCGTGTAGTGGTGTTTTCTTCTAAGCTGGATATTTCAAAAAAAACACCCCTACCAATATTCTATTGAGCTAATTTTTTATATGATCGTTCAAAATATTAAATAAACACACCCTTACAAAAATTAGTTCAATCGGATATTAGTAACTGGTATGAGTGTTTTCAAAAAATAATTTCACATTATAAATTTTATTTTTTGATAAAAAAAAATATGTTTTTGTCCTTTTGCAAAACATTCATTTAAAAATACACACATATTAGAGTAAATATGGTCATTTAAATAACATTTTAATATATAATTAGAATAAGAACAATGTCTTAAATTAATAGAACATAAGTTAAAATAGAGAGTCTGATGCAATAAGCAAGCTAAAAGTAACTAACTAAAGTAATAAAGTGACATTTTAAGATTTAATTTGATCCAAAATTTGAACAAACTAATAAAGTAACTTTTTAAGATGTAAAGAGGTATGTCGTTGGCATTATTAAAAAACACATGCAAAATCTCCCACCTAATACCTCAGTGGCTCAGTTCACACTTCACAGACCCCTCTCTCTCTCTCTCCCCAATGGTGCATGTCCTTCAGCTGTACATACCACGTGAAGCCATAAGAGCCCGTCAGCTGTTATTTAAGATAAAAGTTAAAGCACCACTCGCACCACAAAGCCAGACTGTTTTTAATGGACTTTGGATTCTTATGCAATCTCTCAGCCCAAATCTCTCTCAGCTCAGGGAGTTGGTGATTTTGCTCCTCACACTTGACTAAGGTTCAATTCTTAAAGTTAAGTCATAAGAAAACAATTTTAGTGAATCCCATAGTTCCGGATTTGATGGTCTAATGAATCCCCTAGTAGGAAACTAGTTGAGGTGCGAAAATACTTCCCCAGACCGTAGAAGGAAAAAAAAGAAAAAAAAAAACATGTCTCTCTCTCATACGGAGTACAAATGATGGCATCTTGTATCTCATACGATATGCAACTTCAATGACATCTCTGACGACACCCAAATATTTTATTTCACCCATGTCACTACAAAACACCTGCACCCGTAGCAGATATGTTGGAGCTCGTACTCAATTAGGTGCTGCACAGATAAAGATACTAACTCTTTATAATACTCGTACCTTTCTCCTCTTTACCGTTAACCCAAACCCAAAGAATCACACTCACTATCTTTCTTTTTTTAGTGGTAAATTACACTCACTATCAAGCTACCTCCCTCTCTCTCTCTCTCTCTTCTTATCCCCTGCTACTCTTAGTTTTGCTCAAAACTACTGTAGAGAAATTGTGCTAGAATTTTCTCTAAAATAGTTCATGGGCAAGAAAGGAGGCACCTCATGGTTCACAGTTGTCAAGAGGGCTTTCAGATCTCCATCCAAGAACGATGACAAAAAGAGTAGCAGGAGGAGGGACGAAAGTGAGCAAGAAGAAGAAGAAAAGGTAACTAATTACTACTAGCATTTGCCAAAATTCCAATATATCAGTGTTTTAGTGCACGTATCTTTACTGAGTGTTTTATGCTTCTTTTTTTTCTCCCCATTTTGGAATGTTCATGGTTTTGGATTGATGCAGAAGAGGGAGAAGCGAAGATGGTTGTTCAGGAGAGCTCCCAGTAACATTCACGAGCACCAAAGTGAAGCGACAAATAACAGTGCTCCACTCATGAATTCACAATGTTCGGCTATAGACCAAAGGCATGCAATTGCAGTGGCAACGGCCACAGCGGCAGCAGCTGAAGCCGCGGCTGCAACGGCCCAGGCGGCCGTTGAGATCATTCGATTGACTACACCTTCTACTTCCCTTAGGGAACACTATGCTGCCATTGTCATCCAGACTTCTTTCAGAGGCTACTTGGTAAGCAACAGAAACCTTTAACAATGCCATTTCTATTTTATGCATACGTTGGGGGTGCTTTTTCTTATGTTAATTAGAAGTCTCAAATCAATTTACGCTCAGAAGACAACAAAATCGAAGGGATGAAGCAAAAAATGAACAAATAGATCTAATGATCTTGATGACAACATGAACATCATGTTTATTAAGTGGTGGTTCGCTAGATCACGTTTGTCTTTAATAGATGATTGAGACATTTCCATTTGAAAAAGCAATGAAAAGCACTTACTAGTCAATGTCAATAAACTTGTGGTCCAGCGGCCTCACCGTCCGTAGGTTAGGTTGGACTCCAAAGACTGAGCTCTTGTTCAAGCTGATGAAGCCACATCAACAACTCTGCAGTAATCTAACAGACTTATCATCAATAATGAGTCTGTCAAAAACGAAAAGAAAAGTTACTAGATTTAATGCAAACACCGTAAGGCATAAAAATAAGAAAAAAGAAAAAAGGGTGAATCTTTTGCAGGGAGGGAGAAGCGAAGATGGCTGATGCATCATTATTGGAGTCTAAAAAGTTAAAAAAAAGAGTGAGGTCTTGCTCAAGCTGATGAAGGAACATCTAACAACTCTGCAGTTTTCTAACATACTAATCATTAACAATGAGTCAGTAAAAATGAAAGGAAAAGAGAAGTAAATCCTTTCGAGGAAAAGATTGCTGTCTGATACATCATTATTCGATTTTAAAATGTTGATTCCTTGGTTGAAGGCAAGGAGAGCTCTTCGAGCACTCAAGGGGATAGTGAAGCTTCAGGCTTTAGTGAGAGCACAGAATGTTAGGAGGCAAACCAAGTTGACTTTGAAATGCATGCAAGCCCTGCTTCGAGTTCAGGCTCGGGTGCGTGACCAGCGTGCGAGGCCCTCCCTCGAAGGAACCAGAAAATCCATGTTCGCAGAAAGCAACAATTTGTGGGAAGCTAAATATATGCAAGACGTTCGTGAGAGAAAATCAATCGTAAGTTTCCTTTCCAAATTGGAGTGTACTACTTGAAGCACTATCTTCTCAATATCCATCACGTTTGTCTAATAGGTCATTGGTTTGATTCCCATTTTATAGCACTCCAGAGCTGGTAGTTACAATGCAGACAATTGGGACGATTGTCCACGCACGCTCGAAGAACTCGATGCTATTTTGCAGACACGAAAGGAGGCGGCCACTTTGAATCGTGAAAAAACCCTGGCCCGTGCGTTTTCTCAGCAGGTCTCTCTCTCTTCCATGTCTCTCTCATTCCTTCTTCGTTTGGAATTTATCTCATATATCTGTCGTGTTTTGACATGAACCCAAAACGAAGATATGGGATTCAGGTAGGAACCCTTCCACTGGAGATGAAAATGAGCTAGATGAAAGAACAAACTGGCTAGAACGGTGGATGGCAACCAGACAATGGGAGACCAACAGATCCTCAACAGATATCAGAGAAAACACAAAAACTCTTGAAATCGACACATCCAGACCTTACTGCTATTCCACTCCTTGTATCAGCACATCACAATCTCATAATCAGAATCAGAAGCAATTAGGTGCACGCTCTGTTGCTTCTCCTCGCCACAGAGCATCCTACCCTCAACCTCCCGGGACCCCATCTCCCTCCAAAGTGAGACCACTTCACGTGCGTTCAGCAAGCCCCCGATACCCCAAGGAAGAAAGAAGCTACTCAACGGCTAATACGCCATGCCTAGGATCTCGCCATGGAAGTGAATCAGGTGCATGGAATTATGCAATCCCCAACTACATGGCTGCTACTGAGTCTGCAAAAGCTCGATTTCGATCACAAAGCGTGACGAGGCAGAGGCCCTCAACACCGGAGAGGGAAAGAAGTGGGTCCGTGAAGAAAAGGCTATCATACCCTGTTCCCAATCCATATAGTGGTATTGGGATTGGTGGCAGTGCTTTCAGCCAGAACTTGAGAAGTCCTAGTTTCAAGAGCGTTCAAGCAGCATTTTTGGGGATTGAACATGGGTCCAACCTGTCCTCTTGTTACACGGAGAGCGTGGGTGGAGAGATTTCTCCATGTTCAACTACTGATTTAAGGAGGTGGTTAAGATAAGCAGCAAAATTAAAAATGGCGGAAGTATCAATAACTGAGTTTGTGACAATGGCAGCGATAAATCTCTTTCTTCTATTTATTTCCTTTTGTACTAGCAACTAGGAAGTGAGACTTGGAAGTAATGACCAAACGAGGCAATAAAATGGTTTTCAAGGTTGATTTTTCCGGCAATGTTTGTAAGCCTTTTGCAGCCACAATCATGAGAAAAACCACTATGCTTGAATATTAGGTTTGAATCTACTGAGGCTTTCGCCATTAGTGGTTGATCTACACCACACTCTACTCTCATAAGAGGATCGACACTAGCTAATTTGCTACCAAACTTCTAAATCTTTTACAAGTGAGAGGAGGAGGAAAGGCAAGCTACAACTAACATAACAGCCAGTTGAAAATGGGTTTTCCCGGTTGATTTTGATGGCAATGTTGGTACCCCTGTTGCAGTCACACTCACAAGAAAAAACCACTGTTGCTTGAATACTAGTTTTGAATCTATTGAGGCTTTCGCCAACTACCTCTAATGTATAAAAATGGAGAAACAACCATAAGAAAATCAAGAAAACACACTAGGAATGACTGTGAAAGAGAATACATCTTCGGAAGCCGAACAAATAATGTAGTATAAAAATGAAGTCGTGTAAAGTAATTGGTGGAGCTCAAAATCATTTCACTGAAATTCCATTTTCTTATTATTTTGTCTTCATTGTTTTACATTGCCTGAGTTGGGATCCAAAAAAAGATGTGGACAGAAAAATACATCCACAAAGCTAACTAAAAACTAGCCGGCCAGGACCAGAAAAGAGGTGGAGAGGACTACTCTAGAATGCTTGCTAACTAATGACTAAACGTAAAAGAGTTGGACAGGACTACTTCTACCATGCTTGGTAACTAATCACTAAACATGCCAGACATGAGATTTTTAGGCAGAAGGCAACCATGTTTCTCATCCCAAAATTATTTCAAAGCCTTGGAAAGATACGTCAATAGGACAATCCTTCGAATTCAGAATAAAAAGTACACAAGCATAACCAGATCTAACATTTCTTTTATGCTAAACAGAAGATGAATGATTACGCGAAAGTTGGACCAAGGGAAAGCCCAAGATCCACACAGCCAAAAAGACCAAAATGTTCATCTCCAGAAAACGCTGATAAAGTAGATCATTAAGAGTAGAAGTTAAACTAGACAACCATAGATGGAGTAGTAGGGAGAAAATTTGGAGCAAGATCTGAATAAATGACCATAAATGAAAGCAAATAAAGGATAATTCACAGATCATGAATACCTCAAGCTTCTCAAGCCATTTATATCTAGCCAAAAGGAAAGAGTGTCTGAGACCGCAATGAAAGCACTTCTTTGTTCTTTCCACCATTCTCCTCCTTGCCTATTGTCATTCTTCTCTGCTGATTACACAACCATTGTATCTTAACGAAGCTCAACTTTAAACCATCAGAAACAAAACAATCTCCATTGCTTTGATTAAAATTTTTAATCCCTCATGATCAGTTGGACAATTTGCTTATGATTTGATCAAATGACTAAACTATCCTCATAGCAAACATATTAACATATCTCCTTTTGGTGCATTGCTTCTACAATCACAGTCCAAAGTCGACCTCAATAAAGAGACAGTGAGGGTGAAACAACAAAGCGGATGACAACCACCGTGTTGAAACAACAAACAAGGAAAAGGAGAAATGGCGGGAAGAACAGAGAAACGCATCCGTTGATACAATCCTTTTAATCATCAAATAGAAGGCAACTTGATGAATAGAAACAACTGCCAGCTGCGCTTATCTTTCGAGTGTCCATCGGGATTCGGGAGCCAACAGCCTCATCACCAAATCTCCAAAATTTATAACCGTGAGCCTACATCAAAATGGACAAGAAAAGTAACAATTACTGCTTGATCACAGGTGCCTGTGTAGGAACTTGGGGGAACAAGTGGCTAATGACAATTACAAACTGTTAATATACAAGATAACAAAAATTGCAACAGCTAGTAATAGCTTGAATATGTGGTAGGAATCTATTAAGGCTTTTGCCAAAACCTAATGTAACAATTCCTTCTTTTTATTTGATCTAGTTCGTATAAGTAATAACCCAATGAACAATAACAAGAAAACAAGATACATACAAGTCTGTCAAGTAGTGACTAGGCAAGACATTATGTTTTCAAAATGAAGTCATGTAAAAAAAAACTGGCCGAGCTAAAATCAATTCAAAAGTCCTATCAAACTTTGTTTCATTGTCTCTTCATATGAGTAAGTAACCAGATAAGAAGGTTTTAAAAGAAAAACACTACTACAATCTATGCAAATTAATGGCCAGCCGACCCTGAGATTGTAGGGGCTCATACAGAGATTTTAGATACCAAAACTATCAAAGATAAAATCAACAATAAAAAAGTTTATCGCAGGAGCATCTCCAATCCTTACCCATTTTTCTACCCATACCCAAGACTTGAGTAAAAAGCTTAAAAACTCATCTCTTTAACACCATACTCATTTCCCTACCCCTTTTGAGTTTTACCATTTTCCTCACAAATTTGCGGAGAGCCAAATCCACATCCATTTTTTCTCAACATTCCTTTTACTTTCTTATTATTTACAAATGTGTGATCTTGACCCCATATTTTGGGGAAAAACTTGAGAAACATTAGATTTGGGTAAAAAAGCATACTCAAATTAAGTTTTTGATCCAAATTCTAACCCAAATTTGTGTAGAAAAATGGGTAAGGATTGGAGATGCTCACACATGCGTAAACTGAACTAATATTTTCACTATGCGAAATAGGTAAGCGTAATTTGCAGAATTCACGGTGAGCACATGCACAGCCACATCCAAACATTCCTTCCACGTCAAAAGATGACATAATCTGCATAGTTGGATCAACCGAATTCAAAGATTCAAATTTCTGAAGACTAAAAAGTTCAGCCAAAGTATCCCGTCCAATCTTATATGAAAAATCGAAACGACAGTGGAGCCAACATTTGGATAGAGCGGTGGCGCTGTTCCATGTGACTCCACCACAACTTGTTGCACGTTGTTCGTCAAGATAAGAAGAGAAAGTTTAAAAGTAAAATCAACTTTTGCATCGAAACACCAGAAAAAAGAGAAAAGGAAAGGTTCGAACCAAACTTTATCAAGTTTAAATAAGTAATCGTGCTAAAGTGCTAAACTAAAAGAAAGTACACCACACATATGATAAAGTAAACATATGGCGGAAATGATACACAGCACCACCAACACCATCATATCAGATTGTAAAGCGCCAAATGATCAATTATTAAGAGCGCGATAGACGATTTGAACAACATATATTGGAAGGAAATGAACACACACACACACACACACAGAGGATTCCAGCAAGTTACCTAATGTTGCCATCAAAATATGTCAACGCCCGGAGAAGAACGCCGGAACGGTAACGGTATTTAAAGATGGGCGGCGCGCTGGCATAATGAGTGTAACGAAAAGGGGAAGGGGAATGAATGAGGATACAAATTAGCGGGTGACATGGAAAAGACAAGAAGAAGCTCCGCTGCCAAGAACTGCGCTGCTGTAGACTGGAAAATGGAAATTCTTATCCCCATCAAAGTCACGTGACGATCGTGTTGGGTTTTCAATTTGGGCTGGACCCTGGAGATTTCAATTTGAGCCCAACAGTTTGGGAAAGAGAAAAAGAACTTCTTTGTAGGATTTTTTTTTGGGGTTAAATAAAATAACTTCTTTGCAGGAGTATGAAATTGTGTCCTGTGACTCCCGTCTGTTGAACGGGGCAATGAATTATGTTCTGGTAAAATTTATTCATTGCATCGTACATCGATCAGGATGCAACACGACGCTAGTTGTTCAAGTAATTTGCTGTATGTGTGGAAGCATAACTAAAAAATCATGACAATTTAGAAAAGAAAATAAGAAGAAAAGGCCATGAAAAACAAAAACAATAAAAAAAAAAAAAAACTGTATTTCCATTTCCTCGCATATATGCATCAAGAAAACCCAAACCATACTAATTGATACAAGAGTTTTAGGGAGTAAGAAAGTTCATTTATAGCAGTTCAGTTGATTGTGTAGGAACTACTAATTAAAAAGAATCATTATTTCAGAACTTGTCTTTTTGCCTTGATAAGTTTTGAGCAAAGCTAAACTAGACTCCGAGTGAGAAAGTTTACAAGGTGAGTCCCACGTACTATAGAACAACGCTATGGTGATCATATTTTAGGGGACCACATTTTAGTGATCAAAGAATATGGTTGCATTCATAATTCTTAGTATTTGTTATTGTTAGGTTTATTGGCGATTTCCGGGTTGTTAAACCATTTTTGTTTGTAATGGGGTTTTGGGAGGTAAAGTGCTTAGGGCTTGAGTCTAGATGCTCCATTTGAAATATTACAAGCTTCATGACCAAGCCAATACTTTGTCAAGTGTGTCAAAGCTCAATCCGGGAAGGTATACTCATGCATGTTATATTTGCATTAGTTTTTATCATCATGGTTTAGGCCATATAAGTTTTAATTAGTCAATTGCATTGAGACACTTCGTAAATCATGATTTTGTGAAAGGCATTTGAATTCCATCTTGTTTAATCCCTCATAGCGCTTGCAAAACGTTTACACGCGTCTACTAGCCTGTGTTCCCTTTTATTGGCTGTTGCGTTCACAATGCGTTTACACACGTTTGGTAGCCCCGTGTTAATGACGTGTCATGTTTTGAGAGGCTCATTTGAGGGCTGCGTATTTGTGCACTATATAAGCTCATTTTCTCTCATTTTAGGGTAAGCACTTCATTGAAAAATCAGCCCTTTTTAGAGAGAGAAAGTCCCATCACTTCTCTCTTTGTGGAACTTGATGTTCTTGATGAATTGAACTTGCTGTTCTCATCTTTCTTCAATCTAGAGTCTTCCTCTTCACAGATCTACTCTAAGTTGATTTTAGTTTTCAAAAACTTTCATAAAAATCAAATCTTTTTCATCTATCATGTTGTGTTGCCTTGTTTCTACGTGAGCCGGTTGGACTGGTGCCGAGTTGACTCGGAGATCAAGACGGGTGTGCTTGTGGTGTCCATGGAATCAAGAATGGGTATGGTGTACCACATCAAGAATTGGAGCTAGGTGTTACAAGGGGCTTGTTGGGTAATTCCTAGTCTTGTTAATTCTTGTAAACCTTTTGATTTATGGAATGCATAAGTAAGACTAGGCCGTGGTTTTATGCTTAGGGTATTTAGACTATAACTAGTTTCCATGTATATCGTGTGTTTTGTCTCATTAGTTTAATTACTCTATATTGAACTTGTTGAGTTGATTGATTTGCCATGATGAATGATTAAATTGGTTGAAATCGAAATAGTTTATTTTTAAAGTGGTCATCCTATTCACCCCATTCTAAGACTTGTAGTGTTTTGCATAATTTTAGGGATCATTTCTTAATCAAGTTTCTTTGACCTATGTGCTTACTACTAATTTTCAAGTGCATATCCCTCGTTAATCTAAGACTCGGGGGCCAGTTGTGCCCCAAGCCTTACTTGTACCTTCAATTCAGGTCTTGTCCCTAGCTTGAAAAGATAATGTGAACTATTCATTATTTAGAGCTAGACGAGAAACAACCCTAAAAAAAACACAAGTTTATCGGGCAAGAGAGATTACTGATTGAATCAATTGATTTTGATATGTAATCTTTGAAATGTATTTTCTGTTATTTTACTAAAGAAAAATGGGGTTCATTACTAGGTTCACATTTCCGACTGACTTGATTTTTTACGAGGTGGTTGTATGCTACAAGGTTTACGAATCGAATATCATCACAAAAAATTCATCTGAAAGCTTCCTACACTAACCACTCAAAACACTTTACAAGATTACGAAGAGACCCCAAATTTTGAGGATTTCTTGGCTGAGTTTTTTCAAAACAAAAAAAAAAGCACATAACCAGCAAGGGAGAGGATCTTGCATAGTGTGTACTTGTTCTTCCACGTCCCTGGCATCAACAGAAACCAAAGAGAACATTTGCACAACCAAGCAGCTAACTAATGAAAACCAATATTAACAGAATCTCTTTAGAAAGCAAATGAACCAGAAACCAAAGAGAACATTTGTTTGGGAAAGGAAAAAAAAAACTACTCAGCTCATCAGCTCAACTATAGTGCCTGTCATCAGTGAAAATGCAGAAGCCCATGACCAGCATCTTCACAAGAGCTTTTACTGCAACTGCTTGTGGTACTGCTGTTGCTATAGCAATGAGGGGAAGGTATATTATAGGCCTCTTTTGTAGTAGTACTAGCAATGCCCAGACACAAGGCCTCACCCAATGGTCCCCCCGGTGATGAACCCATCCACGAAACGGGATCAAGCCACTGTGATTTCAAACCCCCACCACCGCTTTCGCTTTCCAGGTCCATCATCTCAAGACCCAACTGAGCATTACGACTTTCGTCATCAATACCATCGTTACGAGACATTGAAAGTGTGAGGCTGGATGATAATGGCAGCTTTCCTTTAGAAGATATTGGGTACTTATTCCTTAGTTCATCCATCTCCTCTCCCTCTCCTGATGACCAAGCATCGATGAAACGCCTAGTCGTTCGAGCTTGGTCAACATTTAAACCTCCGAGTAAAGTGCCTGTTTTGGGCTGTTGATTATGCAATCTTTGGCCATCATCAATATCAAAATACGAGTTCAAGTTCGTGTTAATCGATCCTTGTTGTTCATTATAATGTTGTTGAAAAACAGACCAATTTCTGTAATCCTCCTCATTGTACCTCTTCAATCCTTCCCTTGAAGACGACTGCACCATTTGCTGCTGCCATTGCTGGTCCAAAGTGGACCCGGGTACTGAGTCCCCTTTCATGAGCCACTCCGTGCACCTTCATTCATAAAAAATGCATAAACCAAATTCATACATAAATGTACTTCAAAGGGAAAACTACACTCACAAGAACATTGAATAAACCAAATGGTCCCTATGTCCTGTCATTTTCTAATAGCTGAAGGAGTCATTTAATACTTACAAGCTACGTTCATTTACCAAATGTGATAACAAATTTGTTGGCTTCTACAGGACCAAACAGTAAATGCACATCACATAGGAGGATAAGAACAAGGAAAGAGTAAATACCATCAGATAAGAACAAGGAAAGAGTAAAGGACTATCAGATAATGAGAGTATATATAGCTTGGGTCCAATGATTTGAATATAGAAAGCTGGAGTCCTGAAACATACCTGGGCTGGGCAAATGTTGGGCCAGACGCAATGGTTGGAATGTGAAAGGTGGGCTTTTGTGCTGTGGTGGGGTTGAAAAGTGAGTTGCTGGTGTTGAAATTGTTGGCTTTGATGCTGCTGGTATTGGAGTATTTATTGGTGGTGTTGTGGGAGGGTAATTCCACAGGCTTTCTTGAACGGGGTTTGGTTTTGTGGGCGTGGCGCTCACAGTACTTCTGGTTAGGGGCCACGTCTCTCGAGCACCGCCATTTCTTCCCATCTGTCCTTTTACACCTCCATGGCTCTGGATCCGAGCCTCTCGAGAAACCAGACACTGCAAACACATCACAATTAATTCATGTGTCATAGTTTTTGGGTTTTTAGCACTAAAGAAAACAATCAAAAACCCATAAAGGAAAATTGTTTAAATTGGGGGGATTTGGGAAAAAAAAAAAAATTCAAATTTATTGGAGCTTGGAACAAAGCCATTGTTGGTTTAATTTCCTCTGTACCAAAAAGAAGATGGGTTAGAGACAGGTGAAGTACAGAACAAGCACACAAATCAATAGGTCAAAAAGAAAGAGATAAAATAGGTTAAAATTGATTGAAAGTGCTTGAACAAAAAAGAAGAAGAAGAAGCAGCAGCAGCTTATTACTGTGAGATTGGGAAGCAGAAGGAAGTGGAGATGAGGATTTTGAAGTGGGATTGAGGAGCTGTGGAGGAACAGGCAAAGATGCCATCATGTACTTGAAAATCATGGCCTGCCTCTCAAGTTCTTCCCACTGAGCCTCTGTAAAAGTAACTTTTGCAGCAGCTGCCATGTCCCCTCCTGTTGCAACCAAATAAATCAAAATTTCCCCTCAAATCCTTCAAAAACACCAATAAGCAAATCTCCATCCTCTAACCTTGAAGAAACACACACACACACACACACACACACACACACACACACACACACACACACACACACACACAGACAGAGACAGAGACAGAGAGAGGGCTTGACCTGAGGATTTGAAAGAAGAATTAGAAGGGTGCAAAGTCCTTGGGCCACCAGAAACAGAACCAGAACTGAAAGCATCGTATGTATCGCTAAAACATGGAACCTGGTTGCTTAGGGCGCAATACAGGGGCCCACTTCCACCATCACCACCAAAACCAACAACGCCCATGCTCTCAGAAGAAGAATAAAGAGGCATCGTCCTTGTCCTGGGGAACGATTGGGTGCTTTGTATCCTTAAACCCAACCCAACATCACACTCCATTGACGCTGCTGCTGCTGCTTTTTTCTCGGTATAACCAACGAGACTACTCGTACTCCTGTTTCCGTTCCCCATCTTCACAACCAAAGCTGGTTCAGAAGAAAATGAAAATCCGATGATGCTTCAAAAGACAACAAACAATTCCCAATAACAAAACAAAACAACTTTTTTGGAAATCCCAAAGGATTCTTTTGAATCTAACAAATGTTTATGGATTTTCTGTGGAGTTGTATGGAAGGGTTTATTTTATTAGGATTAGGGGTTAACGGTGCCGCCATTTTCAGCTAAAGATGGGTTTTGGTTTTTGCTTCCTATGCTCCCAACATTCGCACCCCTTCCGGAATAAGGACAAAACCAATAAAAGTTGGTCCCCTCCTCTCCTCTCTCTTTTAACACAAGCGCGTACATACCCCTCTCTCTCTCTCTCTCTCTCTCCAAATATCTTTATGGCCGGTCAAATGTTATCTTTCAGACTTTGTTTAGAGCTTGAAAAAACAAATGCTTGGATACAAGGGAGTTTTCCTACGGGGTTGACACCGTTTCATGTACAGTTTTCTTGGACTTTATAAAACCCTATGTAAAATAAGAGTGGATACAGGGTGGCTCAGTTGGATACAGGGTGGCTCAATTGTCTCTCCCGGACGATGCCAATCCTCTATTCCAGTGGTCTATTTTTCCAATTAGATTAACAGATAAAAATGGTAGATATGGCCAATGTGCTTAATTTGGAAAACTTGTGCTGGTTTAGATCAAATTTTAAGAAGTCAAGAACTCAAAATGAGAAATCCACGCTAACAAAATATACCTACGATGCTTTTTTAATTTTTTTTAGTCATTAATTAGATACTCTGTTTTTTTTTTTTTTTTTGTTTATTCACACGTCTCATTTATTATATTTTGTGCTCAAATTTGTTAAGGAACTTTACTCTTCTTTGTTGAAAGGCAAGAGATTATAACGCAGTAACAATACTTAAATTACACTATAATACAACACCCATAATGACACCACAATATTCCCGCTACAAGAACCAAGACTTGGTTTGATTTGTAAAGGTTAATTCACGAAATTTTTGGAGTACACAACGTATAAATGAGCTAATTGCAGGGAAAGTAACAATATACTCTTGAACTTTTGACCAATTTTTTGGAAAATAAAAAGTTTGTACCTTGCATATGGCACAAGGTTTTTAGAAATGAAAACTAAAGGGGGAAAAAAAAGAAAAAAGGTACTTGTTTCCTAAGAAAATTTTGGGTGCAAATAGGGTAGAGTACATGTAGCTAATGTCCGAATGTCAATCTTTGCCTTTTAAAAGTATTTTGGACTCAGACAGTCTAAAATTCCAAGTCTAAAACAATTTTAGACGGTCGAGATGCGAGTTGAGTACTGCCACGTGACTATGGCCAAAGCAAATTTGGACGATCGGAATGTGTGCTGAATACCACCACATGACTAAGGCCAAAACAATTTTAAACGGTCGAGATGCGCTGGTATCCAATCGGCACCCAAAGTAACATATGATATCATAATGATTAAGGAGGCAGAACTATTTTGACGCCCATTAGCCGTGACATCTCCGAGTAACGGCTAGGCTAGGTTCCGTCTGACTGGGTTTCTGAGTTGACGGTCCTTTCCGTTCAACGGGTCGTTTGCTATTTTCAGCAAATGGTAGTCGCAACGTTGAGGGTCACTGGGCTTTCGCAGGTGGATCAGTGGGGACCAATATTTGGTGGACAATGTCTCACCATTGCGAATATGTTCCACTGCACCAGAAATATGGTACAACGTTTTAGTGATACATTTGTGATAAATGATATGATATTAACAAATTTGATTAATTATCAAATTTGACCACCACAATATTGCTCCATTTCTTTTTTGTTGAAACTTATTTGCAGCCACACAAGAGCTCAAGAGATCCAACGGCTGCAAGTTGGAAAATGTGCGGTAAGATGTGCTAAGGAAGGGCATGTGGCGCAAGACAATTCTAATTCTAGAGAAGCCTTTGGTGAGCTATTTCAGGTTTTCTCATTAGTATCTCAGTTGTCCGTGGTTCTCTCAAGTTAGAGCTTTTCCAGGATCCTTTGAATTGTGACTTGCAAGATACTTTGCATGAACTCAACACTTCCACCACAATTGAGGTAGCAAGCATGAATTTTAACGAGCCCAATAAAAGTTGGTTTACAAACTCCATCTCAGTAATCCTATTTTGTAAAGTCTCAGACAAGATTAGAAGCTTGTCTAGTGCATCAAGGTACAATGGTGAGGAATATCAAGTCTAAATGAATCATAGCTTTCAAGGATAATAGTTCAGAGGAAATTAAGAAGGATGTCATCACGTGGCTACTTTAGCCAATCGCACGATGAGGAATGTCGTGGTGTGGCGAGTCCAACCAAGAGTAGGACTCGCTGGCAAAAATTAAGATTAAGGCCCTTGATAACGCTCCAAATACCCAAGCTTTGAAAACATATGGACCAACTAATCGAAATTAATAGCAAATAATTTAGGATATCTTCAGCTATCCTCATGGTTTTCGAGCTCCAAAACATCGTATGCTCCACTAATATTCTTTTATCTGATTTTATTCACTAATGAATCTTTTGCAGACGATATAAAATATGGTAAGTGCATGAGAAGTTCTTTTGCAACCCTATTGGGGCAAGTTTATTTAATTGGATTTTGTTTGTTTGGAAATTGTCTCCCCCTCATGTATGCTTTCAAGGGACAAGGAAGAGGGTGGCAACTCACTCGCAATTTCTAGCTAATTGCATTTTATGAGACAGATAATTTTCTCACAATATATTATTTAAAAAGCCCAATTTAAGTTAGTTTCTGACTCAAGTCAAGAATTGGAGCAAGGCTAATTACCCTTATAATTTGTATAATTTACTTTGCTATTTTGTCTACTTGGCCACACAAATATTATGTATTTGCCTCGAAGACTCCATGAAAATTACAATTCAGTATAATTTTTTTCCCATAATAGAGATGCAAAAACAACTATATGTAGTCAAAGTAGTTGAGCCCTGTGAGTTTTGGCTCCGCCCCTGTGTGATTGTTGTATTCTTATATTTTAAATGAAGTTCTAACTTACTATTGGAAAGCCAAAATGAAGTCTTAGGGATCCTTTGGCAATATAAACCAATCAGTTTACTTTTTTTGTCTTCATTAAAATTCGCGTTGGTTAGTTTTGTATCGATTTTTTTGTGTATTGTTGGTTCATCTCAACGAGAGAAAACTAGAAAGTATAAAATTATGATCAAAGTTCTAAAAAAGTTCACTAAGGACAAAAAAATCCAAATTTTTATCAATTATTGGATTATTTTTGTCTTTATTCACAAATTTTTTATCTTGGTTATATTTTTTTTACTTTTCAAATTCCTCTCGTTGATACAAATCAATAATCTAAAAGAAATAAATAAAATTGACGCAATACTAACAAATAAGAATTTTTTTGAATAAAAAAAAAAGACCAGTAACTCAGTTGATCAATTAATTAAGCATTTCACAGAAACTGGCAACAAATAGTTTGAAACAAAAATTCTCAGTATTATTATCATCTCGTATAAAACAAGTACTGGAACCCTTGAAATGTTTAGGTTTGTGAAATGATTAATTCAGTTTTAAATTGCCGCTTCGCTAACTACATCAGAATTAGACAATATTACACAAATTGGTGAGGTATAAATCAAACTCTGATACAATATCACTAAACTGTTGTTCGCGAGTTAAGCATATTGTACGTACGAACATGAAATTTCAGATCAGATCCTGGCGGATGCCAATTGCCAAATAATGCAGAAAGGCCGAAAGCAAGTGGTGAACGCGGACGGCAAGTAGCCAAGTAGACACACTTGCACACGCATAAAGGAGAAGATAAGGTTCAAGGTTGAGAGACCATAATTGATTTTTGGAAGATTGGGTGTGGCCTTGGGGGTACCACTACCAGAAAGGGCAGTGTCCTTTACTTGCAAGCTAGCCCCCACGGTGTGCATGTCCCCACTTATTATAGCTTCATTTGCAAAATCTCACCCAATAAGGTAAGGCTACTTTCGTGGACAGATAAAGAATTGGAAAACTCCAGGCTGTATGCTAACTCCTTAATACTCAGTACTCAAAAATGTCATTAGCAGGAGTTGATGTGGTTTTCATATGCACATGTTCGTCCGTAAAACAAAGGTAAGTTTGGTAGATCTCAAATAATTTTTTAGTCAATATGAATCTTGTTTGATAGATCTCATTGAGAACTTTTACACGATGCAAATGCAAAAAAAATTCAAAAATTATTTTGGTAAATACATTATTTTTTAGTTAGAAAATTGCAAGTAGTTTTGTAGTGATCAAACTTTATGGAACGGAGGGAGTACTATTCATTTGCCTTTTCTAGTTACGTGACCCGTACCGTACTTGTACCCATACGAGCTTATTCTTCAATTCTCTTCTTATTTAATGAGATTTTGGACGAAACTAGCCTTCGATTAGCATTACATTCTGTCTAGATAAAAGAGCAGCGGCAATTGAATGTCCTAGTAGCAAGACCAGGCTAAATCTAATCTTCATAGCTTTGGGGAGTGTGAGTTTCTTGGCATGGCTACCAATACCTCAGCTGCAATTAATCCTGGTAAGTTATAAATGGGGTTGATTTTGGTAACTTCAAGAAAGCAACTCTATTGGTAGCTCCACCTCCTACTTAGGGTTGACCATTTCCTCCGATCCGAACGGATCAGTGATATGAGGATCTGTTTGGAGATTGGACAAGATATGAGAATTTTTTTGAAAATGTTTGGGGATTGGGTAGGGGGCGGAGATATGCATATCCCCACCCCACTCCATCCCGTCTTTGATTCGCCCCGTCCCCGAATCCCTGAATATAGAGATCTATTCATGAGTTATGAAACTTTTGGATTCCACTAAACTTTCTCTGGAGTCGCACTAAATTTTCTCCAAATATTTTATTATAATTAAACTTTGTAGTACAATAAATGTGATTAAATAAGAAATGCATCACTGTAATTTGAATACATCTCAACTAGGTTGACATTTACTCAACTATCAATCATATGCATTCCTTAAAATAAACACAAAAAAATGCAACATAAAAACAATATTTTTCCAATTGAGCCATTGATTTTGTTGTTCCTATTGATCAAATTAATTGTGTAAAATTTCTTCTCAATCGAGTTTAGAAAGCTTGTCAATTAGGACCCAATTTGTATTTTTTTAATGATACTTTTTATCCGATTAAATACCTACTGATACACTATCCACTTAATTTTTTCTACGACTGATGTATAGTATAATATACTATCTTGCTTGTGGTTTCTTTAGTTTTCAAATTAGAAATCTAGTTGATACTTGATACAACTTGAATTGAAGCTGACAAACACTTACCGTGCCCGTGCCAGCCTGGTCCATTTGACATCTCTACTTGTAACTTGATTTTAGCATTTAATTTGTAACTAAGATTCTAGATTTTTAGTAATCTTTCTTCTTCTTTTTTTAAGAAAAATGATTGGATCTCTAAATCCCCGTGAGAATCCCCGTTCTCCATTTGGAGTAGGAATGGAGGATGAAAATAAAGCCCCGTTGGAGATCGAGTAGGGAATGGATATGAAGAAAGAGTTTGGGGATTGGAGATGGAGATAGTACTCTCCAGCCCCGATCCTTCCCATGCCCATCCCTACTCAAAACTGTCTCCTTTCTGCACGCACCAACTCTCTGGTCCTCTTTTTGAGATTTAAGCAAAGTGATAGTCTGTGTTGTCAATACATTATTGTGTTTGACCTGTCCAATTTTTAAATTGTTCATCTTTCTTGCACTTGTTGGTTACCTGGGGATACACCAACCGTCAGTACTTATGAAAGTCAAGCATGTGGAGGTGATTCATGATCTTCACAAGCTTCAAAACCAGATCTACAGGACAACTACTAATACAAATTAGTGAAGATTTTTCATTGTAATTAGACTTGACAAGAAGGGAACTTTCGGTTTTGAATCTATGACATCGGGTTTCGAAGAACCACGTGCTAGAGCCAAAGTTTTAAATAGTGATGGGGTAGCTGTAACAGGAGTATCTAATGATACGTATCAGGAATTGGGTGTCATGACTCTAAATTTTTAAAATGTTTTTGGTGCCAAAGCACCTGAACCGGCTACATCGGTTGTAGCAACCATTCAGTGGGCGAAAATTCGAATATAAACCGATACGTAAAGGAAAACGGCTGATATGGATGTGAGTTTTGAGTAACTCCGGTATAGCGTGGTGTAGCGGTAGCGGAGGACTCGAAAACAAATACCTAGCAGCCTATTCGCTACATAGCGGCAGATATTTAAGTCATTGCTAAGAGCGCTCACATCAAAACATCACTTTTCCGATTTCATACACCAAACATTAAACAAAGCAATTACAAGTTCTACTATTACAAGCATAATAAAAAAAAATACAATCTTAAAGAAACATACTATTTACTTCAGTCTCCCAGAACAAATTCAAAGGGTGCTGGGAATTCAATTCACCCATGTCTCCATAACTAGCTCAAGTAGTCAACACAACTGGAAATCACCAAAAACAAACAAAATGAATCAAGTCTAAATAAGAAGACAATGAGAGAGTAAAAAAAATCTTAACTCATAATAAGACTAGTGGATCGAATTGGGTTCTTCTGTTTCAGCAGTATCCTTAACTGAGCCCTTTGACACTCCAATTTCGAACCCAAATGCCTACTTCTAGACCCAATGGCTCGAACCACTTTCGGAAATTCAACAAACCCTTTTATCCCTCTCTTGATATGTGGATTTTCGGCTTCGGGCGATGGTCTTCTCTGAATCGGAAAAGAATTCGCAATGCCATTGCCACCTTTATCAACATTACAAGTTGACTTATCAACTGAACCATATCTAACTGATTTAAAAGAAAATATATCAGTTGCGTTACTAGTTGCCGAAATTGGCTTCACGTTATCTACTGCCTGATTCCTCGGTTGCAGACGCATCTGTTTAGTTTCCTCCAATTCTAAAATCTTGTCTTCCAACAGAAGCTTGGCCTCGGCGAGCTTCATTTGAACTCGCTCCTCTCTGAACACCTCGGCCATTCGCAACATCTTTCTCTCCTCCTCCATCTCTTTCCTCATCCGGTTAATCTCCGCTTTAGCCGCTGAAATCTCCTTTGCTAGTTCTCCGCATACTCTCTCCAACGTTTCTCTTCCTTTCCTCTCCTCAGATAGCTCTCTGCTCAGCTTCTTACTCATGGACTCCATTTTTTTACGGGCCTTCCGCTCGTATTCGACCTCGGCCTTCAATTCAGCGATTTGGGTTTTGGCGGTGTCGAGTTCTAATTCCATAACAGGCCTGATGAAGGTCAGATCCCAAAAAGATGCAGAGATTTTACGAGAGGAAATTGGGAGGTGGAGATGATGAAGTTGTTTGTGATTCTGTTGTTGTTGATGATGATGATGATGGGAGATTGGTTGATTGGGATAATAAAATGGGTTCTCGTACAATTTCCAGGTAATTGAGTGAGTGGAAGCGGTGATGGGTTGTTGATCGGAAATGGACTGGTTGGAGGGATTATCTTGGTTTCTTGTGATCATCATCATCGCCATCATCATCCTGTCCTCCATTTTGAGTTTTCGATCTTTAATTTCTTGCTACTTTTCTCTGGCCCTGCCTTTATGCTTTGGAAGCCTATCTTTTCTTCTTTACCCTTTCTGTTAGTGTTTTGTCTAATGGGGTGTAGGTCCATTCAGTGAGCTGCATTCAAGACTTGAAGTTGTGAATTGTAAAAAGAGGAAAGGTGCATCACATGCACCTCTTTCTAATTAATAATGCTAGTGGATTGGGTGGATATGGGTACCCTTTTGCCCAAGTCGTCCTCTCACCCTTTTCTCTCTCTTTCTCTTCTCAAATCTAAATCCTCTCATGTTGCGTTCAACGAACGATGATTATATTTTACGTTCTGAATCGTTCATATTGTAACTATCGATGTATTTCTTGTCTAAAAAGAAAAATCACGGTGATCGAATAACGGTGTTTGGAGTTTATTTGCTGAAATGACAGTGACATTTTAATTGTTCCTCTTTGTTTTGTAAAATATGAATCCACCAAGTCTTTTCCGATGTTCAATCACCTTAATTTTCTTAACATGCTAAAATCTATAAAATGAATAGCTCAAATTTTTAAATGGAATCTGAACGAGTCTCATTTTTCGTTACATTATGAAACAAACAAAGAATCTTAACGAGCATCTTGACTACTCTCCTCTCTCCCATTCTAAACCGGTTACAGCCCATAGCAACATTGACAAATGATAAACATATAATGCTAGTAGTATTACTTTAGGAAAGTAATGAACACTTCTACGAATAATTAGAAGAAAAACAGAGGTTGGAGAAGTAAGAGTTGTTATGGATTGGCCTTGACCAGCCTGTAACGGTGTGACACTGCATCTACCTGCGAATAGTGGACAAATTAACAGAAATAATTCAAAATCAAGAGACAAAACAGAGGCTTTAAAATGTTAATTACCTTAACTGATCTAATATCTAAGTACAAAGAAAGACGGCAAAATCCATAGGAGTAGGCAGTAATCAGTACAAATCTAACACTCCGCAGGTGTTGTCGTATTGTAGAATTGAGAGTAAACAGCTTCACGTCCATATTTGAATGAGAGAAATTTCAAGATTTTCGTCTTTATATGTTACAAAAATGGAAAATCTACATGATAGCTTCGTTTCGTTTTGGTGTCCGTCGATAGGGTTCGTGGACAAATAGATCAATACAACAAGGTATTGATCCATATAGATATCCAACTCAGTTTTAGGGTCAATACATACGGAACTTTGTCCCGATTTTAATTGGACTCTCCACAAGTGAGCGAAAATATTAACATCCAAAGATCAGTCCTGGTGTGCGAAAACTAATCCGAACTTGAGTTATTAGAAGATAGATGTCGGACTCAGCTTGTAAATAATAGGCATAGATAACAAGTAATAGGATAACATGGGAGTGGGGGCTATGATATGATTTTTTCTGTTCTTTTGACACGGTCCACATGGATTTCCCCTGCCCCTATTGATCCTCCTTAATTGGGTCCTTTTTACTTCCATTTTAGCAAACACCATCCAAATTTTTCAATTTCAATTTGGCCAAATACCAGAAAATCTCTGCACGTGGCCTTCAAGAAATAAACTCCAATGGCAAGCTATGGTTACCATGGATCACTGGTGTACGAGCTACTTTTCATAAAGAGAAGCCAAATTTTGTCACATAAATATTCAGAGGTTCAGATGAACCATCTATGCTATATTAAGGTCTCATGTCATGTGGTGGAAATTGTGGAATTTTGAATCGAGTAATTTGGTTGCTGAGTATAATGAACCCTCTTTAGACTTGGCCGTTGGGTCATTATTTTTACTTGTGCAAAAACTACAAGAGGACACTTTTAGCCCATCAAATCCTGCTTGTAGGCTTTTATCTCTCCCACAAGCACTTTTTGTTTAAAGTTCTCCCATTGAGAGATTATAGGATACAGGAAGAGTTTCTCAAAAAACGTTCAGAAAAGAGAAATGAACAGTTTCTAGGACGTTTTCGATGAAACTTTTCTTGTATGTCAACAATTTTATTTTCCACTTTATATCAACAGGCATGTCAAGTGTGATTTGTTTTTCAGATGATAAAAGTATCTAGAAATATTGAAGCTCTTCTATGAAGCCGCATAGCGGAATTTTTGGAGCCATCCCGTTAAATGTTGTCGAACCACTAGCGTTTTTGACTAATAAACCAGAGTGCTCGGGCAAATTTACACACACCTCAACTAATTATCTAGAAAACCAACTCCACCAAGCTTGCGAAAGATACAGTTCTATAAGCGGTCATGAATTCATTCTCAGTTGGAATGAGAGGTCATTTTGTGGTTCAAGCATACATTCATTCATAAACAAAAATGATAAGTGCACAACAAAAAGTCTCCAACTAAGCTCCAACACATTTACATAGTATGTGTAGCCTACACACGCATGAGAGTGAAATGTGAGTCTTCATAAAATGTCACAAACCCTATTCAACGTACTGAGAGTCCACAATCAAGACGTATGGGAAGGTTAGCAACTCGATGAAACAGCAAAAATCTTCCCCAGACAAAGATTAAAGGTTGGACCACCAAACAGAACCACACCTCATATAGCAGTCAGTCCCACGGTAAAAGCCTTTAGGCGTGGCATCTAAAATAGTTAACTTTCTTTGGTCATCTCTCTGCAATAAGCATTCTTTATAGAGAAATCTAATATTGGCCTGATCTGATCCTACACTAAATCACTGATTCACTGGCATAAGACACTAGCTCAGTGATTTTACAAAAGCAAACGCACAAGAGAAATAGAAAGCAAAGAGGAAAGCAAGACACAAAATATATGAGATTCGACAACGTGCCGACTCCTCGGTGATAAATCAGTTCACTATTGATTGGTGTAAAATACCTCCAAGTTCTCTCTCTCTCTCTCTCTCTCTCTCTCTCTCTCTATATATATATATATATATATACACATAAACATATACGCCACGGATCCTATCAAGGATCCCGGATTGGAGGTTTTTCGGTGTTTTGATGCTTTCAAAAATTGTTTTTGAAAAATCCGAATCGTCCAATGTCTTCAAAAGGTGTTTTCAAGAGTTTTTGTGAGAAATCATCAAAAAACAATACCGGGAAGGACTTGATCCAAACAGTTTTTTACAAAAACTGTATATTTATAGTTTTGCAAAAAACTGTTTGGATCAAGCCCTTCCAGGTATTTTTTTTGGACGATTTCTCATGAGGATCATTGAAACACCTTTTGAAGACATTGGACGGTTCGGATCATAAAATATATATATATATATATATATATTATGAGACCTTAACCCTAAAAAATGATTTATGATGTGTTTATAGGTTCTCTCCATTCTAGATCTCTTATATTTCCTCTTTCGCGAATCACTAGATCGATACTTTGTGTCAGATGGCCTGAATCCTTGCAGAAGATGCTTCTGTCTAACTCGCCGGTTTGGCTGCTAGATTGGCTCCTGACTAAATCAGGATTTACACTTAACACACTTAGACCAACACACTCTCCCTTCGGATCTTGGAACGCTATGAATTACAAAAGCAAACATACAAGAGAAAATTGAAAGCAAAGAGGAAAACAAGACACAAAATATGTGAGATTCGACAACATGCCCACTCCTTGGAACCATGACAAAATATACAAGATTCGACAACATACCCACTCCCTTAGGCCACATCAGTTCACTATTGATTGATGTAAAATACCTCGAAGCTCTCTCTCAAGAGTAACAACAACCTCTCTCTCTCTCTCTCTCTCTCTCTCTCTCTCTCTCAATATTACGATGCATTACCCCTACAAAATGATTTAGGATGTGTTTATAGTAAATGTCCATTATGTCCGTGTTTAGATCTCTTTTATTTTCTCTTTCGCAAATCATCAGACTGACACTCTGTGTAAGCCGCCGGCCTGGATCTTTGCAGAAGCATGCTTCTGTCCAACTCGTCAGGCCAGCACTCAGCCAAAGCCAAACCATTTCCTGGCCAAATCAGGATTAACCCTTGACACACTTGGACAGTGGGTTAGAGAAAATAGGACACACACAGCATCACGTAAGTAGGAACTACGACCTTCGACTCTTCTATTGCAGTGTTCCAAAGTTCCTAATCAGTGCTTAATCTTTTTTTCTGAGCTTTTGGGAAAAGATGCACATGTGCTTCCACATGCAACTATGAAATTTACTTTGTACCAATAAAGCATCAGAGCACCACATGCCTTTTTTAATTTAAAGCGTCTTTTTTTTAACTTAAAGCAAAAACCTCCATGAACTGTAGCTCTCGGTCTCAGTAAAAGAGTAAAAAATAATTTAGCTATCAGGACTGGAGTTGTCGAAGTTATGTGTATTGCAAGTTGATGTAATCCTTAATTAATTTGTAAGAGACCAATCCCACTCTCTACCAGCTAATAAAGATTTTGATCGGGTCACGACTCGTGCGTTTCATTTTTCAAACTCACGAGGGAATATTTTTTTGGAGAAACTGGCCAAAATCCCTGCCACGCCAAGTTCCCGCGCATTGAAGTCCATACCAAAACTGAGAGAGAGAGAGAGAGAGAGAGAGAGAGAGAGAGAGAGAGAGAGAGAGAGAGGTTTTTGTAGTCTCCAATTCATCACTTGCGTCCAAGAATAGTTACTTTTCTTAGGAAATTACTATTTGGAGGAAAATATAGAAATCATGCACAAAATCGGTGGTAGTGGGTTCTACCTTGCTGTACGCAACTAGCAGGAAATTTAATTCCTCCATCACCACCACCAACCGGTTGGACCACTTGCACTAACATCATTCTGATTTTGTGACATGTAGAGAGAGAGAGAGAGATAAGACATCGCCACTAGGGATGGTGATAGAATTTGATGTATGGATCTCCTGTTAAAACTAGCGAAGTATATGAAACCTCAATAGATGAGCTACAATTTGCAAATGAGCTTTCAGGAAGAAAATCACCAGGAACATCAACAGAAGCGGGTCACTGCTGTGCATCCATCCCACAGCACCATGCTGTGCACATTTGGAGCCATCTGTTGCCCGGATGGATGGCCCAAATTTCATCTCAGTTCGCAGCGACGATGAATGTTAATGGATCTTAACGAACAGGGATGAAATATGGTAGATAAAATAAGAATAGATTCAATTCTTCAAATTGCATCATGTACATTCATTAAGTTGCAAACGATAAATCCAATCAAGATTAGTCAACCTTAACCAGATTTAGGAACATGTGAGAGGTTGAACCTTAATGAACAATCTTCCTAAATTTCCAAGACGAAAGTGAAATATTTGCACGGCAGGCCTGGCCTAGATACTCGGGCAATACAAAATAACCAAACAAAATTCAAAAAACTTCTAGGTTCAAAGAAACAACCGAGATTGTGTTCATCTTCTTGATGCCAAATGAAGAAAGAATTCGGACAAAACTGAAAATAACTCTAAAAAGTGAACAGCAAGTATGAGACATTGTCACATTGCCCGTGCCCAAAAGATCAATAAACTATTTACTTTTATGTAACAAGACTCTTCTAGTTAGCTGAGTACGCTTTGTAGGTGACAAGTATAGATGCCCCAACACATCTGACTGGAACCAGTGGACACAATGTGCATTTCTGTTGATTCAAGCTTGCTAAGTTATTTTCACATGACAAGTGCCATCCTTTACGTTTCATAAGAAAACCATATTGAAAAACTTAAAACCAAATTTGCACACATCCTAGAGTCCTTGATGCAGAGTGTTTTATATGAATCTACAGGTTAACACCCATGTACTGAACAATGCAGAACATGACAGTGCATGGAATCAACGCATACAAGAAACAAAAGTGCACAAAAAACGGCTTGTATTTACTTTGGATGAGGCCAAACCGCACACAACATATTTTATGTGCACCTTTCTGAGCATTTGTTTATGCATGTAACTTTTCTATTTCTACATATAGTTGTTTTTCCAATGAAGAACATGGAAACAGGCAGGGGAAACTCAGATATGGAGCATGCCCCAGACATCCTAGAGTCACACACTGGTTCAATGGAAGAAAATATTTGTTTTCTCTGGGTAAGTTTGCTGTTGAAATAGTTAAGTTATCTATTTGGAATGAATGGCACTTCCGAGTTCTGATTGTTAAACTATTTGCCAGACAAGAGCTGTAATGGAGTAATGTTGTCCATGGTTCTTACTTTGGTTCAGGTAATGTTAGCGACTATTGTTCCAGTATCAGGTTATTCTTCTCAGCCTAACCATTGAAGTTGCTCTCCACAGCAAAAAGACCCCGTTTATACC
Organism: Vaccinium macrocarpon; assembly: GCA_022606695.1. NCBI lineage: Eukaryota > Viridiplantae > Streptophyta > Magnoliopsida > Ericales > Ericaceae > Vaccinium > Vaccinium macrocarpon. Next base: position 37,704,937 of record CM040177.1, on the reverse strand, counting down.
CAAAACTCCAGCCTGACATACATTATTAATTAGTCAGCCCAAACTTCTACACAATCCTTTGGTTTAATTTACCAATCAAAACAATCGAATAGTTCCTTTCCAAATCTTCCAGAAACGAAATCCATGAAATTTCTGCACCTTGACACTCTTCAAAGAAAATGTCTCTCTCTCTCTCTCTTTCAGTTTGTAAATCCTTCAACCTCTAGCTTTAAAAAGCACTGTTCTCTGTTTCCTAGAGTTGTTCTTCACAATCTGGCCCATAGTCAGGAATGTAGGATATTATCTACTACTCACATGGTTGTCCAACGTTTCCAAGTACATCCAACAAAATCTAGCCTCGACTGCTCCATTGCGTCTCTCTCTCTCTCTCTCTACTCTACGCTGCCTCTTATCTTTCCAACTCTCCATTTCTTGTGTTCTGGCGTCTTAGTGCCTACCATGATCAAGTATCATCCAGCTTAAACTCCACTAGGGCATTGTGACCAACTGACCATAGCTCTATATAGCGCAAAAGGGACGGATGCCTTCGTAGAGTGTCTCTCACGTGATCAAACTCACATTCCTCCACATTCACTATCCACAACATCACCCATTTCAATACTCTAACCAAAGTCACATTCCTCTACGTTTAGTCATTTACTATCCACAAAACAATATTTCAAACGTTGCAGAAACATGTGTTGAAGTTCACCCAAGTGGGTTGGAGTGCGCGAAGCACTGGATCCTTTACCCTAGCCCCTAGGTGTCGGCATAGCTACTATTCCAAATATATCACGCGTAGAGCCTTTAAGGCTGTGTTTTGTGGTTACCTCTGTTTGTGTATATGTACTGAGTGAGAGAGGGAGAGAGTGCTGTGGTAGCAATGTAGAGTGGGTGAGGTTGAGTGGGGGAGCCGGTTTGTGGCTCCCCAGCGGTGAGTAGGTTTGTGGCTCCCGGAGAGTTTTTAGGTAGCTCATTTTGTATATGTGTGATTTATACAATAGAGTGAAAATCTACTCTGATTTCTGTGTGTAATCAGTGTATGAGTGTGGGCAAACCTGTGGGCTCGGCACAACAAATGGTATCAGGGCTCCAGGGAGCGAAAATGGGTGCATTGCCAAATTTTGCCCGAAAATGAAGTTGGTTGTATTCAACTTTTGTTCACACCAATGAGAAGCTCTCGACGATAGGAGTTCAACGGCGCGGATGGTGCGAAAAACGGACCACCAAGGTGCATACGCTGATTGCTGGAGCAGAGCGTGCTTTGCATTTTTTTTCTTTTCCTCGGAGGGCTCTGTAATGTCAGCAGAGTGAGTGGGGAAGAAGAAAAGAAAAAGGAAAAGCTTCTGGAGGAATCCAAGGCTAGGAAATGATGCAGGTACCTCAAGAGGGTGATACAACCAGGTCAAATCGGACTCGATGGGATGTGATGAACTTGATCCGAACCGGTGGATCAACTCGGCCTGGTTAACTTAGTATGACCGTTGACTGATCAAAGGTCAACTGTTGACTTTGACCAGAGGGTGGTAATTGCAGTTTACCCCTTGGAGTTTTTGTTCTATGCAATTTGGTCCCTGAAGTTTCAGGAAATTGTAGTTCAGCCCCTGGACAAGTTTTGGACCATTCTGGATTTAATGGCAGACTCGAATTTGGCGGATTCGAGTCGGATTTTGCGGCCCTAGACACATCCGGAGAGATCGAGGAGGATCAGATGAGGTCAAGGTCGATCGGATGGGATGTGGTTGAGTCAAAGGCAAACCATGGCAATCCAATGGAGGTCAAGAGTTGCGGGGGTTAACAAATAGGGACAAATGGGGTCATGTTGGAGAGCATATAGAGAGAAAAAAAATGGTGATTTGTACAACTATTCGGTGTTACAGCAGAGAGACAAACACTAGGAGGATTGCTACCCCACAATGAGGGATTGGACAGACTTGCAGAGATCAGAGGTTGATCAGGGCAATCAGGTGATTATGGATTTGATGGCCATTGGTTCGTGATTAGTCGGAGCATAGTGATAAAGGAGACATTCTTTCAAGCGGTGTACCCGATTTTTGGGGTGCTAATAAGCTTGTTGGGCTAATGACATAGACGCTTACTAGAGAGACAGATCAGAGATGATGAACTATGATTGGAGGCAGTCTGGTTCAATCAGAAGACCTATCATCGGGATTTGCAATTGTGATTCGGGCTGAAAGGAGATGATGATAAGCCACGATACTGGCTTGTGGAGAGTGCAGTGACAAATGGAGTTGATGTTAGGCACGGTCAAGCAATATGGGTCTTTTGTGACAGTGAACAGGAGAAGCAGTTGCAGAGACGCTGGGAAAGGTGCGAGAGTACAAGGAGTCATGACCTGAGATGTACAGGTGTGCTAGGTACCGAATCAGATGGTGTGTGATATTTCTGGTCAGTCGACAAACAATTGGTTGTTGTGGGATGTTCATGGAGGCTTCAGACAGAGTAACTGAGACGATGACAAGACGATGTGCATCGTAGGGTTCTCTTCCTTCTGTGGATTTGTGACGAGTTCCTCTCCAGATGTGTGGTCATATGATGAGGAGAGATGGTGTCACGAGATTGTGCCTTGTAACTGGGCACGGGCATCCTAGAATTGGCGGGCACAGATTACTGCATCCTGATGTGTATGTGGGCACTCTGATTAGGGGGTACAGGTGCGGATATCGGCGATGAAGTGTATGAGCCACGGAGATTTAGCATAGCACAAAGACGTTCAAGAGTTTGCGTATCCTAGTTTGGGGGTGCAATGATGCTTGGTAGGGAATGTGGTGCGTCAATGGAGATGGTTTAGCTCTTCCCAGGCGGTTTGTGAGACCATCTAGTGGAATATGCCTTTGGTGTGAACGGAGGGGTGCTACAATAGTTTCGAGACGGATGAATGCTAGAGTGGCAGATCGCAGCTAAAGGATGCTGCGGGTTCAACGGTTACCCCACATGGATGAAGGAGGTGATTGTTGAAGTTCACCCAAGTGGGTGGAGTGCGCGAAGCACTGGATCTTTACCCTAGGTGTCGGCATACCTACTATTCCAACTATATCATGCATAAAGCCTTTAAGGCTGTGTTTTGTGGTTACCTTTGTTTGTGTATATGTATTGAGCGAGAGAGGGAGAGAGTCATGTGGTAGCAATGTAGAGTGGGTGAGGTTGACTGGGGGAGCCGATTCGTGGCTCCCTGGCGATGAGTCGATTTGTGACACCCGGAGAGTTATTAGGTAGCTTGTTTCGTATATGTGTGATTTACAGAATAAAGTGAAAATTTTCTCTAATATCTGTGTGTAATTAGTGTGTGCAAACATGTGGGTTGGGCACAACAACTTGAACATTGTAACAATAAGAAACTTCAATATTGTAACAATAAAGACAGATATCCTGCACATTAACCTGGTAACTAAAGCCAGATTATGGCCTTTAGAACATGCATTTAAAGTTTCCAAGTCCAGCCAAGAAGCTTTGTGCAATTCAGGTGTATATGAAGATAACTAAAAAGGACATTATCCGAAGTGGGCGCAAAAATATTACTTAAACAAACTACTCAATTCACATAAATATATGAAAAGCTATGGAAGTATACTGCAGGCTCAAGCACAACATGCACAAGAAATCAACGATTTATGAAGAGAATAATAACATCAAAAAAAGCAAGCCTTGACAGCCTATACTAAAGGTTAGGCTTCCACCTCAACCCCCAATTTGACCACAAACTTGAGACTTCAGTAGAATAACTCACAATTCAAACTCATCTTCAAGTTTCAATGCTTCAGCTGCAGCTTCCTCCTCTTCATCATCAACTACAAAATACGGATTGTGTGCCTCAGGCTTGAACTTATAGCCCGTATACACATAGAAAGCCAGCGTTGCCAACTCTCCTGCCACCACAGTGGTCCAAAGATACCTATAAGATGTAATCGTCTCCAACGCATACACCACGACCCGAGTGAAATAAATGTAACAAATTACGAAAACATAGTACTGACGGAACAGAGTCAGTTTCATCAAATTCACAGCCGCTTTCCCATCCGTCCGAGCGGCCTCGCGCAAATTCTTAATCGACCACACGATAGGGAACAAAACAGCACAGCAGCAAAGAACATCGACTAACAAAAACACTTGCTTCCAAGTAACCCAATCCTGCCCGTACGGTCCTGACTCGTCAATCGCAACCTGAGCAATATTAGCAACAACCTGAAGCGGAATCACAATCATCAAAACCTTCTTTTCCTTGTCCTGTAAATATGGCTTCAGGAACGACCACCCAGTCCCAATCAACACAATCAACGTAAACAAAGTAATCCCTTTCAAAAAGCTGAATATGTAGAACAACACATCCCAACCGTGTGCACTACCCGTTCTCTTAATATAAGACTTGTCCTCAGCCTCGCACAGTAAATTCAACGCTTTTAATACCACGACAGCCAGCATAAAGAAATGAATTCCATAAACAGTCAATCGCTTCTTGTACAGGACATATATCCAAACACCAGCTAAACAGAAATACGTAAGCGAGAACAGAAAGTAAACCCTAGGCAGAATAGTCCTACCAGCGGACAAGTAATCACGGCCGTTAGATTTACCGTCGAGATTATACATGGCGGATCGGACGTTCATGGAGATCTTTAGCTGAGGGAGGCAGTTGGCGAAGACAAGGGAGTACTGATCGGCGTCGTCGTGGAGGTACAGGGAATTAAAACTGGTGGCGCCGTTTGTGAGGGAGTCGAAGGTGTAGACGGGTTTGATGAGGTTGGATTGGAGGGCGCAGGTGATCTGGGCGTCTTCGATTTGTTGGAGGACGTGAAGCCATGAGTCACGGGTGCAGAGGAAGAAGCCGAGTTTGGAGAGGTCGAGATTGTTGTCGTTGGAGGGGGAGAGTTTGGTGACGTTGAGTTCGAGGCGGCCACGGTGGGTGAAGCCGAACTCGTCGAGGGGGATAATGGGGCGGTCGTCGGATCGGATCTCGGAGAAACGGATCTCGGCAGAGATTACAGAGAGTGAGAGAGAAAGGGAGAGGAAGAGGAGAAGAGAGGAAGAGAACGCCATGAATAATGTGGTCAGATTTGAGATGAGAGAGAGGGATGAGAATTACGTATATCTGATTGGGAACGTGATAAAGGTGAGAGAATGATGGGTAGAGTAGAGTAAAGGTTAAAAAGCCTTCACCCAGATCTTTCTCTTTCTTGAGGCAGGTAAAGACGCCGGGAATGGAGGATAGTGGAGTACAGAAGTATTTTACTCAGATACCCACAAGTCGGTTGAGCCGTCCCACTCCATTTCCATTTGGTTCAAGTGCCCTTCAACGTTGTGTCCGTTTAATGCGCGCGCATAATAGAAAAATTACTTCCTCCCTCTCCATTCCATTCCATAAAGTTTGATAAAAAAAATAAGGTGTTTATAAAAATAATTTTTTAATTAATATAGATCTTATTTGATAGATCTCATCGAGAATTTTTATACAATGTAAAAGAAATTCAAAAATTATTTTGATAAATACATTATTTTTTAGTTTGAAAATTACACATAGTTTCCTAATGATTAAACTTTTATGCGATGGAAAAAAAATTCAAAAATTATTTTGGTAAGTTCATTATTTTTTAGTTTGAAAATTACACATAATTTCGTAGTAATCAAACTTTATGGGACGGATGAAGTAGTATACTAGCATAGTAGTAATTTTCTTTTCCCGTGCATTGAATATTGATAACTATTGGAAATTCTTGATTTATTCTAGCCGATCTCAATTAAGTTTTCACTCTGCTCACTTTTCTAGATTGTGTTTATAGTATTTTATATCATCTCTGACGTGTGATTTACCTTCTTTTTCTTTTTTTTATCCTTCTATCATATATAATACACATAAATATTTGTGTTTCCTAACTTAGTGGAATTGAATTAATATTTTACCTTTAATTAGGGAATTCAAACGGTGAGAGTGATCTTCTTTTCCATATTTTTAATGGATGGCATCCTAAGTTCAAAAAATGGGACTCCCTCTGTCCATTTTAAATGTCTCTTATGTAAAGTCGTGTAATTTTGAATTTAAAATAAAACATCTTTCTAGAATTTTTGTTTCAAAAACTTGCACAATCTTTTTTTGGGGACATTTAAATTAAGACAAAAGGAGTATGATATAATGTTCTTTCCATGTCATCAGTTTCTCATTGCTTTATATATACGAACATGGTATCAACTTGTTACAAAAAAAATATGGAAATCGCTTAATATTAGGAACAATACAATGAACATGGTAAATTTAGTACATCATATGCTAAAAATATCAACCTATGTGGTTAATTTATTACAACAAATATGATTCTTGTAAACGTAACAGTGTAAATTGAAAATTCAACAAACATGACAAATTTTTTTACACATATAAAGCTGGTAATTTTGATACTCAATCCACCGATGTAATTCTCTTATGAGAAAGGCATACAACCGATTGTCTTCTCATCAACTTTTGATTTTTTTTTGTCTCAACCTAGCTCCCCGTTGTGTTCTCTCTAACTGAGAACTCCTTAGGGTTTTATCCTTATCTTTTCCCATCCTTCCACAGCCGCCGTCCTCCTCCCTCAGCCACCACCATCTCCTTCTGTCACTCCTCTTCTTCCCGTTCACCTCTCTTGTAACGACCTGAATTTTTGGTCCTATTTTATTTATTTATTTTATGAAATAGTCTTATTAATAATTTTTTTGTAATAGTTAAATTTATTTTTGTGATTTAGTGGTCCTAATCTAGACTAGATGATCCTAATCTCATTACACTAGCCGGTTATTCTAACCAAAAATTCTAAACTATATTTTGTCCCAACTAAATATCAGCTCACCCATCTAATGCATCATTTCTGTCACGTCCTCAAATTTAATAATCCAAATGTAAATAATATATATCCACATAGAACAAGCCAAAAGTCTTATAATTTTTCTTTGAATAGTCAAAGTCAAAATAATACATTCTCACTTTAAATGATTCAACGAGTTCTAATAACGAGAACCCATAATCCAAAGGCATAAGTATCAAGTTTAAAGAGTTATTACATTAGCCATATAGTCAAAAGATTAAAAAAAAATGGAAGTTACAAAACCATCTTTCAAAAATATGAGACAAATAGGGAAAATAACTCCATACTCGATGAAATCCAATACTATGCATCCACACTTCATGCATCCATCTCATGTGTCTTGTTGGGTACCTACAAATTAATAGGTTGAGCAACACTAGCTCAGTAGGAAGACCATTCTACTAACGTTAGGTGTTGTTTGGTTCTTTTACTTCTTTGCAAATGGAAAATAATTGTGTGCGAGCGTGCCAGAGAGAGTTTAAATCTCCTCCCTCAGATTAACTTTGGAAAAACCAAATCTAATCAGGCGATTGTGTTTTATTGGTTCAATTACCTCAATTAAGAGGATTTTTTTCAACAAGTGAAGAAATGTAAACCAACAAACTTAGGAAATCGAAGAACAACAAAGAAACAAGACACTTCGATTAATGAATCAAAGATAAACTTACTTCGAAATTGTCTCCAACTTCAAATACAGAACTTCGAACAGGTGATTGTTGCGAAAACAATCGGGATATGGGTGATTGTTATAAGAACAATCGAGTTTAATCCTAGTCTAAATCCTAATCTACTTCCTAATCTACTTCGAACTGAGTTCGAAATCCTAAACTACTTTGCCAATGAACAAACCAAGCATCCCGAGTTTTTTTGATAGCCATTTTGTTGAAAGATTTAATAGGGCTTTTTACTCTTTGAATTCTTCTATTTATAGATCTTTGCTTGTGATTGAACTTCCCGCTCAATGAATTTGAACATCAGCTTGCTTTCAACTCTAACTTCCACTCACGGAGTTGGCGGTTGCTCCTTCCTCCACGCCTGAATTTGAATTCTTACCAAATCTTCCTCTAAAAGCTTTGATTTTGAATCATAGGTTGTTCAAAGCGAACTCAAATGATTAAGCGTTAAGATGAATAACTTGCCTTTCTATAAGTATTCCACGTGTTATAAGCGCCAATTTGCCTTGTTTCCCAAGTTCACACGTAGAACTTATATACTTAATGATTGATCTCATAGCTTTGAGGTCAATTCTTTCCAATAATGATGGTTCGTAGAATCGCTAATAACCGTTTTTATATTTGAACACGATCATATTTACATCGTATTTACTCAAATATGTTCTTTTAATCCAATTAGGTTCAGACGTATCGGCGAGTAATTGCCAACATTTGGCACTCTTGATTACGTGTCAATTAATCATTGGATCGGTTGATTTTAGATGTAAACATACCCCCCACATTAACATCTTTGTTCAAAGGATTTGAATAAGTGTTAATGTGCCATTTTGCCGCTTCGAATTCCTGTAAGCTTCCGAAGCAGAAGTTATTGGCAGTTCTAATCACATTCCACGATGCAGTTAACAATAAATCTCTTCGCTCTCATGAGAGATTCGTGGATAGTGGGCAGTTAAAACCCATGTTCTCCATTTTTGCTAGAATTTGAATCGTTTAAACTAACTACTTACATTTTATAAAAGGACTTAATCATCGGCAAAAATCAATCACCAATTCCCCTTTGTAAACCGATCTCCATCTTATTTTAACCATGTCCGATATTTCTAGCACTCAAAATGCCTTGAAAATTTGGTTCTAAATGATCCAACTTCTCCGACACTAGAAACATTGTGACGCCAATTGTTGGTGAGATTCGAAGGGATCGATCTTATACAGTGGCTCACGTAGAAACTTCTGAGCCCATTGACCCATGGAACCCTCCATCGCCCCCTACTCATAAACCCTTTCTATGGGGTTTACCATCTGAGATAGTGGTGGTAAGAATGGATGATCCTGCTGGCTATAAAGGTTGGAGCCACTATCGCTCATTGGCTATGAGTGAATATTTAGCTCCTTTCATCGATGAGATCCCAATATAATTTTGCTTGGCCTTCTTATAGCCACTTGTTTAACTCCCTGGTTTCTTTAAAGTCCATGAAGGCGAAAAAGTGAGGCTTTCTTTGGGTATGGGGAACTTAAAGCGTAAGGCCGATTTTCGGTTTATATCTTTGGTTGCATGAGGTTCGAAAGCCCCATTTTGAAAGGGGACTTCATTGATCCCGCTAATCTTCCCTTCGAGACCTTCCCGAGAATACGGATTGGTTAGAAGAGCTAAAAGAGTATCAAGTTTGACCCTACTCCCTTATCATGCTAACTTTTTCTTATTTCTTTTATCCCCATTTTGATTCCCTCAAGGCCAAAGAGCTATTGGCTGCTTTTGCCTTTTTGGATGTAGGTATTCTTGAGGAGGACATACCTTTTAGGAACTTTTTATGGGCTTGCGAAACTCTCCAATGTAGCATTCAAACTAGCCCTTTCTTTCACTCTTTTCTGAGTCAGCTTCCTCTGCTTCGAATGTGGATGAAGAATAACACTGCTTCATTTGGGTTTAATCAAGACCTTCATGACTACGAAGTGCTTCATGATCAGATCTCCAAACTTCATAAGAAGGTGGAAAACCTTAAAGGACGTTCCTTCGAAATGCCCATTAACGTTTCTAAGAGGCTTCGAAGGCGGTTTAAGAATCACATGAAGAGAAATGCTCTCAAACTGGCCAAGTTCGAAGTCAAAGCCAAGACTCTGGTTTTGAAAATCAAGCCATTAATTGAGAAGAAGCTTAAATTTGATGAAGAAAACAAAGTTAGAATGATGGAAAAGGAATTTTTTAGCTTCACTTGGGCACGATTCCATGCCTTAGTGACTTGGAGCTTTCCTCATTATTTCCAAGTTATTCCTACTCCAACAGTTGCTTCACTACCAGTAGATGCTTAGTCCCCTTTGTGTAATAGGATTTTATAGCATGTACTTTCTTTTATCTGAAGTTTTAATGGAATATTAGTTCTTTCAATGGCTTATTATGCACTCTTAAATACTTTTCGAAGCACTTAATTATGCTTTTAACCAACTCGAACTTTTAAGAATAAAGTATATTCCATGAGAATAAACCAAAGAGTGGTTCGAAGCATGAATACGATTTAAATCTAAAAATAATTATCAATCAAAGGTTGAAACTAAACGTGGGCCGAAAAATAATCATAGGCCCAATAACTTTAAAACGGATACTTGGCCCGAAACGCTGCACCGCTTTCTCATAACGTATAAATTAGGGCTTGAACCATTCTCATTTCGCGTTCAAACTTTCAAACACTTTTGCTCTCCCTCTCTTTCTATCTCACCCCTGCATCCGTGGCTTCTGAAAGTTTTAACCAAATGGGTACCTCTTCGCTTGTTCTTCGAAGATACGTTGAAGAAGAGATGTCAAACTCAGGCGGCGATTTGCGTAGCCAAGTCTTCATAACGAACCCTGATAGAACTGATACCCACATTTTAGGGCCTGCATTCTTCTTCATTTATTTGAAATCCAAATTTGGTCTTCAAACCTCGAGGGGACTCCAAGACAACTCCAATTCCAGCCATTTGGAATGTTTTCGAACCATCGAACCACATCTTCCATGGTTTAATTGTTACGATATCAATATCTGCTACCTCAGGAGTCTCAATTTCATTTGGATGATCAGCTAAGAAATTAGCCAAAGTTTGTCCTTTAACTGATTTTTGAGGAACATATTCTAGATTAAATTCTATTAAAGATACAATCCATTTCCCAATTCTGCCACTAAGTACAGGTTGAGACAACATATACTTCATAACATCTGTCTGGGAAATTACATAAGTTACTCTAGGCATCATATAGTACCTGAGTTTCTTCGAAGCGAAAAACAAAGTTAAACAAAACTTTTCTACTGCAGAATACCTACTTTCACAATCATTAAGAAACCTACTTAGATAATAAATAGCTTGCTCCTTTCCTTCTTCATTATCTTGAGCCAATAGAACTCCAATTGAGTCATGGTTTGCTGCCAAATACAATTTAATGTGCTCTCCCTTTTTTGGGTGGAACAAGAATCGGTGGATTGATCAAGTACTCCTTGATGGTCTTGAAAGCATCATCATGCTCCTTAGTCCATTCGAAGTCCTCTCCATCCTTCAATTTCAACAAGGAAGAAAAGACTTTAGTTTTCCCTGCAGTGTTAGATATAAACCTTCGAAGAAAATTCAATTGTCCAAGAAATCTTTGAAGCTCCTTCTTATTCGAAGGAGCTCTTGCTTCAATAATAGCTTTAGCTTTATTGTTATCAACTTGAATACCTTTACTGTGAACTAGATATCCTAAAAAGTTACCTGCTGTCACTCCAAAAGCACATTTAGCAGGATTCAACTTTAGTTGATAATGCTTCATTTTTGAAAAGGCAATTTTCAAGTGCTCTACATGATCATCAATAGATTTTGATTTGACAATAATGACGTCTATGTAGCATTCTAGAAAACCCCCAATTATCTCATGGAAGATAGTGTTCATAGCTCTTTGATAAGTAGCCCCAGCATTTTTGAGCCCAAAAGGCATTTTGACCCACTCGAAGGTCCCAAGGTTGCCTGGGGCTCTAAATGCAGTTTTATGAACATCTTCTTCAGCTATACAAATTTGATTATACCCTGAATGTCCATCCATAATGGACAAAATTTTATGACCTGCAGAACTATCCACAAGCATATCTACTATAGGCATTGGGTATTCATCTTTAGGGGTTGCAGTGTTCAAGTTTCTGAAATCAATACAAACCCTAATTTTCCCATTCTTCTTAATAACAGGAACAATATTTGATAGCCATTCTACGTATCTTGCTGTTCTAATAAAACCAGCATTTAGAAGATTCTGAATTTCCTTTTTAACCAATGATATGGTTTCAGGAGACATTTTTCTTGGAAGCTGTTTGAAAGGTTTGCAATTAGTTTTAATAGGAACAATATTTGATAGCCATTCTACCTATTTTCGTTTTTCACTCCAACTCATCTATTAACTCTATACTTATGTATTTATATTAATACAAACTTAGGAGTCTAGAGTCTTGTAATTCGCGCTAAGAGTTACAAATCCCTAATATTTTGTCTAACTGCCTTAGTAAATTCAACCGTGTTCACGGGCCAAGTTCACTCTTGCCCAGCTACGCTGGCGATAATAATGATATACCATGTTTCACAGGCCACGTGCACCATGCCCAGCTCTGCTGGTAATAATATTAACAATATTTCGTGTTTCACAGGCCACGTGCACCTTGCCCAGTTCTGCTCGTAATTATATTAATAATATTCCGTGTTTCACAAGCCACGTGCACTATGCTCAACTCTGCTGGTAATAATAATAACAATATAATGGTATGCCAACGTTATTACAACGTGACTCACTTTAGCTTAAATCATATCCACTTATCAACCACACACTCATCCAAAATATGTAATGTCTCATCTATTCTCGATCATCCCACATTCTCCCATTTTCACAAGCTATAGTGCAATCCTCCACTTCTTCCGACAATGATCCATGTGTCCAAGGAAATGCCGGTATGTTTGAAAATAGCTTAAATGTCCATCAAAGGCCCAAATACTCACCAAATTCTCAATAGCGTGTACTAAAAACTAATTTTTGCTAAGAACACCAAGGTTAGTAAAAAAAAATGTGTCTAAGTATCCCAAGGAATATTCACATGTCTAAGAACGTATTTGAGTATCCAATTTAATACCCAAATATTAAAAAAAAAAATGTATCCAAGTATCCAAAATGCCATATCTTTCATAAAATATTCCATTTCCAAACACTTCTCAAAATATCCATTTATTTTTAATGAAAAATTAATCCCTCTGCCAGATTTCGTGGGCTCCGTTCACCCATGGCTAGTGACACACAAAATGGTGGCCCTAGTATTTACATTTATCCATAAAACACTTTTGATTCAAAACTTCACATTTTGTCCTATCGATCATCATTTGTATCGAAATGTCAAACCAACTCTTTACATTATCCAAATGTAGCCAAAATAAAGTTGGAGGGATGTACGATGTGTCAAATATTCAAGGGAAGGATAAAGGATGAAAATATAATGTTTTAGCGTTTCCCAACCAGTTGGAGGTTTTTGCCCAACTAGTTGGCAAGACAGAGACAAGAACAATTTTCCGAAAAGCCAAAACGGTTGGATGTTTTTGCCCAACTGGTTGGAGAAATTCAGATTTTCTAAGAATTTTTCCCAAAGCATGAAACTTCAACCCAAGTGAATATATGATGTTTTAGGCAAAAAATTAGAAATGTCAAGCAACTAATGGACATGAAAGGAGGGTAAAACAACTAACAATTACATCAAACCACTGCTTAATCTATAGATCACAACCTCAAAATGAACAAACCCACTTAGGAAGAAAATCCATGATTTTGAGAAATTTGAAGAGTAAGAGGGAGATATATGCAACATATCACATAGATACAACTAAAGGGAGTAGAATTTATTCTCCAATCTCAAGATTGAAGCTCCAATGTAAGCAAATATGAAAACCCTAGCTTCCTTGATCAACCCCAACCGAAAATAAACTCTTCGGAGTGATTCCAAGCTACCCCGGGCTCCAAAACACACGTATAAGAAGTTTCTTAAGTTGAATCTTGAAGAGATGAGGTGTGGGAGGTGAATTTGTGTTGGAGTTTTGAAGTGTTGGAAAAAACCTTGATTTTTATCAATTTTAATTAATTATTCTAGTGGGTCTCACACGTCCACGTGGATGGACCCACATACCGGTGTGTACGTCTTGGTTAGGAGATTAAGACCGAACACTCGGTTGGACAAAATCAAGTTAAGGTGAATGAGAAATTGACCTCAAAAGTGCCTACGTGAATTTGGTAGAAGGGGGAAAAACACTTGTCCCACATTGGTTGTGGGAACAAGTTGATTGTGTATATTTACCCTTAGTTTGACACTATGGGTTGGCCCTTTGGGTCATTACAACTTTTGTTGGGGGAGAAGGCATGAACATAGTGGACTTTGGTCCTTATAACACACGCGAGCCGCCACCGTCCGGCCGGGTTGGGTTGGGTCATTAGATAAGATGGGCTTAGGCCCAATAGGTTCTTATCTTTTTACTGAAAATTTACATGGACTGGGTCGGGTCGAACCGATCCATTTCAATTAAATTTTTTCTTTCTTTCCCTTGCCGAAACAATGTACTCAAATTTTTCCTTTTCCAGTATGTCTGTTCATGAACAGTCATCGGACATGACTGTTCACTTCCGATCGATTGCGTCCCGTTCCGAACAGCTGCGCCTTTTTGCTTCGTACCTTCTCGTTTGGGTGCCTATTTCTCTATAAATAGAACCCTCGTCTCTTCATTACATTCACGTATTTTCCTGCATACACTCTGCATCATTTCCGCATAAAAATATCTGAGAGTTGCTACGTTGTTTTCTGGTTCGCATACTGCAAAGATTGGAGTGCTACATCCATGCAGTGAAAATCAGGTAGTCCTTGGAAACAAACGTTTGCGTAGTCCATCAGCACCGTAGTGGAAGACGAATCTGTTTTAAGGACAGAGTATCTTAATACTTGCCCCGGTTCAATTCGAGTCGTCTTTTGCTAAATTCTGGTGTACTGAATTTGGTTCAGTAAGTTTCTGTTCATTCTAATTTGTTTCTGCTTTTGTTATTTTTCCAGATTATTCGCAACCGAATTTTGCAACATGAAGAAACTTGAGAGAGAGAGAGAGAGAGAGAGAGAGAGAGAGAGGGCTGATTTTAGAGAGAGGAAGGAGTGTACATTTTTTTAATATAAAAAATCAACCATATACACCCCTTTTTTATGCACTTACACCCCCTAAGTTTTTAATGCGTTATAAATGAACCTAAGTGCAATTGACACACTCACATTGGCCCCACATTAACTAATTTTCAATTTCTCACATCTCCCCAATATTATTTTCGGAATAATGCGTAAAAATAAGGGTTCTTACAATTTCCCTCATGTCAATGTGTGCTGATCCATAAATGTCCATCACTTTTTTTTTACAGACAATCACAACCCAACAAACAACCATAAAGCTTTCCTCTAACCATGGTACATTACCCCTCCTCTAATCACTTCATTAACCAAGAGTTTTTAGACCAAAGCTTCATTATCTATGTCACCCTACTCCCCCATTTTCAAAAATCACATTTACATCATAAACACTTCTTTTTTTTTTTACTCCACACCACAATGAGCACATTAGGGAGAGAGATATCACCTCACCATCACCCTCCACTACTTGCCTTCTTTTCTATTTTACCGAGAGAGATGATTGGGTAGGAAAGGAAAAGAAGAAAGAAGAAGAAGAAAGGAGAAGAAGTTTAGTCCGTTCGACGCGACTGAGGCCCATCCAAATCACTCCGGTTTAGCTTAATCTTCGAAAGAAAGGTTTATTACATCCTACTGAACCCATCGGTATATAATAAGTCTATTTTCGTAGAGTAGAAACAAAACCTGAGCATTTCGTTTGTTGCAAGATATTGTAAATTCATTTTTGCCATTCTGAGCTACTTGGTCTTGTCCAAAACAATCTGAACTGAACTTTTTCCATGATAGAAATGTAGTTCATTTCATAACGAACGTTTTGATTTATAATATGTTGATTTTCTTTAAGTAGAAATAAAACCCAAGTGTTTCGATCGTCGAGAAGCAGTGTATATGTGCTTTTGACATTATGAGCTACTAGGTCACATCCAAACCAATTCAAATCCAATTTTTTCTATGATAGAAATGTAGTTCATGTCCTAACGAACATTTTAATATATTATACGTTAATTTTCATTGCGTATAGACAAAACCCGAACGTTTCGATCGGCGGAGCGCATGACTACCCCCCACTCGGTGGAGCACACCAACCGTGTGTAAGTGAACAGTTTGGACAACTTTCAAAAACAAGCTTGAGCAAACAAATAGGGATCGACTACCCCAGACCAAATTACAGTTAGGCCTGAATTTTGATAAATTATAGTTTGATCCTTAAATTTTAGATTTCTAACAATTTAAATCCCAGATTTTGGTTACTTTATATTTTAACCTTATATTGTGAAATTTTGCATCACATGAGATTAAATATGATTTAATTTAATTACCAAGTACATGGCCAGACTAGGAAATGTGCCTATATTATCTCGTGATCATTATTGTAATCGTACCTGTTTAATTATTAAACGCGTTGTTTTTCATTAACGCAAGTTGTGTTCATTATTTTTATCATTTTTTATTTGTGTGACTTAACTGTGAGTACAACAATACAACAATAACATAACTCATTTAGTCCCCAACAATTGGGGGTATGGGCGGAGGATAGATAGGAGACAGACCTAACCTTTGACAATAAATGCACAAAGTGACTACTCCAAGAATACCATTGAAACAAATGGATTGGAGACAGACCTAACCTTTAGCAATAAATGCACAAAGTGACTGCTCAAAGAATACCACTGAAACAGTGGTCTCCCTATACCGTCGCGTTTGTCGTGGAATCATGCCCTCAAAGAGGGTAGATGTAAGGACCCATGAGTTTTAATCATTTTTCGAAAATAATATTGGGGAAATGTGAGAAATATTTTTAAAATGCAAAAGGAGGTAAATATGAGATGCATATATGCTTGAGGGTGTCTTTATAACACATTAAAAACATGAGGGGCTTAAGTGCAAGTGTGTGGGTGTATATATATACATTTGGGGCTGATTTTTTTGGGCAAAATGCACCTCTCCCTCTCTCTCTAAGGGCAGCAGCCCCTCCCTCTTCTTCCTCCCCATTTTCTTTTCAAATTCCACCACAAATTCACCTCCCACACTTCTCAAACTCAAGATTCAACCGCATATTCATCATCTACGCATGTTTGGGAGCCCGGAGTACCATCTTTTTGCACTGGGAGGACCAAATACAGGATTTCTCAAATTGGGGATCTAGGAATTCGGTTTGGGATCTCATTTTTGGAGCTAAATCACTCTTGAGGTAGGGGATTTCTATCTTCTCTAAGTGTTTTGAGGTGTTTAATGTGAGTGGTGTAACCACCTTTGATCATTTTCTTCATTTCTTGCAAGAAAACCCATTTTTCATGTTTCTTGTTTTGGTTGGGTTTGATTCATGTTTTTGATGTTGTGCTAAGTTAAATGTGTTGTTGTTTCATAAACTTGGATGCCTTTGAGTCTAATTTTTGCCTTGGAAGTGATTGGGTTGAGCCCCATTGTGATCTAGTGAGAAAAACCAGTTTGAAATCCGCAAATTTTGCTCGTAACGTCTTTGTATCGATACCCCTTTCACGGGTATCGATACCTATCGCTTTGTTCAGTTTCTAGTGATCTGGTATCGATACCCCTTTCATGGGTATCGATACCCAGCTGCTTATATGGCAGATTTTTATCCAACTTCGCGGGCATGCCCCGGCTTCGTCCGAACTCCGATTGAGGTGATTCTTGAACCGTTGGAAAGATCTATGAGTCTACTTTCAAACCCAATTGGTCTCATATTCATAGCCTTTGTATTTTGAGAGAAATGTGTCTTTTCCTATCAAGGTGTTAGGTTTTCTCGAGGTTCATAACTCCATTTCTTATGTTCCTATGCTCCGGGCCTTTATTGGTCTTTTCTAAGCTTCTCAACTTGACTTTTAAGCTTTGGTAATCTATCGTGGTATGAATGATATTTTGTCACGATTTTCCCACGTTCTTGGACACATATTAACTTTGCCATAACCGACACACTACGCGCTTTCGAACTAAATGAATCACATGGAATGAACGTGAGGTGTAAATGAAAGAATGAAAGATGTGACACGGGGTCATACGGAAGGATATGCCCGGAATGACACGTGGCCCTCACAAGGGGTGTGCCCAGAATGACACGGGGACCTATGTAAGGGTATGCCCGGAATGACACGGGGCCTATACGGCATGCCCAGAATATTAGTAAATGATGTAATTAAATGAAACAAGGGGTGTGTGAGTGAGTTGGACACCTACGGAGTATCGGGTACGTATCGGACACAACGACACACCGGTTAATTTTGGTCGAGCATATGGGATTCCAATTGTTTACATCTAAAGTTGGGGCTTCCGTGAGTATATTGTGAAATCTCATTTTTGTTGCATGCACTCCATTATCATTTCATCATATCTAGATTTGATAGATGTTTCCTACGAGCTAGTGAGCTCACCCTATCTTTTTAGGTACACAACATGGAGCATGAGATTAGATTCTTGTGGAGTGATGCATTGTGTGAAGCTTATGCATGTATGAAGATATTTTTCCATCTCAAGTTTTGTATTTTGATAAATGATAATGTAACCTTTGGTTATTCAATCTTTTGACAAGTTGGACTTATGTAAAAATTTATGAAATAATATTTGATTTCACTGTTAGGGCAAGGGTACCCAAATACCTGATTTACCAATGGATTAATGATGTACATTTTGAAATGGGAACCTCTTGGGGAGGATTGATGGAAATATTTTATCATTTGACTTATTAATTGTAAGGAATTCCTTTATTTTTATTTTTTTTATAAAAATGAGGGCGTGACAGTAGACCCAAGAATCATTTTGATTTATGTGCACATTACCATACTTCTTTCATTCAGCATCCAAAGTATTGACATTGCACAACGTGACTTAACTGTCGCATTGTAAATTATTGTACAAGTAATGTAGATGGGGCAGTAGGATACAAGGTGATTGTGGTTTTCTAGAAACTTATGCATGTTTTAAAATAAGAAAAAGGGAAATGGAAATGTGTGGAAATATTGATGAGTTGACGTTCCGGGGGTGACCAGAGTGGGCCCCGAACGGATGAAAAATTTGAATACAAAACCCTAGATAGGACATGTGATGATTGGCTCTCAAGAATGGTCGGGCTATAAGGGTGGCACTATACTTGCGTTGCAGCCCGGGGATGAGTTGTGGGGCCGCACTCTCGGTGAATCTTGTTTCTCGTGCCTTGGGGTCATAGAAGTGATACTCGGGTATAGAACCCAAGTTCTTTGTTCGGATCTTAGTAAGGGAGAGTCGAATCACACCAATTGCCCTATGCTAGAGGTTGGAGGGTAGGACGGATCTCGTGGCAGAGAATGCTAGATGACATGTAGGTAAAAGGCTAGTAATTAATCAATAATGTTATTTTTGTTATCTCGTGTTATTCATTTATTGTGCATGTTTATCTATTAGGTACGTGAGGTTAAGTAGAGTAGGATATTCCTATTGGGCTTTTTAAGCTCACGGATACTTGTACTGCGGTGATTTATCACTAGGAAATGAAGGCGGAATTGAGGGGTCATACAAAGAGACAAATATCAACACTACTGAGGAGAAAGCTAACGAGCCTTGGTTTCCGTATGCTTAGTCGTTCTAAATAATTTAGTTGACTACATTTTGAAAGCTTCATGTCTTATGGAAAATTGTAATATTTTGATAATTTAACTTTAATTCGATATGATTGTAAAACTATAGAATTGCTTTCAGTACGGTATTATGATGGATTTATGAATTTTTTTTTAAAATTATCTTTTAAATTTTTCTATCGTTTCTGAAAAATCGGGGCATTACATCTCTCACCTTGCCTTTGCTCATTGACCTATAGAGGTGGGGCGGTCGCCTCTCGGCCCTACCTCCCCCTAGTCTCACCGCCCCGCCACCTTTCTTCACCTCCCCGCCCATTAAACCATCCTCACCTCAGATCCACTCCTTCCACCCCCTTACCACCTTGTCTTCTACTCTCCTCCATCTCGGTACATCTTTATTCTCTTCGCCTTCTCCGTCTTCTACTTTGGTTGGGTTTGATGGACGTCGTGGTGAAATAGGGTGACCCGGGCTCCTTCGGTGCATAAAGACCCAGATCCCACAAGCATAAATTCTTTAAATTCAATGAATTATGTATTCAAATCTACCATGTTCATCATGAATTATTTATGCAAATTAAACATGAAAATTTAGGCTCAACAATGACAGCCATTTCATGAGTTATTTCTCCAAATCTACCATGAATTCTCATGACATATTTTGGTACAAAATAAATCAAACCACGTTAACCATGTTTATCCAGAATTATTTTTGCAAGATTACCATGACCATTGCGGATCTACAAAGAAGTATATTTCTCAAAACAATAGAATTATAGTTAATTAGGAGACCTACGACCAACTTATCATATTAGTCACGATAAATTATAAAATCTATTCCTACGAAAATTACATCACCAAATTTGTCAATAGTAAATCTTTCATGAATCAACATGAACTAAACACATATTCAAGATTTCTTAATTAGGAGACCTACGACCAACTCATATTAGTCACGATAAATTATAAAATCCATCTTTACGGAAATTACATCACCAAATTTGTCAATAGTAAATCTTAATTTCATGAATCAACATGAAACTAAACACATATTCAAAAAAATCTTTCAAGACATATTATATTCTCATTGTCTACCATGAACTAGAAGAATCAGCAAGTAGTTGCTAATTTCATATACCCTCAACACTAAAAAGAAGAACCATTATGTTACACGTGATGGTCCAGATCATGGTTAATTCATGATTATTGTGATGGTTCAAATTAAGATAAATTCAAAATCCAATAAATTAACAATTTTTTCCTAGCCGCAATCAAAGATTTGGGAACTACATAATTAAATCACCATTCATGGTTAACCCAATAAAAAAGGGCACACACTATTCGCATGCACCAATCGATACAATTAAAGCACCAATAAATCAAGAAAAATTCGGGGATAGATAGAGGAATTTATGAACTCTGGCCATGTAGAATCACTGTTTTCTTCGACGTTTAGGTTTTTCTGCATCAATGGAGGATGGTGATGGAGGACAACAATGGAGAACGGCGATGGAGGATGGCAATGGAGGACGAATGGAGGAAGGTTACAATTGATATGTTTGGCTTTTGAACAAAAATGGATCAACATACACTGTGAAAGATTGGAATAAGCAAGCTTTCAATGAATGGCAAGAAAGCTAATTCTTCAATAAGGCTAACTAATTCAGGTTTCATTCCATAAGGCTCGGGCTTAAGTTAGTAAACTAATTCTTCAACTCAACGGGGCTCCTTTATTGGAAAGTGGAGGTTACGTTGATGTTATTTTTTTCCTCCTTCACTGTTACTTTTAAAATAATAAAAATCAAAATTGTAAGCATATATATACGATTAGAGGTTTTGAGATTTTTAGCCTAACTATATTTTTGTGTTGTATAGATTGATTGATTGATTAATTGATGATTTATTGAAAGGTAGATGGATAGATAGATAAATAGATAGACATCAACAAATCAAATTTTAGCAGCTTGTACTCCTAAATATGCATAAGACTTTATGCTCAACTCTCGCTAACTACAACTAAACCCGGGATTTATAGTTATTGTGAAATTATAAAGGAAGAACATCTTTCTATGACTTTTGGACGTGTAAATATTTTGTTTTTGTTAAATGTCACAATCTTATAGTCGTGGATGTCCATTTCTTTCTTATACTATTTAATTTTTTGTGGGCTAACTACTTTGAGGATGTTGTGTTGTCACAAATCACTAGTTTATATGAGGAAAGAAATAGAAAGTGAACATCCACGCAAAAACATTTTGGTTCAACCTGATTTGTCAATACTCAGTGATGGGATTAAAGATTAATTCTAGTCAATTGGTTCTGAATTTTTGGTAAAACGTAAAACTTCTGCAAGACTCTTGTCAGTTCTGAGTGAATTAATCAAAATAGTTTATGAGTTTCTTTGGAAGTTCAATTGCAACTCTCAGTGAAGTCTGTTTTGTTATGTGTTTTGTTGAGATAGGCTGCAAATCCCAATGTTTTTTCACATTGAATCCTATGTTTTTTTTTTTTTTTTTTTCACAATCTTGAAATTCAACACAGAGCTTAATTCGGACGTAGTACTAGTTGTGCAATGTTTAATTTTCGATATCTACTGCCAGGATTTGTGCGCATGGACTGCTTCTGTGATTCCTAGTTGCCGAGTACGGCACATTCAAGGGCTTTCTTATCAAGTTTCTAACGATGTTAGTTGTTATATACGCTTAAACAATTTCGCACAGATCATGTGCAACAATCCAAATACTACCTGATACATGTTGCATATATCGATCGATCCATGGTACATATATGGAAGATGGAACACTAGAAATGCCTTTCTTTTTTCTTTTTAATTTGTTGAAAGTCATGTCCATACAGACGAATAATAGATGAGGATCTGAATCACGTACGTACGTTCCGTTGCGGCATGTATAAAAGTTGAGGCTGGCATTTTCAGTAACAGAGAAAGTGATAGAAGTTGAATTTAGGAGCTGTTTTATTAGGTAGGGAGGTGTACATATGGATACTTGTCGACTGATAAATTAGTTAGGTAATTAGTACATATGGATGTGAGTGATGGAGAGAGGGAGAAATTTGGGTTGCCGATTAATGCAAGTGTGATGTGACTGATGGGGAGAGGGAGAAATTTGGGTTGCCGTTTCAGTTTACTTTTGGAAAGTCTTCTTTTGGATTTTTAAGATCGAGCAGGTTCATCCTGCCATGAGGCATTTAGAATATTACGAAGGGGCGGAACTAAGTTGGGGGGCGGAGTGGCACGTGCCACCCCCGCTTCCGAAACAAGTTTTATTTTAAAGTAATGGATTAGGTTTCTACCATTATACCAACAACTTGATTTGGAACACAAGTGTTGAAAAAATGAGTATTTAAAAAATGAACAATTCGGATCATAAAAGAATATCTTAAAGAATTTCATTTAATGACCATTGGAGACTTGAATCAATTCTTTATTTTAGTTTTAACACAAACAAAGTCCCGGAGAAAACCTGACGTTGCACTTAACGTTTTCTCCATATTTTTCCTAAAAACAACAATAAGGTAGAGTACTATTCATCTTGATACTTGATTCTCTCAATCGCAGTAATTTTAAACACTAAACCAATCATGCTGATCATAAAATTAAGTGACACTACAAAAGAGTTTGATAAAAATTTGTCCACGTAGCATTTTTACGATTTAATCTTGAGCCTCTCAATTTTTGGGTATCCCCAACTTCTTTGACTTGCAAGCAAAATTAAGTGATACTACAAGAATGTTGTTTTAAATAATGTGTCTCAAACATAACACTAATAATATGTCTTTATATAGGTCACTGGACTTAGTGACTAAGAAAATAACTTAGGAAAACTTAATAGGGTGGCAAAATGGTCTTACCTTGGGACTTTCTGACTTTAGAAGTTTGTTCACACTTTTAAATTTTTAGATATTGATTCAGTTTCCCTTACCAGCAAAACTCTTGGGGTCATTGAGGGTTACGTTCCGTCGTTAACTCTAGGGCTCCGGAAGTAGTTAAAGTACGCATAAGTTGATCCAAATATCCAAAAAAAAAAAAACACATAAATAATAGCCTCGTTCAAATGGGAAACACAATTATAAAATCTAAAAAACATGGTAAATTGATATTTCCTAGTAATATTGTTCTCTCTCTCTCTCCCCAGAACCGGCTCATAGGCAAATCCTATGAAGCCTAGGCTTTAGGCCCACAAAAAATACATAAATTGGAGGCTCCCAAATATTTAGTACAGCTACATTACATATATATAATAAGCCCAAATAATTTTGTGGAAACCTTCCATACCAAATGGATTGGCTATTTCATCTATTGAGAATGATACAGTGAAACAACTTGATTATGAAGACTTAATTAGTCAGTTTGCCGCTAAAAGTGTGAGAAAACAAATGTTCAAATGATGAATTTTGAAATATTGTAGTGGTTGTTTATTTTTGGATAACTATAGTTTGCATTTTGTGACGGTAAATATTTTGTAATAGTTTTTATAAAGAGTCCTTATTGACCAATTTTTATGTGCAAAATATAGGATGGACCTCGTTTAATAAGTTTGATTCAGGCCTCCAAAATCTATGAGCCGGCTCTCTGTCTCTCTCTGTGTGTAAGCTACAGCCATATAATGAGTTGTTTGCAGTTGAGTAGTTAAGGAAAACCATATCCCGATGGGGAAGGCCATGCATGCATGCACTGAACGCGAGTATGCATGGCAATTCCTGTATGGGAGTCTGTCTTTGCTTTCAATCACAGCATTTTCCCAATGCCGACGGTTGACTTGATACCTTTGGATGAGTTAAAGCTCATGTCTCGTTTCAGATCGAAACAGTTGAAGGGTTGACCTAGGTTTTACTCATCTCTCGAAATTGCTTCGAGAAATACGAGGATGATTGCTTTCCACTGTATGTCAAAAGTCAAAACTTAATTGTTCAAACTCTCGTTATTGATTATACTGTCAGCTAAAAAAAAGTTGGTAAGATTGCTTCTCGTTAATTGTAATACTTTGCCTTGTATTGGAACTTAATTGTTGTATATTTCTGCTCTCTGATTATAGGAGTTAAGGGCATTTTCTACCACAAGTATACAAGAGATGTGTCCAGGATCAAGTTTGAAAATATTCGGATTCTTATGTTAACATTTTTGGAGAACTCAAGTTCGAGCTGGAATTCAATGAAATTTTGAAGAACCGAGTTTGCCTAGGTTAATTTGATTCAAACTCAAAATTTTTGTGAGCCTTGACAATAAATATCAAGTATTTAAACTCTTATGTAGGGTCTAGAGTTGCAAATAAAAAGAATTATGTACCTAAACAACTTCATACATATCTAAAACTGTACATGTAAACATTTACATATATAATTTTGTAGTACTTGTAGAAAATTATAAATGTATAAAATTTTTATGGTGCACGTTTGTAATCTATTGCAAGTAAAAGAAATAAAATCTATGTAGATATAAAATTAATTCTTGCTACATATGCATAGACTCTAAATTCACAAGCTTAACCGAGCCGAACATTGTCTGGTTTAAGATTGGTTCATTTATTTAATGGGTAGGGGGTGTTCCACTAAGCTAGTTTTTTAATAAACTAGTTTTTCATGATTTTTTATGTGATTTATTGTGAGAGAATGACATGTCTTAGTTTTTTATGTGATGTATTCTTGAGGTTCAAGTTCAATCGTTCAGTAACGAATTGATCTTGAAAGAGCATTTATCAAGTCGAGTTGAAATAGTTCACGGATGACTCAGCTACTTTAATCTTAAGAGGAGTAATAGGTTTTCTTGAAAATGTCCAGAAAAGAGAAATCTAACAATTCTAATTCTTAAAAGATCTAGTTTTGATGAGGGTAGCTACATGGTTATGTTCTTCTAGTTCAAAAGTCGATGCCCTAGTCGACGTGCATGCATTTAGAGCCCAAACTTGATTGGTAATCTCTCTTTGTCGATCTAGTTCCCCACTCTCTTTCTCTCTCCGTCCAATTTGACCTTATTGATTCGACTCGCCACCAATTAATTTAAAAGACAAAATAAGAGTTGTTCCATGAAGGATATATATGTACGTCCTATAGTATCTACTGTTTAGGAGCGGAGCCAATTAAGGATAGGGGTTACGTGCCCCTGGATTTTTATCACCCCTTTGCTTCTTTTTTTTTTTCTTTCTTTTTATACACTTACTCAAAAAGTGTTTAAGGAATTGGAAATTTTAGGAATTACGTTTATTGTCTGCTACGTTGTTCAGGATTTTATGTATTATGTTTATTGTCTGCGCGCGTGCTATAGTATGTACTATCTAGTTTTGAATATATGCCTAATTTGCGAATTGATTAAAAACAGAGAAAATGAGATTTTTCATTTTAGCTGAGTTTTAGAGAGGTGTGATAAAATCACATTGTTTTGTCAAATGATAAAATCTTGTTTGATGAAATCTCCACCTAATGCATTTTTATCATTTGATGAATGATTTTGACAATAAAAATTGTTTAGATTTTTTCAAACTAACCAAAATAGTTTGAAAAGTAAAAATTAAATGACAATAAATGAAATTGATACCCACTTTTAACGCATGATCCCTTAAAAAAGTTAAAAATTCCGAAGGAGACCAACAAACCGAATGGGACAAACATGAATTGGAGTATTTTGATACTACTACTACTTGTGTATTTGCATCTGACAGATTTTGGGTCTTGATTTAGCGCACAATAAATAAATTAGGAGTAAACAGGACCATCAAATCAGCCTTTAAAGGAGATTTCGATGATCTGTGGGGAGTGTTCCGTTACGACGAAAATTGAAACAGTCGTACGTTACTATAAATTTGGCAGGTAATGCAACTACTCAATTGTTCAGAACATTCCTTTGGATAATAATAATCTAATAATTCGGATTATTGAATTATTCATTTGACCTTATTCAATTTTTTTTCATAAAATCTTGATACAAAACTAACGGATGCAACAAAAAAAAATGAATAAAGACAAATGAATAATCCAATAATCCGGATTATTGAATTATTACCCAGAGGAGAACGCCTATTAATCGATGTTTTCATATGGAAAATTCTAAAATCAGTCTACAAGATTGTCATTAAGATTTAAAACATGGAATGAAATATGTAAAGAGTGCGTAAAAAAATATAGAAATGTATTTTAAAAGATGTAAAAAGTATAGAAGTGTGTATTTTTTTGTCTTTTTATTTACTTATTGTCAACTCAGTAAACTGACAATAGAATGACTTTTGTCACATTTTTTGCGCTTCTGAATGCAAATCTCATCCATTAGTAGACCTCAGTTTCACAGCACTGAAGTTCAGTTTTGGGGTCTTACACCTCCGAAATAGTTGAAAAATTAGAATAATGATAGTCACACAAACTTTGTGCTACAACCAATCACAGCTCCACTCACATAGGGTGTGGAGTCCGCACGTGGGGTCCATGTGAGACCCACACCCCATGTGAGTGGGGTTGTAGTTGGTTGCGAAACAAAATTTGTGTCACAATCATTTTTGGAAAAGATGATTAGAGTCATTCAATTCATTAGGTTCTTCTATTGTTGATCGCTTTGACGTGAGCCAAAGTAATACTCCCTCCAAAAAAGAGACCCACACAACTACCGATTCCTACACAACACTCTCATATAAGGGAGGGAGGGTCCCACATGTGGGCCCAACTCCTATGCGAGAGTATTCTGGGAGAGTGATTTGATTGTCTGTAGCATTATTTGTCCTGTAAAATTAGTTTCCTACAAAATTGCAAAATTTCAAACTTAAAAATAATGCACTTAACAAAATATTTTTTGAACTCGAATAATTTCCATTTAGTGGGCACAAAAGGACCCTTGGTTTTGACCATTACACAGACATGCGAGTGCCACTTAATTAAATGTCGTAAGAAAATTTAACATAGTTTTGCCGCCCGATGACTTTAGTCTTTTTTTTTTTTTTTTTTATCAGACCCGATGACTTAGTAACTTTTGAAAATCTTGTACTTTTTGTGTCTAAAAAATAGAGTAATATAAATACTATAAGTAATATATTTTTATTTTTTTGGAAATATTATATATAATTTAAGTGTCTCTATCAGTTCGTGTAATAGATGCAAAAATAATTTTTTAAAAATACCCAAAAATATTATACTTTTTTTAAACACATAAAACAATTTTTCATAGTAGAAACTAAGATTACTGTTCCACAAACTGATTTATTGGCAATAAGTTAGTGCAATAGGTTTATTGAGTGAAATTTAATTCATGTACCGTAATAGAATAACATATGGCTGGCTGCCCAGCAAATCATCCGCCTAATCCGACCAATCCGAACCATCCGTTGATCCACCCAAGGCATGTATGAATGGGTAACGGTTCTTGAGGTTGCCAATTTCATGGTTCTAGATCGGATTCGGTTTGGTTCCAGTTAAAACTGAACCGCCCGTTGCCAAAAAAAAACATGTAATCGTGTATCCCAGACTCCAACACGTCACCCATGTTCACCCACCCAATACCCACTACTCAAAGTCTCACAGTGAACTCATGCTCTTCGCCTCCCACACTAATCATCCGACAATTGACATCCATGGGGCGCCTCTCTCCCTCCCTCCCTCCCTCTCCTCCTCCACTGCCGTACGACTGAACAGTGAACTCCTCCAAATGGTGAACAGTGAACAAATACACTGAAAGACTGGTACGACCGGAACCGATTGTAAAAGTGTATATGAACATAAAAAATTCCTAAATTTGCCCAAGTTAGAGGCCCATTTGTCACAACCCAATCTGTCAAATCCATCCGGAACCGATCCGTCAAATCCAGAACCAAACCGATCCATCCGTATATCATCCACGGATGGTTTCCCGATCTTGAAAAAATAATTCCGTTACTATCGGTTCAGATCATATCTGGAATTGATCCGGTCATAACCAAACCGTGGACAACCCTTCAATAACATGTCTAGTAAAGCACAATAAACTAATTTTGAGAATAAGTTAGTTTTGTGGAATAGGGACTAAGTTTCTAGTATTCAAACCTAACTTGAGGCGCGCTAGCAAAACAAATTGTCTTTTGGATTACTAAATAAATTCTCACTTATTTTGCGAGGCAAAATAAGTTAGGAGTATTTAACAAATTAACGTCCAACAATAAAAAAGCTAGCCCAATAAAAATAACCCTTTTTAGCTGGACATGGGGTTGTTGTAGTGCAGCCGAGCGCAACAGGTTTTGTGCATTATTCGAGCCATCCATTAGTTGGATTGACAACTCAGATTTTCGGCACCTTTGCATCTGAACCATTCATTGTCGTGCGTGTAAGATGAAATATGAGCCGTTCATCCGAGCAACAGACGGCCCGGAACTCCAAATTCTTTTTAGCTTGGCCTTTTTTTCAAAATTCAGAAAAGTCAATAAAACAAGACATCTGTTCCGAGAGAAAAGAGGAATGGCATTTGTTACAAGTTACAACCCACGTTAAGAGAAATTATTTTTTCCAGCATCTTTTATCCTCTTCCACTACTTTTTTCCCTTTATTTCATCTACAGCTAAATAGACTTCTCACATAGTAAGAATGTAATATCATTATTGCAAAATGATAAATAGTGCAGGAGAATAAAAATGTACAAAAATCATTTTCTTCCAACAACAATTCTACAATCACACACAAAACATTCACTCAAACACACAAATACTGACACAAATGTGGGGGACCAAATAGGCAAATACCTAGCTCGTGGTGTATGTGATTATTTGAGAATAAGTATTTTGAATGTGGTTCGAGACTTATTAAATCTTCCAAACAATACTCAAAGAATTGGTGCCATCTTTAATTCTCCCTAACATTTTTGGAGTATAATTGATTGATAGTATTTCTCAAATGATCAACCAGAATAAATCGCTCACCTTCGCATTTATACGGGGGTCTAGGTCCAATGGGAGGTGGAGTCTGGTGAAGGGTTTGCTCCAAGGGGGTATAGGGCCATGTGGCCAACACAAATAGCAATAAATACACGAGATTTCATCACCAGTTCACTTTGAAAAAATTTGCAAACATTAATTGGTAGGCTACTTTGAGTAACATGGGTTGCATTGTAGTTCAAGGCCGCCAGCTAGAGAGTTTTTTATTGATGTAATTTTTTTTTTTTTGGGCAGTTATAGTGTCCGTACATTGGATAAATAGTCCGGACATGGATTTAAAAATTAGAAAATCGTGACTCGTGGTTTGGTTCACGGTTTTCACTATGAAACCATGATTAACCAAGCAGGACGGTTTTGATAATAATAATAAAAAAAAACCAAACAGGACGGTGATATATTTATTACTACACATAAATAAAATATGTGTAAATAATTTTACTTACTATTATGATTTCTTTTTTTATTTAGAATTTTACCTTAATGTGATATAATGTACATCCATATAAAATATAGGAGATAAGTGTGATGCAAACTGGTTGTTGCTCCTTTTTGCTTGTTGGTTGCTATTTTCTTCATGGAATGTAATTTGCGAATAAAGCTTGAACAAATCCGTGACTGATGGATTAGATTGGAACTGGACTGTGGACTTTTGGTCTAGACTAAGATTATAACAACAACAACAACAACAACAACAACAACAATAACATAACCCATTTAGTCCCCAATAATTTGGGGTATGGGCGGGGGATGGATAGGAGACAGACCTAACCTTTGGCAATAAATGCACAAAGTGGCTACTCCCAGAATACCACAGAAACAAATGGATTTGAGACAGACCTAACCTTTGGCAATAAATGCACAAAGTGGTTGCTCACAAAATACCACTGAAACAGTGGTTCCCCTATACCGTCGAGTTTGTTATGGAATCATACCCTCAACACAAAGCCAAAAGGCATCAGAGAGGGCAGACCCAAGAATCATTTTGATTTATGTGCACGGTCTAGACCAAGATTGCATTTTGTAAAAACCGTGGCTCATGGTTCAGTCATCGGTTTCCTCGAAATCCGATCCAATCTGAGTCGTGAGCAGTCCTAATCTATGGGTCAGCCTGCGCACGCTTCACCTAATTCTCCTCCCCGATCTAGTTAATTAAAGACATGTCATACACGCTAGGACTAGGGAATTCACAAGAGAAACTCTTGCGGCTTGACCCCAAAAGATTCAAAGTTTTGAACTCAATATATCTGGATTTACAACTCAACTTAGTGTATTGAACCTTGCTACTTACCATTTCGAACACATTTTTCAAAAACACACAACTCAATAGCGTGTGGCCACCACTATTTTGAGAACCTGAGACGTCCATTTTGTAGCTCCAGAAATTTTGATCATTCAAACAAAACATCATATCTATCGAATATTAATAAATGCATGATTCAAATCAATTGATTAGCTAGAAGAAGTTAAACGGTCCATTTTTTTCAAGAAAAATGTGAAATTCAAAAGAATATTTGTGTATTTGACGAAGTCTATGAAATCAAATCTCAAAATAGGAATGTGTGAAGGCTAGCTTGTTTAAGGCTCATTCTGGTTCTAGGAAGGGAGAGATTTGTTTGTTCCACAGGAGGTTCAACTACCACCCAACCATTTTCCCTTGGCCAACAAACCATTTTAATGCAACAATTAATACACACTTAAGTGTGTACCTCATGATTCTTCTCTCTATAAAAAGTTTTTTAAGAGACCCAAATCCTACACGCCATTCCCTCAAATTCAACACGAGTTTGTGCAATGTGGGTTATTTAAGATTTGCAGAATACCCCAAAACAATGACGACCCATTTTCTTCCGTAGGTTTTAGGTTTTCCTATAGTGGGTCTTGTGGAAAACTCAATGTTTCCTAAATCCTTCACACGAGAGCACCACAGACACGACATAGCACTACCAAGTTTCCTAGAAAACTAAATGAAATCACTGCCACATTAACACCACCTTCGGGAATCTCGCCCCTCAAAACCCTCTGTTTTCTCTTTCTATATATCTTTACACCCCCACTTCAAAATCTTTTCTTGTGGTGGGATTTTCTCGAGAAAATGTATGTCATGGGAAAACCCAAATCGGTTTTAGTTTTAACAGGGAGGGCAATTAACGAAGTCTTGAGCTTCATCGTTTTCTTAGTCCTTGACGTCCTGGATTTCGTCCTCTGTTACGTTTACAGAGTGGCTGATTTCTTCATTGAAGCCGAATGGAGGCCCTGCTATTGCTCTCCAGCCAAAGAAGCAATCACTAGCAGTGGTAACATTTTGGTTTCTGAACAAGGGGAGTCCAAAATCGTGTGCCTCAGTTCCACCAGATTGCAGCTCGAAGATATCTCTGACACCCTTTTCACCCGTCCGTCGCTGGTGTCCGAGGTTTCGAAATCTACGGTTAATGAGCTCAAGAGGTTGAAGCTGGACGGCACTGTGATACAATCTTCCTTTGACAAGGATAAGAGATCGGTGACCGTCCGATCGAAGTTCACCGTTAATTCGACTATCATTGAGATGCTACATGGCAGGATCAGAGGGCAGCAGTCTCATCCTATTCCAAGATGGTCCGATTGCGATTGCAAAACTTGCACTTCTTGGACCTCTTCTTCTAAAGAAACTCTCTTTGTCCTTGCTGATGGAGCAAAAGGTAAAATTTTTAATTTCCTATTCCCCTGCTTCCATACTCAAACAATTATTCTCAAACATGCAAAAAGATGCATTTTGATAATACAAGGGTGATATGGGATGGTCGGGTTCAGAGTATCTCCATGGATTTGATTATACAGTCCCACTGATGACATGAAACGTTACGTGATCACACTGACATAAGTCCAAAATCTCAATATCGGCCAATTTAGGAGGTGTTCCGCAAATTGACTTACTTGCAAAAAGTCAGTGAACTGAAATTGGGTTAATGTATTGTGAACAGTGTTTGAAAAGAAAGTCTAGAAGGTCGACTACTTGCTGCCTAAGTGCTCGAAAGCCTCTTGCCGAATAGTCTGACTAGGCACCGAGTACTTGACTTGGAAGATAGAAGTTGCCCGGCCGCCCTTGGAGCGTCTACCGAGTTTTAGAACCTTGATTATGTGAGAATGACATATCTCATAAAGCACAATAAATTAATTGCTCAATAAGTTAGTTCAGTGAAAAAATCTGAAACAACCCCTATAATTATGTAGCAACGTGTGTTAATTTTGTTCGGTAATTGAAAGTTGAAAATGGGTTTGATTTGACAGACAACATGCAAGAAGAAGATGTGTTGTTCATTCATGGGTTCATCTCATCATCTGCGTTTTGGACTGAGACCCTGTTTCCGAACTTCTCCAAATCTGCTAAATCAATGTACCGGCTATTCGCGATCGATCTGTTAGGATTTGGGAGGAGTCCGAAGCCAACTGATTCCCTGTATACGCTAAGAGAGCATTTGGAGATGATCGAACGATCCGTTCTCGAGCCTAACAAAGTGAAATCATTCCACATTGTGGCTCATTCCTTAGGTTGCATTCTGGGCCTAGCACTCGCGGTTAAGTATCCGGGTTCAGTGAAATCGCTGACCCTACTCGCACCGGTAAAATTCCTATCATTAGCAATGTCTAATTTGACAAAATCAAGAACATTTCATTTTTGAATTTTGATATCAGATTTAGGCAATAAATTAATTTTGTGAAAAAAAACAAATGGCAGCCATATTTTCCAGTTCCAAAGGGTGAACAAGGAACGCAGTATTTGATGAGAAAGTTGGCACCACGGCGGGTGTGGCCATTGATAGCGTTTGGGGCGTCGATGGCTGCTTGGTATGAGCACATTAGCCGGACTATTTGCTTCCTCATTTGCAAGAACCACCGCCTGTGGGAATTTCTCACCAAACTTATCACCAGAAACAGGTACCAAATGCTATATTACGTCAATAATGTGTCGAATAATTTTCTTTTTGTTTCTTTTGATTTCGCGGTCTAGTGTGTCTAGACATCTTACGTATACCTTGACCACTCTCCTTTCCGATCCAATCAAAAGCATCCCACGCCAAGACTAGGTGAAAAATTACTTTTTTGCGGCTCGATAACAAGAATCTAATTCTATTCAATTGTGTGAAGAGCGAACCCACCAACCAACTAAACTAACATTTTTCTGGTTAAATTCCCAAAATTATATATTGGAAACTAGTACAGTGTGACTATAAACTTGGAGTATAGCTTATAGGAAAATAGATCACTACAATTGTATTCCTATCAACCGACCCTTTTTTTCCATTGATAACTTAAGGGGGGTCAGGGAATTGGGATACCTATTAAAAAGGTTTCGCCCTATTTGCGCCAAATTATTTTTACCTCGTTATTCAATTTTTTCCCTTTGTTAGCTCCGCATCGCTTTTTTAATTTTATTTTATTGATTCGTTTTGGTAAGTGGAATTTAAAAATAAAAATTATGATCATAATCCGGAATAAAAAATAATCCAAAACATAAGGACTTTTTAAGATTATTTTTATTTTTATTCACGAAATTTTTAGTTTAGTTAATAATTTTATACTTTTTAAATTTCTTTCGTCAAGATAAACTAATAATTGACAAAAATAAATAAATAAATAAATAAAAAAATGCGAATTTGTCAGGCCTGGGCCCTGGATACTTAGTTAAAATACAGCGGAGTCCAATGAACCCACCTAGAAAGTTTTCTAATGTAATAACGTAGGTGGGTTCCATTCATTGGCAATTCTAGTCTACGATTTGTCAGGCCTGGGGCCTGGTTCTACGGACCTCAAGAATAATTTTACCCCGTAAAATTACGGGGGTGTTCCAGTAAGTAGTTTTTTAGTTTTTTGGTTTTTTGTGATAGTTAGTTTTTTAAAAAAATTCACTTGTTCCACTAATAAGTTTTTGGTTTTTTGGTTTTTTTAGTTGTGTTATGAAATTACAAATTTACCCTTCTACCCAAACAACTATTGCTCTCTTCTTTTTGAAGGGATGGCAGATTCGTAATTTTACATGATCAAAGTACATATACTTGATTGTGCAATGAGTTGGTTTTTTTTAAGTTAGTGGAATAAAGTGATTTTTTTGTTAGTTTTTTATGGGATTTTGTTTAGTGGAATGAAGTAGCTTTTCATTTAAACTAAAACTAGTTTTTTTTATTAGAACACCCCTAAGTAGCATGTCAAACATAGCCATACTAAAAGATCTGGAGAGTAGATGTACTTATACATGTAAGAAAACGTTTACTGGTCACAAGTACCCGTGGGACTCATGTTTGTGTGTTAGTCGTAAGATTCCAGGGTCGTTCGTGTTGTGAATTCAGCCAAACCAATAAATACACGCAAATATAATCTAGAAAGTTAAAAGGATTCAAAGACAAAAAAATTAGGTGGTTCTCCAACAGAATTTAGGTACATTAACGGCTTATACTAGTTTTTACTATGTATCAAATAAAAAAAGAGTACAAATTACATCAGTTGCTGCGCATAGTAAATAAGTTCGAACCCTAGGCTATCAATTGAAATGCGACTAAAATTGAATTAAGCTTCACAAAACCAACACTTATGCTTCAGAGCTTCTCTTAGTGGAACTCATCTCCCATAACAGTAAATTACATGGCCTCTTCCATCTTAGTTTCTGGTTGGTTGTTGAATTATAATGATCCATCCTCTTACATTCATACCATACTCCGCTAGATATTGAACCATATGCAGAAAGGTTAGGAAACTATACTTTAAGGAAACACCAAAGGTGAAGATTGGCCCACGAACTCTTGTGGGAAAATAATGTCCACATTTTCTGCGTTAAGCTTTTTTTTTTCATTTTTATCAGCTTTCTGCGTTAAGCTTGTAAATGGGTTTGGATAGGTTAAGTGTTCGGTTTGTAAAGCCTGATTTAGTTGGATTTCCGCTTATTTGTCTATTCAGGATTTGATCGATGCACGAGTATTAGGGTAATTGTCTAATTGACAACATGAACCATATGTTGGTCGGGGCAACATACGTTTTATGTTAGTCAGTCAAATGTTGTTGTGACTTTTTCATGACAAAGATAGTGACAATATTTAATGTTGAATAGTTAATTGGCCTTCGTACTGTCGTACAATTTTCAGGATTTCTTGGTCACAGCAGATTTCAATTTCAAACCAAAACACGTAGTAATTTCTTGTAGACAATGACTAGTATCTACTATCTCTGGCAATCCCTGTTTACTAATTTAATGTGAGCTTGTAAAAATAAAAAAATAATTTGCAGGATGAGGACCTACTTGGTAGAAGGATTCTGTTGTCATACCCACAACGCTGCATGGCATACCCTACACAACATTTTATGTGGTACAGCAGGAAAGATCGACGCGTACTTGGACTTTGTTCAGAACCGTCTGAATTGCAATGTCACCATCTACCACGGCAGAGATGACGAACTCATCCCCGTGGAATGCAGCTACAACGTGAAATCAAAAATTCCTCGTGCCCGTGTACAGGTTGTTGAGAAAAAAGATCACATTACGATTGTCGTGGGAAGGCAGGAGGCTTTTGCCACAGAGCTTGAGGAAATCTGGAAGACTTCAAACCTGTAATTAATTTACACCTCTATCTTTTATATTATATATATATATATATATATATATATAGACAGAAGAAGATGTGAAGCGCCACCAAACCACTATAAATTCCTATCCGATCCAACCAAAATATGCATAAAGATAATCTGGAAATTGGCTAGTTTTTATTTCGTTTACTTCATCAAGTTTGAAGCTTTTTAATTAATTAGGCTTTTATGAGATATTATCCATTATTGTTCTTGAGGTGTTAATGATGCTTCACATATCAAAATGAATATTAAAGAGCATATGCTTTGGCTTTGGAATATACACAATATATTTCTGATTTTCGAATCAATTTTTAACTCTCTTTATTCTTTGAACTCTCTGCTTTGGCTATGGAATATACACAATATATCTCTGATTTTTTAATCAATTTTTAACTCTCTATATTCTTTGAACTCTCTGCATGGTAATTTCCAACTGTTGGGAAGAAATTAATGTTCATCACACCAATGGACTGGATTTCAGAGCAGAGTGTGATTTATTGGCTGGGCCTGGGCAGTCGCAGAGGTCCTACCATAAATCATAGCAAATGAGAGAGAATAATTGACACTTGTTACCTGTTGTGAGCACAGCTTATGATGAA
The DNA here is from genome assembly GCA_022606695.1 of Vaccinium macrocarpon. NCBI lineage: Eukaryota > Viridiplantae > Streptophyta > Magnoliopsida > Ericales > Ericaceae > Vaccinium > Vaccinium macrocarpon. Next base: position 37,668,595 of record CM040177.1, on the reverse strand, counting down.
GGGCCAGTATTAATTTGTCACCATCTATCTTTATACGCGACTCAATTAATCTGCATCACTGGGTAATACTTCACGAAAGGTACATAAAAACTAGTTGAAAATGCTTGAGGAATAGGTGAAAATGCTTTTGATCCGGATATTAAAAGTACGTATGCTCTACGCACTCAATCTCACCAACACACTCTCTGCGGATCTTAAAACGCTACAAATCACAGCATAAACCCAAAGAGTAAATCAAAAGCAAGAAAATGAAGCAAGACAAAAGATATACAAGGCTAGCAACTGTTTACTTCTTGAGAGCCACACCAGTTCACTATGGTTGATAAAAAAACAACTTACAAGTTCTCTCAAGAGTTATAGCAGCTTTTTGCTCAAAAGAATGAGTTCTCGTGCCCTAAAAGATGATTTAGGAATGTAGTTATAGAGTGTGTCCATGTACAAAATTTTCTTTCTTTTTTCATGAACTGTCGGACCGGCACTGCATGTAAGCTAGCCTGGCAAAACCGACTCAGGCCAAAAGTCAACCCGGCTTCCAACCAAAGTTGGCCCGACTGTTGCCTAATCAGGCTTCACCCATAACAATCTCCCACTCGAAGCCGATTGCTATTCCTTGCTTTCTAGCTCCATCAAAATCAAAAAGTAAATGTAGTGATCCACACCCCTCTTAGTGTGGCTTCACCCTTCATCGCTTCAAGCATGAAGGCCAGATGAAGTTGAGCGCAACTCTAGTTTTTCAATAGCGACCAGCTTTGTCAAGATATCTACTGGATTCTGGCACCCCAACATTTCTCAAGTAACAGTGAGCGAATGAAAGGGTACCACAAGTCAATATGCTTTGTTCTAACATGAAACACCAAATTCTTAACAAGCTGTATAGCATTCTGGCTGTCACTGAAAAGAATGTTATTCTTTTGCTTCAAACTAATTTAGTGAGAAACCCTCTTAACCAAATAATCTCCTTAGCAGCATTTGTCACAGCTACATACTCTACTTATTTTGTGGAACAAGTAACTATATTTTGCAAACGAGGGACCCAGCTCACTGCTGTTGAAACCAAAGTGTAGATATATCCTGTGGTACTTTGCCTCGCAATGACGGCTCCAGAAAATTTTGAGATGGTGTTCAAGAATTTCTTGGTATATTTCTTATATTATTTCGCATGCTTTAACATAAAAATATGTGAGATTTTACAATCACTCTCGACAGCTTTTTATATTTTGAGCCAAGTAGGAATAAATCCGCACATAAATTCACTAGTATATATGTGAGGGAAATTGTAGCAAAAAGGTTTGCACAGATCTTTTTGGACATGAGCTCTTGTTTTTTGAGATAAAGTCGGCTAACGTGCAAAGAAAAGTCATGCCATGATAGATCATTTTTTGTATTTCCTTTTTTATGCTCTCTAAGAGTTATAGCAGTTATTCGCTCAAGAAAATGAGTTCCTGTGCCCAAAAATACGATTTAGAGATGTACTATTAATAGTATCTGTCCGCGTACAAAATTCCCTTTACTGTTTCGCAAACTGCGCTGAACTGGCTTTGCGCGTAAGGTGGCCTAGCTCTAGACAAAAACTGCGAAACTGACTCAGGCCAAAGGCCACTCAATTGTTGCCTATCAATCTTTCATTCATAATACCCTAATCACAGAATTGACAAACCCAATCCTCTCAGGAAATGTCTAGGTGTCTTCTCATTTTAGTTTTGATCTAGAAGGGGGAAGGAGATTGGGAAGAACTCTTGAGATGTACTTGAAGTTTTTTCAGTCTAGCGAGATGGACTGTGAACGCATGTGAATATAAGTTGTGTGATTTGATTCCACTCACTAATATTTCTAGTAAGAATATTTTGATACTTGAATTTTTCTATTTTGACCCCTATAAAAAATTTCTAAATTGCCACGACTTGTTTCAAATGTAGACAAATTACATTCATTTTCTTCCTTTCGAGAGTTGATACTATTACGAAAGATGATATAATGAATACTTTTGTCTTTGAGAGAGCAATGATAAAGCAAACTTTCATTTATCAATTTATATCGACTATATAATTAAAATCTTAATTTAGTTAGCTTTTTGGTAAGTAAATAGACTTCGCCCTTGCATGATTGCATCCATGAAAGTAGACTGAATTAATTGGGCCCGTAGAGCCAGCAAAAGTCTTGCCATCCGAATCCAAAGCTTCTTCAAAAGACTTATATAGGGCCCATCTGCCGTCCCTTTCAGAAAACTTATACCAACAAATGCTGCAAACGAGGGGCACAATCGTAGTCGGTCTTTGATGCATAAACCCAAACCGGTATTGGGTGTTGGCAATGAATGCTAAGGAATAAAGAACAGAAAGTCTTCACGCACACCCATTCGGCCCCGCCCCAGCATCCAATTGTGGAGGACCTCTCTCGAGTCTCACCAGGGACGGAGCCAGGATTTCATATCCGGGGGCGCAAAATAAACAACAATACTGGAGTTGAAAATGGTGATTAAAATTCTTTTTTTAGGGACCACTCATGTGATGTTTTCGTAGGGTAATTGGTATTTTCAGCATTCTTGGACTAAATACATCAACTAATTTGACAACTTGTAGTTTAAAAATACCAAAAATACTGAAAATACCTCGATGGAAACTCAGTCTAAAAGACAAAATTTGTTGGCCCATGGAGTACTATATTAAAGCAGGGGTGGCCCATCCATAAAATATTTGAATAAGTAGTAAAAAAAAAAAAACTCAATGAAAATTTGCTATTGGGGGGTGGCCTTGGCCCCCAATAGCCAACAAGTGGCTCCGTCTCTGAGTCTCACACAAATGATTAGACCTATTCAATTTTCTAGAATATTTTTTTAAGGGTTCTTGAAAAAAATCATTTCAGTTAAATACTGGTAAAGACTAGAATGATACGTTTAAACTTCAGTCCTTAAACAATATCTGACAGAGTTGGGTTTTTTCAAGAATCAATAAAAAAATATTCTAAAAAAATTAAGTGGTTCCAATCAGTAGTGTGAGACCTCGAGTTAGGTCTCACACGAACAAGATGTGACTGGAGTGTGTTCGAGTGGGTGTGCCTACAGACTAGTTCGGGAACAAGTGAGAGTCTTATGTGGAATGAGTATTTTTTTTTTTCCCACAATTAAGTTTTCAAGCCAATTTACATACACGTCACTTAATTACGAAAGATTTTTTTAAAAAAACAGGTTTTGAGACTAACATTTGTTGTTGCACATCTCGCAACAACAAAAAAATACTCATTCATGTTAGTATCAAAACAGGTTTTGAGACTAATATAATAACTACATAAATTTAACTCCACCACTGCTGCAGATGACATTAGTTATCAATTTTACAATTACTCGTATGGCCCAATAAGATGGAATTATTGAATCACACAGCTTGTGTTTAATAGCCTACTGGCCCTACTCCTGTCTCTCACCATCAACCGTTAATCCTGGGATGGGGAAGTACGAGTCCCCAAAAAAAAAGAAGTACGAGTCCCCCGTGGGGACCCTACTTTGATTAATGCTGGCTTGGCCACTTGATACTTAAATTTCTGTTGTTGGGCAGCTAGATGGACCATCGTAGTTTCAGCGTCTGGTCAGTCAGCTGGGGATGTTTATAAATTGGAAATATGGTAATCCTACGGGTACAAAAAAATTTGTACAGAAAATGTATAAATTGATCTCAGAGATTTACTTTTGAGTCTCACATGAGTGATTCAAAACATTTCTAACCGTCCGATTGAGTTGAAATTTTGTGAAGCCCCTCGAAAAAATGTTCTAAAAATAATGAACCGTTCGGATCACTCGTATGAAACCCAAAAGTGGATCTCCAAGAGAGATTTGTACATTTTTTGTACAAATTTTTTTGTACCAGTAGCACAGTCCATTGGAAATATGCTAAAATAAGTCCACTTGTTAAGGGAAAAACCTATGCATAAAGATTGTTTAGTGTACAGAAAATGTACACCGGCTTTTGAGACCCACTTTTGGGTCTGGTACGAATAATCTAAACCGTTAAATGATTTTTTCTAAGGCCTTGCAAAAAATTAGCTCAATTAGATATGTGTAACTGGTTAATCCAAAACTTCAAGTTTTCATTTATACAGTTATGAATGAAAACTTGGAGTTTTGGATCAACCAGTTACACATCCAATTGAGCTGATTTTTTGCAAAGTTGTAAGAAAAATTATTTAATGGTTCAGATTATTCGTATGAGACCCAAAAATAGGCCCCAAAAGCCATTGTACATTTTCTGTACAAAATTCTTCTGCTCCCGTAGTCCTCTCCCTTGTTAAGGTTTAAAAAAAATATTATAATGTATGAAAGTGGCATCAAACTGTGTGCAAGTATATTTAAAAGTATAAAAATACATTAGAATGTTTTTTTTTATATATATCTTTTTCTTAGCTTATTGTAAGGTTATTACTTATTAACCCAGTAAACTAACAATAGAATAACTCTTAAAAATTAAATTATGATTATGACAAATTAGCGGTCGGACTCAATTTTTTAATCAACTCACCAACCCGAAAGGCCTTAGAATTGACAGGATGGCTGATAAAGCTAAGGACCGACAATTTTGAGTACACAAAATCTACAACGTACACGGGATCAATTATTGGGGTCAAAGACAAATAATGGGTGATCCAATATTGGGTCTCTGACAAATAATTCGAATCATTCATTAATTTTAGACTAATTTTTCTAATTTCCTTGCAGAAATCCGTCTCAATTGAAAATTAATGAAGATGATTTACCTTGAATCTAAGTGAAAGAGCATGGAAATCTATTGAGAAGGTAAAGCATGAGATAAGAACATCTAAGGGAGGTAGAGAGAGAGAAAAAAAAAAATTAAAAACTAACCTAAAAAGTCTGAGTTTTTGGCTTATAAAGTCCCAAAAAATTGTGCCAAGTAATTACAAAAGTGTCACTAGATATTTTGGATCAGGTTCAAAAAAGTGCAAAAAATTTGCAGGGATACCGGTATCTAGAAAATCAAGCTACCAGTATCTCAATTATATTGAGCTGCTGTTCTAGGGATACCGGTATCCCTAATATCAAGCTACCAGTATCCTCTTTACAAAAAATGTGAAATTTCCTACAGGGATACCGATATCCCATTTTTGCCGCTACCGGCATCCTTCTTCAAAATGTAAAATTCTTCCTTTGTTCATCTCTCGGCCTTTTGGTCTCCCCAAGCCTTGTATGGTGCTTCGTCCTTGGCTCTCGGGGCTCGGTGGCGGAGTGTCACATGGCCTTGGATGCTTGGGCACTCCTTTGGTTGAACCATGGTATCAAAAATCATCATTTTCACCCATTTTTTTTGAAACTAACAAAATACACCCATTCACAATATCAAATGTATAAATGCTATAAAACGTGTGCGTGAGAGACAAAAGTAAGGGAGATAAATCCCTTTATTAACAATATAGGGGACTTATCACGGACCCCCTTTTCAACAAACACTTTCTTACTTCTCTTATTCTTCCCTTATCCCCCTTTCTTATCCCTAAAACAAAGTAGGTGCAACCCTACACTGTAAGGTCCCTGGATCTGAAGGCTAGAGCCCTAAATAACTTTTTAAGAAAATTGTTGGGAACACGAGTGAAGGATTAAGTTCCACCTCAAATAAATAGAAAAAGACTTAGACTTCAATATACAATTGGGTGACTCACCACTTACAAAGCTTAACATTTTAAGTAAATATAGGTCATTCAATGTATATTGAGTCTAAATCAAAGATATAGTGGACTTCGTTTTATACTCTCCAACAGATTGGACCTAATGCATGAAAAGGATCTCAAGCGGATTAGGCTCCCAACAATTGGTGTCAAAATATATGGCTAACGATCTTTGGGCGGACTCTACTAGAGCTTCAATGTTGGTAGCCTTGCGTAAGAAAAACTTGTTGGAGAAAATCATAGTGACTCTCGATGGAGTAAGGTGCATGTGACATGGTGGTGCGCATGTGGCATGATGGTGAGCAACAAGGTGGCTCTTGATGGTGTAAGGTGGATTGCTCGGTGGAGTGGGTGTGCTACAAACAAGGTTGTTAATCTTGTACCGTACTAGCCAGTACCGGCTGCAGCACCGGCCCTGGCCTAAAGCGGGAGATGCGGCCGCTTTAGGCCCAAAATATTAAACAAAAATTAAGGGCCCCCTCCAATATAAGAAATTTAAATTATATATATTTGATTTTCCGAAACATTGTAGTAGGTTTCTGCCTTAGTGGTCATTGGGAGTTCACGAGAACCCAAAGGTCCTCGGTTCAATACTCTCTGCCAGCTACTTTGTGGCAAAACTTTCTTTTTCTTTTTTTTACTTATATTAATCTGTTAATCTTTTATATTCTTTTTTTTCTTATTTTTCCATTAGATTAAAAATGTTAAACAATTCTCTTCTTGTTACAAAAATTATTATCTTACAATTAAAGTTAACAATGCGATAAGTTTGAAAATGCGTGGGACGTGTTATATTTGATTCCTTTTGTCAGAATGGTATAAAAAAAATTTAAAATTTTGTTTTAGTTAACTTACGAACTTAAAATACCATATTTACTATTTTTTTAAGTATATTAGTCACCTATATTGAATGTTAAAAAAAAAAAACAAAACAAAGGGGGCCTATTTATTAAAATTTGTTTTAGGCCTTTACAGTCTCAGTGCCGGCCCTGACCGGCTGGTACGTACCGGATTTGAGAAAAACCGGTAACCTCACCATCCAATACCGTCCCGTCGTCAACTCCGGTCAATACCGGTCAGTTCCGGCCATTCCGGACAATACCGGACAGTATAAAGGTACTGGATGTACTGCCCGAGATTTTGAAACCTAAGGAGAAAGAAGAAAGAGAGCAAAGTTTGCATATCCGGAAGACAAATATGCATCTCCAAAAGCCACAAAACAAACACACAAACAATGAATTCAACGATTTGGTTACCTGAATAGCCATAGATTGAATACCAGAGATTTACCTAAAATTATCCTTTCAAGATCCAAACTTAAATTCCACTCCCATCAAACAGCTCAACATCGACCAGAAGATTGAATACCAGAGATTTTTCAATTAAAATAGCTCAGAGATTGGCAAATGAAAATGAAAATGAAAACAAAAAAAAATACAAATTTTCGGTGTGTGAATAAAGGGCTTGACATCTCTCTCTGTTGGGCATCTCTGAAACTTTCGGTGTGTGAACAAAGGACTCGACATCTCTATCTGCTGGACATTGCCATCGGTGCAGTTGTTGCCGAGATCTTTGATGAACTGGACGGACAGAGAGGAGATGAACTGTACGGTGACTAAGGAAGAAGATGGGAGAACATGAGCCCCAAATTGTTTCTTGTTTTCAACGAAAAAGTAGTGTATTGTAGATTAGAAGGGGGGATTTTATTCGGTGTGCCTGGTACATAGAGTACAATTTCCGTAGGAAAAAAATATTAAATTGATAATAGGCCTACCCAATTTTATTTGGAAATTTTAGAAGTAAAAAAATTATTGGTTAATTGTTGTCTAGAAATGATAGTAGGCCGTTCTATGATATTTTTTTCTCTAATTAAAATTAATTTTATGAAGAATTGGATCATATAATTCTAAAAAAAAATAAAATTTGGGTGATATGAGTAAAAATTTTGATTTTTATATATGTATATACATGTAGTATCGCTATATTCGAAACGGTACCGGTACTCACCCGGTACCGGTATTGTACCGTACCAGTAAGAAAATCGGTATCCTGTCCGGTACGAGACTCAGAACCTTTGCTACAAACCATGATTGATGTTGGAGAGTAAAAAGTTCATGGATTAAGGGGGAGTCAAGCAGATCAAATAAAGGGGGAGCCAAGCCCAATGAATGGTTCACACATAAGGAGGAGATTGTTTGAACCATGTGTGAATGATTGATTCCCATATCGGATAAATAAAAAAAAGAGATGATTCTTAATATACAATTGGGCACTAATATGGGTTATTCAATGTATAGTGGATCCATATGAATAGGGAGATTGGGTTTACACGAACATGAAAAAAAATTCAGGGCCTACTTATGCATGCAGTACTTGCTTTGTGTTGGGCTTTTCGATCATTTCAGACTGCTGATCAACTAGACATTGTATGGGCTGTGGCCGCTGTGGCCCAGTTGGTTAAAAAATCGATCTCAAGCTATCTGACCCATTCCTATTGGGCTCAGTGTGGAAGAAGAAGTAGAGCTTACAATTTTGAGTGAATGACGGACTGGCACAGAAAAGAGAGCAAATGCACCGATAGGTCCAACAAATTTGTGAAAAGCACCTGCCAAGGTTATAATTGGAGTATCTATTTTGTTTTTGTTTTTATAACTAGGTATCCGAGTCAGCTTTCACACCTCGATTAATTCTGGGAGACCAAAATTATCGTCCACTAGTGGAGGCATCATTTAAAGTCGAGCAAAATTCTGTATGAATTGACCCCAAAAAAGTTGATAGCACGTAGGAGACTTCAAACCTGAGACTTTAGGAATGAGCAAACTCCTAAGTCCCAAACGTTGACCACTAGGCCAACCCCTTGGGGTTGGAGTACCTATTTTGTTGTCATAGGGTATCCTAAACCTAAACCCTAGCGTATCCTATAAAACTGTCTAAACCATTAAAACCCTATAATAGAAAAGTACACCATAAACTTAAACTCTAGGGTATAAATGTCTCTTTTCTAGACACAGAGGTAAAATTTGAATAATTTTTTGGAGGTTGCTACACGTACAGACTACAGAGGAGAAGGTACAGAAAACGTACAGATTAGATCGGGGACCCACTTTTGGAAATTGTACAATTCGACATCTATTCAGTTGATAAAAAGTTAAATAATTTGCTTTTGAAAATCTATTTTTGCTTTTGAAAATAAAACGTCACGGATGTATGCTTACTATATATACATACCCCATCTAATAAAACTTGCTTCAACCACTAAATTTGTTGTAACGTACAACGTTTATATTATCGTGTCTGGCGTATAACCACCGTCCCTTCAAGTCCTCCAAATTAAGTTTATTTCATCCTCATAACCATTGTAAGAGGGAGACATTGGTAATTCATGTTGTGTGTGTGTGTGGTGATTTCGTATTAGCATGAGAAAACGCCAAATGACTCTCTGTGATCACCTAATAATTTTCCAGGCGGACCTGCATAACTCCCGCTGACATTTTGTCAGAAGCATATCAACAAAGTTAGATAAAAATTACTATATCATTGCACATTTTGACCAAGAAACCATGGCTTAGATGCTGATGTTGACTACACTTTAGTGAGGTAAGTGATGATAGAAGAGAGAGAGAGAGGAGGAAAGGGTTCAGAGTTTCAGGCACAATAAAAGGCATTTAAGAATTTGATATTGAGAAGATGCTTCTCCATCTTCTGCAAAATTGAATTGATGACACACCAATGACTATTAGGCTCTCAGCTCAACACACCACTCAAGACCAGGGCTGTCAGTGACGTTCTTGTCACCTTCCCAAATCACCTTCTCTTTTTCACTTTCATTTCCACTGATCATTTACTACTACTGCATGCCTTGTTCTTCAGTAAAAACCTACAAGCAATGGGGAATGCATGGATCGATTAGTGTTGTGCATCCATTGCACACTATCACATGTCCTGCTGGAAGATACAACTTTGCTCACTCTTACATTTCATTTACCAAATCTTTTAGGTATTGTATTTCTAGGCTCTTGTAGAGTCCACTTCAAAAAAAAAAAAAAAACTCTTTTAGAAGTACTTCGTCCAAATAAATTTTATCCCAACTTTAATCAGACTCTCTGTTGGTGTATATAGGTTCCCTAAATGAAAAAATTAATAAATAAAAACATGAATCATTCATTGAAATACAAGGTTTCAAATACATGTTGGTTATCCGATACGCATGCTTATCTTGTCTGACAACACTTGAGAATGGGCGACTCTTCTAGGCGGGCAGCTGTGTGTGATGCTGGAAAGCGTATGATTAACAAAACTTATTTGCAAAAGTGGCATAAACAAGTTTGAGCAAGAAATACTCCCTCTATGAATAAGCAAACAAGATAAATTTCATTTTTATTAATCAAACAACAACCAACTTTGCCATAAAAGTTACAATGATACTTACAGTGCTAAAGAAATCATAGACAACTAGTAGGAAACGAATAACAAAAGATTAGACTTGCTAATCATGCTTAAATCAAAGTAATTATGAAAATTACCAAAAAAATGAAAAATTCAGAAACAATGGCAGAATTAAAACTAGAAGAATAAAGAAGGTTTGCCAAAACAGATACCAACTAAAACGGAATTTTCTATTAACAGTTATAAAAAAAATCAAATAATTTCCATAATATCATAATTCCTGTTTTGAAAGGCTAGATGACATCGAACAACCAAAAAAAGCATATTTGGTCATGGCCAAAGGGCAATAAGTTCTGACCTTTTCACCACTTTGGGCCACGGGTCATATAAGTGTCTTTTCGGTCGTGAATAGTCCATACAATCTAGAACGTGAATGCGACCAACTCTACATCCATCACCGTGACACAATATAGAGAAAGTAGCGCTTTTGTGGTCTCCACGCCCTTACGAGCCAATTCCCAATTTATGTCTGGCTTTTTATATCCATTATTTACGGTTTTACAACTGGTACTTGACCTCTATTACCGCTATGACCACTTCAAATATTCAAGCATGATAGATACTGTTTAATCATTGCCCCCTATTAGCTTTGACAAGCATTTTCAACTTGAAAATCATACTTGCGTTGATCAAGTTTTGAAGATAAATGAGATCAAACAACGCGGATACGTATGCGATAAATCAATTTGTTCATTTAGATAATCTAGTTGGCGAGTCTTAAAAGATGTGAATCAACGTACAAAACCCCCAACTCCTTCAACTTGTTCAATCTCTCTCCTAATTACCCAAGTGTGAAACCTCTAGTCCACTTGAATATCCAACGAGATGACTAATGAACAACATTTCACCGAACTACATGCAAATTTTTGTTGTTGAGCGTCAAGTTGTACAGATTGAAGAGACTCTTTCTGATGTAACCACAGTTGATATCTGCATCCTCTCACATGGCTCTTACATTTTCCTGAAATGTCTCCCACAAATTTTTTCAGGAGAAACACAGTCAAAGTTCCAAGCCTTTCACATCAATCCGAAGGCAAATGGCCTAAGTAAAGCTTATGGGTGATAACAATGCAGCATGGCCTTTCACATCAATCCCAATTCCCAACCCAAGCCTACTTCTCTGGTGAGTAATTGAGAGTTACTTCTCAAACAGCTTCTTAATACATCCACTTATGTACGTACTCGTTTTGATTTGCAAAATTGTTATTTTACGTCATCAAATGATAGAAATAATAACTTTTATAGAAATCAATAATACCTTCGAATCATCCATTCCAGTACAATCAAGAAGCATAATGCCTGTGTATCCAGAAGTGAAGTTTTTTTAATGGGCTTTTTTTTGGGCCGAGAGGTTTTAAATCTCTGTATCCAGATATCGGTAATACAATCAAATATCGGATCGTATATTAGTCAAATATCGGTATCGGTCCCTTTAAAAAATTGAAACGTATTGGCCAATATTTAAATCCTTAGGCCAATCCAAAAAAAAAAAATTTTAAAAAAGAAGAAGAAGAAAACATCTTTATAATATACCAAAACGAAATCCAGAGTTCTTACTAATTTATAACAAGAACTCAAAGGGTAAGTTCAACCCTCCAGAATCGTTTGGTTGAGCTAAATGTCGTTATATAAGAAGAACACACCGTGCAAGCGGTAAGACTTTAACTTTGAGCCTGATATCAGCTCGGCAGAGTCAGTATGGTGCTAAAAGATATATGGAGTACTATTTTCACATTTATTTTCATAACAGGACAATGATAGTGGTAAGTCTAAACATTAACCCATATATGGTTTCAAATACTGGGTATTTTCATAACGGTTTTTGGGCAGTTCTGTTATGTATCGGTCCATGTCCGATTCACGATGGTTACGGCCGATACTTGACCGTTACAAGTTATTTAAGCAATTTACACTTTATTTTTTATCGAAAAATCATTATTTAAATTTTTTTTGGATAATAATATTTTAAAATTCTCGACCTCTATCTTTGATTACCATAACATTTGATACTATCAAAACCGTTACACTCAAACCGTTGTTGCTACGTACTCACGAAACCATTATTTAAAACCTTGCATTAACTTCTCATTGTATAGTGTTACTAACTGAAAATTAAGGAGAGTAAATTAGACCTAAACCTACTTATGCAACCCTGAAACCCTAGATAGCTAGTAGGGAAAACCTGCTGCTGATGATGATAATGTTCATCATCATGGTTATAATCATGGTGGAGTTGGTGAAAAAGTCCATCAAATGGTGAAAGGCAGCAGATCTGGGAATAACGGACTGATTCTTGAAGCCATCATTACTAAATCATTGGGCCAAATCATGAAAACTGATCTGAAAGAGTTAGATCTAGAGACTGACAAAAGAGAACAAATACCCCAACAAACCCCTTTTAACAAAATCTTCCTAAAAAAGATAAACCCAACTCCTCATGAGGAGTAATGATGAAAACTTTTCCCTGGTTACTCTGTTGGATTTTGGTTTGTTTTTTACATAATTGATCAAAATTCAAATCTTAGAGTTAGATCTTAAGAAAGAATTTTTTTTTGAATCACCCACTCCCTATGTGGATGACTTGTTTTTTACCGGACAAGAAAAAAGAGTAGTCAAAGTGCATATATAAATTGACTTACACACCTCATCGTCAAGCCAAAAAAGAGAGTTTGATAACAAGTCAAAACCCATCATCATTACACCAATCAGTTCTTCCCACCTACTTCAGTTTCTCAGCCCTGGACCAAAAACCACCAAATTCGAAGGCAGAAATGCACCACAACCCATGCCCCGAGGTGAAGCTGGTGTTTTCAATTTTCTTTAAGGAAGAGTTTCTAAAAGAATTTTAAGGGATCTGAACAGTGCGGGAAAACTGTAAAATATTAAAACGGCAAAATATGTTTCTTTCTCGAAGGAGTATTTGAGAGAAGAAAACTACACCTCCTGAGATCTTTAAAGCCAAAGATGGAGACGGTATATGGAAGCAGTGCAATTGGGGGGAATGAAGCCTGGTCCGACGACACTAACCCATGATCAAATGTTTAGATCAGGGTTTGTGGCCTCGAGCCAGACAACATTCCCCTCAAAAGAATCAAAACTTCCCTTTTCTTCGCCGCTGCTTCTTATAAGTCATGAAACCTCATCTCACTGTGTAGAGAGAGCGAGAGAGAGAGAGAGAGGTGGGATTATGGGAAGTTTTTGTATGAGTGAGATTGATTTAGGGGTCTGTGTGAGGAAGAAGGAGATGGGCAAGAGATGGAGATGATAAGTGAAGAGTGAGAGGAAAAGAAGGGTTTTTCTTTTGTAAAGAGAGAAAGGACAAACGATAGAAGGGTACTCATAAAAGCACAGAAACAGACACCCACCCACCACGACCCTACACGAAACAGTATTCTGCACCCCTTCATGTTCTCTCTCTCTCTCTCTCTCTCTCTCTCTCTCTCTCTCTCTCTGATACCTCTTTCTGATACCTCATTAGTTATAACCCTTCTATCTCTATTTATAGAATAAAATCCACCTCTCTCAACAGACCCCGAGAATCATCATGACCTAATCACACTTTTGCTGCACCATGCATATCTTGTTATATACTCTAAGAATCTTTTGCTTAATTTAGAGAGCGCAGTTTATTATTTACATTTACTGAATTCAGTATGATTAGAATGGATTATGGATAGTTAAGTAATCAGGTTTGCTTAAATTCTGCCTTGAAAAAAAAAATTGGTTTTTTAAAATTCGGACTAATTGGAAATGATAGTTTAGTTACATGACCAGATCATAGCCCGTTATTATTCAGTAATCGAGTATTGGTTACTGCATTGGATTTACCATGCAAGTTGCAACCCGCAGTGCAGGACTCATGTATCACACGAACTAATTATTCGTGGGAATCTATAGTATTAATGTTGTAATTGAATTGGGATTACGCTCTTTTATTATTTAGGAATTATGTAATGAGATTATTGTAGCGGCTGGGTACGCAAGATGGGAACCGGGGGCCCTGTAGTGAGTGAGCTCACTACATGCGTGTAGTGAGCTCTCTCGGCCGTCCAATTCAAGATCAACGGTTTGGATCGTCTTACACTTTAAAAAGTACTTTTACATTAACTTTAACTCTAATTTATCCGAACCGTTTGATCTCAGATTGGACAGCTAAGAGAGCTCACTACACGCATGTAGTGAGCACTCACTACATGCCCCCGAATTCCGCAAAAGGTAAGAAGGTTTAGCACTGTACCTGAGGAGAATAAAGAGACAAGGGGGTCATCCACATTAAAGTGGCAAAAGAAAATGTCAATCAGACCCACTTCATCCAGCCGAACGGAATCCGCCCTCAGAAATACGGTGGCTCGGTATAGATTTGAACAAATATCAAAAGGAAGTTGAGCACAAGCCACTGAGCGGGACTCCCCATGTTGGTGCCCTTGGATAGAAGTCTGTTGACTCCCTCGGGACTTATCGCTCGGACGGACGGGTCCGTAGCATGATCTTGGCGGCTTGGATGATTTCTATCCCCGAGCGCCCTTCGAGCCGAATCGGTTGATCTCGGCCTCGTATAGCTCGACAGTTGTTAAGGGGTCGGTAAAGGAGTGCCTGGCAGCCTAGGCAGATATTAATGAGAGCAGTCAACTACTTTGCATGTAGGTCATTAATGATGACAGTCAACCACCTTGGATGCTATGCTTACGGGACCACGTAATTGACTAGGGAGTATCCCTGAGCTAGTTGACCCCTTAGGTTTATTAGAGGTGATGTCAACCAAAGCACTGCTTCTGCAAGAGACATTCTTACCACACCGAGCCTCACTCAGGATCTTTCTCTCATTTAATACTCTTTACTCACTTTCTCTCTCTAAGTTTCCAGTAAACTTCTCCCTCAATCACTTATTTAGCCATCGGAGTGCCTTCCCGGACAACCACCGTCCGGGCTTGCCACTAAGGTGGTTGTTCCAGTGTGCAGGTTCCCTTCTCATGCAAGCATCTAGGATACCAGTGGGGTTCCTACCAAACCAGAAGCTCAAAGAGTTTACTCCAGTGAAGCGTCTATCACACATATACACAAAGGGTTAATCTCTACTTTCTCTCTAAGAGTACGTTTTGCAATTTCCCCATTAGATCTCTTGGCAACGTGAAGGCAAGAGTAGATAGTGGAAGAGATCCTCTCACAGTTCTTATCTTTCATTTGGGTTGTTCCAAAAATTGACTTATTTTCAAATTGACTTAAAACCCGACTTATTACATTTTACGAAATAGATCATTCTCTCACAATATATCAACTCAAAAACTCAACTTAAGTCAATTCCTGACTGAAGTCAGTTTCTTAAACAAGACCACATTACAACGATCATTGTTCATGAGTATACTTGTGGACGGTCGATTCCATGCTAGTCGGGATAAACTTGTTGCTTTGAAAAATCGAGCCGCCACTCGGGCTTTTGGAAAATGGTTTAGGACCCAAGAAACTAACTTGAGAACCAGAGATTCATTTTGGATTCGGGAGTCAGGTTACGAACGGGGAAGGGTTATAATGCACCCCGCTAGCCCGATTAAAAATCGATCTTTACTTAATATTTGTGGGATTTTTAGAAAACTTTTTAATACCGAACTTTATTCAAATTAGCAGTTAATCATATGCAAAGCAGATGATAATAATGAAAACAAATAAACAACATGACAATTAACAGAACAACAAGTAATGAAATAGAAAATCAAATTTCCAAACTATTTTTTCAAGAAAATGATTTGAAAATTTTTGTTTTGAAAAAGAGTGCAATGCGATCTATGCCGTGCATCACAAATAAAGTGTTGTGTGGTAGTGTTCAAGCAGTAACAGTTTGAAAACTTGGTTTTAATTAAAGTGAAAACAAAGCAAGCACGTACATAATATGAAAAATGGATGCAAACTAAGTTATTCTAGAGAATAGAAAATCATGCTTTTGTATTTGATATGTCTTTTCTAAGTTGATTACTCCTTTTGACCCAATGGTTTTGTCGAACGAATAATCTAGGATATATTTTATTAACAAAGGAGAATTTATCAAATTCCTAAAATATGAATCCACCAGGCCCAAGGGAGGTATTAGTGAATCACCTTGAACCTGGCTTCACCTCCCCTCAGAGTATTGAAGCAATTGGAAATCGAAATAATACCTTCGGATGAACTAGCTCGGAATGGAATACTCCTTGGAACTTCTGCTCCTTGCTTTGCCCTCCACTGATCCTCCAAACTTGCTCTGATCACACCAACCAGATCACTTGGTTTTGGGTTTAATAGAATAGGTAGTGGTTTGGAATGAAAAATAGGGTATCGGATAGTTTCAAGTTTTTGAAATGGATTTTTTTTTGGACGTATTCTTGGGCAATTTTTGGAGAAGAATTGAAGGGTGAGGGTAATGGATGAACTAAAACATGAGCAGAATTTTGGAAGAGATTTTAGAGAGGTTTTTCAAGGATTTTTGGATGATTTTCCATTGTCTTTCTTCCTCCAATTGATGGACATAGATATAGGGGAGAAATTGTTCTTGATCACCAAGTAAAATTGGTGTGTACTCCAAATTGGTAGGCTGCACAAAATCATGATGGTAGAGGAAGCAAAGGTCAACAATTCGAGTTGTTGGGTTATCTGTAAAAGTGTATTTGATGCTTAACAGTGCCTTGTGGCACTGAAACTATATCGTGCAGTACAAAAATTGTGTTGCATGGCACACTTCCATCGCCGAAGTTCAAAAAGCATGTTGTGTGTGGCTGAGCAAGTGTTGTACGTGAGAGATGAGAGCCGTGCGGCACTATTGACTTGAAGAATTCCATTTCGAAAGGTTCCTCGAATGTTTCTTTTCATCATCAGGGATTAAAAAAAGTGTACGAGAGCCTCATTTTGGAGTGTTTACAATACTATTAGTACAACTACACATGCTTCTTATAAGAACATACGATGATCCGAAAATATATTTTACAAATTGTCATTGTCATTGTGGCATTAATGTTATTTGATTATTTGCATGCCAGCGGAAGGATCAAAATGAAATAATCAACTAAATTGCCTCGAGGATTAATAGTAAAACACCACTGAAGATATACGGACCACTATGCAAAGATCCAAAGATAATTGATTTACCTTTGTATATTTTTACTTGGATCGTCTGTTTTGATAAATTTAATACCCTTTATTGATGTTGTGTTGGGGATTAGGAAAGTGCACATTATTGTAACATGTGACTGAAAAAAAAATAAACTAGAACACCACCATAATGTTTCTAGAATTGTTGTGATAAACCTAAAAACTTAAACTATAGGGATCAAAGAAAAGTTACGCTAAAACAACATGGTTGGTACTGTAATTAATTAACCTAGCTAAGAAAACCAATTAAATGACTAAATTGGTATCACCACAGCAGTAGGGCCTCATTAAACATATCCGAGGGATAGTTTATTAATAGATTTTATGATATAAAATGAGAAATTTGATTTGAATTGGTATTTTATAAAGGGATGATAAAATCACATTATTTTTCTAATTGATAAAATCTAGCGTAATAATAGTTGTGGATAATATAATATGATAAAATTTAGTGTGATAAAATTATATTTTTTTTATCTATTCCTAAAAAATAATGATAAAATTTAAAATAATAAAATTAAATAATCCATTAAAAAATTTCCCTGAATAAGTAACCTGACCGTAAATCCAACTTCGAAAAGTATCTCGCACTTAAAGAATAGTGCAGTATACGATCCCCATTCCATCAAACAAGAGAGTCAGGAGATGAATTCAAAATTTGTATTTTTCTTGTTGTCGTGCTTCTCCTGCAAATAGTAATAAATGCGCTGCATGAAAAAGTAGCCCTCCTTCAATGCGTAACGTACTTTTTCTGCGCTTCCCCCGGGAAATAATATCGAGAGAGAGAGAGAGAGAAGCCACACAGAGAGGACACAGATATGCCAGAGAGTAAAACAGTCACAGTCAGAATTCCTTCAACGAAAAAAAAAACCCAGGTGCTATCAGGTCCACTGATACCAATATGGTCTTCCCTTTCTGATACACACTTATTTTCTTTTTTACGTATTCAACCTTTTTAAGGATTAATTTCTGAACCCTAAATTAAATTCTGATGTCCCTCTTTTTACCTTTTACTTGACGAGATTCACGGTTTAGATTCTCAATGCAAGTTTCCTCACATTTGTAAAAGGGAAGACGGAAGTCGCTCACCAACAAAATCCAACAAGGTTGGAGTGATTAAATTTACTCTAAGAAAACTGACCAAGTTTTGTTTTTTTTAATAGATTTTCAGGTCAATTTGCACGCATCTTTACTAATTTTTCACTTATTCTGGGAACTACTGGGCAATAATTGTCCAAGTTGAGAAATAATAGGAAAAAAGTGATGAACTTACACATATTCTTACTTTTCGAAAGTAAGTACATACAATGATAATGTTTTAAAACATAAAAGGAGAAGCGAAAAAATATAACAAGTATATAGAATGATGATGTTCAAACAATAAAAAAATTAGAACTGATTGAGAGAGCATAAGATTTTATTACCATGGACATAACGAACCTATGTGCCCCAAGCACAATCACGATCTTGTTAGTGCTTGTTACATGGATTCATTTCAAGACTAAGAAACTAGTTCAAGGTGTTTATTTTGTTGAGATTGTTAAATTTGTTGCGTATGTATAATGTAACATCAATCAAGCTTGATACCAATATGATTCTTGATAAATATTAATGCTAAATTAGCAGTTAGTATGATTTTGATAACAAATTTAAGATAAATTTGACCTAATTAATTACGTAAATGGCTAGTGACATGCGATCATCAATTTGTATGTACGAAAGGAGCCAAACAAAACGAACAATTCAAATTACTCTTTATTGTCCATGCAAGATGGAGTTCATGTAAATGGTACAACAAATTTGTCATGCCTAAGTGTTTGTGAGTGTGAAGGTTACACCCAAGTGAGAGTGTATGATGTTGTATTGTTGAATTATTTTAATTTCCATGGTTGAATTTCTATGAGAATGATTCTTATATAACCAAAATACTAAACAATGTATTTTTTATGAACATTATGCTAACAACATTTTGTCACAAAAGTCTTAGATCATCCATCAATTTATTCATAACACCATGAAAAGGGGCAACATGTCCCTTTCAGCTCTTGGCCAATTCCCAACTACAAAACAGAAATCAAATTGAATGTAGTTGTTCAATCAACTGATCTCATAAATTTGCAGTTTTGATATTTCCCTTTGATCAAATTGCAAGTTGGAGTGTTCGACCAAACAAAAGATAGTTAACGAAACCTGTGTTTTGGTAATAACGTATTATTTGGAAATTATTTACACAAAATGTACTTCAAGTGAATAAACGGAGTACGAAAATCATTTTTATTACTATTTCAAATTTTAAAAATAGGCAAGGTTGAAGTTTTCGGAAAGATAGGTGATGGATTCAAGTGTAATAAGTTGCATACATACATGATTGCTGCATTCATTGAGAAATTGCAGAAATGGCTCTTCCCTATTTTGTATGCATGTGTGTTTAAGTTTTCCAGTAAGTAATGAAGTGAATAATTTGTTTGGTATTAGTGTTTCAAATAAGTCAATATTATTGCCTCGTGTCGTTTTAATCTCTATAATATTTTTCCGAGATAAATAAAATTCATTTTTTAGTGTTAAAAAAATATCAGTAAGTCTGAATGCCTTGAAAAGGAACCCAAAAATGACTCCGAAAATGTAAATCAAAGGCGCAAATTCACTTCAAGTGAATCTGTGTCATTGATTTTTAAATTCTGAATGTGTTTTCTGTGTGTAAGTAGCAGTGATGAAAAATATATTTCGTTTGATTTTTTAGAGGTGTTTGGTACTGATAAGTCCAGTGACTTCCTTTAAACGAGGGCTCTCTCTCACTCTCTCTCTCTCTCCTGTCTGGGAATAACAGCAGGAAAAGGTGGGAGGGCAGTTGAAAAGTAGAAAAGGTTAGGGGCCCTTTTTGCTTAGCTTTTCTCGCTAACAAGCAAGGGGTGTTTTTTTATTTTGAAGAAAAAGAAGATTCTTTTGCGTACAAGAAAACACCCGAAAATTTTTAGAACCAAATGCAAACGTTAAATTTGCCCAAAAATTTTCGAATCTCCTGATAATTTAAATCGTTCATTTTTTTTTCGAACAAATTCTTCCATTACTCTAACATCCTTTTTTTTTTTTTGTCATTAATTGACGCAAGAAACCTTTCACATTAACACACGCAAACATAAAAACCACGACAACTTGGTTTTCGTTTCCATTGAATAGCCAAAGAGTGTGGTGTGGGGTTGCTGTCGTTGTGTCTACTGTCTACTGAAGTTCAACATATTTGGACAGCCTGTCAAATTCATCCTTTTGTTAGAAATTTTTAAAGAATGGAAAAAGGCTGTAATGCAGATTACTTGGAATGCAAACGTACTATAGATTCCTGTAATGTTATTCTCTCTCTTCCTCTTTTATTTTCATTACATGGTCAGGGGTGTCCGGGTGCATGTGACAAACCATTTATGTTGGGATTAAGTAAATTATTCTTTTCGTATGCTTGACTCCAAGATCAATTCCTTGTCAATTATTATGTTATGAACAAACCCATCAACTAAGCAAACTAGCCCTCGGGGCTTATTCTCTTCTAATTTTCCTACCGTTTAATTATCATCTTCTCTAAGCATCTTCAATCCAATTCTTCATTTTGAAAACATTTTAAAATATTTTTTCATTCAATAAGTAAATATAAAGAGTAGTACAGTTCACTCAAACTCCAACCACAACTCTTCATTTTTATCTTCAATTTCCAAGTAACACACACAAAACTCAATCATCTCTCTTTTCCTCCAAAATTTTGAAATTAGCCAAATATATTTAACATATGTCTTATTTTAAAAATATTGTTAATTACTTTAATGGTACTAATTTTATCACTCCACTTCCTATATACGATCCCACACTTTGTTAAAGTGTGCGACTCCCATTTCCGGATCAAATTTTGACAATCAAAACCATTCAATGCGTTTTAAAAGCGTTTTTTAAAATTTGTAATTATCAAAAAAAAAAAAAAAAGCTCGGATCCGGCAGTCCAGGCTTTTTTTTTTTTTATAAATTTGATCCAAAAATTGGAGAACTGTTTGACTACCACACTTTTCTTAAAGTGTAGGATCTCACATGTGAAGCTGGGTGTGTGTGTGTATATTATATATGAGGAACCAAAAAATATTTTTTTCATTTTGAAGGAGAAATGAATCATGGTTGGAGTGCCTTCATTCTCCATTTTTTAAAATAAAGAAATGAATCCATGGTTTTAGTGTTCAACTTCGTAAATTCATTTTTTTTAATGAAACATCATTAGTATACTTTAAAAATTATAACTTTTCATAATTGTACTTTATGGAGACGTCATCATTAGAAATTTCATAGGATTTTTTAAATCTACCAAAGGCAAAATGGAAATGGAAATGTATTAAGTCTTACCCATAAGAATTTTAAAATAGACGCTTATTTAGGTGACAATCCAAAATAAAATATTAAACCAAAAGCTGGATTGAGAGAATATTTTTCAAGACAAAAGCGAGCCTGTTTGAGGAATAATAACATTCTGTTGACATTGTTGAAAAATGCTACAATACACACCATTTATTTGGGTGTTTATTATATAAAAGTTACGAGACACACTAAAATGTTATAAATCATATTGCTAAAAAATTATGAATAATTAAAAAATGTTACGATTGCTGATAACACAATCTGGACCATACAATAGGTACATATGGTACATAATTATAATGGGAGTATATTATACAGTAGTCATTTCCTTTTGGATCCAATTTCTTGAAAAAACGAGACGCCTAGACTGTTGACCTAGAGATTGTTTAAGAGTATTCTTATTTGAAACACCAAAATTTTCACCAAATTTTATTTCAAAAACACTTTTTATAGATTAAAAAGTCACTTTATTAAAAACTAGAAAAATCAAAGTCTCTATTTTAACTGTATTATATTAAACTATTCCTTTCACTTTATATTATATATTAAACTATTCCTTTCAAATCTGTAAATTAAAAAAAAATTCTGCCTAAAAAGTTATCTCACCACCACGGTTTCTGTTAAAAAAAGAGTGGACCCCGCCATTAATATTTCTTGCCCCACACACAAGTCTACACGTGGTACGACCTTCCCTGGTCTATTGTTCCCCTCCCTCTCTCTTCTGAGAGAAAATTTTGAGGAGACGCGCTGCATCCGAAAAAAATAAAATAAAAAATAAATGCATGAACAGTGCCGCACTAAATTTGGTGCGACACTGTAGCAAAAATAATTTGGTGAAAAAAAATAAAGGCTGATTTTGATGGGTTTTTCAGTATTTGACTCTCCATTTTAACCTAAAGGCTAATGAGGATTCCCTTAACATCACTAAAATAAAATGTTGTAGGGTTATGGGTTCAAATTCTATGTACACGAATTTGACACCCATTGTGATTGATTAAATAGTAGTTCCTCTGTCCCCTTTTAAAGTCAACCATATAAAAAACATGTATTTTTGTAGACGTTTAAAAATGTACTTTCATATAATGTTTTTAATTTTTTTACACCAAATTAAAGTAGTCAATGAGCACTTTAATTTGGTATAAAATAAATTAAAAAGTTATATTGAAAAATATGTTTTTTAGGGATTTGAAATTACATCTATTCTCATATAGATCATTTAAAAAAAGACGGAGGGAGTAGCACTAAATTAAGACCTCGATTGAGCATTTTAAATTACGAACCCATTTGCGTTGCAAACGATGACTAACCCTATATCTTTAAATAACATAACATAAAAAACGTGCTTATTCTACTCTTTTTCACACTTTAATAGACTAAAGCACAATTATACACATATACACACAAAATGGAGGCTGAAAAAGATGGTGCAGTTCGACTCCTTGGCCCATGACAAAAGTAGCCTCGTAACCAAAGCCCAACTGGAGTATAACCAAGGCTATACTCGAGCAAATTTCTAGGACAGACGCATTCTTCAGCAGGCCCCAACCTTTGTCTGGGGCTGGGCCTTCAAACTAGAATTCACGTTGCATGTTCTCCTGAGACATACAGACGAAAGAGAAAAAAAGTAAAGAAATTTTTTTTTGGGGGGGTACTTCGGAAAGTAAAAACCGGGAGATTGTCGCAACAGTTCAAGGCAACTCCGTGCAAACCAAAAAAAAAAAAACTGAAATCCTAAAATGACGAGGGAAAGAAAAAAGAGACTCATTCATTGAAGTAACGACTGCCTGGTAGCATAAACGGTACTATAAACCACTGCTGAGTGCATATTGAGATTACAGACATGGAATAGTATTGATTAACTATAGTTAAGTATCCTGATTGATCAACAAACATGGGCTCTCAGAGCTCAGGTTTGACTTTCACATCTCCATTTGGTAACATGCTCTGTGCTTGTGCAAGCCGCTTCAATTCCTGCAATTCCTGCGTTAGATGTTACGACCTTAGCACTTCTACCAGAGAGCAAAAACCAGTAAAAAAGATGTAAGACTCCTATCATGGCTCTGTTAAATGCAAGACAAAAATCCAATCACAAGAAAATTTCAGTTCTAAAAAAGTATGCACATTGAATCCTAGAGCTTAGATAGATAAATCCGAAACTCAATCTTGGTAAGTTCCAGGAACTTTCTAGTATTCTTCAAGCCATAAAATGCACTGGATCAAACCAACAAACTGTTGGTTTTTCAGTTGTTCTTCTGCAAGACATTCATTTCATATATGCATTTCCCTAGGAACATCCCACATATAACCCAATTGTCTTACAAAATTCAAACAATTAAAAGTTCCTCCTATATGTAAAAACGTAAACTGTGTGAAGAAAGATGGTATCCCAAATCTTGAAAACAGAATCATTGACACTTAAAAGAGAAACTTACAGCTGCAGAAGCAGCTCGTATCTCCCTGTAAGATTCCACATCATCCGGAAATGCCTGTTCAAGTTCCTCAAGAAGATGCCTTCGTAGGCCCTGTGAAAACACAAGGAACATTGTTAATCTGATTCAATAGCAAAAGCACAAGCAAAATCGTAATGCAATCTTGTTGACTAGCAGTCTTAACAAGATCACAAAAATTAAAGAAGTTGGGTACAATTTTTTTGACACGTCAGTTTAAATTTTAAAATAAATGAGATTTGTTTCCAAGATTTTTTTTTTTGTGGTGATGCCGTGCCCAGGCCTTTTGCCCAAATTCTGAAATTCGGCCCACGTACATGCACTAATTCTGAAATTCGGCCCACATACA
Source organism: Vaccinium macrocarpon (assembly GCA_022606695.1). Lineage (NCBI taxonomy): Eukaryota > Viridiplantae > Streptophyta > Magnoliopsida > Ericales > Ericaceae > Vaccinium > Vaccinium macrocarpon. Next base: position 37,644,184 of record CM040177.1, on the reverse strand, counting down.
TGCTTCTCCACCCATATCACATACACTGGGTATCGAATGATCATTAAAGGGTTATTCCAATTACGGTGATATCAGCAAAACCAGCGCCATTTAACTGTGCAAAAGGAAACTGCAAAAACATAGAAGACATATTTTAGTTAGAATAATGATAGTGACACAAACTTTGTGCCAAAACTCCACTCACATCACATGGGGTGTGGGGCCCACACGTGGGGTCCATGTGAGACCCACACCCCATGTGAGTGGGGTTGTGGTTGGTTGTGACACAAAATTTGCGTCACAATCATTTTTGTTTTCGTTAGGACTCGTTTGATACTTCACACAAATGGGGTACCATTTAAAAGTCTCTAGGCAGATGCAAGTAGTGGTGGACTATGTAGCACTGACACAGACACATGACACGACAACAAAACTCCAACAAGCAGATTTCAAAAACTTGGAAGACACGATATGTTGGGGACACTTTTTCAAAATTATTTACGTACGCTTTCAAATTAATAAGAAAAGGTTCCAATTATTAATATGTAAAACACTAAAACCATATATCCTTTATATCATATTTGTTATCAAATCATTCACAAATGACAAAACTATTTGTCTTTATCTAAGTGTTAACAAGAGTCGAATATTGTCTAACACCCTGAAGTGTCTTCCAATAGTCCCGAGAGTGTCCAGAGCATTTTTTAGAGTGCACAAATAAAACACGTTGAGAAGAGACCCGACACTCCAAATTTTGATTGTCAGACACATGTCAGGAGGGTGTTGGAGAACGACAAGCATCTGGCACGGTACATGGCGTTCGACGAAGTGTCTGCACTACATAGGTGCTGGATTTAAGTAGGGAACAGAAAGGGCATGTGCCCTCCCTCAATTATTGTTAAAGCATCCAACTCAAAACCAATTGGCAATGAATGGAAAGACTGCCCAGACTCATATACTAGACTTGGAGGTTATAATTAACCAATGTGGAACAAACTCTAACAATACATAATTACACTGGCATATTATACGAAATATCTTTTTCTTCTAAAGAAATTCTAGATCTACCCCTCCCTAAATTTATAAAATTGGTGATCATTTCAGTTAGCCCGAAATTTATTGCAACTGACTCCCCAAAAACATAAACTTTGCTAAGGAGCCTCAATGATAATAGATAATACTCGTAATGAAATCTCACTCTTCCCCATTTTGCTCTCTAAACTCTTTGTTGTCGTGAATTCATCCCTTCAATATTGCCTTAGAGGCTCCATTAAAAAAAAAAAGAAATGCAAGTAGTCACGAAGGCCATTGATAGTGTTTTTGTCCAATAGCTTTATGCTGACAAAGAACATTGTTAAGGCAGTTGGTATGTTCCGTAAATCTCTTTGGATGGGTGGCAAAATAAAATCTCTGGAGCTAAAGTTGCCGAGGGAAAATTTTGCACTACGCACGCTGGAAGATTCAGAATAGATAACTACTAACAAAGCTGCACTTACAAATCATGTTTGGCATTTGCTCACAGATGGAAGCCAGTCTATTTTCTGAAGGTTATGCATTCTGTACAGGGTCTATTCCAGGGATTGCTAATTGCCACATCAAAAAATTCTAAATTCTGAGACTTGAAGTTCACAATTATTTTGAACATCCTGATTGGCTGTCTATATCTTTATGAAATAATCATTGGTTGCCTATATTGAGCCTATAGAGTTCACAATGGGGGACGGAGGTATACACCTTTCGAGGTTGGGTAAGGATGCCATTGTCGCTACTTGCAAGTGTTGTTCATGATAGAAAATGGAAATGACCAGCAGCAAATTGAACAGATTTATTATCTCAAGCTGCGTGCCCTTGCGGTTTGCACCATGTTGTTGATAAGTTGGCATGGACTGGTTCATCTACATGTATTTTCTTAGTAAAAGATGGTTGGCAAGTGGACTAATCAGACAAAATATGCCTTGGTACAAAACGGAATCCCAAGACACATCTTCCATTCTTTCGTCGGCTATACAAAATGAGCTAAAATAATCATGCTAAACTCTCAGACCCTGTTTGATAACTCTTGGGGGTGGGATTGGTGTGTTAGTGGGATTGATCATCCTGTTTTGTGTACCCTAAAATCACTAGGTACACAAGAATGCACAGCATTTTCATAATAGATACAATGATGGTATTCTCATCAAGGAAAGAGTAGGGTAAATTTGAGATTAGACTTCAGAGCATTCAGGTTTTCTGAACACTCAAAACCGGTGGTACCAGTGTGAATGGTTCTTTCTTCATCTGCTTTCTATAAGGTTGGTCATTGGTGCTTCACTAGGTCCTAGCTCGTTTCTCTCTATAAGTTTCAGCATGGGGTTGAGACCTATAACATTAACATCATCTCTGTCTTTCAGTAAGCCTTGATTAATTTGCTTTCTGCTGTTCTTTTGGCTTGTTATTGGTATGGCCCTTTAATCCTAGAGTAAGCCATATGACCATTGTAATCTTAAAAAAAAAAAAACCTTCCTTTGAAACTCGACATTCTAAATAAGATTGTCATGGTTGATCTTGAATCAACCTAAGCAATCAGTTCATTTTGAATTCAATCAGCAAAATGCATTTTTTTGGCCTGCAGAAAAATTTCTCTCAAGTATGCAATCAAATTTGCCAAAATATACACAAGAAACTACATCCAGCCCAGCAACAACTGATGAAGAGATGAATCATTTACAGATAAAGAAAGTAAGATCAACATTCAAGAGAACCCGTGTTTAATGAATTGGGAGTGAAAAAGATACCTTGAAGGCATCAGCTTTTCCTTTAGTGATCTGATTTTTGGCTACGCATTCATTCAACACATCCTTCGTGAATTCATCCGGATTCTTCCCATCATCAATTAAGCTACTCATACCGTCAAATAGAAAATACCATTAATTGAAGTAACAGAACAATCACAAGTAAATCAGGTGAAAAAACAAAATTATCCACACACACACAAAAAAGAGGAGGAAAATGACTCACTTCACCACCTGCATGGGAACTTGTATGTTGCACTTCTCTGCCATTTTAGTCATGTTGTCGAGCTCCAAAACAAGAGTATTCCTGTACAAATCATTCCCATTACAAACTTATCAAAACCAACTCAGCCTCAAGTCTCAATCAAATGGGTTTGCTGCATGATTCTGTTTTCTTCATTCATTGAGTTCTATTGAGGTCCTCATATTCTCTAATATCCAAAAATTCTTGATGAATTTAAACTCTATTTTGGTGTACGCTCTCCTTTTTTCTGTTTTGATACCTCAAGCGCCCAGGCCACTTCCATGCGCCTCGACTAGACTAATCCGGGAATAATCACACGGTGCACAAGTGGGGTCCCATTAAAGCCGAAGCAATTGCCGCGACAGTGCCACAATCAAGTTGGTAGCAGTCTACCCTCTCCTCAATGCATTCTACTGTAACCGTATCATTATTGTAATAACTACATCTACATCTTCAACAAGAAAAAGTAACCAAATAGAAACACAGAAAGAAAAAAAGGAGAATTGGAGAAAAAGCTAGGGTAAAAGAGAGAGGGTATACAGGCGTTGGAGAAGGGGTAGCTGAGAGGCGACATTGAAGGAAGAGACGGTGAGGTAGAGCTGGTGAATGAGTCCCAAAGTCTTGTGAATCGAGTTTATCACTTGGTTGAGATTTTGTTTCGGATCATCGGACGCCGCTGCCGTCGTGGCTGAGGCATCGTTTGTTTGAGGGTTGATCACACCATTGCCGCCACCAGAAGCGGCTGCAGCTGCGGCTGAGTTAATTGAGGAATCCGTGGGTTCGGTTGGGGGCTTCCGATAGGGATTTGGGTGGTGGTGATCTGAGGGTTCGTTTGATTTCACTACCAGCTTCTGGTTTGGGGCTTTTCGCGACATCTGGAAGAGAAGAGAAGAGTAGCGCGATTTCGACGGACTCTCTTTCTTGTCTTGGAGCAATCTTAAGACTTCATCGTTCAACCCGTGGATTCAAAGCCCGCCTGGCTCGCGAACCCGTCTGTGGGATGGACTAAACAAGGCACGAAATGGCAATGGGCTGGATTTGGGACCAACCCCAATGATACATGTGAGGATCGACAATGCAATTACGGCTACAAACAAATTGAGCTCCTGGCTCGACAATGCAATTACGACTAATTTAATAAATGAGTCGAGCTCAACACTATAAAGTTTGATTCGGCTCATTTATATAGGCTCGACTCATTAACACTTGGCTCGTTCAAGTTCAATCGTTTGCATAGACTCGACTCTGACTTGGCTTGTTTGCGCCTCTACACGCCATTGCCAAATAGTTGTCTAACTGCACGCAATGACGTTATGGGTTGGAATTTTTAGGATTATTAATGAGATAAGTAGTATCAGTGGTAGTTTAGATTTTTCAAAGGCCATGGTTTGCCGAATTTAGAATACGAATGAGATTACAAAAGAGATTATTAAGCCGAAGGTTCATATTGTGTATTAGGACCATAGGCTACTGTCTCCATCTATTGGCATTTCCACAACAAATCACACATTTGATTGTATCCCCAATTATCGAGTCATAATTTTTTTTTCCCCTATTTTTAGAGTGTCTGTGTAGAAAGTGGAGAAAATTAAATCATAATTTTGTAATTGAAATAAATAGATTGGTAAGGTAGTTAGCATGGAAGGAAGGAAATATATGCCGTCACAAACTGTGAGTTGTGCTTCTCAACATGGAAGCATTTGTAGCAATCCATTTGAAAAATGACAAAGGCAATGCAAAGATTTTTCTCTTCGATTGGAAATTTTGGACGTGGCTTAATTGGCAGAGGAAATAAAAGAATATTATATGGGATTGGAAACCTTGGGACGGTGGATGTAGTTTGGATTATATATATCTCCCTTCAGCCATCTCATTGATGTCTTCGGGAAAATAATATTGGGAGCAACTCTTGGTCTTAGAGGAATATATGAAGCAGTATGGGTTTGTTTCTTGGAGTACACATGATCATTATGATCACCAAGTTTTTCAATTAACTTCAAGAAGTTTGTCTATGTTCTGATTTAACAAATTGGATCATTCTTTCAAAGGATTCCAGAAATATCTTGGAGGACTTGAGGATTCAAGACATTCAGCAATCAACCACTTGGTACGGTGTAAGTGGATTCGGCAACACGATCTTTAGTCAATCAGTGAGGATTCACGATTGTGTTTAATTGAGATCATTTTGTAACTGCACGATGTTTACTTTCAGTGGATTGATTTCCTCCCGTGATTTTTACCTTTTTTAAGGGGTTTTTCACGTATATTCTTGTGTTCACTAGTTATTGCTTTTTCTATTCTTTAATTCTCTTATTCAATATCTGATTGCATAAAAGAAAACGGAATTTCATTGGGAAAACATTTTGAAACGAACAATTCGGTTAATTTTTATAGTAGTTTGTTTTCTGGGTCTAAAAAGTAATGAATGATACTCCGAGTCAGTGACACTGACAGCAATTTGTTCCTCAACAGGAGGTAATTACTGTAATTCAAGAAAAATGATACACGTCACCGGATGCATTTCATCAGCATAGAAAATCAATAAAAGCAAGTGAACAATGCTCGCCTTACGTCTTTATAGCATTACGCAGCATGCCCCGATATACTTGTAACCAAATATATTGCATATGAGGTGAAATTTTTTCCTGTTGATACCGGCATCCTTCTTGATTCATCAATGAGCCATTTAAAGTACAGGCACTTGATTGTGCAATGATTTGTTTTTTTTTAAGTTAGTGGAATGAAGTGATTTTTTTGTTAGTTTTTTGTGGGGTTTTGCTTAGTGGAATGAAATAGTTTTTCATTTAAGCTAAAACTAGTTTTTTTTTTTTATTGGAACACCCCCTAAGTAATGTAAAGTAAGAAATTTTCTCAGTTCACAGAGAGTCTGCAAAAGTGATTTAGTGAAGGCTGGTGAACTCCATTTATTATGCAGAGAAGCATAATAGTATCCAACAAGTAGTTTTTAGCAGCCGAATCCCAGAATTAAGAAGAACAAACCAGAGGTTGAAAGCAAGTTTACATGAAAACTAGATAAACTCGACAAACCATCTCACCAGAAAAGAAAAAACTCAACACGGTGCTCAGTTCTTCGGGAATAAACTCGAGTCCTGCATTCTGGTGAGTGCCTTCTCGAACTGACCCCACCTCTGCTCCAAAGTCCCGCTATACCCAATGGACATCCTTACCAAACCGGGCGAAATGCCAGCCAATGCCTTCTCCTCTGCATTCAATTCACTGCTAGTGCTACTCCCAGAGCATGACATGAGGGTCTCATGGTATCCCAAACTTACCGCCATGAACCCGAACTGGGTGAAGTTCTGTAAGTGGTTCATCAACCGGTTAGCCCTATCCTCGGTTTCCATGTCCACGCAAAGAAGCCCACCGTACCCATACTCTTTGTTAGCCAAGGACTTCAGGAGAGAGTGGTTCGGGTGATCCTCGAGACCGGGGTAGATAACTTTGAGACCCATCTTCTTCATTCTTTTTGCGTAAGTCAAGGCCCGGTGGCAATGCTCCTTCATTCTCAGGCCCAGGTGAGGGATCCTCTCTGATAGCTCATAGGCAACCTTAGCATTCATTGTTGGGCCTAGTAACATCAGGGCCCCTTGATGGAGGTCCATCATGGAGTTCACAAGGCTTGCTGGCCCACAGACGGCTCCTGTCCATTATTATACCATTGGATCATGGATAATCATAGCTATTCTGAGAGATGATTATAAAAGCAATACCAGGACTGAGTGTTTCTCTGAGAACCGACTTGTATGACAACCAAAAAGAGCATAAAGTAAAGTACTTAAGTAGGTAAAGAATCAACTACTGGATCAAATAAGTACTGTGATGCTTTTCACAAACCCAATTTCTTTCTATTACTAACAAACAAAACAAGAGTCACTAGGGGACCTTGTGCGGCGTGTTATGTGCATTTTTATATGTCACTGGCTTTCGTGTATGTATTCTTTCTTGGAAAAAAAACCTTGGAGCAATCTATAATAGATTGATGTAAACATTATAAACTGTCCTATAACAAAATCAGTCATTGCCGCTACTGTCCCTGGTTGTCTTTTACGAAGAAGCTAGACAGCCAAAAAATAGTATTTCATAACAACAACGTCTATGGTCATAAATCCAAAAAAAAAAAAAAATCCAACTTCAATCACTGAGAATCGCGGAAATCCCTCTCAAAAGAGATAGATGACTCAACTTTCACGAGTGTATCCATTAATGATCATTGAGCACGACAGTTTGGCTGGGGACAAGACAATCTTAGACCACAAACAGCATATGTATGATACCTTCACAGCACACCATTGGTGACAAGACCACACCAATATAAGAAAAATTGGTTGGAACCGGTACCCAATGAGAACGATGTATCCAAAACACGACGGACCACGTTTTAGGTATCATATGATATGTCACTAATGCATCAACTGAATTGATCTTTCTTGTCAAGTTTCAAGCAATGCATATGACACATCAAGTGCAACCCCAAGTATAATCACCAAAACGTGGCAACCATAGCATTGCTCCATTTTCGACAAATTGCAATTAGCCAGAAAATTGCTCTTTTGTCTAAAAGAACAACACTATGAGCGGAGACTTTAGTACATAGGACAAGATAAAGATGTGTACAGAACCGTCCGATGCACGTGAACTCCTCATTATTTTATAGAATTCACGTGCATCAAACGATTCCGAACACATTTGTATCCGGATCTGTACAATAAAGTCCGTGCACATAAACAAACATCACGTGTATGATCATACCACCACACCCTCACTAGTGGACCACAGCAGTTCATGAAAAAGTTATGCTGCTTCATCTCTTCCATGTGATCACTTTCCTAGTAGTTGCATTAATCATGTTATGAACAGTTTTGGTAACAGCTTTTCCTCTACTTTGTCTCCAATTCAGATCAACTCGGGGCCCCTTTGTGCTTTGAATATTAATCCAGAAATAAGAAGGATATACTTTAGAATATCCTTATATTATCCTCATTAACACCAATGAGTTGTTTTTTCTTACAATTTTTTTTTAGTTGTCTCAAAACCTTTTTCTGGCCTACCTCCCAAGCAGGATAATATTTATATTGATACTTTCTTCAATACCAAACATACAATCACATGCACCATCTTAAGCAAAGCCAAAAGGTACAACCACAAACTGTTAATTTAGGGAAACAACTCTCTCTCTCTCTCTCTCTCTCTCTCTCTCTCTGTGTATTTTTTTCTCATTCTGGGTCAGGGAGGGATAATTAGTGTTCTAAAAGTCAGTTGCCTAGATTGACTAGTCCCCGCATAGGCATTAGGCAGTGTCTAACACCTAGATTAGGCAACCAACTAGTCCTCGCCTAGGCGCCAGGCCACTCTTTTCCGTTCGACTTGCGCCTAATGATTTTTTAGAACCTTGGGGGTAGTGCTTTGGTTGGCCAGTAACAAAGAAACATTTGTGAAGAGCTGAACCAAGTAACAGATTTTTAGAACCTTGGGGGTGGTGCTTTTGGTTGGCCAGGAAGAAACATTTGTGAAGAGCTGAATGAAGTAACACTTACAGAGCCTGTTTAGCAAAACGGACTTATTCTCAAAATTGAGTTATTGCATTTTATGAGACTGATAATTTTCTCATAATACATTAACCCAATTTCATTCAATAAGCTAATTCTACTGACAAGTCCGGATGTGGAACACCCCATTAGCCAAACAGCTAATTAATATTAGGCATGGAATTCCTTGTGCCTAATTTTCTGGTATATGATCCAGCTCCAACTCTCACAAACGGGGTAACATCATAGCCTTTCAATTTGTATTTATTTTCATAACCACGTGATCCCATCCCAAATAAGGATATTCTATGTTTCTGTTGGCCTAGGTATTTTAAACATCTTGGATCCATTTTCTAAATAGGAGTATTTATTTTCGTACGAACTGCACTTATAATAAGGGATTATCACTATTATATCTGCGAGTTTCCTCTATATTGAGAGATTGTTCCTCTAACAGGACGCAATCCCTTCAATTACAGAGTTCTAAGGAGTTTGTTTTCTCCTAAAGACTTTTGAAACCTCCAAAATTTTGAACTCTTGCTGAAGAGACTAAACCATATCGGCTTTATAAATAAAATTGGACCCTAAAAATTCGGCGAGAAGCGTAAGCTGGAATGGACAGTGACTTATGCTGATATCATGTTCTTATCTCTAAATTATTTTCACTTGATTTTCTTTTTTCTTTTTTATCATAACCGGATTTCCTTATCTGACTAGTTTGCATACACCTTTGACTTATTCTAAAACTTGAAGGTGAAGGTAATGACTGGGTGCAACAATGTGAATTGAATCCTCTTGTGAAAGAAAACTTCTAACGGGACCTCTAACACACTCACATGGTGTGTGGGCTCCACACATGGAGCTGGTTGTTGTACATGTATCATTTTTGTTTCTAAATTCTTCTCGATAATACGAATCTAAGAAATATAAATTTATGAGTAAACCAAATATTTTTGAATAAAACCAAAATTAATTCAATAACTAAGTATTTCGGCTTTATTCAAACAAATATTTGGTTTGACCATAAATTTATACTTGTTACATTCGTCTCATCGAAAAAAATTCAAAAACTATAAAATCTTAACACAAAACTAATAAATGCAATAAATAATTAAATAATGAAAAAAGAAAACATCGGTTTTTTTTTTGCAAAGGAGTCCGTACTAATTTTGATAACAACAGTGCAAACAAAACAAGATACGGCCGATTCGGGATGTACGTTTGGACTTTTATGCATTAAAAAAACACTCCACGTTTACGGTCGACAAACATACCTGCAATGATGTCGGCCCCACCACTGATAAACTTGGAGATGCTATGAACGACGACGTCGGCTCCGAGCCTCGCCGGCGAAAGAACCATCGGAGAGAACGTATTGTCCACAACCACCATCACCCCCTTATCGTGCGCCACCCTGCACAGCTCCGGCACGTTAGCCACCGCCAGCGTAGGGTTCGACATGGCCTCAAAATACAACACCTTAGTGCTCCCCTCCACCATCGCCTCCTTCACCATCTCCAAATCCCCCAGATCCACAAACGTCGTCGTTATGTTGCACGCGCGTGGGAAGAAATGAGTCAGCAGCGCGTGGGTCCCGCCGTAGAGGCTCCTCGAGGCCACTATGTGTCCTCCGCTGCTCACCAGTTGTAACAGAACCGACGATATGGCGGCCATGCCGCTGGACGTACAGTATCCGGCCTCGGTACCTTCTAACGCAGCCATCTGGCGGCCGAGGTTAAGGACCGTTGGATTGAAGTGGCGGCTGTAGATGAAGAAGTCACGATCGGGGCCTAACTCGCCGGAGAACATGCGGCGCATGGTTTCAGGTTCCATGACGGTGAATGTGGCGGAGGTCTCGATGGACATGTTGACGCCGCCGTGCTCTCCAAATTCGTGGCGGCAATTGGCGAGCGCCGATGCTGGGTCTTCCCATGATGGCGGCATCGTTGCTAGTGCCTTTTTGGCCGACGCATAATCGTCGTGATCGATGTCATCGGATCCGCTGCGTTTCTTTCCTGACAAAGGAACGTTACGGACGCCGGTTTCCGCCATTGGTTTAGAGTGAGAGGGAGAGAGTTTGACGGAGAGGTGAGTTAGAGATGGGGAGGGATTTGGGGAGATGGTTGTTTTTGTAGTACGATACGGCAATGCAGGTAGGCAGGATTTATAGAGAATGGCGCTAGCATGGTTATTGTTTTTTTTTATTTTTTATTTTTTATTATTCCTAATTTATTGCATGAAGGAGAGAATGAGATTAATTGAGTTGGTACAGTGAATCTGGTCAGTATTTGTGTAATGTAATGTCAAAACTGAAACGTTAGGTATTCAAATACAAGTTCCTCACAAATTACCAAAATACATACACATACAAGTGTGGCCCCTCCAAATATTACAGTGTGTGTGTAGGGCCACACTTGTATATGTGTATTTAGATAATTTATGAGTAACTTTTATGTGTATGTAGTGTTGCTCATGTCTAAATCATACCTATAATATTTTCGGCTGATTATTATCACACCATTATGTGTGAAAAAATAGGGTTAGCATGGGACGGACTTATGTCGATTTTGTAAAATTACATTAACATTTTAAAATATTTTAATTTAATTATGCCTTATAAATCTACGATAATATACTAGAAAGCCCGATTGATTGAGTTGGTCGGGTGAATCTGGTCAAGATTTTTGCGAGGGATTAATTATTTCCATAACCATTATGTGGAATGATTAACCCACTCCAACATTAGAGAACTGACGACATCCATAATGAAATCGATAGACTTCTAAAAAAAGACTAAACACATCCATATCCATCCATCTTAATCTTAATTAACTCTAGTTCCTGTCAACTCCTTGCTCAGCAATTCAAACTTCCAGAACACAGTCAACAACTTTTCTTTGTGATTAATAAACATGATTAATACAAGCCTTTACTGGGGACAGCATTCCCCATTCCGTGAAGGTCATGAGCATATACAGGGCCGGCTCAGGCAGGCTCGGGCCTAGGGTATTCAAGTACTCCCCTGTCCCAATTTATTTGTTCATTATAAAATTATGTGTAATTTTCAAACTAAAAAATAATCTATTTATCAAAATAATTTTAAATTTTTTTTTGCACCTTATTAAAGTTCTCAATGAAATCTATTAAACAAGATCCATATTGATTAAAAAATTATTTTTGTAAATACATTATTTTTTAGTTTATAAATTGTACGTAGTTTCGTATTGAGTATACAAATTGAGACGGAGGGAGTAACTCTCAAAAGTAGGGACATTCCAAGAAATTTTGATAGTAAATTTGAGTAAGGATCTTTTTTGTGTACCAAAAAAAAGTAAGGATCTTTTTTTAACCATTTTCTAGCCCAAAAAGAAAACTAAAAAGGCCCAGAATGATTTTGAGAAGGCATAATCAATTATTAAGAGTACTATTGTGGGCCTTCTATTTTATACACCTCTCTCTCTCTCTCTCTCTCTCTCTCCCTCCCCCCCTTCTTCCTGCTCGATGGGGGAAAAACAAAACAAAAGGCTTCCCATCTTCCTTTGTTCAATGACTGTGTATCACTTCATTATTATTATTGGACTTGCCTCCTCTCGTCTTCCTTTCTATATTACTTCTTTTTTTCTTGATGGAGACAAGTGACTTCATATTGTTTTGACTTTCTCGTATTATGATAATTGTTGCAAGAAAAAATATATTTAAATGTTATCTTTCAAAAAGACAATTTTTACACGCTTTTTGACACTTTAAATCCTCGGTATTTCGAAGATATATAATAATATTTTAAGGAGCATTATCAATTTATATAACAATAACAATTTGTGGTGAAACGATATTCCGAGTATCAGACAATATGTAACTGGAAATTGAAATTGTAGTGTATATTTGGAAAAAAAAAAAATTATTTGTGACTAAAGAGCACTTGTAAAGAGTCTTTTTGATCAGTTGTAAACTTGTAGGATTTGCGGTCATAAACTAGAATCGATACGTTACATAATAGAAATTGATTGCTTGGTCTTCCTAGTTTATGGAAATGAAACGGTATTGCAGCGGCCGTTATGATTATCTTGTAAATAATTGAGGGAAAATGGAAAATTACACCATATATCAATGTGAAAAAAAAGTAGGATGAAAAAAATATGTAGTACGTGAGAGAGATTAACAAGGAGGGTTGTCAGCGCAGTCGGACAGTAAATTCCGTCCAAGTCTATGTATTGGTGAGGGACCGATAACAATCGATGGCGGAATCAGTCAAAGCTGATACACTACACAGCAAGACTGGTAGCTCCAAAGGAGAGGGAACTTCAATTCCCAGTGGCTTTTGGTAGCCAAAAAAGTGGAAGACAAAACCAAAATGGGGACCGGACCATAAAGAAAGAAAGAACTTTAGCAAAGATATGGTCCACATCCCATTAGAACCTGCATTTGGTACAGATTAATGGTCCTCGTGCAAATCATGCTCTCCCACAAAAGGATAAGGCTCCAACACCCAATCCACAAATCCACACAATCCTCATCCATATTTGCCACTGCCACGCTAGCACACTCGTCACTAAGGTTTCCTTTAGCTATGGAGTGGTTTGGGTGAATTCAAAAAACTAGTTTTTTAGTTATTTGGGTTTTGTCCTTATTCAAATTTTTTAAAATTATTTTTCGTCTTTATTCACAAAATTTTAAGTTTGGCTAATAATTTTACACTTTTCAGATTCCTCTCGTCGAGACAAGCCAAGAAACCAAAAAAAATGACCGAAAACCAACAAATGCAAAAAAAAATTGAATAAGGACAAAACCAAAAAACTAATTTTTTGAATTCACCCAAATAAAAAATATTGGTTTTGGGGTTTTTTGTCGTTTTGTCCTTATTCAAAAAAAAAAAATTGCATTTGTTAGTTTTCAGTCGATTTTTTGTGGTTTCTTGGCTTGTCTCAACAAGAGGAATCTAAAAAGTATAAAATTGTTAGCCAAACTTAAAATTTTGTGAATAAAGACGAAAAATTATTCAAAAAACCAGTTTTTTCCCGGTGAATAGCACACTCGTCATTATTGTTTCTTTAGAACCCAATATCTTGGTCAGCATGAGCGCATTCAGGTAAACCAGGACGGCGAACTTCTTGTCTCAAAATTTGAAGGCAACTTGCTTGAAAGAGTTGTATTCTCATGCCTACTTAGCCGAACTCTTTGGATTGACACGTCACTATCGTAAATACACACTTAAAAATAATTTCTGCGAGCTTAAAATACTCGAAGAAAATTGAGAAGGAATGGGTATCTGTTAAGCATGTTGTGGACAATCAACCTTATTTAGGTGTGCATGAAAACGTTTTTAATTTATTTTTTATTTTTTTAATTTTTATAATAATCAAACACCGTTTCAAAACATCGTATGCAATAGGGGAGGATTGCATGTTAGTATTTTACATTTTTACTCGTGAACGATAGACATGACTTTTGAATGCATACAATTAAACGAAATATTTGTATTGATAGTGATTTTTTTAACTTCTTGATAAAATATTTAATATTTTGGTTGGTCTCAACATGGAGAAAAGAAACGTAAATACATACAAACAAAAGAGATTTTTATTTTTGGTAAATAAAAATAAAAATTCACCTATAAATTCCTCTCGTTATGATGCAACTTAATACCAATTCAGGAAGTAAAAATAAATAAATATATTGGACCAAAGGGGACCTAAGTCAGAGTTGTCGATGTAATTTTCATAAGATGACGACGACAACAATAACAACAACTTCCGCAAGTATAGGATTTACAAAACAATAAGTGATTTAAACAACACAGAGCAGAAGCATATTCTACCTAAATTCGTGCATATGCAGAAATTAAACAATAACATTTTGATCCTTTACAAGCACTTAAAAATATCAGCATTCCACTCTAAAAAGAAAATAATCTTGCCCTGACAACTCATCTAATAAATTTTTCATTATAATACTCCTTTTCTTAAATTTTAGAGATCATATATTAATAAGTGCATGATTCGAATCAATTGATTAATAAGACGAACTTTAACGATATATTTTCCTCAAGAAAACCATGAATTTTTAATATTTTTATTAATGTCTAATCAACTTATTTTAATACTCGTTTATGGATAATGTATATGTCAAGACATACAAAATAAACTTTTCGGTTCGTCAGAATATGTTGGGAAGCCCATTTCATTAGGTGGTGTTTTTGTGAAGTGTGTTTAAAAGGTGTATAAGTAGGAACCTGGAGGGGTGCTGTGCACCTAATGCACAGCACCGTGTTGTGCAACTTTATGATGCGGTTGTGCCGGCATATTTCCGACAATCGGAGACGTTCACCTCGTAGAGCTCGTCGAGTACCACAAGTGTAACAAAAATCAAATCGATTGAATATCTTTAAGTGCCTCATTAGAACACAAATAACTTAAAAGTGGTTTTAATCCCATGTTTGTATCCATTTGTGTTCCATTTCTTTTTAAGTTATTTGTGTTCCAATGAGGTACTTAAAGATATCCGATCAAATTGATTTTTGGTACACTTTTAGTACTCGACGAACTCTACGCAGTGAACTTCTCCGATCGTCGAAACGAGATTGGAGCCTCCGTGCCATGGCTACACAGCACGGTGTTGTGCATCCCAAGCCTAGCACCCCCAAGGTCCGTATAAGTAGGATTTCTTTTAGGAATATGTGTGAAGATAGATGCAAATTCCTAAGATTTTTCTTAAATTATTGTTCTTACATCCAGAGCGGATGAGAGTGGATGACATGGGTGATTTGCCTGTTTAGAATTCACCAAAGTTGTTGAATTGTTTATTGTTTCTTCATTTTTCATGTTGTTTTACAGGTACAACACGTCAATCGTGATCACACGGCCCCTAACCCCACCAAATGTCGTCTACCACGTTCGGCCACTGTTTGTTATCGAACAAATATGGTTTGCAGTTAGAAAATATGTTTGGCAACAATATGTACCCATTAAAGGTGGTAATGCCAATTTCGGAATCAAAGACAGCTGTTGCAATTTCTCTTACTTCTACTGATTTGTATTTGATATTTTTCCAAAATGGCACTAATAAATCGGTGCAACAATATTGCTATTTTTAAAAAAAAACTTTTTGATAATGTAGCAAGTGAAAAAAATGACTTTGGCGATGTCATTTAGCAACAACTTGTGTACTTAATCTAACAAACCGGTTTGACCTATGGTTAAGCTTTTGTAGGGCCCATTTTTTAGTACCACATAAATAATTTGAGTCCTTAATTAATTTTAAAACATTAGTAAAATAGTGATTCTGAAAAAACTCAGTTCAACTGGACAATTGTGCACTTGATCCAATTATCTAACTTATCATACAAAACACAGGATCCTAGCTAAATTCTAGATAAAAAGTTGAAAGATTCAATCAAACACACTCTTGTCCGATTGAGAGTTGATTTTTTTTAGAAATCACTTAGAAAATATTTTTAAACTAAGGAACGGTTCAAATAATTTGTAGCCATTGCGGTCTAACTTATAACAATGGCGAGAAAAAAGAGGTTGCCTTATTCACAGAAAGAATTTAAAGCGCTGCTTATTTTCTTCTTTTTCGAAGTTACATTAACATTTTTCATCGCGAATGCATCCCACCGGTTATTTTTCGCCCCCGTATAACAGATATATATAAAAATCGCTTTGGCATTGAAGATTAGTAGATCGTCAGGTTTAAAATTTTTGATATTAAAAAAGGGCCTGGATCATTTCAGAAAACAATGATCTAGGCCCTTGATTTTTTTGTATCAAAATTTAATTTTTGACATACCTATCGTAATGGAATGTTCGATTTTCAGACACACATACTATTCTCGCGGGATCCTACAAGCATTGATCGATTCGGAATCATCAGAATGGCGCTAATAATGAAATTTTCCAAAAGAGGTTGCCCGTAAACAACTTTTTTAAAGTTGCTCCGTGAAGTAGATTTTCTCTAGCAAAAATGGCATTGGGGCGGACTTCCTCTTATATAGTGACTGGACTAACTCGGCCCGTTATTAGTGACCCGTTAACAGACAAAGTTGGGGGCCCCACGTTCACATCTATCCATCCAGATCCGCATCTCTAAAGCTGCCGGATAGGGTCCACAGACACTACCAGGGGACTTTTTCTGTAACAACAAGAGCTCTTCCAGTTGTTCTACGCCTATTTTCGGTAAGTAATACGTACTCTAATTTGCTTGACGGTAAATGTTGTTAAGATTGGCGCAAGTACGAATCAGAGAATCTTTGAATCATCTGCTTAGGCACGGTAAGCAAGCACAACATGACACAAAACACGATTAACATAAAATTAAATAGGTTATTCACAGCATAACCCATTTGACACGTATGTGGAGGGCTTTCATTGATTGAGCTCGACTGCTATGAGGAAGTCCGCCTCGATTTCTACATTACTCATTCCCTTCTCCTAAATAATTGTTATTAATCCTCTATAAATAACCCATCATTCCAACTCCAAACTTGATCAATATGTTGGGGGCGGAGTGGCACAGGACTGCCCGGGTCCAACAAAAACAGTGGTCTTATTCATTTAGTAGTTTTAGTATAGTTTAGTTTTGGAGATAGGTGTAATGAGTTGAGAGAGATAAAGAAAGAAATGAAGGTAATGACTAGAAAACTAAACTAATTAAAACTGTGAAACAAACAAGGCCGTGTAATTCTACATAATAAGTGTACATTTTTGGGCATTAAAAATGTTATCGCATCAAAAACTTATTATTTCTAATTTAATATTTTACATTTATAATTTATAGAGTAATCCCAAAGTAAATAATTAAAATTGGAGAGATACATGGGAGTTTGTTTTTACCTGTTGATGTAGTCTCCTATTCTTACTCCAATATGGAACCACTATCCTACTTTTCCTATCACACTTGCAAAATAATACTAGTGATCGATTTATTGCATAACAGATTATGACATATTCTTTTACTTATAAATTGAGTGGGGTTCTTCCCAAAAGTATAACAGTGCCAAATTTCTTTCACTACTTCTTCGTCCTCCAATTACATATACATATTCGGTCCAGCTTATCACTTATATATTTGTTATAGCAGTCGTAATTCGTAAACTAGAAAGGATACTCTACGTTAGGGAATGGAATGGCCGACACAGATTGTGACTAAACAAAACAAGATGCCAATGGGAGCAAACGTATTATCCACAACAACCACCACCCCCTTATCGTGCACCATCCTACACAGCTCGAGCACGTTAGCCACCGCCAGCGTCAATGGCAGATCCAGGACACAAATCTAAAAAATGCATTGCTTATAGGTCAGCCATTACTGTTGCTGCTCTTTCTGTCTCATCTATCACTACAAGAAAAACTACCTATGGCGACGAAATGTGGTGAGGAAATTCAAATTTCACGCGCCAAATGGGTCTACTATGGCTTAAATTGATTTGCTTCAAGAAAAGAAGATTTCTATGTCGCATCTAAATTATATTTCGTCACCAAAAAGCAAAGATTTGGTGAGGAAATGTATATTTCCTCGCTAAAGGGTACCCATTTGGTGACGAAATTTATCTTTCCTCGCCAAAAAGCTAAGATTGGCGACGAAATGAATATTTCCTCACTAAAGAGCACCCATTTGGAGACGAAATTATCTTTCCTCGCAAAAAAGTTAATATTGGCGACAAAATAATATTTCCTCACTAAAGGGTACCCATTTGGTGACGAAATTTATCTTTCCTCGCCAAAAAGCTACGATTGGCGACGAAATGAATATTTCCTCACTAAAGGGCACCCATTTGGTGACGAAATTATCTTTCCTCACCAAAAAGCTAATATTGGCGTCAAAATGAATATTTCATCACTAAAGGGAACCCATTTGGTGACGAAATTTATCTTTCCTCGCCAAAAAGCTAAGATTGGCGACGAAATTATTTTTCCTCGTCAAAAAGCTAAGATTTGGTGAGGGAACGGATATTTTCTCACTGAAGAGCACCCATTTGGCGACAAAAATTATCTTTTGTCGCCAAAAAGCTAAGATTTGGTGAGGAAATAAATGTTTCCTCACCAAAAAATCGAAGATTTGATTCCTTTCCATGGTTTTTACGCGTATTGGGGTTTTCCACATGCTAGAGGTGGGGCACACGCGATGGAACTTGGTTTCAAAAATCCATGAACAAAATCTCGTAACAAAACAGAATTGAACTTGTTACTCAAAAACCCATGAAGAGAGATTATGAGTGTTGTGTGGGGAAAATTGACAGAGCTCTTATAGGGGGAAAATGGTTTAGTAGCCCATTTAGTAAACCGAATTATCAATGAGGGAGCAGTTTTTTATGGGTTTTTTTTTCAACTAAAACGTGGGAGCAATTTTTATTGTGGGTGTAGCGGGTTTTCTTTCAACATAAATTGTGGGTGTAGATGGTGAAAATATGAGATATACAAAAGGTGAGAGAGAAGAGGGAGGACGTGGAAAAGGAGTGGGCACAGTTTTGGAATTTCCGAAATACTTGGAGGTGGCTTTTTTCTTTTGCTATAGGGTTATTTTGTGAGGAAAAAATAATTGAAAAATATGAGAATTAAGGGATTGGGGTTTGGAGGCTTTTGAGAGCCCCAACTATATTGTTATAGTATATAGGATAGCATTGAACCCGTGCTACGCTATGCACGGGCAAGATTTACTTGCACGTACAATGTCTGTACATGGCACAATAGGTAGCATGTGGACCCTAATTATACATGCATAATATATGATGTGAAATGCCCGTTCTTATTGTGATCTCGAGTAAAACGTCATTGCCTTTATATATTTGGGTTATTTTACCCCAGACAGTTATTTTATCCAAACCCAAATTAGTTTCCATGGTTACCCTTTAGACTAAGGATTCACACTTAATTGAATACGTAATAAATAAGCTAGATTTATGTGGGATAATTGTGGGGAAAAGGAAAATTGACACAATGACAAAAAATAGGAACATGATTTCGGCATGAAGTTTATCTCCGAGAGAGAGAGAGAGAGAGAGAGAGAGGGAACTACCTTGTATTCAAAATTATAAAAAATAAAAACTTCAGTAAAAACAAGTAGCATTAAAAGGTTTAATAAAAAAGTTTAAAGAAACACTACAAAGAGACTAAAATTAGACAAAAAGATTTAAAAAATAGTGAAGTGAAAAGAACTACAAAAGGTTATATATTCAAAGTTGTTGAACTTTGCATTGAAATGGAAGTTGGTGTGGTGGATGGGGCGTGCGTTGCTTGAGAGGAGGTCCCTGGTTCGAATCCCACCGGAGGCAGAGAAGCAGAAATTGGATTATTTCTATTTTTAGTTTCAGGAGATTCGGCGAGGAAATTTTTCCTTACCAAATGGTTAGAATAGGCGAGGAAATTTTTCCTCACCAATTGTTCTAAATAGGCGAGAAAAACACTATTTCCTCGCCGAATGGGAAGAATAGGCGAGGAAAACTTTTCTCACCAATTGTCCTGAATAGGCGAGGAAAAAAATTTCCTCGCCAATTGGTCAGAATAGGCGAGGAAAATTTTCCTCACCAATTGCTCCGAATAAGCAACAAAAAATTTCCTCGCCAATTGGTAGATTAGGCGAGGAAATTTATTTTTCCTCGCTAGGATACCTTTTGCGACGACCTTTTGGCGAGGAAACCTGGCGAGAAAATTTTTCCTCGCCATTTCCTTTAGCGAGGAAATTTGGTGCTTTGGCGAGAAAACTCAATCCTCACTATAGACATTTTTTCTTGTAGTGTATTTGTTCGGGTGGAAGAAGGAACAGGAATAGAATCATTCTTAATGAGGAAGAGGCAGCTTGGACAGTAACAAAAATTATTGGGGAAGATTATCTTGGCAACGATGAAGAGGTGATTAGTAAAATAATGGTCACAGATTCGTTAGATCGTCTGAGCAGTTCTGAAGGTTCACTTTGTTTTTAATTCTTGAGAAGAGTAGAACCAAAGGCAGGTCATGAATATTCTCACTTGGAATATTAGGGGATTGGGGCAAAAAGGAGGAGAGGAATTTTAAAAAAGGGTTTTGAAAAAAAGAAAGGCAGATATACTCTTTCTACAACAGTATATCTACTAATTTGATATGGGGCCATTGTGATTATGAGTACTTAGAAGTGGACTCTGATGGTTCAGTAGGTGGACTTTTAACTATGTGGAATCCTGAGGTTTTCAAGAAAGTTGATGCTTGATGTGACAGGAATTTCCTTCTCATCCAAGTTTCTAAAGCTCTTACTTTTCTGGTTCTGTCACCTATGGATTTACCACTTGCTGCTACTTTCTCATTCTGCTACATTTTTGGCTTTCATTGCTGCATCCTCATATGCTGTCACTTGCTACTCTTTTCAGTCACTGCTGCGGGTGGACTGGAAATAACAATGCTATGCTATCGAAGTAAGCTCGCATTATGTTGCCAAGCTTATTGTGGGAATTAATCTTAAGCATCACTAGGTGGCCTTTGAAATGAAATCTTACCGGGAGCTCTGCCTATGAATGGAATTTTCTGATTATATTTGCCAAGCTGCTTTGAGGATCCTGAAATGACTTTTGGAAGACTATGAGATAAAGTCCTACTACAAGTTTTTTGGTTATGGAAGGTATTTGTGCTTTTGATATTTTCGAACTCTACTACAACTTATCTAGTTACTTCCTTAAGGCAGTTTGGAGCCACAAAATCTCATATAAAGGGTGTGTATTGTAGCATCCCTCCAAAATTAGATTGAGTAGTAAGCTATTTCATTTCATAGAGTTTTTCCTTACATTTTGCAATAGAAGGGATGCTACAATGCACACCCCCCTATATGAGATTTTGTGGCTTCAAAATCTGAGTTTCGTATGAGATTTTGTGGTACCAAATATGAGATTTTGTGGCTCCAAATATGATATGGCATACGGTATGTACCCCATACGGATGGACGACCGAGATTGCGCCATGTATAACGTGTGAAAATTTGTGTCTCCTTTGACCATTGACTATATGAAATTTTGTGACTCAAAATATAAGATTTTGTGGAACCAAATATGAGATTTTTGTGGCTCAAAATATGAGATTTTGTGGCTCAAAAATATGAGATTTTGTGACTCAAAATATGAGATTTTCTAGAAATATATGAGATTTTGTGGCTTCAAATATGAGATTGTGGCACTGTAGCAGTTATTGTAGCAATCCGAATGGGTCCAAATATGAGATTGTGTGGCTTCAAATATGAGATTTTCTGAAAATATATGAGATTTTATGACTATTTATATGAGTATTTATACCATATGTACTTCATATCTCTAACCACAAAATCTTATATTAAGTAAGTGCACATTGTAGCATGACTCTCGCAATAGATGTGATAGTAACGTTCATCAAGGAATATTGTTCTGCAATAGAAGTGGACTCTGATGGTTCAGTAGGTGGACTTTTAACTATGTGGAATCCTGAGGTTTTCAAGAAAGTTGATGCTTGTTGTGACAGGAATTTCCTTTCATCCAAGTTTCTAAAGCTCTTACTTTTTTGTTTTTCCAAAGGCTAGCTTTTGCTTTGAAAGTAGTAGTGTTTCTTTCAGAGGGAGTAATCAATGGAAGAAATCACGTTTGGATAAATATTCGGACAATTTTTTTGAATTACTTATGATTTCTTGCACAAATATTTAGGCTTGGTTTGGCTAATTTGAAAAAACTAGTTTCTTGGATTATTGGTTTTGTCTTTATTAAAAAAAATTGCATTTGTTGGTTTTTGGTCTATTTTTTGAGGTTTTAAACTTTTTTGGATTATTTTTCGTCTTTATTCACAAAACTTAAAATTTGGCTAATAATTTTATACTTTTTAGATTCCTCTCGTCGAAACAAGCTAAGAAACCTCAAAAAATCGACCGAAAACTAACGAATACGAATTTTTTTTGAATAAAGACAAAACCAAAAAAATCAATAATCTAATTTTTTCAATTTAGCTAAACCAAGCCTTAGTTTCTAAATTTCAAAATATCCTACTTACTTTTTGTGGAATTGGAGATGTGTCTACGTTTATGGTTAAGCATATGATTCAATCCTACTCTGTAAAGCAATAGATGAATTCTATGAGTTTTACCAATTTAGTCACGGTAAAGGGAGCTACTGAGCCAAGCAGTGCCGATTCAAAAGTTTTTGAGATTCGAAACGAATTTCTTAGATGGGCCCGCTATATATATTGCAAAGAAAAGTTGATCAATGCAGAATCTTTCATTAAAAAAAAAAAAAAAAACCTTTTACAATATTTACCATTACAAAAATTTATACATATAGTCATAAAAAATAAACAATTATTGTAATACATCAAAATCTTTCATTTGAACATTAATCTTCTCACACTATTAGATGCAAATGCAATAATTAAGTTTTCGTAATCAAGGCTCTTCACTATATTCATCTCAGCAGAAAATAAAGCCAATTCATTTAGTCTTTGAGGCATTGTTGACTGAAGATAAGTTTAAACTTTGAAAAGCTTCTTTTTTCAGACGCAATTGTTATCGGTATATGTAAAGAGCTTAAATTTTAGGGCCTATTTTCATATGGAACAGTCTTAACCAAAAGATAATTAAACCTAAACACATATGAGGACCTTAAATATTTGGAGGCCCATATTTTAAACAACTTTTTGGGGCTCAAAACCGCAACTTTGTTGACTTATGCCATAAGCGGGCTTTAGAGCCAAGCATCCATTTGGAAGGTAATTATGTTTCTAGCTGGACACCTCCAAGTCAGGGAGCACATAAGATCAATATCGATGGAGCATTTGATGCTTCAAAAAGAAAAGGTGGGGTGGGTGGGACTTGTGGTTCGAGATGATCAGCTGGGTAGTTTTCAATATGCAGAAGCCATACTCGTTGGTAACGTTGCATCGGCAGACATGGTAGAAGCAATGGGGTTCAGAAATGCGGCGGTTTCATCAGAGCCATGCATGGACTATGTTTCGGAAGGAGATGCTCAGAGTATTGTTAAAGTGTTCCAGTTCCAACTTGGCAGTAATCATCACAGATAGTATTAGCTGTGTAGGATAGTTTCTTGGTTAGTCAAAATAAAAGTCAACTTGGATAGGAAAACAATAGCTAATAGTTAAGCAAAAAATAAGAAAGCGTGTGTAAGGGTGAAGGGTTAGGCCAAATATACAAAGAGGGAAGGCAGCAGTGTTCAGTCTACTCCCCTTAGATCATCATCATCCTCCTGTCACAACTCTAGGAGAAGATGCATTTGCAAGCACTAGCAAGAACAATGTTCTTGGTTCCGGAGCTCTCTCTCTCTCTCTCTCTCTCTCTTTAAGTTTTTCGTGCCTTGGGAATGAATTAATCTATATGAGAATTTATGAAGGAATGTCTCATATTTATAGGGATCTGCACCCAATCATTGAGCTGCAAATATTCCCTTTATAATATGATGACACGTGCTCCTTCCGTATACCTGGGCAACTTGGGTGACGTCATTAACCATTAGTAAGATTCCTCTGGCTTATCCAGTGCACGTCATTCCCTCGCGATGAGCCCTAATCCCTTAAAGCTACCAAGCCACTTGTATCTCCCCTATTCCCGCTGTGCTAGGCACTGTCGCGAACCCTTTGGCTTGCACCAACACCTCGCTCAAGACTCGTAGTGACTTCCCTGCCCCTGTCTTATGGCCAAGTCCAGTCGCTAGCTCGATATATATGTACACGTAAGTACTAGCTTCTTCCTGTAGCGCCAATTCCCTTTTCAAGGGGTCGCGATGGGTGAATCCCCGGTTCCCTTGTTTAGCGTATCCTTTCCTTAAGGTATTCATGATTCTGTTCTGCTCTTCCGCGAGGGTATCCCCTTCGCAGTGTGATTTTATTTCAGTCATTGACTAAAGTTAATGTCTGACGTGTACGCTGTGGCTCTTTTCACCACGTGACAAGCTATTATGGGTTGGTCAACTGTCCATTCATCAAACGCGCTGACCTTTCCTACAAGTTGTAATTAGTTTTCTTCCCTCTTATTCATTTACTTTTGTTCTTCATGATTGTAGTAGGGGGGCTCACACTATAATCAAATATGCATTATCGATTGATTTTCCTACGACTTGGCAAGGCATTTTACAAAACAAGGTCTGTAAAGAAGCCTTTTGGATGTTCCTTTTTTTCACTGATTAATAATCACTACACCAAAAAAATGTCTACAGTGAAGATTAAGTTTCCTTGCCAAAGCACCAAATTTGCTCGCTAAAGGAATTGGCAAGGAAAAATTTTCTCCCATTTAGAGAGAAAATGTTATTTTCCTTGCCTATTTAGGACAATTGGTGAGAAAAATTTTCCTCGCTAAAACTCCTAAACTAAAAAAAAGAAAAGAAAAGGAATTTCAATTCTCTGTTCCTCCTCCTTCGCTGGGAATAGAACCAGGGACCTCTTCTTTAGCAATGCGCAACCCATTCTCCACACCAACTTCCTTTTCAATGCAAAATGCTACAACTTTTTTTATATATATAAACCTTTTGTAGTTCTTTTTCACCTTACTAATTTTTAAAAATATTTCTTTTGGGTCTAATTTTAGTCTCTTTGTAGCGTTTCTTTAAGCTTGTTTCTTAACTCTTTTAATGCTATTTGCTTTTACTGAAGTTTTTATTTTTCTATAATTTAATATTTTTCTATACCCTTATATAAGTCTTTGTATCCTTCTAATTCAATATTTTTTATACTTTAACATTTGAGACAATTTAATATTTTTCTATAACCTTGTATAAGTCTTTATACCTTTTAGTATATTTTTTTCTAAATCAAATGAGAGTACTACTTTTTCTTGAAAAAGAATTTGTTCTTAATATCCAATATAAGGAAGATCATTCATCATCCCAACCTTGAGTCTGGGTGACTTTCCATCCTCCTTATACCTGGAGGCTGGAAGGGTATTTGGAAAGGCTCGTTTAATGTTGACATCATCAATTCTAGTAAGAGAATAAAAATGGTAGCCATTCGTTCATAAAGAATATTCTAATCTTTATTTTCAATTGCAAATTTTTATTTCTTCTCTCTGGGGGAGGAACGGATAATGTTATTATACATGCTATGCTATTTCCAATTGCAATTTTTTATTTCTTCTCTTTGGGGGAGGAACGGATAATGTTAATTACTAAGCTCCTTACTAAAAAAAATTAAAATAAAAATTTTAACCACCAAATATTGTTTTATTTTTTTTTTTCTCAGAAAAAGAATGAACATTATTTTTCTAATGCTTCAAAATTGAACAAAACTAATTAAACAACTTTGAAGTCCTCTCCGAGCTTCTTTTTTTTTTTTTTTTTTTTTCAGCAATCTTTCTCTGCAAACTTAGCTAACCCCCGAGAGAAGAAATAAAAATTTGCAAATGGATATAGCATAGCATGTATAATAACCTAGATCTAAATTCTAATGCAAAATCCTAGATCGCTCAGGTTTAATAATTTGCCAGAATTTTTATGTTAATAAAAAACATCAGTCAATATATAAACCAATCACAAACAAAAAGTAATTAAACAAATGAACACTAGATATATGCGGGAAACCCCAATACGGGTAAAAACCACGGGAAAGAAAGATAATTTCGTCGCCAATCTTAGCTTTTTGGGTAGGAAAGTTAATTTCGTCACCAAATGGGTACCCTTTAGCGAGAAAATGAATTTTCCTCGTCAAATCTTTGATTTTTGGCCAGGAAATATAATTTCATCGCATATCATAGCTTTTTGGTGATGAAGGTTAATTTCGTTGCCAAATGGGTGCCCTTTAGCGAGGAAATATTTATTTCCTCACCACAATCTTAGCTTTTGATTGGCGAGGAAAGATAATTTTGTTGCCAAATGGGTGCCCTTTGAACAAGGAAAGGTAATTTTGTCGCCAATCTTAGCTTTTTGGCGAAGAAAGTTAATTTCGTCACCAAATGGGTGCCCTTTGGTGAGCAAATATTCATTTCCACGCCAAATCTCTATTTTTTGGCGACGAAATCGATTTCCTCGCTATAAAGACCTATTTGGCGAGGAAATTTGATCACCATAGGTTGTTTTTGTTGTAGTGAATATTTCTATCGATCCGGAAAAAAAAATGAAGTCAACCCAAATAATCTAACCCCAACATATATCATCAACTACGACTTCTTATCCAACCCCAATCTAAATAAACCATTGCATCCTCTTGTATTCATATTCCCACCCAATGAAGGAGCCAAAAAAAAAAAAGGTCAAACAAATTATGTATAATTATTTTGACAGTGGTTTTGGAGAGATGTCTGACAGAAGGTAATAGAAGGATTTAATTTCTTCTTAAGAGGACAAAGCGGGGGGTGTGAGAGAGACACAGAAAGAGGGGCTGATAATGAGCAAGTGGTTGAATCAATCGTAGGGATAATGGAACGGTCGAAAGTACTTCAAATACTCTCTTCCAATCTGAGCCCTAAAATCTAAATCCAAGGGTCGAAAATATAGGAAATTTAAATATTTTCCTTTTTTATTATATAGTTAATAGTTTTTTAAGAGAGGGGTTTTTTTCCCCCTTTTTTTAATTGGGTAATTAAGGAGGGGTCTTACGTACTAATTTATGTTTAGCAGAGAAAGAATAAGATGCAAATACTGTCAAACAAGTTCCAATTTTACTACATATTTCACGAATATTAATACACTTCATAAATAAAGATACACTTGCTTCGGATATCAATAGAGCTTTTACATATTATCATCCGACGTTAGGGCATCCCCAACAAGTCTCTTTAAAAGGGGAGTCCAGCAATAATAGAGAGTCAAAATCCAAATCAATCCTCCAATAGAATCAACAAAACTTACATGGATGAACAACGCCTCTCCTAATTTGTGTGTGTGTGTGATAATAGAAAGGATTGTTACTTTTTAAAGAGAGATGTGGATAAGTAAAGTGAAAAATGTGCACTATTCACTAATATTTTTAGCTCAAAATTTGCTGAGGCTGCTGGGGATGCACTTAGCACTGAGATTTGCATTTGCCATTAAGAGAGCCAAAACACGTGATGTTTGCTGCTGAATTCTTTTTCTTTTTTCCTTTTTTTTTTTTTGGAATTGATATTAACACTCTCCAGATTGTTAATGACACTCCAAAATGGAGTGTCAACGGTTAATATCAAGTCCATATCAATTTCCCCTCTTGGATTGTTATTGGCACTCCCCTCTTGGAATGCCATTAACATTTGGGGTGCCAATATCAATTTTCTTTTTCCCTTTTTCTTTTTCCCTTTTTCTTTTTCTTTTATTATTATTATTATTATTATTATTATTATTATTATTATTATTATTATTATTATTATTATTATTATTATTATTTGTGTGTCTTGTTCTTCTTAATTCTTACTATGTTCTTTCACAGCTACAGCATGTGATCATAGCCTTAGGGCCCACGCCATCATACGCCCGTTCTACAGAGGCCCGTTTCTGTTGGCCCGTACAAGACAAGGTTGGGTCCCTCACGTTCACACATTAACATTCCCATCACGAAAACTGCCAAGCAAGGTCCAGACATGGTAATGCCCAGAGTAATTATTTTATGGTCTTGGGACACCATAGTAGTGTTTCAACACTCTTATTCATCGCATATTGCACTGGACTCCACATCAATGTCTAAGTAGATTAGTAGATACATGTTGGGAACGATGTGGCGGTGCCCCAAGACCATGAAATAATTGGTCAATGCCCGTTTCGTTTCGTAAGCACGGTTTTTTGTCTGATCGCTGTAAGGGATGAATGAGCAGTGTAATGTGATATGGTACAAAGTGACTCATGAGGTGGGGTAATGGTGGTGGTGCAGGGTGGCGGTGGCGGTTGAGAGGAACCGGGGGTAGTTGAGAGATAGCAATGACAAGTGATGTGAAGATGGCTGGGGTCTGGTGGGGTGGTGGGTGGTATGCAACTACCCATTTTTGTGAAAATCAGCTTTTCTATGACCACAGACATTCACGGAACATTTTACACATACTCACATTCATAGTAGTGCAATGGTTGTAAAGTTATTTCACGTTAAATGAGTCAAAATTAGATTGAGTAGTAAGCTATTTCATTTTCATAGAGTTTTTGCTTACATTTTGCAATAGATGTGATGGTAAAGTTCATCAAGGAATATTGTTCTGTCACATCACACCGCTATTTATATAGATTGCAATTGCACCAAACCTAAGCATTTGGATGATGTTAGCAGTAAAATAGAGGATAAGGGAACTCAAAATTGGGCTTTATCCAACTGACTCCGAATTTCCACCGTTGAACCAAACTCTGTTGGTGTAAAATATAATACATCCGTTTGGGAGTGCTAAGGCCATCTCCAATCATTTAGTTTAGGTTGTAATTACGTCAGAAATCAGGACAGTAAGTCAATCTTAGTAGTTTTCTTCTTCTTTTTTCCCAATAGTGGAGTTGTGGTTAGTGCGTAAGAGACAAAAGAAAATTATCTCAGAAGTTAAAATTTGATGGGCACAGTAGCAACAGAGTAAGGGAAGGACACAAAATTGGGATCCACTTTTCACATTTTGATTTCATATATCACCACATTTTAACTCAAAGATTTTCAGATTCAGCTCTTGTTGCCGAAGCCGAAGCAGCTTGCCTGGCTGCAACCTGGGGTGGTATAGAAGAATGGTCTAGTGTTATTCTAGAGGGAGATTCCCAAGTTGGGGTAAATGCTATTACTGATTTATCGTGTAGTCCTCATTGGTCGATCACTCAGCTCATAAAGGATGTGAGATCTATTTTCTCTTCCAATCTTGGATGGCGAGCCTCGTTTTCTAGTAGATCATCAAATGGAGCCACTCATGAGATGGCTCAGTGGGCTTTCAGGCTAAATTTCTCGGGCACGTTTTTATGCAATCAACTCCCACACTTGGTCCAAGTTGCAGCTTCCTCGAATATTTCTTATCTGATTTAGTAGACGGTGTTTTCTTGCCGTTTCTTCTTTGTTTTTGTCTTCTTTTCTTGTTGTACTGAGCATAAAATAAAAAATAAAACAAAACAAAACAAAAACAAAACTCAACGATTGGAGATGGCGTAGATTGCCTGATTCCTTAAACCTGAAGTGAAAAAATAAGGCAGGGCTAGCTTCAAACTTTTTTCTATGATTATATTTTTTAAAAAAAGACGTTATTGATTTATGAGTCTGACAGTGTACAGAGTCATTGGGTTTTTGCATAAATTCTATGTCGCAATCCCACTTCAAAGATCGGATATGAACAGTCACAACAATGTGCATACAAGAATCAATTTGAGAGCTAAACCTCTACCCCATGCAAGCTCTCTGCATTTTGCATCCCGACATAGGATGTACTACACGGTGCACTGGTTCCAGATCCTGGTTTTTCTAAATGTTGCAGGAAATCCATCACCAGAGGGTCAGTCCACGGAGCGCCACGTGGAGCATCGGCACCAGCTACCCACCCTAAATGGCCCCCTTTGGGTGTAACTACCAACAGACAGTTTGGGTTTTCCTGAGATAGCAGCACATGAAACAGAGGGGCAGGAAGAGGAGTGTTACATAAGATTTAACAAAGCATGCCGCTAATGTAGGCGAAAAACATATGCTCATTTTGCATGTCAGAGGAAGGGACTTTAGAAACCAGGAAATCCAAGAAGGGTTCTGCAGTACAACCAAGCCTGTCCTTCTCACCCAATTCAACCGCTGCACTCAACAATTGTTGCACTGTCCAACCAGGTGGTTGACAGTGGCAGAATTTCAACTTGCTACAGAACCAAGTCAGAACTCAGAACTGAGAAGAGGAGACAGAGACGCGAAACATAATCCTATTTTATTTTGAAATTTTCTCTTTGTTTAAGGAAAAAGAACAAAAGCTAAGAAATAATGGACTCCCTCCTATTACCACAATAAGAAGCCATATAATGGGAAATCTTGAAACCTAAACAAAACAGAATTCCTCACTTCAAAAATTCTACCCTTTTTTTTATTAGAACTAAGATAAACTTATTTGGAACTTATGGTCTCTTGCTTAAAATTTGTTTGCAGTGAAACTAAGAGTACACAGGAAATATCAAACTGCCTCAAGCGATTAAAAAACAGGATTGCACACAGAATCTATGCCACGGAGTGATGAGAGATGCAATATGATAAGGTCGCATATAATTTGAGCATTGTGCATATAAATTGAGAGACAGGGAGAGACCTGAATATCTTTGCGAGGGATTCCTCTAGATGGAGCAATTGGATCATTTGCAGCCTATGAACCACGGAATGAAATGTATTAAAGAGCAAGTAATAATCATTTTCCCCTCTTATGATCTCAACTTGAGTAAGTCACACAATTTAAAGTGAGATGGTGAATTTTTTTTTTCCCCTCCTTCCTAGGTTATTAACTACCCTCTGGGTCATTCCTGTGTTTGGACAGCGAAATTGAGTTGGTCCCTGTTTAGGACATGAGTTCTCTGATAAACTTTTAGGTTGATTGAATATCAGTGATAATATGTAGAAGCAACGGCTACAGCTCAACAAAAATTAACGACACTGGCTGAGTATGACTACAGTTCTCATTCTATGGGATGGAAGTTAATAAAAGCACATCTTCAATTGCTTTCATTGTACGGATGTACCAGCATATCACGTGGCCAATACTCTTCCAACCCTAAGTAAAACCATAATTTGGATGACCACTTTTATCAGGAGTAGGTCAGTTGGTCCACAACTAGGGAAGTGCAGGTCTTGTGGTTTCAACTGAAGCCTGAAGGGGCTCCTCGTCGTTGAAAAACAAAAACATATACCATTTACAAACTTAGAAACTAATTGGAGCAACCGCATTCTGCACAAACTGAACCAAACCCCAGTAGAAACTACACGTGAAGAAGCTCAACTTACCAAGCCAGAGCTAGAAGGGGCTGAATGGAAACTTGCCAACTTAACCAAACAGAAGATACTGAACTGGCAGGACCAAGGAAATCACCAGATTTTAATCTCAGAAATCCCTCTCACAATAATGAGCATGTTGAGGTGGATGTGTGGCAAGACTAGGAGTGATACTGTGATAGAATTCGAAATGAAACTATTCGTGAAATGGTAGGAGTTATACCTATACAGGATAAGTTGAGAGAAAATAGATTGAGGCAGTTTGGACATATCTATCGTAGACCTCCAGACGCAGTAGTCAAAAAGAGTGATGTGATGATAGCGGATACTGGATAGTAGGTATAGGAGAAGAGGAAGACCTAATTGACTTTAGAGGTCATCGTAGACAGAGCTCAATGGAAAAACAGGATTCATGTACCCGACCCCAACTGATTGGGACATAAGGCTCGGTTTGGTAAATCCCTCTCACAATAATGCCGTTATTGGTAATTTGGTAAACTTTTCCAGTATAGCTGTATTAGAAATGGTAAGAAAATATTGCCTGTATGCAAAGCAAAGGCGTGCTGACATGTTTAATGGAATCTGAACTGCTTGAGTTAGAATAGTAGTCATCCACTGACTTGAAACCAAATGAAACTGCAAGATAAACATAGAAATTATGAGCAGACAACATGATGTAAACAAACAATGATGTCTGAAATCATTGGAGAAATATACCTCGGGTTAGCCCCTCATCAAATTCCCTGACAGACTTGGCATTTGCAGCCAATTGGATATTAAATTCGCCTTCCATGTCTTCAAATAAAAGAGCATGCCTATACAAAACCATGACCACTCCAGTAAAACAATCTGAAATAGAGACTTCAACTGTTCACACGTAAAGAAAGAAAAGACATATACTTATCACATGATTACTTCTTGAAAATTTTGCAAAGAGAGTTAGCAAGAGCTTTGTCATAAACAATGTTAAAGCCCTTACGGAAGTCCTCATCCGCAATGACCAGATTGAAAGGATTACACAAGGACACAGCACCAGAAAGAGGGCAACTGCCTGATTCCTGCAAGAACATGTACAAAGTTGTGAGTGAAAAAGAAGAAACAAAATCAAAAAGAAGAAACAAAATCAAGACGCAAAATATGAAGGGGATCAAAAGAAAAAGAAAGAATAACCTCTTAGAAGAAGCTCAACGAGCTAGAAAATCTTGCATCAATTAAACACAATCACTTTGCTCACTTCAAATTTCCAAAAAAAGTTCCAAAACGATTCTTTCCCCATCTCTCATCTCTCCAATCATTAATCACATTTCTCTCTCTACTTGTACCCCTCTCTTCAATCATTATTCTCATTTCTTTCTATATCCCTCTCCAATTATAACACCTCTCTCTAATTATTACTTTTTCTAAAAACTCATCCATACACTATCTCGAAAATATTTCTCAAAATATTCTTCTCAAAACTCTCAACCAAAACACAGCGAATGTCCACAGATGGTTGCAGAACGAATCCCCATAGTTAAGTGGAGTTTGATAAAAACATCCTGACTTTCTCCAATTTACGCACAGGTAACACTCTTTTGAAAAGCTATACAGGTAACATGAAATTCCCGTCATTGGTAACCCACTTATCATTTTTTCACAAACACATTCACCTTTACTCTGACTTTTTCCTTTGTTCTGTCATTTCAAGCGCCCAGGAAAAAATAGCAGCCTAACGGCAACTGCAGCCATTGACCGACTGAAAGGGACAAGCGACTTCGTCGTCTCCCAGTTTCTTCCCCAAATCTCTCACCTCCCACAAAGACTACAACAAAACCAGAGCAATTGCTCTCTCATTTCGATTAAGCGGACACTATGTTGGTGGGTAGGGAGATTAAAACCAGTGGGTACAATGGTACGCATCTCTTTGTTTTGATTTTTTGAATAAGGTTTTAATCGTCAATTGAGGTCCCTAAGAAGTTGGGATGTTGTTCACTTTGGGGGATGGATTTGAAACTCTTCAACTTTAATTGGAATTTGAGTCATATGCAGATTTCGATTCTCTCCTCTCTTCTTTTGGCTAATGAGTGTGGGGACTTACATGTGGGATTGGTATTTAGCAGATGTATGAGTCAAGGTCTAAGAGTTGTAGTCCTTAAGAATGAAAAATTAAAGGGGCTTGAACATGGAGGAAATGCTGGTGTCTAAGACAAGGCTTACTTGGTAGTGGAGTTGGAGGGCTGGAAGCAGTGGAAATGGCCTGGCAACAGTCGCTGAAGGATACTCTGAGAGAGAGATAGGAACCAGAAGAAGGGTGGAGAGCCCTGGTTCAATTAACGGCAAGAATGCCGTTGGGTTGCGTTTATGTCAGTCAATGCCTGAAAAAACCGCCCTCCAACTAAACTCGCTAATCCCTATCAGTGCAAGAGTCAGTGCGCAAATGGGTTGTTGGTGACCCGTAGGATCTTCTCATTTATGCACTGGCAGTATCTCCTTTAAACCCCCACATAGTATTGAGAGGCAAAATATGGAGAGAGGATCTGAATCCTTCTTGCAAAGCCTTCAATTGATCCAATAGGTAATCTAAACCCATTTGCCCATAGAGTAGTAAACCTAACCAAACCGAGCCTTATGTCCCCAATTCCCAATCATAGGCACATGCTAAAATGATGGCTTATGAATTTAGTTGGGCTTAAAAAGGCTGTGTAGTCTAATAACTTGATGAAACTGTTTCGTGAGCTCAAGTCACCCAGTATCCTTTATCATCCCACAATAACTACGCATTGTAATAAGAAAGAAACATAAACTCAAAGATTTTGGATAGGATTAACAATATTATTCCTGATGATGGCAGATGATACAGTATAAGAAAAAATGCACTTAGTGCATGATACTGACTCCACAAAATACCTGAAAGATCACAAAGTGGGCTTAGGTTATCTGAAATTATAAGTTGGCTTAGCTATTGAAAAGGTACGAATTGGGCAGAAGTGATAAAACTAAATGCAAACACAAAGAATTGGGTAAAAAAAGTAAGAGTTTATTAGTTCACTGCCTTTAGTTACCTCACCTGGCCCAAATAGCGAACAAGAATATTTGCACCAAGAGACCAACCAACAGCATACAAATTGGCCTTTGGATACCTAGTGGCTACATGAGCCACTACTTCACGAAGATCTTCAAGAAATGAAGCTGAATAGAACTGCACATCAGCCAGGGTCATGAAATAACCACGAATAATGAGAGTATTAGATGAAATAACCATGAATAATGAGAGTATTAAACTGAAGTCAAATTGCATAACTGGACAAAATACTTCCAATTACCATGCATTTTACAGTTCTTTCTCAATAAATCCCCATATATAGGAAGATCTGAATGGACATTTTATTACACAAAGCATGACTACTGGGCGTCCTTCCTTTCAATACCCCTCAAAAGGTTCAAATATGATCATTTACGGGAGGCATTAAGATGCAGGACAAAGGGGTTTTTGATCTTCTATGACTTGACCGTGCACAAGTGTTTTAGGCCATAAATAGTTTTCATTTTCAACAACATGCTTCAGCAAAGAAATGTTTTTCAGTGTAAGGACAATTATATTTTTTTCATTAAATACAGCCAATTACAACCCACAGTTAAGTACCTGAGGAGTGGTGACAGGACTACCTCCACAACCACGGCTATTGAAGACAACAACTCGCCATCCATTTTTCCTAGCTCTTACTAGCATGTGTCTCACATATGTATCACCACTCCCTCCCGTTAGACCGGGCTGCAACAATCCATAGTAAGCAGTAAGCACTATAAATTTCATACTGTCCTTGACAACACAAACCAGCTTCATTTTTCAAAACAACATAGCATCCTGGTTTTAAGCAACAACACAAAAGATTGACTTGTTTACTTTCTTCAAATCAGCCCAAAAAACTCAACAAAATCCATTTATAAATCAAAATTTCTTTATCAGAAACCCAGAAAAACTTAACTTTAGAAATCCCAAAGGGCTTATATTATCTTACCAAAAAGTTAAAAAACCAAAAAAAGCCAGCTTTTTTAGACATCCAAGCCGGAATCCAAACATTCATTTGGAATTTGAGGGCTCTCCTATCTCAGCCAATTTCAAAATAAAGCACAAATTCTTTATCAACAACCGAAAGAGCTCGGCTTTAGAAATCCCCAAGGGCTTAAATTGTTTTAGCGAAAAGCCAAAAAACCAAAAATGCCTACTTTTCAGAAATCCTAAACGAAGCCGGAATCCAATTCTGAATTTGGAATTGGAGAGCTTTTATTTAATTCCAGTTCTACCGCTTGCTTTTCATTTCCATGCGTGTGGAATCGTGTCTGTCCAGTGTCCAGAGAAAAAGGACTTCAGACTACTTACCAGTGAAATGAGAACAGGAGAAGGTAAAAAACACAACTTGTTAAGGCACATTAATTCAAGCCGTAATACAAACAACCAATTGGATTATCTCATCTCTCTCAATCAATTTCGAAATAAAATGAATTCAACTCCAATTCTACTGCTTCCATTTCAAGATACGTGTGTGGAAATTGCGTCCCTTTTAGAGAAAAAGAACTCTAGACCACTAACCAATAAAATGAGGACGGGAGATGCTTCTGGTAGAATACGATCGTCACCGGAGACCCAATCAAGAGCAACAACACCGTCGTCTTTAGTCCTGAGACACTGACGGCGAAACCTGACAGCAGGAAGAGAGCGGAAGAAGGCGGCGAAGATGGTCTCGAGGTGCCGATTCCAACCAATGATAGGGTACGGGTGGTAAGGACGGTTGAGGGTTTTCAACGCGGGTACGAAGGAGTCTCCGACGACTTCAAGGGATGGATGAGGGCGTTGGTCTTCGGGCATTGCGACGGCGGCGTTCGTGGTGGCGCAGAGGGAGGTAGGGGTAGGGGGAGGGCGTCGGAAGAGGTGGGAGGAGGTGAGAGGGAATGCAGAGCCCACGGAGGCTCTCGTCATTTAATGCTATGATTGGAAGATGAGGAAACGAAGGAAAATGGACGGAGTGATCAAAAAAGGAAAATGGACGGAAAATAAAATGAGAGAAAAATGAGTGGAAAGTAAGAGAAAATTTTCACTATTTATAAAATTTAATTTTTTAATTTTATCTCCTCTATCTCTCCAAACCAAATAAGAAGAGGGAAAATTTAATTTCCTTTCCTTTTTCTTTCTTTCCTCATGTTCCAAATAGAGCCTTTTTCTTTCTTTCCTCATGTTCCAAAGTGAGTGGCTGTTGGGAAAGAAGAATATTTACAGGGTGTATTTTGGTGATAATTTAAGGTTTTATTTGGAAAAGCCTCCTTCACTTCTCATGAAAGTATTTCATATAACAGAAAAATAATGGGATCTATAAAATTATTTTTCTGATACAGACTTATTTTTTCTCAAAATACATTCTGCAAAAAGGAGAAATTATGTGTTATAAAAAAGTTTGTTTCCATCAATTACATTTTCCTCGAAACATCATTTAACTAAACACTCGCAATAAAGTAATTTTCTCTTTCTTTTACTTTACCCTATTTTACTTTTCTCAAGATTAACTTTTTCGCATTTACTTCACTTCCTTTCATTTTTCTCAAGATTAAATTTCTCACCTAATATTCTTAGCAAATGCAGGGAGCCCAAAATGAGAAAGAAAAGAAAGTGAGGGAAAATCATTTTTTTTCCTTTGGTTCGGAAGAAAACTAGAAAAGAAGATAACAAAAAAAATAGACAAAGTAAATTTTCCTCCACGCTATTTGTTATATTTTTCTTTCCATGTTTTTCTGTGGATTCCAAACTTGCCGTAATGTTTATCTGACTCTTGTGTAAAAGAAAATAAAAGAAATTATATATTTAAAAGGGAAATTCGGATAAAATTAATTGTATGCTCTTGGAGCAATGATCCGTATCAATTCCAATAAATTACATGTTATTTTGTTTTCTAATTTATCAACACAAGTTATTGGGCCCACATGGCTTTATTTCAACTTCAAAGAGCAAAATATAAATTTTCTATTTCACCTTTTTACCTCCTCTCTCTCAAACCAAAGAAAAAGAGAACTCTTAAAATTTCCTTTATCAATAGAAGGCTGATTAATTATTCCTTTTGTTGTTATAGATATTTTTTAATTTTCCTACTCATCTAGCTATTAGAACATTACTAGTGGTATAACTAAAACTGGGTAATCAAAAATTAGCACACATCGACTTTGATTATCCATACAAGACATTTATAAAGTTAACAATATGGAGTATCAAAGTGGTATTTTGTGTCCATAATAAATAAATAAAAATTAGTACTCACTCTATTTTTATTCATAAAATGAGCACAACTTTAAATTTCTACATATATATTTTTATAATATTATTATCATTTAAAAGATATTCAAAATGCCTTTAAAATGAGACCAATCTTGAACATATTTTCCAAAAAAAAATTGATTATTGAAATTTTCAAATTTTTGAGAGAGAATGCAAAAAATTGAGTTTTGAAGTAAGTATTTGAAAAATGGAGAAATGATGTTACTTTTGAATTCATTTTACCAAAAAAAGACTTGTAAATAGGGCGAGTTCCCTAAAATTTGGTTATTGAGTTTTGGTTATTGAGAAAATATTGTTACTTTTGATTATCCAAATGCTAAAATTTGGTTATTGGCTAAAAGATTGTTAACTTTGATTATGCTAATGTGAGCCAAATTTTGGACAAACATTACTAACTTTAGTTATTTAGATGTTTTGATTATTTCATTGGGGATGCTCTTAGAGATTGAAAAATTAAGGATTCATAATTCATGTTTCGGAAATATATTTTTATTGGCTTTAAACATAAACTAAATTAACATGGGTCCCTACGGCATTTTATTTCGGTAGAAATACTCCCACTAATTACTTGGGCTAATAATTTTGAAACTGTAATCTCTATTCTCCAAAAAAAATTGGATGATTTTTTTTTTTTTTAATATGATGCGATGATTGTTCAAGAAAAACAAACAAACCATGACTCTTTTGCAATTACCAATTTTCACTTGATGATCAAAAGCATAATTCTCACTTAATGCGTGAGTCCTCAATTGTCGACCTAAAACAAGTATTTCTTTGTGAAATTGTAAGAAATGAATCATTACGATATACTTAATTTTATAAAAAGCATTCACTCTCATAAATTTCTCTTGTCGTATTATTCACACGAGACTCATTTTAAATAGCAAAGCACGCATCGCTAATAAATGGTACTCTCAAATTTAGTGATTAAAAATGCAAGAACGAAAAATCTATGATAGATAGCTACATGTAACAGCCCTTAAATCGATCACCGCCCGCAAACAAATTACCAACATTGCACAAAGTTTCTCATTCATTCGCAATTCGGTTTCTCCGACTCCAAGTACTTATTTTTTTCCTCATCAGACATAAATGCAGGGACGGGAAATGACTTCCGAATGCCCAGTGGATTTTTGAACTGAATTTTGCAGCTCGCTAGATCATTGAACCTCGACGATAGGTACCCAAAGCAAGATCTGCGCACTTGACACCACCGATCTTTTCATCCTGTTTTTCTCTGAATAAGCATCCTGTTCTTCACTAAATAAGCAGTCACCTCCTTGGCATAGCTCCCCTGGGTATTAGTCCCTTCGAAAAAGTGCTCGATCGGAGACTTCTGTTTCATCTGCACAAATTCCGTTTCGTGCACTCTTCCACACTCTTCAACGTCTTTAAAGACCAGATCAATCTGGTCTTTAAAGACGTTGAAGAGTGTACGAAACGGGATTTGATCAAGACCAGATTAATGTTAATTTCCGAATGCAGAGAAGCTAAAATTAAAGAGTAGTACTCCTAGAATTAGTATGATATTTCAATAGGAGTTGAGCTGGTGAAGTCCAACATGTTTTAATTTTGTTATATTATTATTACGTAACAGTTGGAGTTATAGGTTCACCTATCTT
This sequence comes from Vaccinium macrocarpon, assembly GCA_022606695.1. NCBI lineage: Eukaryota > Viridiplantae > Streptophyta > Magnoliopsida > Ericales > Ericaceae > Vaccinium > Vaccinium macrocarpon. Next base: position 37,604,937 of record CM040177.1, on the reverse strand, counting down.
ATGATTGCTGATAGGAAGGAGAACATTTGAATATATGGCATACATGCACGTACACGAGTTTTTAAAAGATTTCATGACCCTAGCTGCCTTTTCTCTTCTTTCGCTCTCTCCCGTTAAGGTTTTCATCACTCAAATGCGACGGTTGGAGGGGAAGGATTTACTCTTGATGGGTGTTTTCCTTCCTCCCTAGTGATGAGCCTTTTGTTTTCAATGAACCCTCCTTTCCAGTGAGGGTTTTATTCCATCGATCTCAAATCTGAGAGTTTTTTTGTGTTTCTCCTCCTTTCCTTTCTCTTAGCTTTCTCCTTTATCATTGGGATACTATTTCAAGCTTCAATAAAGGTAGTGGCGATGGTCCTTTGTTGAAGCAAGGCAGAGGCAGTGGTGGTATGGTGATGGTCTTGCCTTATGGAATTAGAAGTTATTTTTGAAGATATTTGCCACCATGTTGATCGGTTGAGGTTTTTGTTTTTTTGTTTTATTTGTAAGTAGATTGGCAAAGGTAGTTTGCACACACTTTGACAACTTCGGGTTTGTGCGGTTCTGGTATTCGTATTTGGGAAGTTAGACCTCCTTATTGGTTTCCGGATCCTTTGTACGTAGAACAATAATCGTTATCATCTTTTTTATCAATGACAGTTTGTTCCCATGTTGACAAAAAAAAAGAAGTAAGACATCCACAAACCTTTAAGGGTTATTGCTGAGGGTTAGTTGACTTGTCTTGGTAGGGCTTACCATTCTAAGATCGTAGGACCGATTTCATTCGTGCCCTTGGTAGCGATTTGTCCTTTGGACTACCTCACCTCATGCAAAATGCATGAAAAGATTTGTCCAAGGGACTATAAAGATTAGTCCAATTAATCGATACACACTCCATTAAAAAAAGAAAAGAGTTTAAAACAGCCACATTGATGATAGTTGGTACTGTGAAAGTACATGTTTTTCTATTCCTTGTATAATTACTTCTTCCTTTTTTTGATGGCTCCCTGTCCGGTTGACTAATTCATGGAAACTATTGAACGTTCTACTTCTACTAATAGAGAATTTGATTATAGTACAGGGCAAAACTACATATGAACTAGCCCTATAAAGAGTTAATCTTCCCATGTTTTACGAAAGGCAGATCTTCTTCTATTAGAGACCTCTGCTGCCAAAGCTGAGGAGACCTTAATCCTCCCTTGTTTTATCTCCACCACCGATATCTATGAATCCCTAACCAAGACCGCGAAGGGCCAAACTTAGCCGAGGGATTGAAAGCACCGTCACAGTTTATAATCTTGGCTCTTAACAAAATAACATGATAGGCTTGGAATGTCCATTTATCAGTCTCGGGTAGGGTTGGCCATTTTCTCCAACCCGTTTGAATCGGATCCGAATAGATAGGTAATATGGAGATTTGTTTGGAGATTAGATAGGATATGAGGATTTTTTTAAAAATATTTGGGGACCAGGTAGGGGGTGGAGATAGGATGTCCCCGCCCTGAATCCGCTCCAAATCTGTGCCGCAATCCATCCCCGCCCTACTCCACCCCGTCCACAACTATACGGGTCTATTCATGAGAAAGGGTCCCACTAAATTTTTTTCAAACACATAGGGTCACACTAAATTTTCTCCAAACATTTTATTATAATTGAACTTTTTAATACAATAAATGTGATTAAATAAGAAATGCATCAATATAATTTGAATACATCCCAACTAGGTTGACATCTACTCAACTATAAATCATATGTATTTCTTAAAATAAACACAAAAACAATGCAAAATACAAACAATATTTTCCAATCAAGCCATTGATTTTGTTATTCCTATTGATGAAATCAATTGTGTAAACTTTCTTCTCGATTGAGTTTAGAAAGCTTGTCGATTGGGACCCAATTTATGTTTTTTAATGACATTTTTCATCTGGTTAAATGCCTACTAATATGCAATCCACCTAATTTTTTCTACGATTGATATATACCATATTATGTTATCTTGTTTGTGGTTCCTTTAGTTTTCAAATTAGAATCTAGTTGATATTTGATACAACTTGAGTTGAAGCTGGCAAACACTTACGCTTACACATGGATACCGTGTCGTACCGTGCCAACGATAAACGTAACGTGCCCATGCCATCTGGCCCATTTGACACCTCTACTTGTAACTTGATTTTAGCATTTAATTTGTAATTGGGATTCTAAATTTTTCGTAATTTTTTTTTAATGATTGGATCCCAGAATCCCCGTTCCCCATTTGGAGTGGGGATGAAAGATGAAAATAAAGCCCCATTAGGGATCGGGTAGGAGATGGATATGGAGATTGTGGAGATAGTACTACTCTTTAGCCCCCAATCCGTCCCCATGCCCATCTCTAGTCAAAGGCGGCTCTTCTACTACTTGATGGGTTTGAGCGAACCTCTGGGGTTAAAAGAAAATGTACTAAAACGTTGTATTTTTTTCCAATTTGTAGCACTGGATCATCCTAAGGAAGCCTAAGTAATATGAAAATTCTTCACTTAAATTTGTGTAGATAATTAAGCTCAACAAAATAAAATACTAATCATAACAAAATAAGTATTCAATATGCAAAACTTTGTTTCTACATTTTTGTCACTTCTACTGAACTAAAATTCTAGAGCCAACCCTGATTTCCTTACTAAGCAGTACTAAGTAATTAGTACACCATCCCAAACTATGTAACGATGAATTTCTTTTTAGGCAATTAAATACTACTGATTTGGTACTGGAGCGTTAGTTTTGGAGGGATTTTATTAGGGTTGTTCAGCGGATCGCCCAATCCGTTCAATTCGCCCATACCGATCCGTCCATTTACTCACACGTGGTATGTTACAGATGGATACAGATCTTAATATTTTTATTTTGACGGATGCAGTTTGGTTAGGTTCGGGTTCGATCCGCACAATCCTCCCAATATCCTTCTTTGATCCGCTAAATTCGCCCAATCCGCTCAATCCGCAACCGAACCGACCCATCCGTATGTCACCCATGGACGGTTGCGGATCTTAAAAATGACAATCCGTCACGACCGGATTGGATCGAAAACCGAACTGATCCGTGGACACCCCTAAATGTTATCTGGAAAAAAAATATAGAGGCACTTCTCTTATTTTTTTATTAAACAGTAGTCTCAAATAGTAGAATATAGACATGGACATGCGACGCAATACAATCAATTTGGAGGAAACTTTTATTTCTACCATTTCTACCAGAGGTGGAAATAATTTCAACTCTAAAAACAATTTTCACACTCTGCTTTTACCTTTTCTTTCTCTCTCCCACTTTTTTCTTCGTTTTATTCTTTGAGAAATATTTATTCACGGATGCGGCGCAAACGGGGAGTTTGCGCCGAGCGGATGTCGGCCGTCCATCCCGAGATCCAACAGATCCAAGCGGTGCAAAGTTTTTTTTTTTCATCTGCAGTGCATTTAAGGAGGAGAGAGTGAATGAACCGCTCAGAGCCATTGGATCTCGGGATGGACGACCGAGATCCGCGTGGTACAAACTCTCCGTTTTCGCCGCATCCTTGAATAAGTATTTCTTAACTCTCATAAGTCATGATATGGGTTAAGTAGGGGGTTAGAAGAAGAAAATGTCATTTTCATTCGGATCTTGCTATATATACAGCACAATGGGCATTCTATGTGCTACACTCTATTATTCTATTTTAAAATCTTCTTCGCTGAGACTGACTTTGCGTTTAATAATTTGTTGAATCACATCAGGATGTCTTCTTCTAGGTGGAACGCATGCAAATTAATCCTGCTTTTGAGTTCTCAAATTTCATTCAACCTAATTTCATACTTTGGAATCATTGCAAGACAGTCTCTATGTCGATAGCATCAAATACTTCATTTTTAATATATGCGACTAAGCTATCATTTAACTATTATAGTCTCTCATTCGATTAGATGATCTTCTCTTCACATATTTCGAAGCCCAAAGAACGTCTTTCTACAATAACAAGTCCATTAGTATATAGCAAATTTTGAAAACATGGTAACGTAATATTTCTTAATATAACCAAGATTAAACTGGAAGCACAATAACAAATTTTGAAAACATGATAACACAGTATTTCTTAATATTACGCTAACAAATGTTATTAAAAGATAACCTTCAAGGCACGGGAACGATATAAAGCTAGATGTAACAGCCTTAGATCAATTTTTGGGTCCAGAGTGCGCAAAGTTTTTCATTTATTCGTGATTCGGTTTCTATACTTGTTCTTTTCCTCATCAGACATAAACGCAGTGGCGGGAAATGACTTCCTAATGCCCAGCGAAGTCTTGAACTGAATTGTGTGGCTCGCCAGATCATTGAAACGGATCATCTCGACAATAGGTACCCATACATAGACCTGCTTGCACTTGACACCGCTGATCTTTTTCATTCTGTTCTTCTGCAAATAAGCAGTCACCTCCTTGGCATAGCTCACTTGGGTATTAGTCCCTTCGAAAAAGTGCTCGATCGGAGACTTCTGTTTCATCCACACAAATCCCGTTTTGTGCACTCTTCCACACTCTTCAACGTCTTTGAGGGCGAGGATCCCTTTCGGGAATCCAAGCTCTTCAAGCAGCTCCGTGGACTGGTGATAACAAGCTTCTGCTCCGTAAACAATCTCAGCCCCTTCACGTTGGTCTTCTCTGGAGTACTCGTTGCCAAGGATGGCCATTTCCTAATGGGAAAATTATCGAGACCGGATTTATGTTTTCGAATGCAGAGATGCCAGAATTAAGGAATAAGGAGTACTTCTATATATATGATATCTGAACGTGAGTTGAGCTGGTGAAGTCGAAAATGTTTTGATTGTGTTATGTTACTATTATGTCACCTATCTTATGGTTGCTCATAGGAAGGAGAACAATTGAATATACGGCATACACCTACACAAGTTTTCAATAGATTTCTCTAACAAGTAAGACCCTAGCCGCCTTCTCTCTTCTTTCCCTCCCTCTCCTCCTCGGGCGTCGGCAATGTAAAACAAGTGGGGTCAGCTAAACCCAATCAACAAAGGTTTTGCAAAAGCTACCCAGTATCTGAACGCTATATAATAAGAACCACTTTGGTTTGTGGACAATGCCATTAATTTTGGTGACTGATTTTGCGTGAAGAGGACAACTTTGTACTTGTTAGATTTGCGTTATAAACGTTTACGTTTAACTATAATTTGTTGTAAATTGATAATATTCTTATTTTTTCCAACTAATGCTGAATAGGGATGTCTTTTTTTTCTTAACCACCGTAGACCACTATTTGAGTTAGGTTAAAATTTGTTGTCTTCATAGTGGGTCTTGGTACAAAATAAGAATAGTGTACCTCATGAAATTCATCCGGTACACTTGGCAAAGAGTGTACCTGATGGATCTCATTCGTTGAATATGTTTTCATGTTTTGCTTTCATATTCCAAACCTTTTTCCCTTCATAGTTGTTTGAATAGGATCCAAGTAATTTGCGAATATCTGATCCAAGTAAAATGCGAGGAAGGAGCCTGCCGTAGAAGGCGAGACAATAAGAATCCTACGTGCATGGATAAAAAAACAGAGGAACTCGGGTCGGCCTTGAAATCACCAATTTAGTATACCTGTAAATCGAAAGTAAAATTACCCTGCAGGTTTGGTCGGATCTACAGGAAATGTGGTTACGGTGGCTGCGGAGGTGGTTACAGTAGAGGCACCATGATGGAGGTGGTAGTAGGGGTGAGGGGTATGGCTGAAATGTTCAAAAGATCATGCCCTTACAACCTTTGTAGATAAACGCGTGCCCTTCCCTTAAAAAGGTAAAATATACTCCCTCCGTTTCTATTTGTTTGTCCCAGACTCTATCTTGCATTTTTTTAAATAAAAAAATTAAGTACTTCCGTGTAGTATTTTTTAATTTTTTTTGAACCGCATTAAAGTACACGATGAGTACTTTAATTTGGTGTAAAAAAATTTTAAAAAATGATACACGAAAACACTTTGGGCGTGTTTGGTTAGTAGGTTTAGTTTAATTTTGATGATGTAAACAGTGAAGAGAGATAGAAAAAAATGATGATGTAAGCAAAACTAAAACAGAGCCAAAACAGGCTCAAAACTCCCAAACAAACGTGGCCTTTATTTTTTCATTTGAAAAGTGACACGACTTTTCATAGAGAACAAACAAATAGGAATAGAAGGAGCATTTAATTTATGCCTAATTTTACGTTATTGGGTATATGGCTTGGGTAAATTTCCAAATGAATTTTATCAAAATCTAATAAAATCAAGCCTTTGATTTTATACATTCGCGAGAAAAGTTGATAAAATCTTAGATTTTTGCATTAATAAATTTAAGATTTTATCAACTCTATGCACGAATGGATAAAATAAAGGCTTGATTTTATCAGATTTTGATAAAATTTAGATAAAATCCATTCGAAAACTCACCCTTAGGATAGTAATAAATTAGATTAAAACAAAACAAAACAGATAGCCGTACAGCGCTTAGGTAGTGAGGATATTCGCATATAAGTTGTAAAAATACATTTTTAGGTTAATTTTATAAAAATGTCTGTAGAGTAGTTTTGGCCTTGTTCATTTAGTAGTTTTAGTTTAGTTTAGTTTTGAAAAAAAAATGTAATGAGTAGAGAGAGATAGAGAGAGAAATGAGTGTAATGATTACAAAATAAAAGTAAAAGAAAACTAAAACTATAAAATGAATAAGGCATTTACAACTCTATTGTTTTTAATATTTGGGGACCTAGTGGGGTTATTAATAAGCTTAGGAGTTTTAAAGGAAAAATATATTTTAGACTATATATACAATCAGTAAGTTATATACTATAACTTATGTTCTTATTGTGAGATTTATCGTCAACCCTTTTCTTTTTTTATCTAGTATGTAAAAATTATATAGAGGTGTTTTATATCATACATTTACGCTTACTGATCGAGGTTGTGGTATACTTAAGAGTAATTAGTCGGGTTTTATAAGAATACTAACAAGTCAGTAAGTGGTTCCAAGAAAAAAAAATACTATAATTTACGCCTAGTTGGTAATTTCTAATTCAACTTAATCATGCTTTTAAAATCAAGATTTCAGTAGTGCAGCCTGCCAGAACCAATAAACTAATCAGCATGCAACAACGGAACAAAACTTGCTGCAACTTTTCACCTTGCGTCCGTAACATCTTTTCTGGGTTCCGTGTGGTTTTTCAAAAAAACGTGTTTTGATGCATGGGGTTATTTCTTCCAACTTTAACCATTCAAAACATTAACTAGAGACTAGAATATACTTGAAATAAGAGTCTACCCTACCTCTCCTCCAAAGTTTTAGCGGGATTTCCTTTCTTGGCGAAAAACAGACGTCTGTGATGGAGGCAGCTCCTTGGCTTGATTTGGTCCGAACAGTTGGTTGTTTTGTGATCTAGAGGAGGTTGGGCCTAGGTGAAGAACCCACTTTTCGCTCTTTACTCTCTCTCTAGAAATTTTTGGGCTTCTTCTACTCTTTTCTCTCCTTGCTTTGTTTATTGGAAGTGTGTGAATGTGTTTTGAGAGGGAAGGCGAAGTTGGGTATTTATAGGGTGTAGGACAAGAGTGGAGATCAAGGTTAAGGCTTAGGAGAAGCCCACGTGGGGTAGATGAGGTGTAGAAATGATCATGGAGGTGATATAGGATAAGATAGGGGGTCAGTTTAGACTGATTTTCCGGAGGGTAAGGGAATAATTGTGAAGGGAGGTGAGGCGAAGGTGTGATTGACAAGGTGAGGTGTAAAGATTTGGTGAGGTGATCTATGTAATGATTTTCATGGGTGATGATGGAGGAGATCGAGGGAGAGATATGGATGCTTGGAAAATATGAAACTTCACTTAAATTGACATGGTGAGGTGTAAATATATTTTGCACTGGAATCATCCTAAGGAAGCCTAAGTAAATAAGAAACTCACTTAAATTTATGTCTAAGTAGATAATTAAAAATAAAATCCTAATCATACCAAATAATTGACGCATCAAAATTCACAAGAAAATAATTAGTATACTATTTCAAATGAGAAAGGGTCTCGAATTTAGGAGAGCTCTTGAATTCACAAGAGAAAGAGATCAAACTTAGAATTGAAGGGACATGTAATCATTACAATTTTTTGGTGTGGCTATGTGCTACACTTTATTATTGGCCTCTCCTTCCCATTTTCTTGGTCATCCTACTATTTAAAGGGACGTCTAATCATTATACTTTATTTCAATTTTCAAACACTTTGTTTAACAATGAAATATCATTTGATTCTACTTTATTAATGCATCCATGAACACTTTACAAGGATAGTATTGGAAAAGTGATAAAATTGGACAACCTAAAATAGAAACCAAGAAAATGGGACGGTGGGAGTATTAGAAATCTTCGTCGCTGAGAGTGACATTGCTTTTAATAACTTGTTGAATCGCATCAGGATGTCTTCTAGGTGGAACGCATGCAAAATCCACTAATCTTTGTTTTCCTCTTCTTCATGATTGTCATAACATAGATATATGTGACCAGAAAAATAATGCTAAGAGATTAACTTTGTATTTCTTGCTATACCATGTTAACAAAACGCTTTTATGACTTTTTAACATTAATATTTTCAGATCAGGTTTACTTGCGTTACTTCTAATGACTTACCAATGAAAACCATACGTCCAACACATGTACAACGGCTTCTTCATATCAATACATTACAATGATCAGTCACGTATTCCTCAGAATATTATCTTATGTTACCAGTACTTAGCCTTCATCATCACATGGATTTAAAGACAAAAAAAAAGGGCATATAATCTTCAATGAGAATAATGCAACATACGTAACATGTCAGGATAACACTAGTATTAGTCCTGCTCTCGCCACTCTCTCTCTAACCCCTTCCCCTTCCCATCTTCTTCAATCTTTTAGGGGTTCCGCCGGGGGGAACGGCTCCTCCCCTCCTCCCCCCGGGCTTTTCTTCTTCCCTTAATTTCCTCCCTCCAGCCTCCCTCTCTCTCCTTCCCCTTCTTCCTCCCGATTCGTGTTCACTTTTTTCTAGGTTCTTCGCTGCCCTTTCTCTAGTTTTCCGGCTCGGGCTTGCACTGCTGGGTGCGACTCTCCTTTGCCTAACGGCTTGCCGGTCCCTCCACACCTCGTTTCATTGCTGGATGTTCGTGGTTTTCGGCCTAACGGCTTGTGGTTTTGGGTTCTGAGTTTGGGTTTCACGGTGGCTCTGGTGCAGCGTTCGCTTATTGGGTTTTGGTGGTTGCGAGTTCTATTGAGGTGTGTTTGTCTGGGGTTTGTTTTTCTGTTTTTGTAGGGCTCAGGTGTTGGCGTATGGCGGATGGCGGTGGTGTTTGGTGGCAGCAAGGGGTTGCAGAAGTTTGCATTTTGATGGTCGGCAATGGAGGATGTTTGGACTTGGAGGATGTGATGATGAAGATCGGCATTGGAGGGTTCTTTGGCGACTTGGAGAGGAGGCGGTTGGTCCGTGCTTAGGGCAGCAACAAGGGCTTGTTCCCCGGGTTCTGACGGCAGTGGTGACAACGATTGGTTCCTCTTCAGGTGGCTGGAGTGCAGCGGAGGTGGCGGCTGGGGCAACTATGCTTTCTTTGGGTGGCTATCTAGGGTTCTCATTGGTTGGGCTTGGCCCATTATCTAGGCTTTTTGGGCCATTAGGTGTTTTTCTTGAGTTTTCATGTTTTATCTGGGTTTTTCTGGACCCATGAGGGTGTGGCCGTGTGGGGCTAGTTATTGGTGCTTATCCTTGATTGTTTCCTTAACAATCTTGGTTTGGGTCTCGGATTGGGCTGATAGTAGCTTTTTGCTTGTTTGTTGTTTCCTTGTCCTATTAGTCTTGTATTATTTTCAAGATTAATGAAATCTTTTTTGCCTTTCAAAAAAAAGGATAACACTAGTATTAAGAAAAGAGAATTGGCATGCAAGAAACCTGCTTTCATTGATGTAAACATTAGCATGCCTTTATATAGACTACAAGATTTTGTGACCAAGAAGCTTAATAAAACTAGAAAAATATGCATAACAAAAAAACCGTTGACTGCGAAATGTGAATAGTATAACCAAGATTAACTGGAAACCGAATACAAAAATGATACATACACACCTTTTGTGTCACTCCCTACCACACCCTCACTCACATGAGGTGTGCTTTTGTGTCACTCCCTACCACACCCTCACTCACATGAGGTGTGGGCCCCATTATGGCCCCCAAATGTGGTCCCCATATCCATGTGAGTGAGGGTGTGGTTGGGAGTGACACAAAGGGTGTGTATGTATCATTGTTCAACCGAATAACATTGAAGACATTGTAACATAATATTTCTTAATATTATGCTAACAAATGTTATTAAACAAAACCGTCAAGGCACGGGAAGGGGAAAAAAATATGATACTCCTATAAAGCTAGATGTAACAACCTTAAATCGATTGTTGGGCCCGGAGTACGAAATTTTTTTCATTCCTTCGCGGAATTGGGGGACTTCAAGGGTTGCTGACCCTAAAAATACATCGTTCTATGGATAAAACCCCCACCCAATTTGCACCTCTTTAAGTCTCCGTCTGGCTATTGCAAGCCCATAGAGGGGGAAAAGTTTCTATCCATCTCAGGGGGTGTTCCACTAACCCAGTTTTTTGAATAAATTGATTTTTCATGATTTTTTATGTGATGTGTTATGAGAGAATGACTTGTCTCGGTGTTTGGAAAAAAATAGATTTTTGTTAGTGGAACACCCCCTTAGTTTACTTTTTCATCTTTTTGGGGTTTGTAACTATTTATTTATATTTTTTAACTATAAAGTTGGATAAGAAGAATGAAAACATTAAAGTGGGAGTACGCGTATGATACAAGGTTACAAACTAGGTCATTGTTGAACAAATAATTGTGTCCTTATTTACGCAAATTCAACTCATATTCACCCTTGTTAATTTTGGGTTATCAGTCGGGGTGTACACAATCCGAATTGATAACCAATCAACGGTTGACTTTAGTAATTGAGGAAACTTTATTTTAGGAAATGAGTTGATTTTAGTAAATGAGAAACAACCCTTAATTTGTATTAAGTGATTGGAGTCCATGGCAAAGTGGGCATAAAAAAGCAATTAGTGTTTGACTATGTGGTTGCATGTTTGAATTCCACGGAGGCCAATCATCCCAAACCTTGGTGCCGGTGCGGGGTTATACCGGATCATTGCCTTTAGGGTCCCGGAATTAATCGATGTACGAGCAAGCTGTCTGGACATCCGATTATAAAAAAATAAAAAATAAAAATCGGCTGAAAGTAAATCAAATTCTTTACAAAGCGTAAATAAAGAAAAGAAAATGTATATGTGTATGCATAGGAAGAAGAGAAAACCACGTGAAGGAGGGGTTTGGAGTCAATGTTGTTCTTCTTTTGGCCAAGTGCATGGCTAGGGTAAAAGCCAAACGGAGACTTAAGGGATGCAAATTGGGTGGGGGGTTTATCCATGCAACAACAGAGTTTTATGGACAACAGTCCCTGCTGTCCCCAAGCAGACAGCAGGCCTCTGATTCGTTCGTTCGCGATTCGGTTTCTCAAAACATAATCTTAGGTCCAACACAACAGCATCTTCATATTAATACATTACAGTGATTAGGCAGGCATTCCTCAGAACATTATTTTATGCTACGAGCACTTGGCCTTGATCATCACATGGATTTAACGACAAAAAAAAAAAGAGAGAGAGAGAGAAAGAAAGAAAAGGTTGGCACATAATCTTCAAGGAGCATAATGCAACGTCCATTGTTAAGGAAAATTGTCCCACATTGCTTAGGAGTGGAATGGGTGATCACTTAATATATGTTGGGACCTCTCCACTCATTGCCAATTGGTTTTGAGATGGATATAAATTCTCCACATGGTATCAGAGCGGCGCCTATTCCACTCCACATTTAAAAAAATAAAAAATAAAAATAAAAATTCTGATCCACGCCCCACGATGACAGCACCAAAGAAAATGGCCGCATCGATGATAGGACCAAAAGTGGTATTACACGCGATGCAACCACAAATGCGGCCGCAGACGCCGTCGGGGATGTTAAGGAAAATTGTCCCACATTGCTTAGGAGTGGAATGGGTGATCACTTAATATATGTTGGGACCTCTCCACTCATTGCCAATTGGTTTTGAGATGGATATAAAGTTTCCACATAAAGAAAGTGAAAAACCTAACTAACTGAAATCAAGATTGGAGAGAGAGAGAGAGAGGGAGAGAGAAAGAGAGAGAGAGAGAGAAAGAGAGAGAGATATTGAGAAATGTTTCATTTCATTTCTTCGACAATGTACAGAGAGAGCAATTACCCATTTTTATATAACAGGACCTTAACTGCAACTTAACAGAAACTAACTATCAACTAACAGAACTCACCTCATTTGCCTTACCATAACAGAAGTCTAACAGAAACTAAACAAACTTCTGATGACATGGAAAATCAACAACAAACTCATACAAACTCATGTTTAATGAGTTTTGCTTACATGCCCCTGCAAACTCATGGGTGTAGAAGACACCATGAGTTTGGATTTAAGGAAAGAAAATCTGTCAACAGATAATGGTTTGGTGAATATGTCGGCAATCTGTGCAGCTGAACCAATGTGCTGAACCACAATTTGTTTAGACATAACCTTCTCTCTGATAAAATGATAATCGACTTCCACGTGTTTCGTCCGAGCATGAAATACTGGATTTGAAGTTAAGGCGATGGCAGACACATTATCACACCAAAGTAAATGAGGTAAAACCAGAGGAACATGAAGATCCAGAAGAATCTGTTGAACCCAAGACACATCTGCTGCAGTTTGAGCTAATGACCTATACTCAGCCTCTGTAGATGATCTTGCAACTGTAGGTTGCTTTTTAGCACACCAGGAGATAAGATTAGATCCCAAAAACAAACAATACCCTGAAGTAGACTTTCTATCCATACTATCTCCAGCCCAATCAGCATCTGAGAACCCAGTGAGAATCAATGGTCCAGGAGAAAAGTACAATCCTTCATGCAAACTGCCCTTAACATATCTTAGAATTCGTTTAACTGCCACAAAATCACTTTGTCTAGGGGCATGCATGTGTTGACATGCTTGATTAACAGAAAAAGCAAGTTCAAGTTTGGTCAGAGTTAAGTATTGAAGTGAGCCAACTATCATTCTATACCAATGAGGATCATCAAATGTAGGAGTAGACTCCAGAACTGCAGGCTTAACAGATGAGGGAGAAAAACTTGGTGTACATTCTAGCATGCCAGCTTTAACAAGAAGATCAGTTGCATACTTTGTTTGAGTAAGAATGATGGACTTGTCATGTTTAAGGACCTCTAACCCCAGAAAATAACTCAGAGAGCCCAGATCTTTGAGAGCAAATTTTGTACTCATCAACTGTATCAACTCAGCAATATATGTGTCATTACTTCCAGTAATCAATATATCATCAACATACACTAGGATTAAAGTAATACCATGTGAGTCCTTGAGTGTAAATAGAGATGTATCAGCCCTGCTATTGACAAATCCATGTTGGATTAGAAAACCAGATAACAAAGAGAACCAAGCCCTAGGAGCTTGTCTCAAGCCATATAGTGCTTTATTTAGTTTGCACACATATGTGGGGTGATGAACATCCTTATAACCAAGTGGTTGCCTCATGTACACCTCTTCCTCCACCACTCCATGGAGGAAGGCATTAGATACATCAAGCTGCTTAATCTTCCAGTCATGATGAACAGCTAAGCTGAGAACAATTCTTACTGTAGGTTGTTTAATAACAGGGCTAAAAGTCTCATTAAAGTCTATACCTTCAGATTGTTGGTTCCCATTAGCAACCAGCCTTGCTTTGTATCTGGCCACACTCCCATCTGAATTCCTTTTGATCCTGTAGATCCATTGACAGCCAATAATATTTGCCTATGGTGTGGTTGAAAGGAAACATAGGCATCTGATTGAGACAACTATAGCTCTTCTGTTACAAGCTCAACTACCTGTCTCATTTTGGCTTGAAGCACTGAATACTGCTGTCTATTTGGTCAATCGTTTACCCATGGGGATAAACTTGCTTTTATTGATGTAAATTTTAGCATGCCTTTATATAGGCTACAAGATTTTTTGAACAAGAAATTTAATACAACTAGAAAAATATGCATAATAAAGAAACCGTTGATTGGGAAATGTGAATAATATAACCAAGATTAAACTGGAAACAACAATAACAAATTTGAACAAACAGTAACATAATATTTCTTAATGTTATTAATATTATGCTGACAATTTTTTCTTGTTAGCATAAACCGTCAAGGCACGGGAAGGAAAACAAATATGATATAAAGGTACGTAGATGTAATAGCCTTAAATCGATTGTTAGGCCACGAGTGCGCAAAGTTTTTCATTTATTTGCAATTCGGTTTCTCCAAATACTTGTTCTTTTCCTCATGAGACATGAACGCAGTGGCCAGAAATGACTTCCTAATGCCCAGCGAAGTCTTGAACTGAATTGTGCGGCTTGCTAGATCATCATCGAAACGGATCATCTCAACAATAGGTACCCATAGATAGACCTGCTTGCACTTGACACCGCTGATCTTTTTCATTCTGTTCTTCTCTAAATAAGCAGTCACCTCCTTGGCATAGCTCACTTGGGTATTAGTCCCTTCGAAAAAGTGCTCGATCGGAGACTTCTGTTTCATCCAAATAAATCCCGTTTTGTGCACTCTTCCACACTCTTCAATGTCTTTGAGGGCGAGGATCCCTTTCGGGAATCCAAGCTCTTCAAGCAGCTCCGTGGACTGGCGATAACAAGCTTCTGCTCCGTAAACAATCTCAGCCCCTTCACGTTCGTCTTCTCTGGAGTACTCGTTGCTAAGGATGGCCATTTCTATTTGGCTAAATGATCAAGACCAGATTTATGTTTCTGATTGCAGAGAGCTAGGCTAGAATTTATAAGGAGTGAAGTCCAAAGTGTTTTAATTGTGTTATATTATTATTATGTCACAGTTGTTGGTACAGGTTCACCTTTCTAATGATTTTTTTTTTTTATCGGCTTCACCTTTCTTATGGCTAGAGGTTGGGGCACACGTGATACGTGTGCAAGTTGAACTTTAGTAAAAAAAAAATATCGTGTACAAAAGCGTCCGGCTTATCTTAAGATCGTGTGTGCGTCGCATTATATTTTTTTGGCAAATAAACAACACTAATGTAAAAAAATATCACATCAAATATGTTATTCATACTTTCACATATTTATGCAATGTATTGTGTCAGATTGGACGTAATCAAAGCATACATTACCATGATAACGCTGTCGTTGCCACTAGTTTTTCTCAGGCAACTTGAACATAAATTAAAGAAATGGAAAAAATATGAAGCAAGACATGAAAGTTCTACAACAAAAAAAAAAAAAACAAATTAACGAATGAATAAGTTTAGTAGTTTTACCGGGGAATATGAATTCATGTAAACTATCCTTAATTTCCACCAGGTGTCCCACCATTTTGTTCTAGTTTGCAAAGAAATTCTGAAGTATTCAAATAAGATTTCAATTCTTAATGGAAGCAATGCTTTAGATATTGCAGATGAGGAACCGGTTGCAATGTTTGCAGGAACTTGTGAAGAGCAATTATCATAACCGTCTCATATGTGTACAATTTTACCCCTAAGATTGTACTACCAATTCAATAATTCAATTGTTGTTAGGGACATTTTGGGAATTCAAAATTGTGAGCCAATCTCAAAAACTAATTCACATCAAAGTAGTGCTCCCCCTTTATATATTAGAAATAGATTGCTGATAGGAAGGAGAACAATTGAATATACAGCATACACACCTACACAAGTTTTTGAAGATATCTCTAACAAGTAAGGCCCAAGGAAGACCAAGTCTAACAAGTAAGACCCAAGTAAGACCAAGGATGGACAAGCAAAAAGGTAAGACCAAGTGAGACCCTAGCCGCCAAATGCTCCGAGGATTGGTGAACAATCCAAAGATTTTTCAGTGAGGGTTTTTCTTTCTTGATCTCAAATCTAAGAATTTTTTCATGTTTTCTCCTTCTTCTTTTTTTCTTTCTTCTTTTCTCCCAAAGATGGTGGTGATAGTACTTTGATGAAGAAAGGCAGAGGCAGTGGTGGTTTGATGATGGTCTTGCCTTATGGAAGTAGAAGTTGTCATTGAAGATATTTGTCACGACATTGATTGGTTAAGGTTTGTGATTTTGCTTTTATTCGTAAATTGGCAAATTAAGATAGTTTGCACACCAATAATTCCTTATTCACAGATGAGTGTGCACCAACCACGTACCGATGGCGTCGGGGACGCCGTTGTGGGTCTCAAACGATTAATCCGAGCCGTTCATCCTTCTCAAAATTGAATTTCAAGTGAGCCCCCGCGGGAATCGAGGTAATCGGACAGTTGTATGAGCTCAATCCAAAATCACCCCATTTTATTTAAAAAAATTTGGATCGAGCTCATACAGCCATTTTCAAAATACTCTAAAATTTGTTTTTTTAATATCTTAAATTTTCAATTTGCAAAATTTTGTTTCAACATTTTTGTCACCCTAAATTAAAATCCTAAAGCCAACCCCGATTTCAATACTAACTAGTAATAACTAGCTAGTAAGTAGTAAGTACACCATCCCAAACAATGCAAACTATGTAAATAAGATTTTCTTTTTCGGCAATTAAATACTAGTGATTTGGTAATGGGCCAACTGACTTTCACTCTGTTTACTTCATAATTCCCAAAAAAATTTCCAAAATGATTCTTTCCTTATCTCTCATTTCTCCAATCATTAATCATATTTCTCTCTCTACTCATACCCCTCTCTCTAATAATTATTCTCATTTCTCTCTTTGTCTCTCTCCAATTATTACACATCTCTCTAACTATTACTTTTTCTCAATTCTAACACTCTCTCAAAATTATTTCTCAAATTATTGTTTTCAAAATTATCAACCAAACTTATTTTTGGTGGGATTTTATGCAACTGAAGAAAAAAAAAATGTTAGTAGTTCTTTTGTATTACTAGTAGAAACAATATTCACCTCTTACCTTTTCCATTCTCTCTCCCAAGAAAAATTTTTGGGTACCGAATGGGTACCATGTGGCCATTGTGAGCACGATCTCGGCCATCCAACAATATTTTGGATGGCCGAGACTTTAAGATAGCCGAGATTGATTCCCTCTCTCTCCTCTCACCCGACCACTCTCTCTCCTCTTTTTTTCTCTCCTCTTGTGAACCGTTGAATCACATTTTAGACGGCTTAAATTACTGAGTGGATACCACGTAAGCAGTACCCACTCGACACTGAAAAATTTCTCCCCTCCCACCTTTTTTCTTTCTATTGTTCAACTAAAGTCGATATGTGTTAGGTAGGGGCTAGAACAAGTAATATGTCATTTTCATTTTTCTTTGAGAAAATTCTCATTCCCGGTAATAGTTTAGTGAACTTTGACCGGCACGTTGTTTTGCTTCACAAGCTCCTTCTTCTAATTACAAGCAGTCACGCTTGAATAGGGAAATCAATTCAACTCATCCCGCTCCTAACCCACCCTACCCCGGTCCAATAGGGTAGGGTTTTTTACGATTTTTTTGGGAAACTGGTAGGAGCAAGGGGTGATTTTGAAAAACCCGCTAGGGTTAGGGTAGGGGTAAGGGTATGATCACCCCGCCCCGACATACATATATATGTATAACTATATTTGTACTCTTATATGTATATATCAAATTATATCTTCTCACTTATATGCATTAAATTTTATTTATATTCTTATAATTTTACTTTTACAACTAAAATACAAAATTAGATAGTAGATTTTGGTTAAGTTGTAAAAGTTATTTTGTAAACTTTTATCATTTGTACTCACTAATTGGAGTTTAAAATATATTTAACTAATGTATGAAAAAAATAGGGGCGGGGGCGGGTAAACTTGATACCTAATAGGGGCGGGACGGAGCGGGGGTACCCATAAATTACCTGGTCGGGTTAGAGGCGGGTTAGGGGTAGGTTAGGAAATTTTAAGTTCAGAGCAGGGATCATCAAAACCCGTCCCAACCCATCCCGTTGCCATCCCTACGCTTGAATGATGAGGACCAATACTGCTATACCATACCATGTGAATAACTCTAGAAAGGGTTGCATTATACTAATTTTCTTTTCCTTATTGCAAGTGGACAAATTCACAATAAAATATCATTAAGAAAAATAAATAAAAAATCAACCCCTTAAACGCGGAGCCTATTTATATGAACTTACGCTCCATAGTCAATGCTAATGTTGCGTACCGTAGTCAATATTTATACTATCTCCCTACCTTGTCAATACTAATACGTCCCGCGATGATTGGAACATAAAACAAATCTTTTTTTCTCGTCCACGTGTTGATCTTCTCTTCGCTACACATGCTTAATCTTCGTCACCACCAATTTTTTGAGGAGTATCTTCAATACATAATCCTGTGACGTAACTTAAATGATGGGTCTATAACACATTCCCTGCGACAAGTTGGATTAGAAGTTTAGAACCACCATTAGGAAGCCTCACTAAGAATGAGTTTCCACGGCGGTGTTTTCTATATTTTTAATCTTTTCACTCAGTGGCGACTCTAAAAATTTCTGATAAGGTATTCAATATTTAACTTAACTCTAATAGCTCTACTAACTAGTATATATATACAAAAAATTTATATATTAGTGTGAATAATGGGGCCCAATGATATGAAAATACTTAAGATATCACAAATTTTCTTGGCAAATTCTATGTTATTGAGTCAACTAAAATTAAATCAAAGGATAAAAACACTAATATTTATTGTAGAAATTAGTGTGTCGAATAGATTCGCACAAACATTCTTTTCTTTTCTTTTTTTTGACAATAGAGAGCCGATGGTTGCTTAGAGTGAAGTCATAGCATATAAATCCAATAAATTTTTTTTCTTGATTTTCCTAATTTTGCCCGTAAAGAGTGTGCACTTTGTTTTAAACTGGTGTATTAAGGATTGTATTGTAAATTACCAGAATTGGTGTATTTCATAATATAAATGTTCAAACAAAACCCCATATATATATATATATCACATGTAATACTATAAAATATAAAAGGCTTTAGAATGTATATTGACCATCTATGGGAAGACTTTAGACTTTAAATTGGTTATTTACATAAAATTGATTTGTAGCTGACTTGTTGAGTTACGTGTTCAAATATTTTTGAGTAGGGTGTTCAAATATTTGTGATTACGGTATTCAACAATAGCTATACTAAACTAAAAATAAAATTTTTACATGTACTCCCTCCATCCCAATTTGTTTACTCAATACGAAACTACTTGCAATTTTCAAACTAAAAAATAATATACTTATAAAAATAATTTTCTAATCAATGGATCTTGTTTAATGGATCTCATTGAGAACTTTAATACAGTGCAAAAAAAATTAAAAATTATTTTGATAAATACATTATTTTTTAGTTTGAAAATTGCACGTAGTTTCATAGTAAGCAAACAAATTGGGACAGAGAGAGTATTTCTAAACAAAAAATTTCATTGAGGGTGTTCAAGTGACCACCCAACTCCTATGGTGGAGCCGCCTCTATTTTCGCCAGTTAAAATGTGAGAGCGATAATACTGAAAGTATTTTTAGTAGAAACTCAGATTTATTGTCATGAACATACAAATCACGCTCTCTCTCTCTCTCCCTCTCGCACTTTTTGAACTAAAAAAAGGGTGAGAAAGGGCGACCAACATAGTAATTCCTCATTGGCATGACCATTGGAATTCCCGACCCGCTGTGAAATGTTTGGTTAAGCCATAACTACTATTCAAAGAGAACAAACTGTCACCATAACACCACTTATGCGACTAGTTAGCCGAAGGCCCTTTATGCAACTCCACACAGTCCCCAGCATGTGTACAGTACAAATGCAAACACATCTTTGATTTTTTCTCGTGGACCAATGACCAATCACTGATTTTTTGCTTTTTTCAAAATAACCAAGAAAAAATGAAAACTCCCAAATGGACTTAACCGGAAAGACTTGGCCCAGTGGAAGATGGCCCAAATAAAACTAGCCCGCACATCCCCGGGTCACGGCATCTCCACCATGTGTACAGTACTAAACTAATCTCCACTTTTTCTCTCTCACGCACATAAAGATCAAGAGAGAGAAAGAGAGGGGATGAGTGACGAACTGTAAAAGCAGTCGGTGGGGGTGGTTTCAGTTGGTGATGGTGTTGACGAGATCACAATTGACCAAAACGAACAAGGCCGTAAAAAGAGTAGTTTCATCATTGGTTGTCTCTCTCTCCTGGATGTTCTTTTTCTCCGGCGGTAATGGTCGGAGAGGAGGGATCGTCTTTGTCGAGGGCAGCAGTGGAAGCAACAGCGGCGGCGGGAGGAGCGGCGGCTTACTTGGCGGCGGAGGCGGAGGCTTTTGGTCCACCAACTCCCCTTCCAATGTCGGAATAGCCGTTGCCGTGACGGCCATGGCTGGCCTCGCCTTGGCCGCCACTGTCGTCTACTCTCGTAGGTAATCAAATCAATTAGATCTCACTCACGTATCCAATTATTCCAATCGAAAGTCGACTACAGAAACGAAAAATAGAATTTGAAGCCCTAGAACTAGATCAGTCGTAGATAGATAGTTATAGATGTTGACTCATCAGAAACCCTTGAAGAGGGCCCTCCGGCGGAGTAACACTAGTTCATCGCCGTCGTCGTCGTCCGCATCAAATTCGTCGTCAACTTCATGGATTCATTTGCGATCGGTCCTCTTAGTCGTTGCTTCCTCGCAACTCTCCAATGATCGGTGAGTTCATTGTTGTTTTCTCTTCTTTCTTCGTTTTCTTTGGTTCTCTTTTCTTTTCAGATCTCGATCTCAAAGTTTCAGTTTTTAGTGTCCGGAGTACTCCCACTCTCTTGATCTTTCCTGGTTTAGATCCTGCTTGTTGGGTGATGTTCATTTTAGTGTTAGGATCTAAGTCACATAATGCGTGAGCGCGAGTGTGAGAGCATTGTTGAAATCGTCCCAAACTACTTAAATTCCCAAGTTATTTGACAAAGGTTACCATTGTCTGGTCTGCTTTCTTTCTACACATATAGATTGTTAGATGAAAATGTATGGTTGGCCGGCCTGTAGTTTCTAGTGGGATTGGAATTAAAATTTGCTTCCCTTCCTAGACGAGGGCAATAGCATCAGAGGTTTTGGCCCAAGGATAGGCTGGTCTTGAGGACGATTTGTTGTAGCTATAACTCTGGTTCTGTTTGAGACTTGTCCTGATAGCCTTACCAGGGGTTTGTTGAGTTATTAGTCATCACACGTCAAAAAATTGGAACTTGATAAATTGCCGTGAAGTAGTGAAGTTTCCCTCCATTCTTAATTACATCTAATCCTACCCGTTGTTGTTTGGCATGTTGCATTACCACCATGGCGTCTTCATTTTCCATTCACACTTTACCATGAAATTGCTCGTAGATCAGTTATTTACAAATTACAATTGAATTTGTGCCTCGTAGTCTCGTCTGACCTATCAAGTAAAAATGAAGTTTGTGATGCACACGAAGACAGATATTTAAGTCTTCTTTAGAAACAAATGCATTACATGCCATTGTACTGAAATTCATCCTCTCTTATATTCGGGATAATGATGTTTCTATTGTTTTGGTTGTGCAACTTTCTTCCATCTAGTTGGGGAAAATTATGCATTGTGTGTTTTCATATGCAGAGGTAGCCTGAAATCACCTTGGTCCCGGAGGAGAAGGAAACATGCTCTTTTGCCAAAACAATGGAAGAGTTTATTCGACTCAGATGGAAGACTCTATGATGGCGGAGTCAAGTTCTTGAAGAAAGTTAGAAGTGGGGTATGTTATCATCTTATGTGTACATATGCAGTTCGATTAAACTCTTTCATTTCCAATGCATTTATGTTATTTTAGTTTCACCCTTCGTGTCTCTAATGTAGGGAGTTGATCCAAGTATAAGGGCAGAAGTTTGGCCTTTCCTTCTTGGAATGTAAGCATTTGCATCCTATTTTATGTTTGCTTATTTTAGCCATTTATTTGACAAATGTCTTACTAAATATTCTTCCTTCATCGGTTGCATCTCTTAGCTGCTATAGTGCTTATTTGTCGTTAGTCGTTCTCTCCAAGTAGGGTTTTTTTATTTTATTTTTTATCTCATTTTGGTCATTCAACTATAATTCAACATTGAAATACAGGATGAACCTGCGAAAGGAACTTACTGTTCATATTCAATAGAATTTATAGTAAAGAGGCTTACCTGGGAAATTACCTTGTCCATTGTTGGATGTACTCTTCTGTACTTCGTATTTGTTGCCTCAATATACTAGATGGAAGCCATTTGTATGATACCAATTGTGGATATGTTAGCACCATTCGTTCATATTTTTTAAGATAGTTGCTTGTTGTCATGCTTTATTTGGTTAACTTCGATGAGACTCATGTACTGCAGATTATTGAGTTTAACAAAGTGTTGGAATTTTTTTTTTTTTTTCCCTCATGGTTGGGCTGACTTTGGATGCATTGTGTGCTTAGTCTGTATGTTGGATCCTTTTCCTAGGGCATATTTGTAGTTATTTTCTTGTTGGTTTGTATCATTATCCAACACTACCTTCTAGGAGCTGACCGGTCTACCATAGTATTGGTAAGCTTGCATCGTAACATAGGTTATAGTGCCAGTCCAGTTAATATATTGGACTTTTGTGTGGATTTTAGATTGTCTAGATGAGTTTGAGAAGTCAAAGTCTTTAGGGTGGATTTTAGAGTCATTACCTTTGGAAGTCCAAGAATAGTCATATTTTCTTTTTAAATAACCAGAGAAAAAAGTTCAAGATATTTTCAGACATTTGAAGTTATTGTTGGGATCATGTGATGGAACTCTTACAATTGGTTTGTTGCCTATGTGATTCCAACTTTGAGACCTAGATCTTCCTCTCTCTTTTTCTTCCTCTTTTTATCATTTTGATCGCTAAGTTATAAATTTAATGAAAATGCATCAAGGAATGCCCATATATTGGATTTGTCCGCATATGCATGAATGGGAATCCCACAAAGAATGGGACATGCATGTGGATATGCAACGGATTCATACTCCTTAACTTTAACTTCTCATCGACACCATTCTTGCTTCTGACTTCACCCTATGGTGCCCCTCATTCCCATTCACGATGGCAGAATAACCTTCTAAAATGACTAGCCTCCATACTTTGACATTGCTAGACATAGCGTCCTATGTTACTTGGACTCGGGTATGGGTGTCGGGTGCGGGTACGTATCTAGGTGTCGGGTTCAATTATTTCTCATTTCAAGGATACGGGGACACGGCAAAATATTCAAATTTGTTTCTATTTTTTGTGTGTTTTCTTACGTAAAATTGTGCTTTAAGGTTCTATAGCGCATTTCATGGATAATAAGGGAGGTTTATGCACACTTCCATGATAAACTCGAATTACAATTAGATTTTCTATAGAAGTGTCTTACTAAACTTATCGGACACATATCCCACACCCTTATCCGAGTGTCCGACACGGGTACTTTACACCATCACGAGAGTCCGCGTAACATAGATAGCGTCCTTATTTATGCTCACGATATATACGTGACGAAGTCATCATAATATCACTCCAACCAATCTTCATATCTCCATTTTCCTTCATGCCTTTTTTCTTAAGAATCCTCCTCAGAGTGTTTCATTTTGGTTTTTCAATATGAAGTAGTTTTAATTCTCCATACGAAGAATCATTCAACAGATAAAAAACTAACTTATTATATTAATTTAATAATTTTTATATACTTAGTATCATTGGAAAGGTATTTTCCGAATACCTTCAAAATGAGAGTTATGAAGAATTGTGGTTGCAGTGTGTGATTAGAGGTATACACCAATTGCACTTTTTGTATAACAATACCATTGTGGGTCTCCAAAATGATGATTTGAGCTTGAATGCACCAAGGACCCACAATTGCTTTTACCAGTTAGGGCCTGTCTTTTCCTTTGGGTTCGTGATGGAAATCTACAGTATGATGCTTATAGTTTCGCATATTTAACTTAGTTTAATTGGTAGTTTTTTCACTTGTCTTTTTTCTTCTTTTTTGTCCATAGATGTATAGGTATTTGTGCTTCTACTGTTCTACATGGATTGTAAATGTGAATATACCATGTTAAAAGCAGAGATAACCATCCCAATCCCCAATGAGTTGCCGTATTGGCACTAGTAGAGTAACTAATTGCTACTTTTATAACTTTTCCCAATTGTATCTGCGTTTATCTTTTTTCATTTTGGTGCCTCTTTATTTGCTGTGTATAGCATCTCCTGGTGCATTCCATGATACTTGTGGTACATTCTGGAAACTTCTCCTTTCTTTATTTGATGGTTTGCTTGTTATCTACAGGTATGATCTGAACAGTTCGAAGGAAGAGAGAGATAATATTAGAGTTGAGAAGAGGTAATTTCATCTTTTTTGTGGTCTCTTCCTATTCCAATCCAAAGCTGCCCCTGCGTCTTGTATTCTCTCTGTCTTAACTTCATAATCATTTCTTCCCTTTACTTGACAGAAAAGAATACGATGACCTTCGGAAACAGTGCCAAAAAATGTTAAAACACAATGACAAGAGTTTGAACTTGAAGGAAACATCAGGAACCAATTGCAGCGATGATAGTGGAGATTGTAGCCAAGTTCTGGATTTTCCTGGTTTAGAAGAGGTAGTTAGCACCAGAGGTACTATATCTGCTGATGGAACAGAGGATATAGATAACCCTATGTGCAATCCTCCCATTAAAGTCTCTGGTGAATTGGAAGAAGGTGGTGAGAGTGGGATCACTTGCGAAAATGCCTCTGAATCTGAGAGTGAGTCTTCCAATTCTGACTCCTCTGAAGAAACTAAGAATACACAACCTTTCCCTGCCCCAGAAATAACAGAAGAAAATAATTTTGATGAGCACGAGGAAGAAAATCTTGACGAGCACGAGGAGTCCAGTTCCTCCAAGTCAGAAGGTGGGTCCAAGCCCCAGAACGTTGAAGATTTTTCCACGTGGCAGCGGATCATCCGTCTGGATGCTGTGCGGGCAAATGCCGAGTGGGTTATCTACTCACCTTCTCAGGCTGCAGTGCCAGAGACCAAAGCACGACGACTGGCTGACACTGTGGGACTGAAAGACTATGACCACCTGGAGCCTAGCAGGATCTTTCATGCAGCTCGCCTGATTGCCATCCTTGAAGCCTATACACTGTATGATTCTGAGATTGGATACTGCCAAGGGATGAGTGATCTACTCTCCCCGATTATCGCGGTAATGGAGGAGGACTACGAGGCCTTTTGGTGCTTTGTGGGTTTCATGAGGAAAGCAAGGCATAATTTTCGCCTCGATGAGGTGGGAATTCGTAGGCAACTGAATATTGTGTCCAAAATTATAAAGGGCAAGGATTCTCATCTTTACAATCACTTGGAAAAACTTCAAGCAGAGGATTGTTTTTTTGTGTACAGAATGGTGGTGGTTCTGTTCAGGAGGGAGTTGAACTTTGAGCAGACGCTTTGCCTATGGGAGGTGATTTGGGCGGATCAGGCTGCAATTAGGGCTGGGATTGCCAAGTCTGCTTGGGGGAGAATGAGGCTACGGGCTCCTCCTACGGACGATCTTTTGCTTTACGCAATAGCCGCATGCGTGCTACAGAGGAGGAAACTGATCGTAGAGAAGTACAGCAGCATGGACGAGATCATGAGGGAGTGCAATAGCATGGCTGGCAATCTTGATGTTTGGAAGCTTCTAGATGATGCCCACGACTTGGTGGTGAGACTCCATGACAAGATTTAGGACCACCCTTTCTCAAGATGCTTTTTTGGTTACTTTGTTGTCTAATGTTTTACTGAACGTTCTGTTTGCTCTTCTATTTTTCGCTCTCCCGGGAAACTGAGGAGGATTTTTCGGTCCACTCCATACGTGCTGGGAGAAGCATTTGAAATTCTTGTATCCGAGTAAATTATGGGATTCGTGATGTATTACTGTTGCCCGCACTCGCGCCTCGTTCAAGTGAAGTGGCAGCAAACAGAGTTACTATTAGTAATCTTACAAAGTTTGTATTGGTTTACTTGTTCTCTCCCTTACCCTGTGAAGTAACGGGCTGATGTGGATTACATTTGAAATTATAGCTGGTTTTTGCATCCGCAGGAGAATTAGATCCTAGTCTATCCATCCCTTGTGCTTGTCATTTTGAATGTATGAAATCAAAGATTTAAGGCCTAATTTCCTAAAAGATTTTATCAATAAAAGAGTGCAAAAAAAAAAAAAAAAGGAGTGCAAAAAAGCTGAGATTTTTATAATCTTTTTCCTCATTTGATAAAATCATTTGAGAAACTCAGCCTCAATAACGGATAATTGTAGAAATGATTATGTCTCAATAGAATTAAATTTAAATATACAAAGGTACCTTTACCGAAAGACAGACGGAATATCGAGCATGTAGGAATTTTGGGCCTAGTTTTCTAAAAAAATTTAGCAATCAAGTTGCTAAAACCTTTACCGAAAGACAGACGGAATATCGAGCATGTAGGAATCTTAGGCCTAGTTTTCCAAAAAAATTTAGCAATTAAGTAGCTAAAATCAACCATAATTTTAGTAAATAAGTTTACCAGGTTAGCTTTTAGCACCTTTATAAAAAAAATGTGTAAATTGGCTTTAGCAACTTTTAGCTATGGTGCTGTGTTTGGAAGGTAGCCATCTTCAGGGAGAATGAAAATATCATTCCATAACTTCAAGATATGTTTGGATTGTGATGGAATGAAACATAATTACTAATCTCCCATTCCAAGAGCAATCAGATTCCTAAATACTCCCTCCGTCCCAATTTTATAGTCCCTTATGGGAGTTCGTGCCACTTTTCAAAGTGTTATATCTTATAATCTACAATGTTTTAGGTGATTTTAAACATTTTGTTTATTAGATTAAATCAAGATCTATCAAACAAGATCCATATTGCATATAAAATGTATTACCGATTGAATGATATAATCGTTTTTTTATCCGGTTAGGATAGAACGAGGGACTATAAAATTGGGACGGAGGGAGTATCTCATACTTCCATTACCCTGTGGGAATATGAGATTAGGGTAAACCAATTCCTAGGAAAATGGAAAGTCAATTAATACCTCTTATACCCCCAAGACCTACATTTATTTTTTCTCCTGCTCTTTCTCAAATTGCCGTCCAACCACTCACATTTTTCTCCCTCAATTTTCCCTTCAATCCCTCCATCTATTCCCTCTTTTTAACTCTCAATGAAATTTGTAGAAAATTATACACAGAGAAACTTCTTCGTGAAGGTTAAAATGTGAAATTTAACTTGTAGCATGCATTTGGAAGATTTTTATATGACTTTCTTAATTATCTAGTAGTAGGTTATTAGTTTAATTTTGATATCTAATGACCTAGTAGTTCACTTTTGTAATGATGGTTCCACATTTTTTAAATTGTTTTAAATTTTTTGCAAGTGTTCTAATAGTTGAGCATTTTTTATAGCCTATTGTTGTTTAATTATTGGTGTGCAGAAATTGTGATATTTAATAGCTATTAAAAGGTATTCTTGGAAAATGACGAAAAAATGCATTTCATTCATTAACTTCAAATGCTCAAACCAAAAGCTTGAATACGAATTTATTCTCTCTCTTTTTTCCCCCTTACTAGCATTCCAACATAAGCCAATCACTTCAATAAGATTACACATGTATCACATGGGAATTACCATGAATTAGATACCCATTTCTAATATTTGATTCTTGTCATTCAAACACAGCCTAAAGGAAAATAAATTGGCTCTTTTTTTTTTTTGATCTGGTAAAGGGTGGGAGGGGACAACAAGCGTAACAATCTCATTGGACGTGACGATAAAGACTCCCGATCTGCTAGTGAAATATCCAATTCAAGTCATAGTTATTGTCTATAAGGATAGGTCGTCACCACTATATCACCTACGTACAAGTAAATATGAGTTTGTACCCCACAAATCATTGTCACTAACAAAATTCGATACCGAGCTTTTCTTGAAAATATGAGACACCTACCCACCAGGTTAACTAGCAACTTAATTTTAGAGCTACAACAATTTTGTGGAAAATTGACTTTTACAGCAATTGACGCTAGAAAAAGAAACTCGGCCCAAGTCGAGCTGATTCCTAACGTCGTTAACGAGCCGAATCGCACTTGCAACTTCCGTCTACTTCAAGAAGTGATTGAAGTCAGAAGCACTTGTTCCCTTCTTTTTCTGTTGCAGATCTCTCTCTCTCTCTCTCTCTCTCTCTCTCTCTCTCTCTCAGATTCTAGCTCTTCTGTATATTAACATCTCTTGTGTTTTTAACAGCTCTTCCTATCTCCCTCTCTCTCAGCTTCAGCAATCAGAACCAAAGCAAATGTCTGCAAACACTGCAGACTCCGAATCCCAAAACGGCACAGCCCAACCACAACCAGTGACCGACGATGTAGATCTCGCACCGGACACCCTTACAGAAACTACAATCGAATCAATTGACGCCGCACAAGCGACCGATATTGATCCCAAGCTCGACGAACCAACTGACCCATCGATCCAATCAGACGACGTTCCGGCAACCACCGCAGATTCCAATCTTGACCCTTCGAACGAATTGAAGGAGCAATTGGTCGGATCCAATGGGACGGAGAATACGACGTCGTCGGTTGAGGAGGAGACTAGTAAGGGGCCGGAGTTAAGGAAAGATGAAGGGAGTCGAACTTTTACGATGAGGGAATTGCTGAATGAGTTGAAGAATGGTGAAGCGAATGACGATTCCGAACTAGAAAAGCAAGAGACGAGCTCTTCGTACGGGTTAGTCCTCGAATTTAATCTTCAATTTTGCTTGAAGGTTTGTGCTTTTAGAGAATTTAGCTCTTGATATTTGAAATGGGTTAAATTCAATGGGTAGTTATGGTGTTTGGATCTAAGGAATGGGAGTGAAATTCTTTCTGTTTGAAATTGTAAGAGGAACTGAATAAAGTTTAGATGGGATTCTCAAAGTGGCATTACGACCTGTGATATCGTACCTGAAAACTTGTCTGTAGGTTGGTGGGTGTTTCCGTATTTCTATATCTTGTCTTTTTGATTTTTTGACAGCTTAATTATATTTTCAACCGAAAGGCAAAGATTATTTTGTGAGGGAGTTTGAGAGCAAGAAACGTATCCCCTGTTTATTAAAATATTGAATTAATCTATTTACACACTCATTTTACACACACTCAGGTAGGCGACACAAGTTATTGTCTGGGGTTGGCCTAGTTGCGTTGCCTAGCCCCGTGATTGGCACATTTCGTGCCACATCTTGCCCTGCCCTTCCCATTGACATGCGGGGGAGTCCCACACAAACTGTTACCCTTACACACTGCAGCACCATGTGTGGGTCTCCCACGCTTATGCGAGTATGTGTAAAAATGGGTGCGCCAGTAGCATGATTGTAAAGTGTCAGCATGGTTCTGTTATTTCCGGTTGCGACAGTACTGCATGTGGTGGTGGCTACCACTTGTCTTGCACTTAGTTTTAGTGTATTTGATATGAAGAGACTAAAACAGAGGTAGGAGCTATGTTCATTGTGAAGATCCTTGTCCAAGTATAACCCTAGTTTTGAAGCAAATCTCTCTAACTTATCTAGTCATTTTCTAATTGCATTTTTAACTGCAAGTCTGCATATGACTAACGAAGTCAATTCAGGGAAACTAACATGATAGCTGGATTTAGTGCAAGATATGGTTCTAGAGAGAAGGGGGAGAAGTGTAGTGATGAGGGAAGCAGATCACAAGTGGTTCTTCCCTCTGAAAATAGTTCATCCATCTACCCTAGTTCTAAGCTGACGAAATCCGAATATTTGAGGCTCACTTAATGAGATTCAACAAATTGTCCAAATGCTCTAAGTTGAAAAATAAGTTGAAGGACCAATCTCTAGCTGTTGAGTTATCAGGCTTTCCTGAGCCATCAAGGGGATATCATAATGCTTGTCCTGTCCTCAAATATACTTCTTAGGCCTCGTTTGATTCGGGTATTAGAAGGCTGGGAGAGAATAGCATGCGTGTAATCCCGCAATATCCCGCGTTTCATTCCCAAAAAGCCTATTGGGATTGCTAATCCCGGCACTAATTTAATACCTACATGGGGGTATTAATTTATCCCCGGGGTGGGGTGGGCGGCCTCATCGCCAATTCTCTGTCACGCCCCACCCCATCTCTCTCCAGTTTCCACCAGAGCTCCTTTGAGATCAATTCCCCTGAGATTTCAACCAGAGCTCCAGATTTCAATTCCCCCGAGTTTCCACCAGGCGATTTTCGATTCTCTCGAAGGTGATTTCAAGCTTGCCTTTTTTGATCTTTGGGATTGCACTCTGATTCTTAAACTGGAGACAATGGAGAATCACTGGGTTTCTCTCTATTTTTGTTGGGTATCTAGACATACATGGCTCAACATCAACCATAGTACCATCTCCACGTTTTTCAAAAACTTCATGTTTTCTGTTTTTGTTTAATTCTGAATTTTTTTTCCGAAAACTTCATGTTGAACTTTTTAAGAATCATCTTTTGAATTTAATTTTTTGCAAAAATGTTTTATTGGTTGGAATTGTTTTGACAGATGGAGAGAAAGAGATAAGCCTAATACTAATCCTGAAATTTGGTTTAGGGAACCAAGCATGGGATTGGTCAAAACATGGAATATCCCGATGTTAATCCTGCACAAATCAAACGTGGAATTGTGTGAGATTCAGTACTAAATTAGTCCCATGATAAATAGTCCAGGACTACTAATCCCGGGACTATCAATCCTGGCAATTTTACTCCGTGAATCAAACGAGGTCTTAGATTATAATTCTAGATGCCATTTTCTGCTTCTTTGTAATCAATCATGGATCATTGTGTGTCACAGTAGCAAATGCCCATCATATTTGTCTAATCTTGTTAAATATTTTGTGCATGCAGTCTGTGAGAACTTTTTCAATGATCTAGTATGTAATCTTGATTAACATTTGTATTATTTGACGAACAATTCAATTTACGCTTTCTTTGCAGCCATTTCTCCCTATAGTTCATCTGCATTATATGCTAATTTGGGTTCCTTTTTTCACCAAAACTTACTTTGGTATCTGGACAGTGATACCTCAACTAGTAGTGTTCTGCGGACAATTAGTATTGGGTCAATTTTTCTTGGTCCTTTTGATTGGCTGTTTTATGCGTATTTTCTCTATCTCCTCTGGCAATACTTTCTAATACTTGCAGTCTTGCATCCATGTGTAATTCATGGGATAAAATTTCTCCATTTTTCCTGCGGATAATTCAAACTTGGAATACGTTCGTTTTTTTATTGCTTTTTGATGTATAAAATACCAAACCATCGTCTCTCATTCGTCTCATGTGATTGATACATCCAGTCAAGAAAGCACACAACATCAGCAATACATAGACCAGAACAATGCTGCCATGGACTTAATCAATAGCATCACAGGTGCTGATGAGGAGGGTCGGGCTCGCCAACGGGCTCTTACATTTGCCGCCAGGAGGTAGTAATTGATTCTGTGATTGTGTTATCTGCTTGCATTTTTTTCAACATATGTAACCACATGTGCTCTCCATGAATGGTACAGAGTAATAATTTCTAATAATCTGCTAATGCAACTAGGTCTCATTGTCTCATGATTTATTGCAAGGTAGACTAGCTAAGTAGTTGATTATGGTGGTAACAAAGCCTATTGAGCATTTTTCACACTGAGGAATATTTTTGTGGATGACTTTGATCTATTGTTCAAGTGGTTGATGGCTCTCAAATTCCACCCAAAGATAGTGGAACTCTTCTTATGGCCGGTGGCCTATTTAAAGCATGAACAAATAAGTGATTGTTAGTGGTGATATGTACCTTGGAGGTTTGATCTGAACCTTAGAGTTCAATGTAGCTGTTTCAAGGTACTATTGAGAGATAAATTGGTTATAAAAGTTTGCAATGGCCAGATTTACTTACAGGTCCCCGAGCATATTTACCGTTGAGCTGTCTTTTTGTGTTTCTTTGATACTCTCATTGATTAAAATTCATGAGCTATGTAGAGATAAATTGACTGGATCTGGCATTGAACATTGTTCAGTCTTGATTCCTGATCCGCGCTTTGACTGTACTCTCCAAGGGACAACCTTCTTTTGCCTTCGTGCTTGAACTTTGAATGTGTGCTGTATTTCTGTTAGGTTTCCTTCAGCTTGTATTACTATTAGTTTTGTAAAACTGCTTTTCTTCAAGTTCATTATGTAATGTCTTTTGAACTGTGATGCCAATAGCTAAAGATATATGTTTTATACACGCCTCTTGCTTTTATTGTGCAGATATGCTAGTGCAATAGAGAGAAACCCAGAAGATTATGATTCGCTGTACAATTGGGCTCTGGTGCTTCAGGTCTGGTGTCATGAACTTAATTATTGTCTTCAGACCATTTGTGGTACTTTATGTTTGAAGTGCTTGGCTATGCTTTACGATTTATCACAGAATTTTTCTTGTAAGAGATTTAATTTATTCTCAAGAGTTTCTTTGGATTAAAATACAATCTTTTGCATCTCATCACTCAACCATCCTCAGATGTTGCATGTTTAATGCAACCGTATGTGTTTTCCACTGGTTTCTAAACAGCCATTATCATGTTTTCTGTTTGAGACTACTCTTTATTGATATTGGGTAAAGTTTCCTTTTTTGTTTGCATCAAGATGTCATAGTTTCTTTTTGTTTCTTTCTAATAATGCTAGTTCTTGGCATAGTGCAATTGCCATGTATGTATGATTTTAACGTTGTATGCAGGAAAGTGCAGATAATGTTAGTCCGGAATCTAGTTCACCTTCAAAAGATGCCTTGCTTGAAGAAGCATGCCGAAAGTATGATGAGGCGACCACTCTTTGCCCTACACTTCATGATGTATGTACTCAGATCTCATATTGTGAAAATTTTGTGAAATGTATGATGAGCCTTAGTAAGTTGTACAAACAACCATGCTAATGTAGACTGTAGAGTACAAACTGCAGGAAAGATTTTGTAGGGTTTTTATTTTCAGAGTTGTACACCGATAAAAAGAACATTATGGATCATATGATTGTCTGTGAAATGTGGCTCTGGCGCATTAGAAGAGAGTCCAACCTTTCAGCTTCATTTTCAGTTGTATTGATGTACTTTTGTGCTCCTTTTGTCCCAAATTGCTTGTCCATCCTAAAAGTCCAATTTTTCAGTGAGACAATAATTTAGTGCATTCCAATTCAATTAGGAAGGGAATTTTTCAATAACACCCCTCAAAAGATATTGAAATCCGTGTCACTTATTGGGGTAGTAGTTCGGTAACTATTGTTCCAAAGGATAATTTGGAAAGTGACTTTGATTGTATATGTAGAATTTCTGTCTATAAGTTGACCTAAAAATGGAAGTGGACAAGCAGAAAGAGAAAAAGTATGTGGCTGAAGACAGTAATTTTGCTAGGATTTAGAAAAATGCATTTGTATGATCGGTCTATCTGGGATGTCAATGAATATCTATTTAAAACAAACTTCCTGGCAGGCTAACTTGACGTCATGTTCGAGATTTCATAAATCCTCCTATAGTGGTTTGGAAAATGAAGTTATGCCATGTTACATATCTTCTTTTTATTGTCTTTATAACCAGGCTTATTATAATTGGGCCATAGCAATATCTGATCGGGCAAAAATGCGTGGCCGTACAAAGGAGGCTGAAGAACTATGGAAGCAGGTTTTACCTTTTACCTTTTACTTTCTACATTTTTATGTTGTTATGACTGGTGTTCCTCAATACTGTTTTCTCTCTCTTGCCCTTTCTTTTTCCATGATTATGGCTGTTAATTAATTGTTGCACATAGTATCTTTCAAAATATTATTTGAGCAGTGTTTTTCGAGTTGAATTTTTGGTCTTTCAAAAACTGAAAGTGCTAGAACTTCCTGGTAATGCGAAAAAACAACTGAAATGTAGAAACATTAGGCATGGTCAACACATTTGGAAAGTCACAAAGAAAAAAAGATTTTAAAATATTTATGGGCAGTGTGATGAATGGTATTCTCATTCAAATTAGAACTAGTACCTATTCTATCATCAATAGTTCATGGCATCAGATGGTAATGTGTTTCTAAATCTTTCACTTTGCAGGCAACAAGAAACTATGAAAAAGCAGTTCAACTTAACTGGAACAGTCCCCAGGCAAGTCTTTAAGAAACTCTGAATTCAATCTGTTTGTTACATTTGAAATCCAGACCCTAATATCTTATCACATTTGCCTTTCAGCCTTTCTTATTGTTCTTCTCTTGTGATTTGTTCTTGTGAGCTTCTGGATGATTTCCTTGAAATGTTGTTTTAACTTTTTGGTAATAACTTCATGGTAAATGTTTTCCAGGCTCTCAATAATT
The DNA here is from genome assembly GCA_022606695.1 of Vaccinium macrocarpon. NCBI lineage: Eukaryota > Viridiplantae > Streptophyta > Magnoliopsida > Ericales > Ericaceae > Vaccinium > Vaccinium macrocarpon. The sequence goes on along the minus strand of CM040177.1, from coordinate 37,570,520 downwards.
GGGGACTGGCTCTGCAGGTACTTTTTCTAACTAAACTTGCCTACAAAATCAAATTAGTTCACCACTCAACATTATTTTCTGTTTTCAGCGTAGTAAGAAAAGCTTTGTTTTCCAAATTGATATGTTTGCGCTGGAGCTTTCGTTTATATTTATGCTATAAATATGCATTTCAGGAACTGAGTGCGATTGTTCCTGTGCGGGAAAAGCAAACAATTGTGAAAACCGCAATTAGCAAGGTACTAAATTTAAGTATGTTGGGACTGGAAGGTTGTTTGGATGTGTAAATAAATATGGATTCATGTTTTGCCCAAATTTTGCCAGCAAGATCTATGTTTTAGGCTTTTTGATACCTTTTTCTGTGTTGTAATGCAGTTTCGTGCAGCAATACAGCTACAATTTGATTTCCATAGAGCCATTTACAACCTGGGGACTGTTCTGGTAGCATTACCTTCTAACTATGACAACGTGTTGTATTGGAGCATCGATTTTGTTGGGAAATGTGAAATAGAGCTTGATCCTGTTTTATTTACCACATTTGTAGTATGGACTAGCTGAGGACACTTCAAGAACTGGGGGATCTGTCAATGCGAAAGAGGTTTCCCCTGATGAGTTATACAGCCAATCAGCTATCTATATTGCTGCGGCACATGCGTTGAAACCAACTTACTCGGTAAGTGCCTCGTCCCTTTTCAATCATTTCAGTTATCACTTGGTCCATGGATTTGTTTTGGTCTGGCTCACGAACACCTCTTTCATGCTGGGTTAAGAAAAAGGATTTTCTTCCAGCGATGTGGGGCATGCATAATTTGTCCTCATTATCTGGATATACCTGGTTTAGTCCATCCATAGCCAACGTGCGCTCACACACAAGCAAAATTAATAATAAATGTGAGCACTTCAGAGATTTGGAAGACAGAAGGGAAAATTATAAAAACTGCATCTTTTAGTTGTTTCTGACTTCCTAATTCCTATGAATTCAAGAATATGTCAATTCTTTATTTCTGCCGAGTGATAAATCTTTCCTCTTGTCATGTCAATTATTTACAGGTTTACACTAGTGCCCTGAAGCTTGTGCGCTCCATGGTCAGTATTATTGTGCTCAACAAACTATATATTCAAATTATGCTCTCTTATTTACCAGTTTGTGTGTTTAATAGGACTGAGATTTTAATAAATGCCTTGGTTGGATGATGGAGGCCATCTTGGTATCCATTGTTCTTTTCATTGCTTCCTTTGTTTTAGGATATTATTTCTTCGTAGTAGAGAGATTGAATAGTGTCATTGCTCCAGTAGTCCAAGTCCTTACCTGAAGTTACTTCGTAAACTTCTGCTCCTTTTTCCACGTGAAAGTCTCCATAGTCGAGAAACAACTATGTTTACACAATGACTTGGACCTCCTCCCCTTGGATTGAATGTGAAGCATTTATATTCGATCAAGCTTCAGTCCCTCACTCTTCCTGGACAACTCTCATTCTCCCAATATAGTTTGTTATATGAAAATGTGCCATTTCTGTATAGGAAGCTTGCACTCTTGTTCGTTCTTTTTCTAGTTACTAGTAAACAGGCCGCATGCAATGCAAGCACGGTCGTGCCCTATACAAGCATATATTGGCATTTAGCATTGTTAGTGCTTTTTAATTTAATTGTAATGCATGTAGGGAACGGCAATATCCTGTGAGCAAAATGAAACTTGAGCAGAGGAATATAAAATCATACTTATGACCTTATTGGAGAAATGCTGATTAGCTGATCACCTTTAGCAATTAAAATTATTATGTCATTTTGTAAAAAAAAAAAAACAAGACCGAGAGTAATGTTACAAAAGGGGAATTCAAGAGAAGGACTGACTTTCTTTCCATAAAATCTTTTTTTGGGTAACCAAAGTTTTTGTGAGTGTGTACCATAAACTTCAATTAAATTGAAGAAAACAAAGTATCTCAATTACACATGTTTATTCCAGCTGTTTAATAATAAAGAAATTGAATAGGATTGGAACAAGAGAGAAACAGAGGAGGAGATACAGACAGCTAATCAAGAATTTAATTCTATTCACATAATTTAAAAGAATGTGAACATTATCCTCCCTTTTATTGATTGAAATGGTGTAGGTCCCATCAAGCAAAGTCAGCCTTACCGAAAAGTTTGAAATGGTGTAGGTCCCATCAAGTAATGTCATCCTTACCGAAAAGTGTATTACAAGGGTGGGACCTACATCATTTCAGCCAATAAGAGGGAAGTTAATGTTCATCTCTTTTAAAGGGAATCAGGGGTGGAGGGAGGGAACTCACTACACGCGTGTAGTGAGCTCCCTTGGCCTTTTGAGTTCTGATCGGCTACCCACGGTCTGGATAAATTGGGGTTAAATTGGAAATTGATATTGGCACTCCTCATTTTGATAATGGCACTCCCTCTTCTTTTTTTTGTCTCTGGTAGTTGAAGTTACTAAAGCACCTTGTAATTATGAAAGCTAGAGAGAAATGTAATTATAAAGTGCAAGGGTGGTTAAGTAACTTCATCTAATAGAGAGGAAAAAAAAGAAAGAAAGGGGAGTGCCAATATCAAAATGGAGAGTGCCACTATCAATTTCCTAAATTAAATGTAAAAATCTTTTCTAAAATGTAAGATAATCCGGACTGTTGGGCCGAGTGAGTCCCCTCACTATAGATAGAACCCCGGATCCCTTTAAAGGTGAGGGAACAAGATCACACTCGCCAAACACTCATTACGTGGGACCAGAAGTTTTATGTACTGATGATGTCCTTGGTTTCTGATATAGGCTTTGAAACACGTACTACCTTTTTATACTCAAAGCGCGAAGCTTTAATAAGGGCAAAATGGTAAATGAAGCGCAAAGTTAATATTCGTCTTTTGATGAAAATGAAGGACGAAAACACTGTAGCTTTGCACTTACACTTTATATATATGGAGGTTTATATTACGTCCAGAATTATGACATAGAGCATGCTGCTAGATAGGATTAGTGTTCTTCATTAATTCTAATTGGTTTTCTTTCTTGACAGCTGCCTTTACCCTATCTAAAGGTCGGATATCTAACTGCACCACCTGCAGGAAGTCAAGTTGCGCCTCACAGTGATTGGAAACGTACAGAATTCGTCCTGAATCAAGAAGGGCTTTACCAGGTAGAACTTTGTATTGTCAAGTAGAGTAGAAAAGATACTATCAAAAGGAATTGTCATAGAGTAGTTTCTCCTTTGTTTGCCTCCATGCTGAAAATGTTGAATCCTTTCTGCAATGACTTTTTGGTTTCCATGCTGTAATTTAGTCTTCTAGCTCTTTTTCAATAATGTCCAAATAATGATCTGAAACTTTGCAATGGAAGTGTTGGAGCTCTAGAATTGAAAAGTTTATTTTTTCTTTTGCTGGTAAATGATTTAAGTTTGACAGAAAAAGAAAACATGTAATTGAACAAGGGGAAATCCTCCATCACAAAGCATACAAGGGAAGTGAATATTCAGAGACACGCACACCACATCCCATATGCTTTTCGACCATAATGATAAAAATATTCCGCAGGAACAACAATTAGCTTATAGTATCCAATGGTCTACCAAAGATCTAAACACTTGGATCTTTTAATGCAGGTTCACAAAGTTGAGCAAAAAGAGATGTCGCCTAACCTGTATGGAAGAGAGTCTATGAGTGCTAATAAACCAGTTGTTAAAGTTGATATTCCTGATATCGTCTCTGTCTCAGCATGTGCTGATCTGACATTACCACCAGGTGCAGGCCTCTGTATTGATACAACTCATGGGCCAGTTTTCTTGGTAAGCATCCTCTTCCCCTTCTCCCACTGGTTTGTCTTGCCTCCTCTGCAGAGATAGTTTTGGACTTTTAGTAGTAAATTGGTTTTATTATCCACACAACGGTTATTTTTCATTTGAGTTCTGCCCAGAACCCAAGGTACAGGAAAAATGTCCTAGTGAGTAGTGATATCGAACCTAAAATCTGCAGATCAACCCAGATATGTCACGGTTACACGATGTTATACTCCTTGCCATTCTCATTAATATACATACCAAAAGATGGCATGTAAAGTTTTGAAGTTTCCATTGTCCAACTGCAAGATGTGTAGTGTGTAGTTTGTGAAGAGTTGTTTGCATTCTGTTTGGTTGAGTAAGTTTGTCAGTGGATCTGGATAACTGCATTAATCTTAGGGTTGAAAGACAAGGATTCTCATTTTATATATTTTTTTTCCTCCCCTTATGGGAACTGAAAATTTATGGTCATTGATGCCTCAGGTTGCTGATTCGTGGGAATCCTTGGATGGATGGCTTGATGCAATCCGTCTAGTCTATACAATTTTTGCACGAGGGAAGAGTGATGTTCTGGCAGGTATAATAGCCGGATAGTTCCTTCTGTACGATGTATTATATTTGCCTATGGCAATGTTTTTGTAGGATGAACGTTCCTTGTTCTATAGATACTCAAATTCATTGATCATATCCAATCTTTGTGTTGCATCGGCGGTAGTCAAACATCTTTCGATGTATGGGTTTGGTTTTCCAGACCGAGTATGCTGTTTGTTGATCTGATATGGCCCGCACTCTTACAAAAGCTGAAGAATTTTCAGTTGTTGGTCTGTGTTGTAATGTACTCATGTGCGAGAATTAGATAGGAACATTTTCATGTTTGTTCACTCGTAAATGACTGCGCGTTGAATAATATTCTGACATGGATGCACGAGATTTTACCAACGAAAACGTGAACAAGTAGAACTTACTAACGGCATAAGTTCTCCAATTATTTCGTGTTTCTCTGTTGAAGGGACCACTGAATATTCGCTCGTTAAAGCAAGGCAATTCCCATTCCCAGATCAACATAAATGAAATGGTTGGAACAAAGAAACATTAATTATTATTTCCAATGTGGCACATAGATAAAGACAGCTACCACGGACCAATCAATCTTTTAAGTTAGACGCTCCCATAATCCAAAAGACGGTCTAGCATGGTTATCTTTCCAATGGTGCTTATCGAGTAATCCTATGACGGAGGAAATTTGTACTACTGAACATGAGGTATGAAAAACTCTGGTAGGATGAACATAACTTTGGTAGGATGAACGAAATGAGCCCGGAATTTTCTTATTGATGACCTCAAGTCTCAAGATCCCTGCAATAGCCCAATTGGGAAAAAATGGACCTTGCAATGTATGGATTATTTTAAGTAACCTCAACCATCCAGCAACGGTAGATGCAGATGTTTACCGATTTCGACGAAAACATTTCGTGGACGTGGGTCTAAGAAGACAAGAATTTCATGCACATTGGAGGTTTTATTTTCGCCAGAGCAAGAACCGATGCTGGAAGTGTCCACAGACCTTCCCCACATATCAAACCAGAGGCAACCACTGGAACCATAACCTCTGCCTTCTTAGGATTAAGTTTGTGCCACACAAACACAATCAAGCTCCCCACGCACAAATCGATCGCGAAATATGCCCCAACCAGAAAGGGCACAGCCATAGCCATTGGTAACGGCAGCCACTTCCCGACCTTGGGAGGAGAAAGGTCCTTCACCAGGTTAATGCCCACTGCAAAGGAGAAGAACCCATAGCAGAGTTGCAAACAATGGCGAGGCAGCACCGAGAACCCTTGAACTCCTAGAATGGCTAGATTTCGATAGATCACTGCATAAGGAGCCTTGTACTCTCCATCTGGGTTTCCAATGTCGAAAGCCTTGTAGAATAGAAAGAAGCTGAGAGGAGACACGACGCAGCCTATGGCCGTGCCAATCGACTGGCCCAGTAGCATTGCTCTCGGGGACGTCATAGTCAGATGCCCAGTCTTCATATCTTGCATTAAAAGGCAAGAAACGTTGATAACCGATTTTAGGAGGCCACATCCAGCGAGCCCTGCCACTACGCCGTGTTCTCTCCCGGCTAGAGCTGCCAGCGCAAAGAGGCCAACCTTGCCGTAGTTATAGGCCATGTTTATATCGGTAAGACCGGCTCCGTAAGCATTACAGAACGCTAACGAGGGAGCAAAAATGTAGGCTACGATCACATAGTACCATTTAACCTCAGGGAATATGAAGGGGATTGCAATGACTGAGATCAAAGAGAAGAAAATGTATCCACTGGCTCCTACCCACATGGGGATGCCCTCCCTTATGAAGAATTCATTTTTCTTTAGATCGTCTAGTGCTTTGTTTTGGTTCCCCACAGCTGCAGCCAAGAAGATGAAATTAAAAAAAAGATACAAAAGATAGGAAACTTCTGAAGGCCTCTGGTTCTACAAGTGTTACCTAAGTTGAGGTTCCTTTGATTCAATCTGCCTTGGATACTTAAGAATGTGATACCAAGGATCTTGATAAAGTTGTAAAGCCCATCACCCAAAAGGAGAGCAATAGCAAGGAAGACCTGCCAAGGAATCATTATTAGATCACCCAAGAATTGTAAGGGGTAAATGGACATTTGATTAATTTGCCGAAAATGCATCGGAACAAGTATACAAATAAATTCAAGTACACAGCACTTGAATCTCTTCAGTTCTTTTGAAGTACGGTTACGTGGTGCTCCAGAACACTTTACACCACACAACTCGTAGTTTATGAACTCTACATAAATGTGGGGTGTTGGAAACATCTGGACACTTGGTTGCGATCGGGGACGGCTGAATAGTTACTCAAGAGAGAGAGAGAGAGAGAGAGACCTTGTAGCCATTCAAGCTCTTCATGCTGGATTCAGGCAAATTGGCAGGGAACCATACTCCTTGGAGGTTACCCAGAAGAGGCCACATGACACCCCATGAAAGTATAGCTCCAAGAAGTGTTGATATGTTGACAATGTAGGGACATATCATTCCAGTCCCCACATAAGTCATGCTAAAATCGAAGTAGAATCTGCGCAAAAATCACAAAGAATTCATTTCCGTTAATGATCAATCACAAGTCCTAGTTTAAAGAAACCAAAAAACAGAAGACGAGCTCAGGTCTTTTGTTTTTTGGTTTCTTTAAATTGGGACTAAAGAAACCAAAAACCAGAAGACGTGCTCATAAAATGATTAAATACATACGTATTCTTCCATGCCTTCAACCCAAAAGTAGGGAACTGCGAAAACCCGCAGCCCTCCCCTGTTCCAGAATAGAACCATTGGAAGAAACCCCACAAGAAAGAAAATGAAAAACACTTGATGAACCCACGCACTTGCTTTCTGCAAAATTGTCATAAAATCATCTGGTCTTAGGCATTCAGAAACATTTAACAAATGTCACAGCTGCAAGAGAAAATTATGCCAAAAAAGAGCTCAAATTCTCCATATCCAAATTTTTCTGTACTGATTTTCCATTGCACTTTCGGTGATTGGATTACATGAGAATCCTCTTATTCATAAGATTCTCATGTTATTCACTAGTCGAAAATGCACGGGAATAACGGTACATACAAACTCGGGTACATAAGATTTGATTGGATGGAATTTAGAAATGCAAAAACAAGGTAGGTAAGGAAGTGTAGGGTAGGGTAGGAAGGGTACCTAGCCATCTTCTCCCCCTGATTATGAAATCCATTGATGAGAACAGCAGTTGCCATGCCACTTGGAAACGTTAATTTGTAGTCTATTATTAAAATCTGCGTACCAAAATTTCATCTCCATGAGAAACTATAGTCTATACAATCACTTGAAAATATCTGCCCATTATAGGCCAAAAGGTTGCCTTACCCACCCATACTCTATATTAACCAAAATACCCACATGCCTGTTATGGTCAAAATAGCATTAACGATCCGAACAGTTGTTTGATTGATTCCATTCCAGTATGTGGATCAAATTTGTCCTTCGAGTTTTTTAAAATACACCTAATTCAATCAGACACTTCATCTTTTTACCTGAATAATCTATACAGTATCATTTACAACATAAGCATTCAAATCATTGAAGTAAGGGTAAGGTGGACCTAACAGCTTCATTTGCACGGCGATAAAAAAAAATAATAATAAAAAAAGGAAAAACAGCTTCATTTGCATAATACAGTTCTTATGCAGAGAAGCTGTTTCCAAATCCGAATTTGCATAAGAAGTTGTATCCAAATCTGAATTTGTTGTGAATCGGATACAATAGAAACTCAACCTGACATATTCATGCAAGATAGTCTAATTGGAGACAAGAAAGAGTTATTGAAACTCCATTTTAGGAAACCGAAAAAAGGAAAACAGACGTGTAAATGGAAAAGGAAAATTGAACTATATTAGATCCCTGAAACACGTATATTGCAGACGTCCTCCATTAATGTATATGAGTTACTTTCTACGTACAAGTTTATGTGTATATAGCATTGCTCATCAACTTCATATATACTCACCTTCCTCAGAGGAATCAAGACAAAGAGACCAACGAAACAAACAACGAATAGGAAGCCGACCATCCAACCCATTGCAGGCTCCTTGTAGCTCTCTGCAGAATTTCCTATGTTGCCCACCCCTGTCAGCTCATATGTCTTCTTGTTTAATCCCAGCAGATAAGAGCCAAACCCCCCTAAGAAAACACAAAAATCAGTACATGTCAAAACAGAAACAAAAATCTGAAACAAAAACAGAAAAGAAAAAAAATGCCTCAAACCTCCAACAGCAATGCCATAACAAGCAACAGAACAAGTCTGAATCATGGTATTCTCCTGCCTAGTGAATGGAACAGTCGAGATTCCAATTTTCTCAAGCAATTTTGTCCAAGTACGTATGAACATGAACGCGAGTAGAGCAGCAGAGACATTCAGATTTGGAGTAAGCCCAGTTGTAAGGTTCAACTTCATTGCTATGATGCTGTAAATGGCTCCAATCACAGCGCTTGCAATGACTCCCCTCACTGTTACTTGCTTTGTCCATGGTGGAATTCTCTTTGAAGACTCCGAGAACTCGTCGTTTATCTGATCTTCTGTGTCCTCTATCTCCCTCTTTTGATGGTCATTTGGTTCCACTTCTAAGTTCATGGCTCCTGGTGTTGTCTGCATCATCTAATTGTTTGATAAAACAAGAATTTCTGATTAGTCAGTACATTGAGCTAGATAGCGAGTTATAGAATTAAAGAAAAGAAAAAAACACTCTGAATTTGACAGAAAAACTATATAATAAATAGAAAATTTGATATATCATTGGATGGGCTGACCTTTGCTTAACTTGTAACCTGTTTTCCCCCTCACCAGTGGTGGATTGGTTGGAGTTTGTTGATCTTATCAAGGAATCCAACTGAAACACTTCAAGAGTGGCAGCAAAGAAATTCTTTTCAAGTACTAGTTTGAAAGAACACTGCATAACACACTCCATATATAGACACATGTACGTATAACCATATATAAATAATACATATAATGGGTCATATGATATGCAATAATGTAATGCATCACTTTCAACGAATTATCTCAATCTCAAGTGGCTTGTCATACCTATCTCATGGTTGACCCAACAACGCTACATACCCATAAAGCCCACTCACTAAAGTAACCTGAATTCAACTTACCCTCAAAAAGAAATAAAAACTAAATAAGAATTCACACTATATGGATCAGATTCAATATGAATGTAGTTTTTTTTTCCCCCCCTTCATTTCTAAACGAGAGGATGTTAATATGTTAGTGAGTTAGATTATTACAAGGGCCGATTGCAACTGCATCAGCTCAAATCTGCTACCTCACTCTCAAGACTCAAACCCAAAGGGAAAGACCACTGAGCCACAGCCCGAGGTCGAATATGAGTGTAATTCGCACCACACCAAAGTGTAATCATGACACCTTATTCCTAAATTCATTCTAATATTTCTTATTTCTTTGGTAACTTTGTATTAGACTCGCGGCAAAAAAACCAACCGTCCAATTAAACTGGGCAAATTCCTGTATGCCCGATAAAGGAATTGATAGCACATGGGTAGGAGTTGAGCCCTAGACCAAAGGCTTCCCGAGGTCCCTGATTGCTATAATCTCTATTACGCCAGCCCTTTTGGATTAAATTCTTGATATTACTTTTTTCGGATACTTTTTCTTGAGTAGATAGCATTGTGATCTTTTTGACCTCTCAACCATTTTTCTTCCCATCCTTTTCTCCTAACAAAGGTGGTGAGGAGATTCTTCCTCCACTATTAAGTGATGATGTGTGTGGTTTAAACTCTATCTCAAGAAGATTTAGCATAAGTAGCCGATCAGAAAAGAAAGAAGATTTAGCAGAAGAAGATGAAAAGGATGGATGGAGAACGTTCATTAATTGATGGACATTGTTTCCTGTTTATTGGCTGAGAAATTAAAGGTCAAAGAGATTCTCTCTGTTCTTTGTTGGTGTAATTGGCACAATTAGGCTGAGTTCCACTATCGTTGAAATGCTATTTTCGGTCTTTTAGCCAGTTGTCTATAGCGGGAAGACTAGTCATTCCTCTCGCGTACATCACATAATACCGTTTAGTGGCAACTACACCCACGTTTAATGTTATTGTTAGTAGAAACTTATATATCACACTGGCTTGTGATGGGGATTTCTCATTGAATTCATGATTAAAGTAACTGATTAAGCTGATCTAACTTCTGATAATGGAAATATCTTTCAAAGAGCCGCACTGGAGGAAAATAATATCTGAAGCCTCCAATAATTATTTACAAGAGGTATGAGTGACACCTGTTCAGAGTTAAGGGAATCAATCTCTTTAGAAAACTCAAAAATTCAAAGGAAAAGACCGTTCGTATTAGTTCCAAAAGTCTGATGTAATCATTGGGCACTAGATAGTGCACCGAAAAGAAAACATGTTTGATTTTTTGAATTGAGACAAATGTAGCAATTTTGTATATTTTCAAGAGGTGCAGGAAACAATATACAAGAACATGCAAGTTTTATTTATTCAAAGTTATATTTTTATATGAGATATTTTGTTTTATATTTTTTTTATATGAATTCAAAGTTATAAACCCGTATTTCCTGTAACCAGAGAACTACAAACTGAAACTTTTTTTTTTTTTTTTTGATAAGCTACAAATCGAAAAAGTTATTACCAAACAGACCTGTTAACCAGTACCACTACATTTAAACATAAAACAGTGGTCTAAGTTTGACAATTAAAAATTATAATTGAGTATTAAATTTTACCACTTGACTATCATGGATTGTGTGCTAGGTGCCTAAGTACTCCATTACCCACCTGTGCCACCACCGTTTAGGATTTGTTTTAACCCCAACAGCAAGCTCCACGTTTTAACAGGGATGAGTTGTAAATCCAGTCATGTTAAGTTTGAAAATTGCAATTGTTGGGTCAGGCCTCAAGAGTTTATCTTGTGAATTACTTAGGCCCGGTATGGATGAGAAGAGGAGTTCCTGCCATGCACATTGTGTGCTGCAGGGCATCCGGCATTCCATTGCAAAAAAATTGGAGTCTAATCAATGGACAACCATTACTTGGATTAAATCTGAGCCGTGTATTTTTGCAATGGACGGCTGGATCCCCGTACCACGCAGTGTTGTGCACGATGTGCACAGTAAGGACCCCCCCTCCGTGTCGATGACTCGTCTCAAAAAGGACCGAGGTGGGAATCTAGTCAAGATACGCACAAGCTGATTCAAACACTCTTGACCACCATTTTTTTTTTTGACGTAACAAACGAAATTAAGGTCCTTTTGAAAAGTGAAATGGGGTCCCCCAACATGTAATAAGGTCCATATATATTGGATAGGAACGTGCAATACTATACCCTATGATTTGAGGGTTAGTGTCGTTTAATGATAGAAAAATGGGGCAAAAATAAAAAGTGGCCAGGGAATCAAATTGAGGGGTGGACTTAGTGGCCTTAAGCTTCAAAATCAGTGATTCTATTTTGACAAAAACTGCATGCCCAAAGTTGCAACCACCCTTGTCAAACCCATGACGCATTATTGTTCCAACTTGATCATCAATTACATAGTACTCAACAAGTTTGAAAATTGAAATTGTTAATTTCAACCTACTTATATTTCAGACTCGATTAAGTTATAATTAACAATTTTCAAATAAGTCGAAACCTTTATTGATGACGTCTTATTCTGGCAAACACTTTACGTGTTTATTTTTAAAACATTATTGAAATAATCATATTCCACAATTACATCGATTGCTAAAAATAAACACGTAAGAGCATGCACTAGTCCAACCGTATGGCTTCAAATATTCAATTAAATTGATTTTCTACATAAATAATCTACTCAACATTTCCGAAAAAATTGAATGGTGTCAATCCCAAATATAAATTATAGAGCACCCGCAATTGGCGTCACTATACAGTGTAATGACTTGGGATGTCACTACAGAGACTCCAAATCCGTATGGTATAACAATCTTCTAGATTCTCGCGGTAATCTAGAATTGATTCACTTGTTTTTGTCTACAATTTAATCCTTCTATACTGATGAGTTCCCTAAAGGTCCCACTAACAATCCGGGGTGAACTCATGATGGAATAACAGCACATATTCTGCACTCATCAACTCTATTTTTATTTTGAGGACATAAATTAGCCCTTATACCATGCTCATGAGTTAGCAAATAATTGAACACCCATGACTAAAATACTAGTAGTTTTGTCTTGCTTATTTTTCTTCAGTAAACTTTTTAGCTTCCAGTCAACATTTCTTTGGAGCGATAAAAAAATGTCAAAAAAGATATCAACACGAAAATTTGGAATAAAATTAAATAAATTAATGATTGTAGTGGTTAAATTTTTTTTCATAATTTTTTCTTCATTGTATAGTTAATTCTTATCATCGAGACACATTATGCGGAGGATAATATGCATGTAATAACAAATAAAGTCGGATATCAAGTATGATTTTCTTAAATATCGATACATTTTTTTACACATTTGCTTCCGTCCTTAGGTTAGCATTTTCCATAAATAAATTTGGTTATGTTAAATGTATGAGTATGTGGAAGTGGGTATATCTCTCTTGGAAGAACTTGATTGAGAATAGAACAAAATTGGTTGGTTGGAAATAATGACTACTACTGACAGAGCTACATCTCGAAAGTGAAATGCTAAATTTTTCTCAATCTTGGAATATTATTAGGGTACTAGCTCACAAAGAGAAAAGATAACTATAACGACTGGACCTTATACAAATTCCAGATTTTGGGCTCCACATTCCATAAAAAAAATTGCTGTCTGATCAAATCAAGTTATTTGATGCATAAGTTGATGGCTATCTGTGGATTGGAATAATCTTCGATCTGATGGCTCACAAGAACACCACAGATGTGGCTCACATTGTAAGCCTAGTATTTGGTCCACAATCCAGCACTATATTTGAAGTGTGAAACCTTTTCCTGAAAAAACTTTGTCCGATCCTCAAGAACTTTGCATATGTAAATTGTGCATTCTATCAAAATTTACAAATTCGGTTTGTGACATTATACAATTGCGAGGAAAGATTAGAACATGAGATATGCAGCAATTTGTCTTGGCAAGAAAAAATTATATTTTTTGAATAACGGTTAGCCTTTGTTTGAAATTTTTTAGGTGTATGTCCTCTCCTCAAAATAAATCGGAAAACCAAAAAAAGAAGAAAAAAAAAACCCATAAAAAATACATAAGAATTCAAAACTTGAGAAGGATCCAAGTAATTGGGTTTCATAATGATTGACGATAGTGACTGCATATACATGTTGGGAATCCACCCCGTGTGGGCCTTGGGCTTAGGCCCGGTTGGGAGGGGGTCCAGGGTTTATTTGATGTATTATATAAGTTCTTTATAGCCTTGTATTGTTTTGTGTGACAAAACTAAGAGAGAGGCAGAGAGTTGTGAGAGATACACGAGTGAATGGTGAGTTTCATCTATTGTGAGAGTGCGAGTGTGAGTGTGTAAACACAATAGACACGGATAATTCTCCGGATTATAGTGAAACCTCCCCTCCCCGTGGACGTAGGTCTGATTGGCCGAACCACGTATATCTCTGTGTTGCTTGCTTTTGATTTACTGCTTTATGTTGCGAGTGGTGCGTGCGTTGGGCTTAACAAACCTTGGAAATTAAACTTTCTTTTATTTTCTTTTCCAAAATTTAGGATCACATCTGTCGATATTTTTGTTTCGTTGTAGCCCCAGCAGATGAAACTGGTGAATAGATGCTTTGAAAATTTATTTAGACAAGTCCAACACCTAAAATGTAGTGTACCATGCTACTTGATCGTTGTCCAATGCTTGTAGTGGGAATATGGGGTTTTTCTTGTCAACATATATGATATCAAATTTTCATTGAAAAAAAAAAAAGAAAAAAGAAACAGCATAACAATATATTATAGAGGACATTATCGCTCCATAGAGAATCTAATAACCAATCAAGAGGTTTAACTTCTCAAGTATGCATACTAGAACCTCACAAATCCGGAATTGTCATACCTACAAATAAAAAATAAAATTACAAACCTAAACCACCTTATAGAGACAGATTGTTCATTTATTACATCTGGAGAACAAAGATTGTTCCTTTATTATATCTTCAAGAATAAAATAGAGACAGATTTGCATATTTCAATTGCTTAGTTACCTTTAACCTTTTAGATTTTAAAGATTGTTCCTTAATTCCTTTGTTATATCTTCGTTCCTTTATTATACCTGGAGCAATATTTTGTAATTTATACTCCTATTTGTAGTAACGGACCGGTTCCCCTCACACATAAAAAAACACAAAGTTTGACACTCTATCTCAGCCATTGAAGGCTGAGATTAGAAGTGGGGGTATAACACTTAATCCCTTAACTCTCACCCTCACCCAATCTCAGTCTCTCCCCAAGAACGTCGACTGCTCCTCTCTCTCCCTCCCTGCGCCGAACCACCCTCCACCTCCAACTTCGGCTGACGCCTCCGACCAGATCTCCGGCGAGTACAATCTCAATTCCCGGCATGTGCTCTCTCTCTCTCTCTCTCTCTCTCTCTCTCATGATTGTTCGCTCTAGTTTTTGGCATTATGGTGACTGTTTGGTCCTAGTTTCTGCTAGTTTGATTTTGTCCCGTCAAAAAATGCGAACAAACCTGTCATTTATTAAGTTCGTTTGAATCTTTGATTGGATGCTCTTTACCTGGTCATATGCTTATTAGTGCTTGGGTAATTTTCATCTTAGAATTCCAGTGTCTTTCCATTGGACCAAAATTACAGAGTTAAATGTAAAGAAAAGCACAAAGATGGGCAAAATTGTTGATTTGCAAAGCCCTAATTTTTTTTTACAATAGACCCAATTGTATTAGTTTTGAGTTTAGCGGGGTTTTTGTTGGCAATTTACTGTTTCAAATTAAAATATTACTAAACACAAATTGATACTAAATGATATTGAAATCAAAGCTATGAATGATCTATCCAAGAAGCTCTTAAATGTTTTTTCTCATGTGCCTTCAATCAACATTTGTCATGAAAAAGATGATTTACATTCTGATGGACCCTCTCAGATATTGCTTTTGGATCTGAACATGTCACAGACCAAGGGTAGGAAAAAAGACGTGAAGGGAAATGATGGTAGTATACACTCCGGAAGTTTGAAAAGTGGTATTGAATTGGCATTGAACAAGAAGAAAAAAAGTGTAACTTTTGCAAAAAAGTTGGGACATGATAAGAGAATTTGTCCTTCAAATCGGATGAGTAAAACTTACAAAGGTACATGAATTATCATTATACTAAGGACATAAATATTCGTAGTGTTTTCTAATTGTCAATTTTATTCCATAGGCTTGCAAGCGGAGACAGAATCTTCCGATAGTGACCAAGAGGAGAATTAATGAGCATAGGGTAGAAACATTGCAGTGACGTGTGTACATGGCATGAGGTTGGTTTAGTTGGCCCTTATCCCCCCTCCTTTATGTTCTTTAGTTTTAAGCACATACTAATACCATTTTCATAACTGTGTGCAGGATGCTTTTTGTTTAAGGGTTCGTTTTTAGGAAGGACATAGTAAAGGGGTCTTTACTTTAATAAGGACATCAACTTTTTCTTTAATCCTAAAAGTACAAATCACCTATACATTTCCAAAAATGCCCCCACTAGCTAATGAAAGTGCCTAAATCTCCAAACTTAATGAAAGTGCCTAAACTTAAATCCTATGGTACCCTATGAAAATGCCAAAGACCTTAGGGTACCCTATGGAAGTGCCTAAAACCCTAGGGTACCCTATGAAAGTGTCTAAACCACTAAAACCCTATAATTGGAAAGTGCACCCTAAACCTAAACGCTAGGGTACTCTATGAAAGTGCCTAAAATACTAGGGTACCCTATGAAAGTGCCTAAACAGCTAAAACCCTATAATGGAAAGCGCACCCTAAGTGCCTAAACCCAAAATGCCTAAACCACTATGCCCTACCCCAAAGAGCCTAAACTCCCTAAAATTGAACCCAAAATTAATAAGACAAATGGGAATTGACATGAATTGGGTCACTTTCAACGTCAGTTTCAAAGGGTCAACAAATATTACTATATTAGCAATTCAGTTGAAGTTCAAAAAAAAAAAAGCAATTCAGGTCCCTCACCAGCAAGTTTAGTGGCGTAGGAGACCTCAAAATTTTTCTATCAATGTATTGGAAGCATGAAAATAAATTAAGGTGAACTAAACACCATTTAAGGTCCTAAACTTGCCCTTTACACCAATTTTCTGTTTGTTTAAATATGGAGGAGATGTCCATCATATCTAGAGTAGTTCAGGGCTTCAAAGACAGACATCCACTTAGTTTTTTTTCCTATGGGTCTTTCATTAATATGGTTATTACTAAAGTATTATGAATTTTTGTGGGGAATTAAAATTATGCTTCAACAGTTTGAATGAAAGTATCTTGTTGCTTTTCATTTGTTTGGAATGAAAATACAATTTATGTTTCAGCAGTTTGAAATTGTATATGAAAAGTTATTGTTTATGTAAGTCCAATTTATACGTCTCTTGAGGAGTGATGTAAGGGCATTATTTTGGACCTATCTGATTGGAGGAGTATGTATATTGGAACCTTTACTTGAACTGATGTAAGAGTTCCAATTGGATTAAAACTCCCTTGGAATTCTTGTAACAATTGATGATAAAATATGGGTTTGCTTTCAAATTGCTCTATTGAAGCTTCAGTTGGTCCACCTTCATAGTAACTTGCACTATTAAAATGGATTTCTTGCACTGTTAAAATGGATTTCTCTCCTCAGCATCGGTTATCATCGGCTTGTGGGTGTTTGGATCAATCCCCTGTTTCATTCGTTTTTCATTACAAGCCTTTTAATCAAGAGTGGCTGCTGCCCATTAATTAGAGGCAGTTCGAAAGAGCAGCAGCCCATTTTTCTGTAAAAAGTTCTTTCGAACTAGAGACAGTATGTATCAAGAGCAGCATTTTTCTTTTCTTTTCTTGATCAAGAGCGGAGGAATACACCAAAATGGGCACTTGACACTTAACTCTTAAGTCTTAAGTGTGCAGGAATGTACCAATTCACATGTTACTCAGATTGACAAATGAAAAAAATAAAAATAAAAATAAAAAATTAGCATCTTCAAATTCAAGCCACAAATTAGTTAACTGAAAAAAAAATCTCTAGCCACAGCTGCGTCAAATTCACCCGTTTGGCATAGGCCAAATTGTCATCGTAGCGATATCAGGAATCTAAATGGGGCATTCCACAACCTTTGAGTATCACCAACAGTTTACAAAATGGTTGAGGCATATTGTCAACATGCGTTACTATGTTCTACCTTTGCATCAACTCTGATCGAGAATCACCAATCCAGTAAAAAAAACTTCAACTACACATACATAGCCATACAAGAAACTCCATCAAAATAAGCTATAAGAGGATGAAATAAATAAATAAAATATAGAGGCTATGATAACTAAAAGGTTACAGTAAACAAAGTTTTAGTTAAATGAGAAAATTGGTCGATGGTTGGGGCTGGAAACGAGAGACAAAGCTAATCGGGAGAAAGACAGAGAGTACCAGAGTAGGGGCTGGAATCTCCCGAGATGTGGTCTAACAAACTGGAGTTGAGGCTGTATAAGTTTTTGTCTGTTAGTGAAAGAGAGGCAGAGAGACTCAGGAGACAGAGTAAGCGCACATGTCGGAATTGAAGTTCTACTCGCCGGAGATCTGGTCGGCGGCGTCGGCCGAAATTGGAGGTGGAGGGTGGTTAGCGGCTTAGCGCAGGGAGGGAGAAAGAGGAGCAGTCGACGTTCTTGGGGAGAGAGTGAGATTGGGTGAGGGTGAGGGTTAAGGGATTAAGTGTTATACCCCAACTTCTAATCTTAGCCATTGGTTTCAATGGCTGAGATGGAGTGTCAAAATTTGTGTTTTTTTATGAGAAAATAATACACGACACATATCCCATTTTGAAAACCATGCTCTTGGGAAACTAGACTTCATAGGTTCTAAATGTATGTTGAGCAATCCATATATTTATCTACGGTAATTTCAGTATTCTAAAAATCGGCCGATTGTGGGCGACTAGGTCCAAGTCGGGGTCTCACCGAGTCGACTAGGGCCTAGTCGATTGATTTAGTCGCTGGCCGACTTAGTTGGGCTCTAGTCGGAGATTAGTCGCCGTAGTCGTCCAGTCCAAGAAAATTGGGAAAATCAGAAAATGTCGGAACAAATCGGGGCAAAAAAGAGAATATGTTAAGCTTTTGGGGACGAAATGTAATATTTTGGATGGGTTTATACCCTAACACCTCGTTTGGATGCCAGAGATGATTTGAGTGGATTTGTAATGAGGGTGGATTTGAAGGTGGATTTATAATGATGGTAGATTTGATAATGAGGGTGGTCCCACCTCATAATAAGGGTGGATTTGCTAGTGATGTGTTTGGATGTTATTTTGAGGAGGAGGATTAGGAAGGTGAATTTGGTAGGATAAGAGGTCAAATGACGTAATTGACCCTATTTTATTATTTGAATAAAGAAAATGGATTAATTTCTTAATAATTACAGTAAATACTTAATAAATACATAAAAAATCAAAAAATGCATAAAAAATACAAACAAATATTTAAACCATATTATATGGGGAACAAATTTCAGGTTCTAAAATTAATAAATTAATTAACAATTGGAAATTAGTTAAATTAACAAAAGATATTCTTTTTGTTATTTGAATGACGAGTAGGTTATATTTTCAACCACACTTGTATTTATTAGATATTAAAAATCTGCATAAATATGTTTATATTACTTGTGTTTTTTTTCTTTTCACATGAACTAGTATTTTACATATAAATTATTTAAACTATTGATTTGTGCACACAACCACACATGATTATTTTCCCATGTTCCTTGGTTATATCAACACTTTTCTTTGGTCTTCTCTTCAAAGTCCAAACGATGCCAAAAACAGATCTTCCTGAAAAATCCAGAAGCTCGGCGAATAAACCCATCAAGCGAGTTCCGACAAAAAAAACCCAGTAGTTCCGGCTATGTGTTAGGTACTGCAGCAGAGCAGCCAAATCAGGTGAGTTCCATTGACGTCTGGTGAGTTCCCTTGGTTGTTTCGTTCCGGTTTTAGCCGGAAAACTCCATTTTTTTCCGATTTCGAGTTCTAGATCTCACTTGGATTTGAAGGGGTAAATTAGTACAAAAAACTGACAAATCCTACCGGATTTGCTAACAACAGGGGTGAGGCTGTCGTTAACTAGTCCAGGTGCTCCCAGATTTGTACTCCAAACAGTGAAATTTTTTGATCAAATTCGGGGGGCGTTTTGGCATCCCAAATACCGGAGTAGAGTGGGCCCGGGATTATAAATCCGAGTGTTTGCCAAATCCGGGTGCCAAATCATGCATCCAAACAGGGTGTAAATCTCATCTTCTTACTTGATCGACTGCTATTATTGGTGAGTTGGCGACTGCTACAGTGCTTCTGCTGGTGAGTCGATCTTTTTCTTCTTCCTCAAACCAAGTCTCTTCTTCTTCTTCTTCTTCTTCCTCAGACTAGGTAAGCTCTCTCTCGATCTCTCATCCACCTTGCCTCTCTCTCCCCCCTTCTGCTCGTCTTTCTCCCCATGAATATCAGTCTCTGTTAAGGCTGAACAAAGGAACCGGAATAACCGAACCGGTGAACCGATTTTTTCCAGTTATTTAACATACCTCGCTTCGGTCCGGTTCACAAATATTTTATTTTCTGAAAACCGGTTCAATTCTCGATTCTTGAAATTTTTGAAACCGGTTCGAACATAACCGAACCGATTTTAATTATGCATAAATATATATATATATATATATATATATATATATATATATATATATATACACATATATAGAGTCTCCTTCCTATCCAAACCACAAATGCGGACCTACCGTCCGGACCTCACTTTTCGGACTAAATTTCAATGATCCGAATCGTTAGACGATTTTAAGAAAAACTGCTCCGATCAAGCCCTTCCGAGTATTTTTTTTTTTGCCAAATCTTCCCGAGGACCTTAAAAATACATTTTGAACACATCTAACGGTTTGGATCAGTTAAATTTATCCAAAAAATGTATGTCTAAAACTTAATAAGTTCATGAGTTGGACAAGTAGGAAGTTTTACACACACACACACACACACACACATATATATATATATGTACTTTTTTAATCATACTATATATAGATTTTTAAGTCTTACGACTCGTTGGATGCCTAGCCTTTGCAAGAATAAATACGGCCTTATTTAAGTTTCGGGCCCACTAAGCTATGAATCTGCCATTAAAAATCGCTAAGAAAAGTAAGTATTTATCACCCTGACTAAATATCACCCCTTCAGTGGTGTAGTTACTTACAGGCCCATATTTACGCACTCTAAAAAATCTAATTATCACCCCCCTTTTAATACCCCATCCCAATACCCTCCCCAAGACATTGACATGTGTTGTGTTTTCTTTTTTTATTATTTGAAAATGTACTAAAAAATTAGGAGTATTATTTACCCAAAAATAATAAAACATTAATTAGTTTTTATAATAAAATAATTATAAAACCCAAAAATCTCGTTAGTATACATTTTTTACCCAAAAAATTGTTAGTTTTGTGACATACTTTTTGAAAACTCCTAAAAGATGATCCGATTCAATAATTTTTATAATAAAAAGTAAACATATAAATTAATTTTTATAATAAAAAAATTAATATAAAAATTAATTACAATTAAATCTTATAGCTTAATTAGTTATTGAGTTTCAATAATAAATAAATTAATTATTAGATTTGCTTAATTAAAAAAACACATAACTAATACGAATATTCACACAAGGGTAAAAAAGTCTTTTGACAGTTTTTTACATCATCCACCCAAATTTAATCACCTTCTCACAAAATCATTCAAACCAAGTACTACTTAATCCCCTCCATAAATGTCACATCACTGTGGGACCACCCTCCATATATATTACCCTCTATTATCTTATACCCCTCCATATTTAATATCCTAAAACTAATCTGACATCCAATCGGGCCGTTAGCCTCCTCTCGTCCACAGACTCCACACCACAGCCGCCCCACCCAGAAGTTCTAACCCTAACCCACCCTTACCCAGTTACCCTACGGCGGCGGCGAGCCGGCGACTGACCTCTACGGCTCTCTCTCTCTCTCTCTCATCTTCATCGAGTTCGACTGTTCGAGATCTCTTCAAGGCTTCGAGCACTGTTCAAGATATCTTCGTCGACTGTTCGAGATCTCTTCGAGTTCGAGCACTGTTCGAGATCTCTGTAACTGTAAGTTCTATTTGAGAGCAATTTTCTTTTACCAATAGCAAGAAATACTTCTCTATAAGCATTTTTCCTTACCAAAGTGGGTCACAAAATGCAACCTGGTGGCTCTTTAGGTATTCCTAATTTCTGGTTTTGTTCTCTTTGTCAGGTTGAGGTTTATTCCTCTGAAATTTTTGATCTCTATGAAACTAATGTTTACTTTTTTTACTTCTTAAACTGCAATTCGTAGAATGGCCAAAGAAGAGAAGTGTGTAGGTTACAACAATCAGATCGAGTGGAGCATGGATGCTCCTTTTTGAAGGAACCCAGGATAAGAACTGAACCGATGGTGGAACCGAACCGAATTGGAAGAACCGAACCGGTTAGTAAAAAACCGGTTTCGGTTCTCTGTCCTTCACGAACTGGTTTTACTCGGTTCGGTCAAATTTCCTTCCGAACTAGACTGAACCGAACCGGTTACACTCCTAGTCTCTGTGTCTCTGTTTTTTGTTTTTTGTTTTTAAACTATTAGACCTCCTTTTTTTTTCAGTATATGAGAGTACTGTTAAAACTTAAAACTGCTTCTCTTTTTCTTTTTCTTTTTGTAACAGTGAAATAATAATTTTTTGGTGAAAAAACGTTACAAAAATCAATTGTTTTACTTAGTTTCCATGTTTTTATTTGATGATGCGCTACTTATGTTATTCAACTTAGTCAAATCTAGTCTTATGAAGGATGAAGGAGAATCTGACCCGACTAATCCCCAGTCGCTAGTCGGCAGCCAACCGACCTGGGACCGGCTAGCGACTTTTAGAACACTGTCAAATGGTTGCAAGAAACATACTCTATTGTGCTTAAATCAAAGGAAAAGAATAAAGTTTGACATCCTGGGTTTTGCGGCCTTATTTCATGTGAATATGTCCCATTACAAATTATGTTTCCTCAACCAAAATTCAGAGATCCAAAATACAACAAAACTGGTAAGTAATAAAGACTTGAATATATCTTTTTTTCAGTTCATATCAGCCACACAAACTTAAAAATACCCGCATGAAAGATATCCAATTGAAAATTTTAAAATACATACGAAATAGACATGTTGAAAAAAAGGATCAAAGTCATAGTTTCGGACTCACCTGATTCAATAGTAGTCCGCACCGGCGAACTAGGTTGGTTGCACTACCTTGTTGTGGAGAGAAGGGGAAAAATGAAGCATACCCACGAAGCAGATTAGAGTAGCACAGAGAGAGAGAGAGAGAGAGAGAGAGAGGCCGTGTATGAGAGGAGGGAGCAAAAGAGATATTTGCCTAAAATTCACATGGGTTTACGAAGGCCACGTTGCCTTGTGCTTTTGAGACAGAACCCA
This sequence comes from Vaccinium macrocarpon, assembly GCA_022606695.1. Lineage (NCBI taxonomy): Eukaryota > Viridiplantae > Streptophyta > Magnoliopsida > Ericales > Ericaceae > Vaccinium > Vaccinium macrocarpon. The sequence continues at coordinate 37,547,537 of CM040177.1, read as the reverse complement.
CGAAGTCACGCACCCACCCATGCATGAAGTCCCCTTGTGCAAATCAAAAGACGATTCTAACCCTCCCATTTACACTTGAAGGTGGAAACTAAGAGGATCCAATTGGAAAAATCGTGCCAAAGTGGGAGGCCGATGGAATCAGATTTAAGCTTCTTAGTCTTTTATGGTTTCTAGATAGAAATTAAGGGGTTCATCAAATCCTATAACAATCTTCTACTATGCCTTTAAAGTTTAAACTCTTGATAAATGTTAACCGTTTTAAGTGTTTGGTTAGAGAGTACATGCATGCATGTTTGGCCCTTGGCAGCGCATTACAACAATTATTAGCTTAAGTTCTTTTCACTTTTCATTGAATACGTGAAAATTATGAAGAATTTTGTGTGGAAGACAAAAATTGCTTTTATGATGGTTTATCTGGTATTTTGTAGGTGGTTTGCATGCCATTTTATCAGATCCAAACAAGCTAGTTATGGCTGTTGGTGGTGTGACGGCTCTTGCAACAGGGATCTTCATGACAAGATAGTGGTCTCAAGCAATCAATTTGTTGTTTTCCAGATGGATTCTCTCGTGGAAGTGAATTATGAAAAGAATGCCACTTATATTTTACTTTTATTATTTCACAGAACTCTCATGCAATGTCCTGATGCTAGAAGTATACTTGCGTGCATGTTCTCGCCATGATTACCATTCCAATGCAAATGAAACAATGATAATGTGGTAGTGATTGCAGTTAGATGACGATTGTTACTATCTCCATTGTCTGTATGCCATGATTTTGCTCATTTAAGTATACTTGCATGCATGTTCTCACTAATTAGTTGAGTGTTTCTTTCTCTTTTTTCCTACGAAGTATTATTTTTTCTCTTATACCTATTAGAAAATAACATTTTGTTTTGCTCTATTTTAGGGAGTTGATAATAGCCTTCATCGCTTTAGAGAACGAAAATGTAGTGTTTTCCTCCATGTTAGAGGACATCTACATCTATAGCTAGGGAAGTGAAGTTTATAAACTCGAAGTACTGGGGTGTAGTTCTATTCAAGAAGTTCACGAAGAAGTTCAAGGAAAATCAGCCGGACTTTCCAGGATAAAGTAATAAGGATGGCTATGGAGGTCGTGGTCTAAATTTTAAATGAGCTCAATACAAAGGTAGCATCTAAGGAGGTGGAAGACTTGCTGGATGAAGCAAAAAATGGAAATCATAGAAGTTTTTTCCTTGAGGGTTATTGTGCACACAACTAACGTCTCTCATGTTTTCAAATGTAGGAATGACACGACTGAGTTGTTTCAACACCCTCTCTTTTTGGACACAAGCTAGCGTATCACCCTTATTAGCCAGACTAGTTTCTACGTGTTGCGTCCTACCCCACCCAAAACTACGAGGCCTGACATTGTTGTTGCTGCTTCTGCACTGAAGAATGCAATTCCGACACAACTTCCATATATCATAAAATGGACGGAGAAATAACTGGAAATAAATGGCAGTTTAATTCTTGGCATATACGATCGTTGCCAATTCATCCAGTGTGTAGCGTATCTTAGGAATGTGATTCAACATTGGAATGAAGACAAGACTGATACTATAGCGGTAAGAATGCTCTCATTTGCCGACTAAAAAAAGAAAAAGAAAAGAATGCTCTTCATTTTTTTCTTATCCTCTTTCATAATTCATGGTTACTTATATCATGTCTATCAACTAATCAAGTTGGTCTTTCTCTGTAGAGTTCTTGGAACAACAGCTTGCCAAAGTTCGTCCGCGACTTGGAGGAAAGACTAAATCTCTGTTGCATCCTTTTTAAGATGCAATGCGATGCGAAAGTCACCAGTTGGAAGTGAGGTATGCTCCTTGCAATTTTTTGACTTATTTTCTCTTTTTATGTATGCTTTAACTAACACACAAAAAAGAAGAAGAAAGAAGTAAAATTCAAGCGTAGCACAAAAGTATGAGTTTTTTTACTTCTTCCTTCTTTTTTGTGTGTTAGTTAAAACTTAGATAAAAAGAGAAAACAAGTTAAAAAATTGCAAGGAGCATACCTCACTTCCAACTGGTGACTTTCGTATCTCATTGCATCTTAAAAAGGATGCAGCAGAGATTGAGTCTTTCCTCCAAGTCGTGGACGAACTTTGGCAAGCTATTGTTCCAAGAACTCTACAGAGAAAGACCAACTTGATTAGTTGATAGACATGATATAAGTAACCATGAATTATGAAAGAGGATAAGAAAAAAATGAAGACCATTCTTTTCTGTTTCTTTTTTTAGTCGGCAAATGAGAGCATTCTTACCGTTATAGTATCAGTTTTGTCTTCATTCCAATGTTGAATCACATTCCTAAGATACGCTACACACTGGATGAATTGGCAACGATCGTATATGCCAAGAATTAAACTGCCATTTATTTCCAGTTATTTCTCCGTCCATTTTATGATATATGGAAGTTGTGTCGGAATTGCATTCTTCAGTGCAGAAGCAGCAACAACAATGTCAGGCCTCGTAGTTTTGGGTGGGGTAGGACGCAACACGTAGAAACTAGTCTGGCTAATAAGGGTGATACGCTAGCTTGTGTCCAAAAAGAGAGGGTGTTGAAACAACTCAGTCGTGTCATTCATACATTTGAAAACATGAGAGACGTTAGTTGTGTACACAATAACCCTCAAGGAAAAAACTTCTATGATTTCCATTTTTTGCTTCATCCAGCAAGTCTTCCACCTCCTTAGATGCTACCTTCGTATTGAGCTCATTTAAAATTTGGACCACGACCTCCATAGCCGTCCTTATTACTTTATCCTGGAAAGTCTGGCTGATTTTCCTTGAACTTCTTCGTGAACTTCTTGAACAGAACTACACCCCAGTACTTCGAGTTTATAAACTTCACTTCCCCAGCTGTAGATGTCCTCTAACATGGAGGAAAACACTACATTTTCCTTCTCTAATGCGATGAAGGCTATTGTCAACTCCCTAAAATAGGGCAAAACAAAATGTTATTTTCTAATAGGTATAAGAGAAAATAATGCTTCGTAGGAAAAAAGAGAAAGAAAAACTCGACTAATTAGTGAGAACATGCATGCAAGTATACTTGAATGAGCAAAATCATGGCATATAGACAATGGAGATAGTAACAATCGTCATCTAAATGCAATCACTACCACATTATCATTGTTTCATTTGCATTGGAATGGTAATCATGGCGAGAACATGCACGCAAGTATACTTCTAGCATTCAGGACATTGCATGAGAGTTCCGTGAAATAATAAAAGTAAAATATAAGTGGCATTCTTTTCATAATTCACTTCCACAAGGGAATCCATCTAGAAAACAACAAATTGATTGCTTGAGACCACTACCTTGTCATGAAGATCCCTGTTGCAAGAGCCGTCACACCACCAACAGCGGCACCCCTTCATCCCAATGTTTAAGGTAATGCACAGTAGCGCAGATACCCTCTATTGATGTTAGATTATTGAATCTCCTGCTGCCTTCACATGCTTCTAGAGCACAAAAATCCTAAGTCAACTAGCACCCCGTAATGTTTTCTGTTGATTTGATCTTCACAGCAAGGTATCAGATGGTGTCAACTTGTGGTTAAGCATTATCAGATCTAACACAAAACAAAGCACATCAACTGTCAAACATGTTGAGAGTCAATTGATTCTTTTGGGTTTAAGCTAGCTGCATCTGTTTCATGCAACTATCCAATTTTATACAGACACCTTTTTCACGATAAAATGGACTAAGTTTTTTGGTAAAATGATATATTGATGTCTATTCAGCTTCATCTGGTATTAAAATGAACAATGTATGCTCAAGCAACGGAGAATTGGTTAAATACTGTGACGAAAGTCTTCCTCTACTCTAACTCCGTATACCTTCAGCCGTGTACTACCGCCACTTGAAAATTTCCTTTCACCTTTCTCTTTCTCAATTCCTCGTCCTACTCTCTATGAGGAAGAAAATCAGAAGAGCTGCATAGATAACACAGCAAGCAGAGGAAACATAACCTGCCTCTGCTTTTGCCTCGTCCACCTCAAAGAAATTGATTTGGATGGACAACAATCTGCTAGGGTCATGCTCGTTCAGTCGACTCCATGGCAGCTAGCACCGCGTTTTGATATGTGAAATTTCTGTTTTATCCGAACTGTGTATATGTAATTTCAAAACCCTAATTCTGTTGCTTCTTTTTTCTTTCTCTTCACTATTTTCTTTCAGCTTCTAAGGTTTTCGTATTAGAACACTCGTCAATGGTGCTCAAAGCCAGTGGTAATGGTTTTATCATTATCTGTTAGTTCTTCCTTCTATTTTTTTTTTTCATCTGGTTGTTCACTACTCATATTAAATGCCTTTTTTCTTGGCGTTGTTCTAGGATTTGGATTTATACGGTGCGCTGGAAGAATTTATTTTTCGTGGATGCCTTTTGTTGAGCACCAAAGAAGAGGCGTAATCCCTATAGGCTTTGGTAGGTCCATCATCTATCACCTTGATTTTCTTTTGGAAGCTGAAACTGTCCATAGACTTGAAAAGTAGATAATGTAGTTAGTATATTTTCCTCCCTGATAGTTTATTATCTTCTCATACAAATAAAATAAAGTTTTTTCCTCTTCCTCTCTAATGACCAAATTTCTTTTCAACTAGGCAGAGATGGTAGCTAATGCAACCGTTGTTTCCAGTTACGGTTTTGAACCACCCCTCTGAAACATAGAAGGTCAGCTTCCTGTCATTTATTTTTTTGTCTCTTGAATCTTTATACATGCATGTGATGTTAATAATGGCATATGAGGTTGCTAATTTATTTGCAGATATCCCCTTACTGCATCTTGGCTAGGCTAAAATTAAATGCTACTGTTTCTCCCTTATTATTTTGAATGACATGAAGTTTGGGTTCCATTGATTTTGTCCTGAAAGTGAACATAGAGAGAACTTTTTGTTTACAACTAAACAGATTGTTATGTTGATAATTTTATATGTTTTTACGCCATTTGATAGCTTTTTGTAGGGATTAATGAACAAGACTAAATTGTTTGTTTTAAGGATACTTCCACGGTGCATCTGTTTTTTCTGTGTTCGTTTTGTTTTGGCTGATGAACGTGTTGCGCTGAAGTGGTGTTAAAAGGCTATCTACAATTTGGTTCATCAACAACAATAGTTGCGGTGTTTTTAAATAACTCGGGTGGTGGAGGCTCATTTGAGTTCGGCTGTCTCTCGAATTCAAGAAGAAAATTGTTAGGTTTTGCTTTGGAACTTGGTAAATTGCATCATTTTTTGAGAATAATATTATTTTCCTTTTTTCATTCAATGATGTGCAAGCTGGTTTAGCTGCATCTTTAAGCTTTATAACCTTTGAGACATACTATCAATAAACAATTATTCTAGCAGCTCATGACCAAGCTTGTTCCTCTTTAACTTTTTTTGGTGACTTTTTACACTTTCTGGCTGTCTTTATTCAATTTTTTACCGCATTTATTAGTTTTGCGTTGCTCTACAATGGTAAACATGTGTTTTTCTACTCTTTACCTTTTTTCGTTTTTTGATTTTGTTGTCTATTTTTTTTTCTCTTTATACTACTTTCATATGCTCTTTTTTGGACTACAAAGGCACAAGCAAACTAAAATCACTTCCATTTAAGTTGCTTAGAGGGATTATGCTATTGTTATCTTTCATCAGGTTTGTTTTGTTAAAAGTTGGAGAGCAGTAGAGCACACATATTGTTCATGCTGTTTAAATGCCAGAACTATCTTGGTATCTGCGTCACATGTTAATCTGTCAAACCTGTGTTATTTCCAAAGCTGAGAGACCCCTTGTGTAGTCATCAATCAATTATTTATCTTCTCACTGTCATAGGGGTTCTGATGCATGATGCATATATGAATACCATGCTAGGATCCACAGTTGATAGTGGTATTCAGATTGATGCTGTAAAGGCGTCGCTAACAAGAACCCTCAACAACCTCAATAAAAATTAAAAAATTTCAAGGTGCATTGGGTTCTAGCCTTTATGTGACTATTTTTTTTCTTTCCAGTTTAGGACCAATATCTTGAAATTATTTTCCTTTTGAATTTTTGGCTGTTTATTTGTACTTTCATCTTTTTGGCAATGATCATTTGTTCGTTGACATTTGCGTTGAGTAAACAAGAAGGAAAGAAAATTATTTTTCCTTAAAATCTTTTCATGGTGGTGGTGGATGTATACATACTCTGTGCAGATATTATTGATGTAGGGGTAGGGTATTAGTTTTCTCCCATTTGGAAGTTATTTGGTTCTGAAGTGGTGCTAGGGTATTTCCCCCTTGTCCTTGCATTTGAAGAAACCACAACTAGAAGGATGAATTATTGGGTCTTGTTTTTCCCATTGCAAGAGAAAGATATTACCTTAAGTGGCGAAATGTATGGGCGGGCTTGACATGTATTTTTTCTTTCAAAGTACCAAATCCAGAGTTTGAGGGACAAACAAAGGTACTCGCATTTAATTTTTTTGGTCAGTGAAATATGATAAGAAAAGGAATCAAAGGAATGGCATCCTTTTGAGAAAAAGGCCACCTTTCAAAAGGCCAAATACCTTGTTAATACAAAAGCTCTAAAAGGTCTGAGAATTGGTTAGAGGAGTGGAAAGTGATTGCAGTTTCATTTCCACATTGATGATAGCTGATGCTTTGGTTCATCAATGATGAGATTAAGATACCAAACTATCCCTTTTTGCAGATAATTTCGTATTAATGCTTATTATGTCTGTCCTCGAAAGACAAGGTTGGGAAATCAAGAGGTAAGGAAAGTGGTTGATCAATCTGTTCAAGAGTATCTTACGGAGTACTTGGAGTTGCGTCCAGCTGTACTTGATTCAATCCTTTCCAAATCCCTAAATGCACTAAATGTAAAATAACTCATTAGATTTGTTTTTGCGGTTCATTCAGATGCGTAATTCATTGTGTCTATTTGCAATAGCCATTGTCTGCATTTTATGCATTTTGTCTCACTTGTCATGCCTGTTAATCCCTATTTAGGCAGCTCTAGAGGCAAAGAGGGCGAGGAAACTCGTGAGATGTAAGAGTGTTGTAAAATCCTTATCTCTTCCAGGAAAGCTTGCTGATTGCTCAGCCACAAATCCTGGGGAAGCTGGTAAGTTCCAGAATAACATCAGTCGTTATTATGTAAAGTTGATAACAGTCTCAATGAAGCAGAAATTTTAATTCGTTTCTCAATTATTCTGAATCTCCAAACAAATGGAAATGGTCAATTTACTCAAATGCTGGTCACCTAATTCATGTTGAGTGCCCAAATACAATCCCAACAGTAATTGTTCACCATATGTCATTATAATTTTTAAAGAGCATGCTCTAGGATATCTCCCACATTATGTGATTTCATGAACTAACTTTGTCGTTCATAACAAAACAATTTGACAAAACCCACACTTAGCTTAGGATCATCTAATTTGTTGATTTATGGAAAGGTTTTGTCAGGGTTTGAAGTTTATATTTTATTTTTGGCAGAGATAATCATTGTTGAAGGAGATACAGCTGGTGGTAGCACAAAACAAGGTCGTAACAGGTGCTTCCAGGTAAAATTTTGCAGCTTCTTGTGGATGACAGTATATCAAACTGCTCTTTCCAAGCTCTGTGTAGATCATCTTTTTTTTACGGAGAAAAAACTTCCAGTCAATATTTGACTTGATTGATTCAGGTATTCTTGGTGCAATGCTTCCCGAACAAATTTTCCTCCTTTGCAACCTTGGTTGCCGAAGTAAACGAATGTGACAAGAAGAATTTGATGCTCTATTAGTTCAGTGATGCTTGATGAGCCTTGCTTTTGGCTGATATACTTTCTCTGTGATTTTGGAAGCAGACAAGCAGTGTGCATATCACATGATCTGTATTATGATACTTGTCATGCTTCGTGTCAACACGGTGCAAAATGTTCTTTGTGATCAATATGTGCGCAATCAGGGAAAAGGATATGAAATGGTAAGTGAACATATGGTTAGTCTTGATCCTTGCAAAAAGACAATGAGGAAAATTTTATGATTTTCGCTGCGGAATCCAACTACGTACATGCATATCCTTTTCGCTTGGTGCCTCTTCAGTTGTATAGTTCTGTATTCAAGTTTCATGTAAAAAATTAACCCCCTGCAATTACGGTATTTATGCAGGGATGTTTGTATTCGTACATTTTGATGGGTACCTAGAGTTGAGTTCTCTGTTGGTTTATAGTGAAAAAAAATTAGATTTTGACCACCTCAGGTAGAATCATGAGTTCAGTTCATCTCATGTTAACTTCCTCACTTGAACTATCATTAATGCATGGACTTGGTTAATGAGTAGCATACATGTAGATCGGTTATGGCTAGGATCAGGTTGTAAAATTGTACCTTCTAAAAGTGTGGAGTCATGCAATGTGTAGGTTTAACAGTTAGAGAAAGAAATGCAGAAATTTGTGAGATTGGTAATCTATAATGACAAGGTCTCCAGGATTCCTTTTGTGAGTTGTGTACTTGCGTTCATTTGCCCCTTGTTTCATACTTTGAGCCTTATTGGTTGTGAACGATGTTGGTTTTGGTAGAATGGGTTGTGAGACTTATTCAAATGCTAACAAAAAAACACGATGCCTATCTCCGCCAATGAGCACAATGCGACGTGCGTAGCATGTCGGGATAATACTAGTAATACCATAAGCCAGTTCAAGTCTCATTTGTCAACGTTGGAAGCCATTCATGTTTTCTATACTTGTAAACTTTCGGTAGAGCACCACGTAGTCCGGTAATTGATATTAACCTTGATAGCATCAAATAAGTATATACTTGGCAGTGCCTGTGTAGATATCTGCAGATTACTAGATCTTTTTTCTGGCCTGGCCCGGACTTGAATGGTTCAGCTGGTGTCTTGTGCACCTAAAAAGGAAGGTGCTCTTGGTTTTTTGAATCTCAGTGAATGAAACATTGCTGCTACGTCAAGACACTGGTGAGCATTTGCAAGAAGCTAAATGCGAAAAAAAAAAACTAGAACCTATGGCATTTGAAAATTCCTCCTAATAAATCAGAATCTATTTTGTGCATATGTAAACGTAGTGTTTTCTAATGTAGGTTTGATTTGGTACAGAAATGCCTAGCAAGTTATTTGTGGTGTTCAAGTTTTTTTTTTTTTCAGTTCAATCAGCACTTCTGATTTTGATTACTATTTTTCATGTGTTTATATCTACTATGTGTTTGTGTGTATACAGTCTGAACATGTGCTGCCTCCATAACTGCATTACCGCCGTGTGAATTGGTTTATGTGCTTCATGCTTAACAATGATTTTGGGCTACAGATTAATTATCCTAAGACAGCATTGTCCAAATCCTGAGCTTCCAATCACTTTTTTTATAAAGCTTTCCACTGGATTTTTTGAACAATCGATCCACCTCATAAATTGTTGAAAGGGGTTTTGTTGTTTGGTGGACTAAACAATTAAGAAGATAGTTTTAAACACTAAACTTGATTGGTAGTAGTAGTTCATAAGAAACAAACTATTTTCATTAAACATATCAAAATAAATGTGTTTTACCTCTTTTCTTCAAGATGTCCATAACTCTTGAACCTTTTGGATAGAGTGTTCAAACATTTTAGCGAGGGCGTTCAAGTGAAAAAAATTTAAAATTTTCTTTATATGTGTTTCTTAAAAAATAAAATAAAAATTCAGTGTGTTTGGGTGACCACTCAGATGCTGCACCCTAGTAGTGCGCTATCCGAGCCATCGATTTTAATAATCAACAACTCAGATTTCATTTTGACAATAGACAACTCGGAGCTGAAAAATGTAGAATGAAATCAAGACCTTTGAAAACACACCCGTGGACTCGGATGATGCAGTACGTGTGCATCCTACAGTGGTGCCCCCCCGTTTCCCCAAAACCGTGGGCATAATATTGGTTCTATTGGTTTCTTTTTACCCAAGTCCCAGAAACCGCGTGCCCCAATTGCGACTCGTTTCCTAACGCCCATTGAATTGGTTCAAAGTCCAAAGACGATTGCAGCCGCCTTTAAATTCTCTCATTAAAAACTGATTTTCTCCCCATTAAGAAAACCAATTTTTTCCCTCAAACTCGCAACCACAGCAAAAAAAAAATGTGCGTAGGGCATCACAAGAACGAGAGGGAGCGGCTGAAGATCAAGTCGTTTTATCTCCGGCTATCGGTTTCGAAAACCCGTAAAAACCCCTTACCGGATTCCCTCACCCTCCACTACCTCCCTCGCATCAACGGCAATCCACTGGACATAGACGGCACCACCATCCGATCCGATTCGCCCGCCTTTGTCACTCTCCACCGGGTCGTATCGGCATCCTCGGACAAACCGGTGTTCGGGAGCAGAGAGCCGGTGAGGGTAAGCGAAGGGGTGAGGTTCGATGTATACTTTGGAGAAGAGAAATTGGTGAGGGGGGTGTTTAGGAGAGATGGAGGAGGGGAGTGGAAGGTGGAGTGTAAGTGTGTTTTGGAGAGAGAGGTGGTTGGGATGGAGGTTAAGGCGGCGGAGGTTTTGGTGGAGACGGAGGGAATGGTGGCGATTAGTGAGAAAGTGGCTGTGGCGGTGAGGAGGAAGAGGAGGAGCAGGGGGGATGTCGGTTGGTTTCAGGGGTTAGAGGAGATACCAGAGGAGAGAGAAGGGGAGGATGAATTGGAAGGTTGTCGTTGTTGTGAGCAAGCGATAGAGGGGAGATCGGACGGTGGAGATTGCGGCAGGGAGGAGGAAAGGGGTGGAAAGTGTAGAGAGGGGATGGAGATGACGGAGGTGGAGGTGGAAGGAGTAAGATTGGCCGCGGAGGTGGGGGTTTGGGTGGTGTGTTTGGGAGTTGGGTATTTGGTTAGATCTAGTTTGAGTCGGATAAAATTATTGTGAGGGGAAATACTTACACAATGATTTTTTGTGTATACAATAGTTTTTGTTTTTTAAAGGTTTTTCCTTTTTCCTTTTTTTTTTTTTTTCTGACAGGAGTGAGACCTTATATTGATGCAAGCCTAACATTTGTGCAAGTTCAATGGCACTTACAATACGAAAGTCACGATAAATATTTTGAGCAAAGCCAAATTAATCGTCAATTGATACAAAACAAGTACGAAAGTCATAATAAATATTTTGAACAAAGCTAAATTAATTGTCAATTGATACAAAACAAGAAAAATATGAGTCGGTTGATATCTTTAGTTTACCACATCCCTGGCATGGCCTGACTACACATTCTGTAGAAATTTCATGCATACATAAGACATAGATACACACACATTTCCTAGCAATCTCGAAAAGAGATAAAATGCCAGAAAAAAAAAAGAAGAAAAAAAGATACTCCCTCCGTCCCAATTTTATAGTCCACTGTTCTATCCTAACCGGATAAAAAAATGATTATATCTTTCAATTCATAATATATTTTATATGCAATATGGATTTTGTTTGAAAGATCTTGATTTAATCTAATAAACAAAATATTCAAAATCACCTAAAATATTATAGATTATAAGATATAACACTTTAAAAAGTGGCACGAATTCCCAAAATAGACAGTAAAATTGGGACGGAGAGAGTAACAATTATTCAGATGACTAGACAAACTCCAACCAAGTACAAACGCTCCAAGGAATGTATTCATGAAAGTTAGTACCGCACATTTTGAAGTAAGACTTTGGTTGGAACTGCATTGTATTCCCTCCGTCTCTTTTTAAGTGATTTCTATCGAAATACATGTAATTTCAAACCCCTAAAAAACTTAGTTATTTACATAATTTTTTAATTTTTTTATATCAAATTAAAGTTTTTATTGAACGCTTTAATTTAGTGTAAAAAAAAATTAAAACATTCTACGGAAGAATATTTTTTAACGCTCACAAAAATACACGTTTCTCGAAAGTATTACTCAAAAAAGAACGAAGGGAGTATAAGACATCAATGCTCATTTTACCATGCGGAAATATATTAGGCTCAGTTTTCCAAAAGATTTTAGCACCCAGGTGCTAAAATCATGATATTTCAAATCAAAAAATGAAATGGTTCCGTGTTTTGTTTTTCGATTTTTTTGCACAAAATTAAAGTAGTCCTCGTGTACTTTAATTTGGTGCAAAAAAAATTCGAAAAACGATACATAGAACCACTTTATTTTTTGATTTAAAATATTATGATTTTAGCACCCGAGTGTTAAAATCTTTTGCAAAACTGGGCCTAAGACAGATCTTGTTCTGCTTGGGGGCACTCTCCTGTGGATCCTTGACATATTGCACAAATTTCACTACTATTTTCTTTTGATAGATCAGTTGAAGTTCTTAAATATATCTTCTTGATCGAGAAAAGTTTACTTCCCTGGCCATTTTCTAAGATTACCCAAAGACTCTTGCGTACTCGGATCTTTGTAATTGAAACATCGTTCCCATATCTTTGATGTGTGAATTGGCACCGACTGTTGTGTTCATAATTATTGCAACTGATACTCTATCTGTCCCAAATTTTTTTGTCCTATTTTTATTATTCTTGTCATTTTTAAATTACTTGTATCTTTTAATCTATAATATTTTTATAAATTTAAAAACTTTATTTCGTAGTTTAATCAAGATTTATTAAATAAGATTCATATTGCATATTTTAAATCTTATACAATTGAAAATACACAATTTTTTCAAGTATCAATAATAGTAAAAGTGGACAAGAAATTAGAATGGAGAAAATACTTTGTTAATTGGCTTGTCAGGGTTGCAAAGGTAAGTGGAAAGCATAGAACTCAACGGCATTTTGATAAACATGCAACTATTTTTATAACATGATAAAGTCATTGTTAGTTACTCAAACCAATATTTCGACAATAGGCCTTTGGTCACAAATAATCAAATATGAACCACAAAACCAATTGTTGAACATCATTGATGAACAAAATTAAAAGTACTCCCCCAACTAAGGTAATAAATACTGATTTTGTGGTTCATCCATGTATCTTGATAACTAATTTTGGGGTTGTTTTTATGTGCCTGTTTGTAAGCTTGATTGTGGAAGTTACGTGAAGATTTTATATGCATTCATGTTGTAGAGTTTCATCAAAAGGTTGATGTCCAACTATGAAACTAACGCAGCGCAATTCACGAGAAACTAGTTGCGTACTAGTTCAAACAAGAATAGGTCTCGAATCCACGAGGTTCTTGAATCCACAAGAAGAAAGAGATATAACTCGAAATTATATTTGATTAAAAGCTGCCAAATAATAGAGGTTACATGCCCTTTTATAGGGAAAACTAACAAACCCTAGCAAAACTTACCTAAAAATTAAAGTATCCCGAAAATTGGAGAAACTCTCAAAATTGAAAACTAGAAAGAAAAATAAGATAGTCCCAATTGGAAACAGCGTAAACGGAATTACACGCTAAGAGTATTTCGTAATCTAATTATTACCTAAAATAGCAAAATTACTAAATTGAAGGCCTAAACGAATGAATTTGGCCGAAATCCACCATCAATCACGATTAGGGTGGTGAGTATTGATCGCAGAGCGATTTTATTTCAGCCCACCAAGTTTGGGCCTATTCCGGACTCGTCGATAAATTGCTGAATTTGGCAATTTTCAATTAAGAGTTATTTGGGCCTCTTAGGATTCGACCGGTCAACTGATTATAGAATTGGACCGCTACTTGTTCTGCATCAGAAACTTAAGCTATACAACTTAGAGACTTGCCATGCGTTATCCTACTCCTTGGAAACATGATTTAGGCCTTATTCTAGTGGGACTGTCTTTTTAATTTTTGGATTTGGTCTTTATTCAATTTTTTTCCTGGACTTTGTTAATTTTTCTGGATTCCTCATGTTCGGAAGAATCAATAATATACAAAAATCTAACGTAAAATTAACAAAAAGGGGAAAATAAATTAAATAAAGACAAAACCAAAAAATTAAAAAGGTAGTTCCACTAGAAAGGCCTCAAACATGTAAAAGAAAATGTTAGTGTTGCTCAATTAGGCGCACTCGTTTGGATGGGGAGTTGCCAATAGCGGACCCAGGATTTACGTGCAATGGCACACGAACCCTTTAACCTTTGAGGAAAGACATTGGGTCAGCCCATCCGAATTCAGCCCTATATTTCTTCAGAAGCCCAGTTATTTGGGCCATGACTTGTGCTTATTGACCCATCAAAGCTTCCAACATTTGAAGTTTGTTCTTAAAGGCCCAAAAGTAAACTGCTTACTTTCTGGGGGATAAAGATAAAGATTGATAGTTTAAGAGGGTGTAAAGTGCAATTTGTCCAGAGTGGCGCGGCACTAAGCCCGAAAAGGTCCGAGAATTCCAGCGAAAGGGTTTTACATTTTCCGGTTCCAACGCCGGCGCACCGTAGATGCTCCCCTCATCTCCGGCTAGCAAATGATCTCTCTCACTCTCACTCCTCTCTCTGCTACTTCCCTCTCCTTCAAACCACCTTTCTCAAATCTCAGACCTCAACATTCGTACCATCACAAGAAAAATCCCAACCAGGTACCAAACCCCTTGAATCCTCTCTCTTTCTCTCTCTGCAAGTTTGTAGCATTGTATACGAGCCTCAATCATGATTGTTTTTTTTTAATTTTTTCTATAGCGAAGGTTGAGCAATTGGACGTGCAAGGCGGAGTTGTCTCAAGACGCACCAATCGCCGTAGCAATCGGCGCTTGCATTCTGAATTCGCTTTTGTTTCCGATCACTAAGGGTCCTGATGACGAAGAAGGAGATTCCTTGATCGATTCGACCGATGCGAGGTTCGCTGTTATGGGGATCATAAGTTTCATCCCTTACTTCAATTGGCTGGTGAGACCTTTTAACCTAACTTTATACCTACGTGTATGAATCTTCGAAGTTCATTTCTGATTTGGTGTGTTCTTTTTTGTTTTACTTCTGTTTTGATTGATAGAGTTGGGTGTTTGCTTGGTTGGATACTGGGAAGCGGCGCTATGCCGTGTATGCACTTGTTTACTTGGCTCCCTACTTGAGGTTCGAATCTTATCTTCTAGAGTTCTACTAGATTTTAACTGCCCTATTCAAATGGCTTTTGTCTGACCTTACTTAAGTGTGTTGCATTTGAATTGAAGTAGTTTGGTTGAATGGAAGACAGAGGTTCTAATCAGTAATCATAGAATACTCTGATAAATTGGTAATTGGCTACTGAATACACTCAGAAGAATAAAGACGGCAGAGTTGAGCTGAGAGGTTTGTGTCTATCCCAAACGTAGCACATTTTTTTTAGGGCATGGGGCAATAGGATACTAATACTATGTTCCATATGACCCTGGTTCTTGGTGACATATGTTTGTGTTCTCCCTCCTACTTTAGAAAAAAAAAAGATTAAGAAAATTCTAAATACTGGGAAATCATGCAATGGAGCAGTAGCTAGGAAGCACGGGTACGAGGTACGGGTACTGGTATGAGATACGCCAACAACCCAAAAAAGTAGGCTACGGGTACGGCGGGAGTATGGCGATTTTTGTATGTATATATTTTTACAATTTTGGCATGCTTCAATAGATATGACAAGTATAACATATTTTATCGATAGAAACAAGATAACAAAAGCTAATAGCATTGAACTTGAAGCCCATGCTACTTGATGGATTCCTTTTCCTATGAAATAAAGTGCAATAGCCTAATTTTTGTGCAAGCAACTATCATAAGTTTCAAGATGGAGAGCAAAAGATATTTCAAGGCCCATCTAAAAATTTGAAAAAATGAATAGATTTTGACATAATAACTAGAGAGAAGGTCAGTAGAAATAATGAGAGAGAGAGAGAGAGAGAGAAGGGAGAGAAGATTGGCAAAAAAGATTAGTCAACCCTCTCTTGTTTTTCCAAAATTGAGCTCTAGATCTGAGTCGTGATCCCAAGTTTATAACTTTATCGCATTGAGTTCTTACATATTAAGACCAACACTTTGAATTTTTTTCCCTTACAAAATCCCTAAAGTTTTAAAAACTTTATATAGGCCCAAAAGTACCCAATGAAGTACCCATAAACTCAATAGTACCCGGTATGTACTTTGGAGTACCCATGGAGTACCGGTACCCGGTACGGGTAATTTGGGGTTTTAGAAGTCCCATGCTTCATAGAGCAGTAGGAATGATATCAAGAAATCCTCATTCTCTCGCATTCTGTTATCCTATTTTCTTTTACTCATGGTTTTCCCTGATAACCAAAGAAGGAACATTTCATTTCCATTTTTCCTCATTATATCAATAAATCCACTAACCAAGCAAAGCATGTTTTCTAGATTCATAGTTCTTTCATGCACTATCGGCTCCCTTGATCAGAGCCAAGCCATGCTGTAATGTATATAGAATCTGAACTTCGTGTTTGAAGTTTGTCCATGTACTTTGTGTTGCTCGAAGTATTAGTAAGATTTCGTGTCCTCGAAGGACAAATCTAGAGATACATTATGCTTGATATTGCTTACAGTTTCATAGGCCTGTGAGTTTTCTACCACTGGTGAGATACTTGATAGGAGTAATAATTATTCCTGAGATAATTAGTCAGCCTACCATGAGCTTTCTAGCATTTAGATTTATTTTCCTATCAAAATTTTCTAGTTTCAGTCAAGCATTGTACTTTCTTTAGGAATGTCAACTGCTAGAACAGTCACATTTGCAATAGTTCTGTTTTGAACCTTTTGGGTTCCGAATTTGTTAAATAATTTACATTCCATAGTCCCTTAACTTGCTTGAGATATCAGAGCCCGTCTCTCTCTCTCTCTCTCTCTCTCTCTCTCTCTCTCTGTGGTGATGATAACTGTATTTGCATGTTGGACGAATATACTGGCATAGTGGGATGGCAACGGTAACATCTTTAAGCATAACATGATTAAAGTAAGGTTTATTACTGGAAATAGTAACATACTCCCTCCGTCTGGATTTGTTGGTCCATTTTGGGGATTCCAACTTTTTTTCCATTACATTTTGAGTTTGTTAATTTTCTATTTTATCCTCAATCCCTCCATTTAATACTCCCTCCATTCCAATTTGATAGTCTACTACGAAACTACGTGCAATTTTCAAACTAAAGAATAATGTAGTTGCAAAAATTATTTTTTTGTCAATATGGATCTTGTTTGATAGATCTCATTGAGAACTTTAATATGGTGCAAAAACAATTCAAAAATGTAAACACATTATTTAAAAAAAAAGTTTTTGTGTTGTTATTTTAAGTTTTAGAAAAGGGGTAAAAAAGTAAAATTTTCTTACTTTATGCTTTGACTTTTGAAAATGAACAAACATTTTAGGACTTGAAAAAGTATGTTTGTGGACTAACAAATCCAGACGGAGGGAGTATCATTTCCAATATCATAAGTCCGTTATTGTTCTTTTATCGAAGAACATGGAGTTGATCATAGAGAGCCTTGCAAGTAGGGTCATTCAGGGCGTCTTTTATGGCAGTTTGAGCAAATATGCAAGTTATCAGGGTACAGGATTCAAGTACTTCTGTATCTATTGATTTTGATATGAAATCTCTTCTCTTTCCAGCTCAAATTTGTCTCTGTCGCCCGAGGAGAGCTGGCTGCCTATTGCTAGCATTGTCTTCTGCATTATACATATTCAGGTGGATTTTTTGTCCTCCTTACTACTTTTTTTTTAGGAAGCATCCTCCCTTACTATACTGTTTCGCTTATTAAGGAGCAATAATCTATCTCATAAATCACCCAACTGTTTGGTAGTCTTGATTCATAATTTTTCTTTTATTTGCAGCTAGAAGTGAGTATTAAAAATGGAGATATACGAGGATTTCAATTCTTTAGTGAGGCCGCAAAGACTCTTTCATCAGTCGCAAGAAAGACTGAAACTCATTCAGACGGCCATGAAAGAGTCTCCGACGAGGTACTGATCAATTGACCTGGTTAATTAGTATGCTAGCCATGCCTGATCCATTGTTTGAATTTTTCCTACCAAGGTGACGCCAAGGACTACATGAACCTGCCTTCTGCTGAAGAAGAGTCTAGGAATGAGATTCGGGGGTGGGGAGTTCGTCAAAAGCCTTTGCAGGATCCTGAGCACTTGAACAAAGAGGAAGGTGGTAATGATAGAAAGAAACAGTAGAAGGTACTCCTATTAGATATGCAACTGGAGGTTGGCTGAAAATGAAATCCGGAAGTATTTGAGGTGGATCAGATACTTGTATACACAATCATGTAAGAACTGCAAAAAAAGATGGGAAAAAAACATCGACGGGAGAGACAATTGCAAGAAGGAGAGGTTCAAACTTATTTTAGATCAGCTTTACTTCAAAATTGAGCTATGAATGGAGGAATATATATATAATCGGGGATCAGGTTGGAGGCGGTTCTATATATCCCCGATCCGTTCTCCGACCTATTTATTTATTACTTATCTAATATGTTATTCATAGTTAGACCCCTTGAATTATTGTTAATTGATAGAGTTTCCTCAATATATAGACTATTAGTTTATACATTAGTACACTTCATTTTTCACATTCTTAAACACAATCAAACATAATTTAGTTGGTAATTCCATCCTTCAAGGTTGGAATCCTTGACTATTATGTAATTTTATTTGGTTGGGATTTTTGGTGGAAAATTGTAAATTGTTGCCATGTTTTTCATTATTTGGTGGTTTAGATATTAAATATGTTGGTAAAGTCTAAAGGGTATATATATATATATATATATTAGTTTGGTAACTTTCGGATTCTGGCGGGGATTCCCGATTCTCGTTAGAAGTGGGGATGGAGGGTGGAGATGATTTCCCATTCGAGGATTGGGGCGGGGATGGAGGTAGATATGGGTTGAGGGATTGAATGCGGGGATGGCTAAATCCGTCTCCGATCCTCCCCGTCGTCATCCCTAATCATTGCACTCATCATATTTTTTATTTTATCATTTTACCCTTCAAAACATCATCATCAAATGTACTTAATTTTAAAAAATAAGGATAAAAATATAAACTCACCACTTTATACCCATTATTTTTCAACTGCGACAACAATAACTATGAAGCACCTCGCAACAATACTCAGGAACAAATATTTTGAAGGGCCACATTGACCGTGCCCACACACTTGGTAATTTTCCATTGCAATTCTTTTTGGCAAATGATTTTGGGATAATAATTTTGGTTTTGTTCATTTCTCTGTTTAGTTTTACTTTTGATGGCATCATTATTTTTCTTATTTCTCTCTCTATCTCTCTCCACTCATTACACATGCTAACATCATCAATACTAAACTAAACTATTTAACCAAACATAACCTTTGGTACTCCGGCGCATCAAAATTCGCCTTTTAGTACTTGTGTGTGAATGATTTTAGCACTACACTTTCTTATACTAGCTCCTGACATTACAAAATGTCTTTTAATACTTGTGCTGTGTTAATAATTTTGATATAAAAGACAAATTTTAGAGTGTCATTGTGACAAGAGTGTTGTTAATATGTATTCAATGAGCAAACAATAAGCAAAACAAACAAACAAAAAAACACATACTCCAGTACACATTATATATTTTTTAATACACTTTTATATGTTTTTATATATTTTTCACACAATTTAATACACTTTTTTAATCATAATGTATCTCTATTAGACATATGTTAGCATTTTCTAACAAAGAAAAGTGTCAAAATGCGATTTTGGGGCGTGGTTATGAGAAAATGGTGCCCAAAGACCAATTACCTTCATATGACTTCATCAACCAGTTAGAAAAAGAAACGAAAAGGTTTTGATTTATGCACTTTGACCCTTCAGATTCTTCCGAAAGCCACTTATTCGGGATAAAAACTAATCTCCTCCCTCCCTCTCCCTCTCCCTCGCTTGGAAGTTGGAACCCTAACCGTCACGGCCATGGGTGAAAATACAGACACAAATTCGAAGCTTTTACAAGACCTCGTACTGTACGCAGCGAGCGCCGCGTTAAGCTGCCTCGTGTTGTTCGCCGGACTTCGCCACCTCGACACCAATCGCGAATCCTCCAAAAGAGCCCTCGAACAACGAAAGGAACTCTCCAAGCGATTGAATCGTCCTCTCATTCACACCAACCCTTACGAGGCAATTCCATATTTCTCTCAATTTCTCTCTAATTTTTCGTTACTGGCCAAATTTTTTGTTATATGAACTCAATTTCTGGGGCACGTGCTGTCTGAGTATGTGCCTCTTAGCCCGAAATGCTCGCGTTTACGTTTAGGCAGGCCACTTGTATTTTTACATTATTGACGAATGTATATTCATAGGTATATATTGCTATTTGCTAGGTCTGAGGAGGGAGGAGACGAGTTTATAAATACTTAACCAAAAAATTGTTCATAAAATGGGAATTTTATTAGTTTTTTCCACACTTATGAAGGAACTTTCAGATTTTGTTCCCGCCCAAGGATTTGCAGGGGCCAATCACGTATAAAATTTTCATTTTTATCTAAAAAACCAATATAATTTGTGAAAATATTTGGAGTTCTGCAGGGGTCCCGGCACCACCCAACACCCCCTTGTGTCCACCCCTTGTTCTTTCCATACTGCTGTAAATCTTTTTCTATGTGCCGCTTCGCATAATGAATGATAATTCTGATGCTCGCAAAAAAAACAAAAACTGAAATTCTGATAACAGGATATGGTAGCATGCGATGTGGTGAATCCAGACCACATAGACGTGGAGTTTGAGTCGATTGGGGGACTAGACAGCATTAAGCAGGCACTATTCGAACTGGTGATTCTTCCTTTACGCAGACCACAGTTGTTTGCCAGAGGAAAGCTTCTTGGTCCCCAAAAAGGCGTCTTGTTGTATGGTCCACCAGGGACTGGTAAGACAATGCTTGCCAAGGCCATTGCAAAGGAGTCTGGAGCTGTGTTCATTAACGTTAGGGTTTCCAATTTGATGAGCAAGTGGTTTGGTGATGCCCAGAAATTAGGTATGCCTTAGTGGAAAATGTTTTTGCTGCGTGATTCCTAGGCTATTTACTTTGACTTATCGTGAATGTCAATTGTTACTACATTGATATTCTGAATTGTGGAGATGTGAGTATTTTAAATAGAAGAAATGGTTGTTGGCTATGGAACTTTGTTTCAACATAGAATCCAACTTGTCAGATGTCATCAGGGGATTATAGACATGTTATTATGTTCGAATTCATTTGAAGCCATTACTTGTTGGAAGGGATAGACCTGATAGTTTTACTTATGGACCCTTTGGATTGTGAGAAAAGGAGAGAAAAGAATGGTTTCTCACCATTTGTCACCAAAAGTAGCGACATTTGGTCAGAGACTAAATGGACCAATAAAATTCATCTTTTTTTTCTCTATTTCTAGTGATTTCTCTCCATTTTCTCGTCTTGTTTAGCTATCCAAATTAGTGAAATAATTATCGTTTCTTTTCTCTCACCATTTCTCGATCGTTTTTCAGTTTTGGAAGTAGTTAGTTAGACCTTTATTTGTTTAAGTTGGCATTGAGGCAATAGTTCTATAAACCTGCTTTAATGGAGGCAAACTCCAATGCTTGCAATGTGGTAGCACCGAATTATGACCCAAGTAGGAAGCTAATCATATCCCAGTTCATGCACTTATAGATATATTTGTACCTGTGCTCGTTCTTGCATGTTAGATTATCAATGTTTAATAGCCATCTACTTTATCCCATCATTACAGTGTCAGCTGTGTTCAGTTTGGCGTATAAGCTACAGCCTGCAATCATCTTCATTGACGAGGTTGACAGTTTCCTGGGACACCGCCGTTCTACTGATAATGAAGTGTTGACTAACATGAAAACTGAGTTCATGGCATTGTGGGATGGATTTACAACTGATCGTAAGTATTCTTCTCTGGGTGAATTATCGATCTTCACTGGTGTTTACATGGAAAAAGAATATAAGTTCCACGATTATGAGTAGAACTGTTATGATTTGCATGTACTTTCTATACAGAATCTGCTCACGTTTTGCATGCTTTATATACAGAGAATGCTCGAGTTATGGTACTTGCTGCAACCAATCGCCCAACAGATCTCGATGAAGCTATTCTTAGGCGTCTACCTCAGGCATTTGAGATTGGCAAACCCGACTGTAGTGATAGAGAGAAGATACTGAAGGTGGTTTTAAAGGGCGAGAGGATAGATGACAATATTGACTTCAATCACATAGCTAAAATGTGTCAGGGGTACACTGGTTCTGACTTGCTTGAGCTCTGTAAGCAAGCAGCCTAT
The DNA here is from genome assembly GCA_022606695.1 of Vaccinium macrocarpon. Classification (NCBI taxonomy): domain Eukaryota; kingdom Viridiplantae; phylum Streptophyta; class Magnoliopsida; order Ericales; family Ericaceae; genus Vaccinium; species Vaccinium macrocarpon. The sequence goes on along the minus strand of CM040177.1, from coordinate 37,525,402 downwards.
ATTCCTCTGAGGGATTTCTTACAAGACGAGAAGAATGGGAAACCACCCCGTGTAAGTCTTCATGTTAAGCCTGATTCTCCAATTATTCAGGGGGGTACCTGTATCATACGCTCATATTCTTATGCTAAGTGGTTTCTGTTTCACTATCGCATTTGTTTTACGCAATCCCAAAGAACCGACCAAAGCCTTTTTTAGCTTGCAGAGCATTGCTAAATCTCTTCTTCTCCAAGTTTTTTGTGCCATTATCCTGAAATTCAAAATCTCTCCTTGAACTTTTTTCTTTCTCAGAATGAGCTTTGAAGGGCATGAACTACTAGGGATGACAAAAGCAAGAGATTGGGTTTATCCATTTATGGACCAGTTTAGGGATGTCATTAGAGTTCATGGGGTTTCAGGGAGCCCTGTGAATAGTTCTAGATGAATATTATCTGAGCCTGGTGTTTTAGTTTGACGAAATATTATTTGAACAACCTGGGTATTTGGAGTGAACAGAAACCAAGTTTTTTAAGAAATCATGTGTGAGACACTGAGACATTTAATCCCTGTACTGGCTGGACCAGATGGACAGAGCTGGGAAACAAGTTGCAAAATTTTGATTTCTAAGGAACGATGGTTGTTTTCCACCCAAAAGCAATTGAGTTGATGCTGTGGTTTGAATTTTACCACAGTTGTTATGGAACACTAGGTATGTGTGTCTCCTAAATATTGGTTGTATTCTTTTACAGGCACCAAGGCCATTGTCACAGCTGGACCTGGAGAAAGCATTGGCAGCTGCAAGGAAGTCTAAGGTCGAAATGATTGGGAGTAGTAGATTGAGTTCTTGGTCACCACCCATTGGGCCGGACGATTACTAATTCTAGTTGCAAGAAACAGCATACTCATTTTTTGGTACCATTAAAATCTACCTTCTGCCTTCGGTTTATGCTGAAAACCATTTAGTTAAACTCTCTTTAAAATCTTAGTTTTAGGTAGCTTCGTATTTTGCATAAGTTTTTTTTATTATGTTTATTTATTTATTTACTTTTTTCAGCACATCTAGAATTCTTTTGGAATCTGCAGACGTATGCTGTCAACCAGCACTTGCTTTCAACTTGGTATGAAGATGTAGGGTTCGGTATATTTTTTTTATATCTTTAGGGGTGACACAGTCCCTCTTGACATTCAAGTTATCACTGCTTTGTAATGGGTCCAGTTCCGATAACCTTTGTCAATCATCTAATCATTTTCTTATGTTGTATATACATGAACAATTGTCAAAGGTGATCGCTAGAATGAAAAACATCATAGGTGTAATTTTTTGCCCATGTGATTTTTGGTCTCATTTGTTACGACTGAGTATATTCCATGCAATGGTTGAAGTGATGCATCCGGATTGTCAATGGGAGTCCAGCCGTCCAGGGTCCTTGTTTGTTTTGAGGTGGCAATGTTATGGTGGCATCTTGGAACCTGACTTGTATCTAATACTCGTTTGAGTGCACATGGTACACAGACGCAAGAAGTAACCTTGCATTCTTTCTTGAAAGGGTCCTAGTTTAGGCACAGGCATGCGGCTTCTGTTTGATTTATGTAGAAGTAATAAGCGTTTCAAGCCAACCGGCAATTACCCACCAAGTTCTTGCATATTATGAAGCAACTACCAGACAACAGCAGGCTACAATGGTACGTCCAATGTATATTCTGAATTCTTTAGCAACTCCAAAACTACTGTTGGAGGTAGTAAACTATTAAGTTTAGTTCCCACCTAAGGTCTCGTGTCCAATTCCTCTTGTCAACAATCTCTTGGGTCTCCTGATAATCGGATGTTTGGCCAACTTACACGCACCTTGGCTAATTTTGGGGCCCTGGAGGTAACGACTGGGGCCCTGTTGGATTTTTCTCTAGAGAGAAAAACAAAGTGCACAGAGATAATAGATATAGATGGTCATGGCTCATGGGTCTACTCATTCTTCAATATTGGTACTGAAAAATTCTTCGACACCGGAACACACTTGCCTTTCTATAATGCTAAACAACCAAACTTGGAACTCAATTGCTATTTTACTGGACTTTGCATTATTGCTTAAAGAACTTTGGTTACTACGTCATTCACAAACCTATGATGTAGCAGAATCTTATGAGCCAGAATTCATTGAAGGGTACTTCATTTTATGAGACGAAGAGTTTGTCCACGAGAATTTCTCCCCTGAAACCAAATTTCTTTGAAAATATACACTTACATCCACCAAAAGAAATTTGATTTTGTTCAGCTTCTTTAAGTCTCTGAGGCAGATGTTTGAATGGGAAAAGGACTTAACAACCTCATCTTGAAACAATAATCCAGTGCGATTCCAGCAAATAGAAAGACTAGAAGATTCTCAGTTACATAAACTGCACCTCCAAGAGCGTGCGACAGAAAGCTCCCCATTTCCATTTCCAAAGGAGGTCCACCATCCAGGGTAGCAAGACCTGCATTGCAAAGGGAATTCGTATGTCAACGTAAAGACAAATTGCCATAAGCAAGCCATATTTTTCATGCTATTTTTGTTTCAAAAGCTTAATAATTCAAGTCTTTATGCCAATTACAAGAAGATTATACCTTTCACAAAGGCAAATGCCGCAGGGGTCCCTGTCTTGAGATGAAAATTGTCCAAGTCTCTTCTTACTGCATATCGAAAAGTGACTCCAAAAAGTGCACAACTGATGAAGGTGATCGCGAAAGGGAGAACAAGCAGAGAATCATTGGTCATTTGAGCAAGGGAAATCGGAAGTCCTGCAAAACTCCCTACTAGGGCAGAAACAGAAGCTGCTTTCACAGACTCCAACCTCTCTGCATTTCTATCCAGCTCTTCTGTTCCCGCCTCCATAAAAGCATCTTGCCTTCCAACCCCTTTACTGTAGACAGAGCGTTGTGCTTCTTCCACCATCGCTTTCGCTTCTGATATCTCCCTCTGACATTCTGCAATCTAGAGTGCATACACAATACAACAATAGTCATATCAGGAAATGTCAAAATGGCTCAATCAACAAAGGATGAGTTAAGGAAGTTGTTCACTGGCATTGATTAAAACCGGCTAGGCAGCTAGACAAAGCAACCTACTTAAAACATTTCAATTGAAGAAGGAATAGGCCAACAGGCCATTGATTAAAACCGGGCAGCAAACTCAATATAATACATCAACCAGCAAAAGGAATGGAATTTGAAATCGCTCTCTCTCTTTTTCATCGGTTTTTGGGCTTGATCAAAGTGCAAGTTTGGGATTCCAAGTTCTATGCCAGCAAATTTTCAGACTACGGCTCTAATAGTTAGCATCATATTTGGGTTTATATTCGATTTCATTTTTTCCTTTTCCTATGATTTGACTGTTGAGTTGGGTTCCCTTGGGAATCCTCTACTACCACATCAGTGACTGCCCATATCTAAACTTTTTTTTCGGTCTGCTTCGCAGTATGTGTCTTTTGAGCTTGATACGTGCACGTGCACGTACACGTGCTCGTGTCAAGAAGATGATCGTTTGTTTTGGTTCATTCCTGTCTTATGTGATGAAATCGCTTGAAATGTCTTCATGTTAAAGAAAAACAAAATGTAAACACATATATAATGCATACGCAGTTGTTGAAAAAAAAAAAAATACTACCTCAGACGTTCTGGATTCGAGAGTATTGACATAATCCCTCAACTGCTTCGCTTCAATTTCCTGTTTTTCAATCTCAGCGAGCGCTCTCTTCGCAGTCTCGACTCTCTGCGAAGCCATGTCCAGTCCATCGAGCAAAGCCCTGTTCTCTTCTCTGTTCAACAGTTCCTCTACTTGCTCTTCCACAATTCCAGACAACATCTGCTTCAGACCACCAACCACTTCTCCCTGTTCGGAGCTGTTGGCGCACTTCACAGTCACAATGGAGAACGGCGATGGTTTTCTAAAGATTTTCGAGCGTGTCGATATTGAAACGGAGAGGTTTTCTCCGATTGGAAATGGGTACTTCGGGTTTCTACAGGAGATCAAAGTGGGATTGGCTGTGGTCGCCATGGTGGTCTTGTCACTGAGCCTTCCAGTGGAAGGAGATTGTGGGAGTGGTCCGTCTGTGTTTTGCTTATCCTCTTCTCCTGGTGTACAACTAAATTACATAATTGGTCCTCATAGTTCAGTGAATAATACATTGAGTTCATTTAGGGTTTACATCTTTCCATCTGCCAAAGGGCAAATTCTAAAGTCAACCCATGGGCTGATATTAAGGTTTAAAAAGTGTATTAAAATATATAAAAAGTATGTAGGAATGTGTGTGTGTGTGTGTGTTTTTTTTTTTTATCTTTATGTGTTCTTATTGTCAGCCCATTAAGCTGACAATAAAAAAACCCTAACGCTGGGGTAGAGGGTCTTAATACTATCCAAGTGTAAAGATGTGAACACCTGTGGAGAGGTCCACAAAATTGATGTTTGGTTTGAAAAACGATTTTGATTGATCCCCAGCGGAGTCGCCAGCTTGTGAACACCCCGTGGAGAGATCCACAAAATTGATGTTTGGTTTGAAAAATGGTTTTGATTGATTAACAAGAGTCGCCACCCAAGTTTGAGGACTATACCCGATAAACCAATTGAAAATGACTCTATTGCCCTTGAAGTAGAAAATGCTTTACTGGTCTCACAAAATGAGATTTCTCGGGTTTGGGAGCTAGGTTACGTGAGGGGAAAAAATTTAAAGCATCCCTCACCCCCGGTGTGACCACCGATCTCTACTAAATGCTTAAGGGATTTTTAAAATACTGTTTGAATAGACTTTAATCACATATTCATACGAGAGCACAAAGATGTATCAACAAGATTAATGAAATGAATGTGGATTCTTGTGCGAGTATCATGAATGCATGAAAATGAGATTTCTTCCAATGAAATGCAAGAAAATGTAACTAAATGACTCAGAAAGATCCCAAAATGGACACACAACCACCACGCCATGCACACCTGGACTACATACTGAGCACCTGGAATAGGCAAATTCAGGCGCATTGATTGAATGCAGGCACCTAGAATAAGTGAATCAAGACGCCTGAAAGGCTAATCAGGCAAAAATTTCCCCTTTTCCAGGTCTCAAGGAAAACACAAATGCAGTCTTTGATGCTTACTCCTACATGTATATTGTGATGTTTAATACTATTGTGAACCAAATGAATCTCAAAAATCAAATCTAAGAAGATGATTCATGCTTGAAATATCATGACTTGAAATGTTTTATGTATGATATAGGATGGACTAAACTGATTTTCTACATGTACAATGCTTACTTTGTGCTATAAAAGAAGTACCAATGCTTGAAATCAAACAATGCATCATAAAAAGAACCAAAAATTATGATAAGAAATAAGGGATTCAGGTGCCTGCATGGAGTGAATCTAGGCGCCTAGACTCAATGTAGATGCCTGGATTGAGTACTGGTGCACAAAATAGATTTCTTTCTTGAATGTTTTCAAACCTCTCCCAAGCCCTCTACTGGTATAGAAGACCAGTGAAAACTTGGTTGAGTTCCCCTCAGGGCCTTTTTGAATACTTTGGTAGATGAACTAACTTTTGGAACTTGATTGAACTTTGGAAGCTAACTTAGGACAAGTTTGGCTATTATTTAATGGTTAATTGAGCTAGGATTCTACTTTCTGGAAAGCTAAAGATCAGATTGCTTTGGTTTTTTATTAAGTTTGATGATGGATGGTTGAAATATGAAGATTTTTGATGATGAAAGATGGGTTTATGGGCTAGAAAAGAGTGAAAGGGAGAAAAGCTATCTGAGATTGCTATTTCTGGAAAAATTCTAGCAAGATAACTGTATAAAAAGTGAGAGAGATTCAGCCCCCTTGAAATGGACGAGGGGAAGGGCTTTATATAGGCATGAAAGGTCCAAAATGGACCCTTAGGATGGCTTAGGGGTGCCACCTAGACTCTCCCTACTTTCCCTCCACTCTCTCTCTGAAAATTCCTACAAAAAATTCCCAAAAAAACCTCCAAGACTCTCCTCCCACTCAGTTCACCTTGGACAACAAGTATTTGGAGAGAGTCCGGGCGCTTGGAATAGGGTGATCCAGACGCCTAGATTAGGAGGCAGCACCACATATGAAACTTCGCAGGGTCATTCTGGGTGCTACCGAACTCCGTTTTGCGCATGGTTTGAAGCATTGGAAACATTGTCAAGTCTATTTTCTAACCCAAGTGGTTTGAACCCAAGATGATTTGTACATAAAAATGTGTGACCATTTTACCCTCAGAAGGTCGGAAAAACAAGTCCTTTTGGTAAATAAAGAGGATTTTGAATGCACTAGAAAGTAGTGTAGGCTTGGGTTTATTTTGGAGAGGTTTAGGAGGGGTTTCCAAGTTCACAATCAAGCTTCGCGTGCTCTTATCAGACATTTTCATCATCGGGGATTGCCAAGGATTTTCGTGGGTTCAAATTGGGGTGTCTACAGAAGAATAATACTATCCAAGTGCGAACAACCCCGGAGGTGACTGCAATGAGCAAAAATCTCACTCATAATTTACTAGTTAGGTTTGAGATTAAATTGTGTCAAATGGGATAAAAAGATAATGTAAAGCATAACTGCGAAAGGTGCAAAAATTGCAACTAAGTAGATCCATTACTCAAATGTTCAAAAAGTAGAGGCATTCAAATCTAAATTTTTACATTCTAATTTTCCTCCTCAAAAATCCCTACATTATTGCACAGATAACTTTTATCTGTTAGCCGTTCAAATGAAACGCACAGTATAAAGTCGCACATATAACTTATTATTCCGGTACCATTGTCTCTTTTTTTTTTCTTTTTTTTTTTTTTCGTTTATTAGTTTTGCGTCAAACTTTTGATGATTATAAATTCGTCTCGACAAGAAGAGAATTGGGGTAAAATTACGACTTTCATCAAAATATTTTGGAAAATATCCAAACGAAAATATTATTTACCACAATATTTGGCTTGCTAGGTCTAATATTTTCTTTCGTGCATGGGATAAGTTCTTGGTCTAAATATTTTCTTTCTTGAAGTCACTGAGGTTTATGCCTGGTGTTACCTCTATAATTCCGAAATTAGTCGAAATGTGCACAAGCTGACTAAGACATTTGATTATAACAAAAAAAAAAATGAAGAACTTAAGCCTAGGGATAAGCATAGTTGAGTTAACCTACAAATCATAATGTAATGCAGAGAGCAATACTATTTTGAATGGAATATAGAGTAACATGTCTAGAGATGTCGCGGCGGCTCTGGCTCTGGTGATGGATCTGTCCGAAGGTTCCTTCTTTATGTTTTTTCTGTTTATTTTATTGTTCATATATTCCTTGTGTGGAATCTTTTACCCTTTTGAAGGTAGTAGTTCGTTACTCCCTTTCGAAAGTAATTGTTCTTCGTACCACTGGCGACTCCCTTTCGAAAATAGTTGTTCTTTGTACCACTGGCGACGCTACCCTTTCTCTTGGGTAGTCAGTTGACCACCCTCAACTATTTTGCTCATGTATACTAGTAGTAAATTAGTGTACATATCTGTGTTGACCTCAACCCATTTTTCACAGGATTTGAACACCCAATCAACCTTACTCTAACAATTTGAACACTCAACTCAAGTCCAATAGTTCAAAAAATTTCTGTATATTGTGCTTAACTTAATTTACCAGATATGCAACCGATAAAACACTTAATATTAACAGATAAAGACAAAAGAACTTAATTAGAACAAATAATTGACAGAGATAGAATCCAAAAGGGTTCTGCTACTAACATTTTTTTGTTGATTAGCATTTAATCAGTTGAAGTCAAATCATGTTTTGTAATTTGAAAAGTTTAAATAAGTATAATAAGCAGTTTGACTAATAATCGCTTCATATAATGTATACATAAATAGAAAAAGATATATGTTTCAACACATTTGATGAATAGTAATACACATTCAAGAATAGAAATGAACATTTTATATAATAAGTCAATGCACTTTTTGCACATTACCTACAGTCCTTGGGGCAATCGTTGACATTTCTGAGTATGTAATTTCCTTGAAGTAGGAAAATCTATAATGTTTAACGACCACTCTAATAAAATTTCTGGAGCCCGGAGCCGTCACTGCTTTATACTCAATGTATTCTCATCCGAACCACATGGATAATCTGTTCGACGTTTGTAATCCTTTTGACTGTTTTTGAGTAATAAAAAATTTCTCAGTTTGATTAAAAAATAAATAGAGTAACATGTCTATTTATCATTGTATGTACCAACTTGTAACCGATTACTAGCTCTCTCATTTGTCAAGACTCAACGCTAACACTTTGGATGAAAAAAATGATTTTGAACTCAAGTTTGGTGCGCACTATATAATTTCACTCGGAATCAATTTGTTGACAAATCAATACAGTTATCACTTTTATTTTGAAAGCTTAATCATATGGCCCGATCGGGTTTAATACGTAAGCAAAATTTCAACATAGTTCAATTTTTTATTTGAACATAATTCAACTTTTAAATTAAAAACGAGTACTTCACTCAACTTGGTCGACTCGGACAATACTATAACTATAGATTTCTCTCTACAAAAATTGTAAAACCAGTTGATTTTGGACTCATTTCAAGTCTTGAAGTTGTTTATGTTTTTCAAAATAGTATTTACTAGTACTTAGTAAAAAAATCAGCTCAGTCAAAAATTGGTAAATGCTCAACAACTCCGACATCTGTGCGAGATTTGCAGTGAATTCAAATTAATTGATTTGTAAAATATTTGTACAATTTTAAATTAATTGATTTGTAAAATATTTCTACAATGAAATTTGTACATAAGAGTATATATTTAGGGGGTGTTCCAATAAAAAAAAAACTAGTTTTAGTTTAAATGAAAAACTACTTCTTTCCACTAAATAAAACCCCACAAAAAATTAACAAAAAAATCACTTCATTCCACCAACTTAAAAAAAACCAAATCATTGCACAATCAAGTACATGTACTTTAATCATGTAAAATTATGAATCTGCCCTCCCTTCAAAAAAAAAGAGCAATAGTTTTTTGGGTAGAAAGGTAGATTTGTAATTTCATAACACAACTAAAAAAACCAAAAAATCAAAAACTTGTTAGTGGAACAAGTGAGTTTTTTTTAAAAACTAAAGATCACAAAAAAAAACATAAAACTAAAAAACTACTTACTGGAACACCCCCTTAGTCGATAGACTCGGTCACTCATTTATCAACAATAAACAATAAAATGAGTTTTAAATCCAGACATCTTAATTAGAAAAAGACTTGAAAGAAATTTAAAAAAAAAACTTGGAAATCATGTCTCCCGATCACGAGTTGCAATCTACACACACACACACAGAACAGAACAGAAGTTACTTCCTTCCAAAATCACAGCCGCACTCCCATGGCCACCGTCACATACCCGCCTGCTCTCTCTCCTCCTCCTCCTCCTCTCTCTACTCTCATAAAGAATTTCCTCAATCCCCAATCCCCAGTCACCCAACATCATCTCTCACCTCCAATCACTCTTTCCTTACCATCCAAGAAAACCCTTAAATCAACCTTCAAAATCCAATCCTCCTCCACCACAATCACCCCTTCCACTCTCTCCCCAAACCCCTCTTCAGAATCCCTCAAATCCCGCCTCAAAAGTGGCGAAACCCTCTACGGCCTCTTCCTCCTCACCTTCTCCCCGACCCTCGCCGAGATCGCCGCCCTCTCCGGCTACGACTTTGTCGTCGTCGACATGGAACACGGCCACGGTTCCATCTCCTCCGCTCTCCCCTGCCTCCACGCCCTCGCCGCCGCCCAAACTCCCGCCATCCTCCGCCTACCCGAATCTACTGCCGCCTGGGCCAAAAAAGCCCTCGATCTCGGCCCACAGGGAATTATGTTTCCAATGATCGATACCGCAAAGATGGCTCGTAAAGCCGTCTCCTACTGCCGGTTTCCGCCCAACGGAGTCCGTGGATCGGCCCATACCGTCGTTAGGGCTTCTGACTATGGAATAAACGCAGGGTATTTGAGTAATTACGAGGAGGATTTGCTGATCATGTGCCAGGTATTGGAACTTTTGTTGAAGTTTTTGATTTTTTTCCCCCCCTCTTTTGTCATAGGTAGCCTTAGTAGTCTCCACCATAGCTCCATTTAGTCGAACAAAGACTTCTCAGTTCTCACATGGGCACTTGAGTCCCCATCTCATGTTGCTGGGACAAATGCCCGTTGACACGTTTTTAAATTAAATGGTGTGGCTTTTAATTTTGTCTGATTGAAAGTACATTTGAGAAGAAACAATTTCTAATACAGGGTCATCCCACATTGTAGATTGTTTATAGTCTAGAGTTCTCTCATTTCTACTATTTTCTGTATGTTTCAAAATTATTAATTAAAATGAAACAATTACAACTACTCCGTAGAATAGTGACAATAGTCCGAGTATTGTTCCATAGGGATGAGAATACATTATTGAATCTGCCAACTACTTTCTACTTCAATTCAAGTGCGGGTTTTGAGTTTTTGGAATGAAATTCAAAACTAAGAAAACAAAAAGGAATTTTGGTTAAGTGAAAATAGTTGGAAAAAGTTCTAGGGAGTTGAATATGGTTTCCTCCTCATAAGTTGGAAAAAGTTCTAGGGTGTTGAATCTGGTTTCCTACTCATAACATGATTTTTCATGGCTAAGAACTATTTATTCAAATCAATACAAATATTCGCGGGAGACCTCTTGGCATTGACTATTGTTACAGCGTTGCCTCATTTAAGATGTCTTACTAGTATGAGCCGTATCTAAGTACAGCTCGTGTAATAGCACACATCTTGTTACAAGGTATAGCCCATCTCAACCAAGTTCGTGAATCAATTACTCCATGGTTTGTATGAACATGTTTGAAATCTAGAATACAAACCCAATTGATAGATAGAAATCAGAAACATTTAAACCATTCACTGAGAAATAAAAGCATCCTTAAGGTCATACAACCAAAGTTCATAAGAGTATTCTTAAACCAATACAAAACTCATGCTACTTGGAAAGAAACTCTAATCTAACCCTGGAAACGAAGTTTAGCCGGCTATGGAAGGAGGAGTCTTCAAGTTCTTTGGAATGGAATTCATGCTTCCTTGAATCTCCTTCTTTCTCCTCTTTTCTACTTCTTTTCCTTTGCTTCACCTTGCCTTAGCCTTGAAGCAATCCCAAATTAATTCCGAGGAAAGTTCTCTCCTCTAAGTTAGCCCCCAAAAGCTTTTATAAGCTCTAAGTCTGGAATTGGCTTTTCAAGATCCGAAAAGGTCAAAGAAAGTGGCTGAAGTTGGCTGGATCTGTCCAGTTGGATGATGCAATCTGTCCGGTTGGACTGGACATATGTCTGGTTGGATGGTGCAATCCTCCGATTGGACTGGACATATGTCCGGACATATGAGATTGGACAACCGAACATAAGGCTTGGATTTGACACCTGAAAATGCTTTTTCTGACTTGTCCTGACGGATTTGAGATGCAACTGGACATTTTTGAGTCTTGTTTTGCATCCACCCATATGTTGCTCTCCTCCTAGCTCACATCTACAAGTTCTAACCTTTGTCATTTGGCTCCAACTCCGTCACATTCGGCCTCCAACGCCTGAAATGTGAATATGCACAAATCTTCAAGTAGCATCAAAATAGACTTAACAAAGATAGGTTGGGTAGCTTAAATGTTCACCTTTAAGCTCCTATCAAGATACATGGGTCATATCTTAGAACTGTATTCAGTCGCTATAAGCTAGACAAAGGGAGAGACAAATATGGCTTTAAGACAGCCGATGACGTGCCTTTATCGATCTCACAGGCCCAACTCTTGTTATCTTATTTAAAATTGATTGTGTTCATGATTTTAATGTTTTATGATGTTTCTAATAGTTAGTGTGTTATAATATCTTGAAATGAATCCCCAACACCAGGTGGAGTCCGAAGAGGGCGTGGAGAAGATTAAAGAGATCGCGGCCGTTGATGGGGTTGACTGTGTACAAATGGGACCGTTGGATTTGAGTGCGAGTGTGGGATACTTGTGGGACCCAGGTAATAAGAAAGTGAGGGAGGTGATGAGGAAAGCGGAGAAGGCTGTGTTGGGGATGGAAGGTGGGGCCTACTTGGGTGGGTTTGCTATGCCGCATGATGGGCCTGTAGATCTACAGCTCAGAGGGTATCACATGGTGTCTGGCGCCGTGGATGTGGGGTTGTTTAGGAGTGCTGCTGTGGAGGATGTGAAGAGGTTTAAGACTAGTTTGTTGGAGGGATTTGGTGATGAGGTGGTGGAGGGTGGTAAGGATGGTGATGGTGATGATGATGATGATGATGATGATGATGATGATGAGAAGTACTGGAGCGAATGAAGGTGTTCATATTTTTGGAAATAATTGGAGTGTTTCCATTTTTGTGTATGTTTTAGCAATATGAATTTTGGAACGAGAATGTTTGTGATGTTTGCACCTTTTGGGTTTATGGATAGAGTTTTGTAGGGTTTGTTTCACTGTCATCTGTTATTTTCTTAGTGCTGGCAAATACAGGAATGATTTTGGAGAATCGAGCTTGTTTCTTCCGATTGGCCATGTTTACTGCATTTTATGTGATTTGACTGCTGGGTAGTATTCTACCAAGTCTGCACGGAAGCTCTTAAGGATTAAGGATGTGAAGGTTCCTTGGGCTCCTATTGTATGGTTCCATTGGAATTTTCCTAAATGGGCATTCATCACTTGTTGGCATACCTAGGAAAGCTAGCTAATAAAGACAGATTAAGAAGATGGTGCAAGAATGTGGATGAGGCTTGTGTTTTGTGCTCTCAAAATGCTTAATCCCAGCAACATCTTTTTTTTTTTTAGAGAGAGTGTTTTCTCTAGTGCCATATGGAGAGCTATATTTGGTTGATTCAACATTCAAAAGAGTTCAGGGGTTGGGAGTGTTTGAGCTAGATTGGGCCTGTGGGAATTGCACTGGAAAATCATTTAGAGCAACTCTTTTGCTCCTGTTCTGTATCATGTCTGGCTGGAAAGGAATGCGAGGATTTTCGCCAAAAACACCTCCAATGTTCGTGGAGTTCGCTCAAGAGTTCAGGCTAATATCCGCGTGAGAGTCTGTTCTTGGAAATACTTTCCAAGTACTCCAGAGAATGGTACATTGTGTAATAGCCTGAGTATTCCACTTAGAATTTTTTTTTTTTTTTTTTTTGGGGGGATCTGTCATTTGTGCCGGCAGTAGTTAGTGTCGTTTGTTTTGCTTGGTAGCTTTGAAGTTTTGTTTTTGTTTGGTTTTGGGGTGGGTACTCCTACTCCTTTGTACAGCTTGTTCATTGTTTTGGTTGGTTTATAAAATTCTTCATTTACCCAGAAAAAAAAAATTGGCAAAATATTCCAGACATGCACAGATATGGCCGTAGCCATTCCAACATGGTATGATTTTGAATGTACCTGTGTTTGGATTTATGTTCACACTCTTCTGCATAAAGCATAATGTGTTAGTTTGGTAGATTGGATGTGAACTTAATTAACCCCGCGTAAAGACCTGTGCACTATTGAAGCGAATGTAAAATCAATCCTTCAAGGAAAAAAGAAAAAGAAAAAAGGAGAATAAATGCGGTAGTGAAGTTTACAGCACAGAGGAATAAATTCTCCCTTGACAATGCCAGAGAAGTTTGGTGATCGATTTGATTAATGAGAAAATGTGAGGCATTTCCAACATTGTTAAAGGAATCTTTGGATACTTTTTCCAAGACGACTCTCCACATGATTATATTTATGCTCCACTAGTTTGTTACACCATCTTCACCAAATAATATTATATGGAGCATATGGAAATCGCAATAATCCTTATTGGAATATGTAACTATAGAATAGACGTTTGATCCTCTCTCCAACCTGGAAGTCCTGCCGTGATTTTGAGGACACAACAAAGTATTATTCTCTTCTAACGGGTTTCATCCCGAGTTCATTGATTTTGTATCAAAAGTTCGTTTCATTTGGATTGATGCAATAGTTTGTAAGTTATTTAGTGTCTCTAGCATTACTCTATATCTAAGCGTATCAATCTCCAGACACTCGTCCTCTAGCCCTGTGTCCTTACTCTCTCCTCCCTTATATTTGATTAAGAAAAATCAAGAGAGACAAAGAGGGATGGATAGCTTTACAAGTCCAACATACCAGTTCTTGTATGCTGTTCTGTTTCTCCTTTCTACTGAAACCAAAGTTTTCTGCTTCCAATACCAGGTAGGAGATTTGAATTGTTGGGGCGTACCTCCTTCAGGAAATCCATTTGTCTACTTAAATTGGTCCAACAAGAACTTCTTCAATCATGGAGATTCTCTCTGTAAGTAGTCATACCCATTCTCTACTTTGATCTTGACACTGCTTGCCAATTCAAAATTGCATCAATTTTCAATCACCTTTCTCGTTTTCTGAACATTTCTCAGTTTCTGATTCACGGGGTTGAATTTCTATACCAACCAAGCAAGGTTGTCAAATTGCGAATAGAATTGAGAATCGATTTGACCCGTTTCCGAATGGTGAATCGTAATGATTCAGTCCAAATTTCACAAATACATGAAAAAATGTACCTATGCATGTACTAAGATACATTGTAAAAGTGAAAAATTTAAGCTTAACTACGTATTTGTTTTCTATTTAAATTGATGATCATGTGGTCTCATAGCAAAATAAATACCATAGGAACATGAACATATGCATATAGATGTTAAAGTTTCATTATAAAAAGCTTACACAATTAAAGTTTGTAGCCTCATAGATAGGAAACCAGCTTATATGACAACACATTTGAGCTAGTCAGAGCCTCGGAACCGTGCCCTGGTCTATAATTTAGAGGATTCAAGATTCAAAAAGATTGATTTGTGAAATTACGAAGCCATGTAGATTCATCTCCATTGAATAAGGAATATAGTTTTCCGTATTTTAACAATATATGATCTTATAATTTTTTTTAAAAGAAAAAAGGCAGAACAACAAAAGTGGTTTCACATTGTCAATGTAAGTTATGATAAAGCTTGATTTCACCTATATATTTGAATCGTTTTTGCATGAATCGGGAATCAAATAGCGAATTAAACTGTGAATCATACGATTTGCCTCTGATTCTATATCAACTTTGATTCACCAATAGATTCATATCGTTTTTTTGCACAGAATCGTGAATCGTGAATCGTGCAATTCTGACAACCATGCCACCAAGTCATAGATTCCCATTATCCACTTTGATTTAAGATGTTCCGCAAACTGATTTATTGGCAATAAGTCAATGGAATTAGTTTATTGAGTGACATTGGGTTGATGTATTGTGAGAGAATAACTTGTGTCGTAAAGCGTAATGTACCATTTTTGAGTATAAGTCAATTTTGTGAAACAAGCTCTTAAAACTGTTATCCATTCCAAAAATGCATCAGTTTCCAATCACATTTTTTTTTCCTTTTCTGATTCATGGGATTGAATTTCTGGTTTCAGTCTTTCTATACCCTCCAAGTCAAGATTCAGTGCTCCAAGTGACAAAACAAGCATACCAAACCTGCGACATTACAGATCCAATCTTTTCAATGAACAATGGAAATTCCCTGTTTAACATAACCCAACAAGGAGTGCTCTACTTCATAAGTGGGGTAGCAGGGAACTGCCGAAATAACCAGAAACTACAAGTTTGCATCCATTCAAAAGGGACTTGTGCATATTACACACCACCTCTGCCAGCACCTGCATCTTCACCTTCTCACTCCATCTACTCAGGATCGATCTCCACGGCGCCTTCGTCTTCATGGTCAATAGGGAGCCCAATTAAATTGGTTTCGGCGGCCGTCGGTTTAGTTGTTTTGGCTTTACTCATGCTATTTTTGTTCCAAAAGTGTAGTAATTCAAGTCGGTATGCCAAATTACAACAAGATCATACTTTTTAGGGTTGCACAAAAAATCCGGTGAACTGCTAAACTGCTCCAAACCAAACTAAATTGTACATTTTTGTCTAGATCCATGGATTCAAAGATTTGAAACCATCATATATGATTCGGTCCACGAATTTTTATAATGAAGCCGTGTGGATTAACCAAACCGAACTATTCGTAAATATACATATTAGACAAGCTGATCGGGACCGTATGAACTCTTAACACATTTTGCAAAAGTAAATACGGCAGAGTCCTTATCTTGAGGTGAAAATTGTTGAATTAAGTATCTTCTTACTGCATATCGAACTAACGTCCACCACATGCTACGGGTACAGAAGAGTAAGTTAGTCCCACCAAGTAGCTATGGAAACTTACGTTGAGGGAGAAAATTCAAGTACTTACGTGACAAAAAAACAACATATATGCATATGCAGTTGTTTGGAAATAGGGAAGGAACAAAGTCTAAACAGACATCAAATGTTGTAGATTCGAGATGATTGACATAGCCATCAACTTCCTAGCTTCAATTTCCTGTCTTTCAAACTTCACTACCTCAACTCTATGCGAAGCCATTTCCAACCCATCAAGCAAAACCGTTTTTTCTTCTCCGTTCAACAATTCCTCCACTTTTCGTCCTCAAGACCGAACAAAACCTCCTTCAGATCACCACCACTGCTTCCAACCACTTCTCCCTGTTCGGAGCTGTTGTTGATGGCTGCATTTCAAAGTCGGAGTTGGGGAAATGGGGAGTAGGGTTGGTTTGTTGAAGATTTTTGTGGGGGTGGATGGTGAGATGGAGAGCTTGTCTCCGATTGAGAATGGGTATTTTCGGTTTCAATAGGAGATCAAAGAGGCGGCCTGACTGTCAGTGACAGAGCTAGGATTTTGATATTGGGGGCCAGAAGTTGACAGAAAATAACCTAGCGATATATACCAATATGGTATTTGGAAGCCATGCTCGATGAAATTGTACTAGTTTTGAACAATGACAGATGAATTGTATTGAACATTTCAACTTAAGCCAATCAAATTGGGTAAGTTAAAATTTTATAACAAACTACAAAGCAACCATCTATCCGAGGACCAAACCTTAGGAATTACAAAGACTAACAAGATAGCCTAATCCTGTCTCCACTGAGCACAAATGAAGGGATATTCCAATTGTTTCGTAGGGCCTGATTTTCATTGTTATTGGAACTCTTATGCTAGGAACAAACTCTACTTCGAACACCAACAACAATTGCAGACAAAATTTCTCCAATAGTGCTATCTTGCTACAGGAAAAAAATTCTTGCATTTCTTTCCAACCAAATATGATAAAAAGCAGCTGCTATGGATAATTTATAAAGGGTAGATTTGAAACTCTTTCCCTTGCAATTTTGAACAACTTAAACAAGCTCAAGATTCCAATCATCTGAACTTTGAGAAAGCAGATTCCTCCTACCCTTCACACATATGACTCAAGAAAAACAACAGTCAAAGAAAAGATTGTCATGAGTTTCCTCCACTTGATTGCACAAGACACAATTAGGGAGGACATGAACATCCATACCCCAACCTCTTTATCGATCCTTCATAGCTAACTTCTTGGAACAAGCTAACCAAACCAGAAAATCCCATTTAGGTACATTATGATGGAACCACACAGTAGAATAATAGGGAACTAGCAGCCCGGTACTTATAATAGCATTCCATGTAGATTTTTGTAGAATATTGGCCAGTAGGAGAGGGAAGCCAAATAACCTCATCATCAAGCTGAGTGTTTGGAAGAAAACTAGCAGGAGTTGCGTCAATAATCTGCAAAGTAGTTCTGTTTCGTGGCCTAGGCCAAACCCAAGACCCATGCTGGATGATAGTGTCAACCTTGGAGGTTAGAAACTTGCCCAAATTATACACCACAACCTCCCCAAACTTCTGATAGAGTGGTCCAAGGGAATGCCAATTCTCAAGCCATATGCAAAGGTACTCTTCCCATTCCCAATTATATGTTTGACTAAATAGTGGCCCAAGGATCTTAACTTGAATAATTTTTAATGGTAGGAACATCCATGCCACAAGTTCTGGTGTATGATAACATACACATGAACCCATTTAACCCATAAAGAATCCGCCTTCTTACTAATTGCCCATAAATGCTTGAGCATAGTGGGCTTATTCCATTTTGTTGGAGGCCTAAAACCAAGTCCACCTTCACATTTGGGAAGATACACATCCTGCCATCTCACTTTAGCACATGAGGACATAAGATCCATGCCAAACCACAGAAAAGCTCTCAATAGACATTCAATTTCCTTTAAAATTCTTTGTGAAAGGAGGAACAAAGAACATGAATACATTTGAATGTTGAACAGTACTAAGTGAACTAATTGAGCTCTACCTCCAAAAGTTAACGACCTGCTGGGCCAACTCATAATTCTTTGATGGATCCTCTCTTTAAGCCTAGAGCAGTCCTCATATCTCAGTCTAGAGGATATAAGAGGGACACCAAGATATTTGACAAGGAAGTAACACAATGGAATAGGGAGAATATCAAGCAAATATTACCTAAAATTAGTTGCAACTCCAGAAAAAAAACATATGGCTCTTCTGTAAAATAGGCCTAAGACCAGAAAACAGGTAAAACTCATCCAAAGCATCTTTGAACACAGAAAGAGACCCACTGCCAACCCCAGATAGCAGAAAGAAATCATCTTCAAAAGCCAAGTAAGCAAAAGAAATAGCATGGGTGCGGGGTCCTTGTAATGAGGGGCTCACTATAGGGTTGTAGACTTGTAGTGAGTCCATTCGGTTGTCCATCTTGGCAATGAACGATCAGATTTTAATCCAAACAATAAACAGCTCGAATCATTTGGAGTTTGGATTAAATCTGAGCCGTCGGTGCTAAGATAGACAGCTGGATGGGGCTCACTACAACCTTGTAGTGCACTCACTACATGGCCCCCCGCTTCCGAAATAGCACTACATTTTGGGTGATAGGTAAACTGCCCACACTCAATCTTCTGCTTGAGAATAGCATGGAAACCCTCCATGGCAAACAAAAAGAGAGATGGAGATATATAAGGTCCCCTTGTCTGAGCCCTCTCTCTTTTGAAGAAGCCTTCCAAATCAACGTTAATAGTACCTGCTAGAGCTTGTCTTACAATGGTTAATTATAACCTCCAAAGCTAGTGTATGAGCCTGGGTGGCCTTTCTACTAATTGCCAATTAGTTTCGAGTTGGATGCTTTAATAGATAACTAGAGCTAAGCATTCAGAGGCTTTTGAACAAGACAATGTTAATTGGTTGCCATATTTGTCCTTGTTTCGTTGTTTATTGAGATCCCTGTTTTACGGATCCATTGTTTATCCCTCCACGTGCAAATTAGGGGTCGCACGTGCGGGGGAGTGTTAGAGCTTGTCCCACAATGGTTAATGATAACTTCCAAAGCTAGTATATGAGCCTGGGCGGCCTCTCTACTCATTGTCAATTGGTTTTGAGTTTGATGCTTTAACAGTACCAAAAAACATGGTAAAGTAAACACAAATCTTAATCCATCTTACAAAAAGGTGAGGAAACTCCATGGCATGCATCACAATATCAAACAAGAAATCCAAGTCAACTGAGTCATAGGCCTCCATGAGATCAATTTCAATGGCACATCTAGCAGGCACAACATCCCTATTATAATTCCTTACCAACTCCTGCATAAGATATTTATATTGGTCCATTCATAATTGGTAGGAGTAATTCATTATCCTCTTAATGAATGTATGACTTGCGAACTACTATAAAAGTAAGGAAAAAATTATTGGATTACGGCTTTAAGATATATTCTACAGATTATGGGGGCCAACTGCATAAGCTTTGTGAAAATTTATAGGAAGAAAAATATTTAGTTGGTGTACCTAATGGGATTTTTTCAAAAAAAGAAGAAGGAAGAAGCTAGTGGGAAGGTATTCAGGCAGTGTTTTGCTTATCCTCTTCTCCTGGTGTCCCGTGTCTTGCTTATCTGTGATGATTTGTTTCTCTTGATTGGCTATGTTTATTGCATTGTCTTTGATTTGACAATCAAGGCTAACAAACATTAATGAACGACTTCGAATGCACCTGAATGTATCTGTGCTTGGAAACTTTGGAGCTAGGAAGCATTTTCCTTTGACAAAATGGACAGCAAGATGGTTTTGTTAGGTAGTTTAGCAGTTGGATGCGAACTTAATTATCGACGAGTAAGAGCATCTATTTTGTATGGGTTAAATAGCAAGTTTGAGCAAGATGTTAAATTTTTAACTAGTAAGAGAATCTATTTGGGTTTTTTTCTCTTGCCTTGGATAGATTATTATACGAGTTAGTTTCAGCAGTAATAAATTGTTGGTTAATTTTGACCAATCTTTTAGCCATTTAAGGCTGGAAGTGGAGTAGTTCTTTTAACTAAGGTACATTTTAAAATAGTCCATAAAACTTTTATACATAGACGGGAATGGCTACAATAAACAATCATTAAAGGTGTGTACGTACCATAGTCACCTATTATATGGTTCATAATCCATATTGTGCCACCTAATGATAATTGTATTATTTTTTAGTGTCTTGTGCTTTTCAGCAATATAATTTATAATATTTTTGTGCGTCTCATCACTTTTATACCAAAAAAAAAAAAAAATCTTCAACTTTTATTGATAAGAGGTAATTGATTCATAACATTTTTAGAAGTGCGCATGATATACGTGAAGTGAACCCTAATTTTGCCTATATGATCACTTTAAAAGTACCCCCTCTGTCCTTTTTAAGTGTATTACTTTGTAAATTCAACGTATTTAAGAAACATCATCGTTACACTTTTCACATCAATTTTTTCCTTCACTTTACACTTTTCACATTAACTTTTACCTCTGTTTTCCAAAATTATCCTCCACTTTCCAAAATTATCCTCCACTTTTACCATTTAACTCTTTACCCACTAACTTTTCAAAAACACAAAATGATAATTGTACAAACTTTTACCCAATTTAAATTTTCAAATCACACACTTATTAAGGAACATCCCAAAATAGAAATGTCTACACTTAAAAAAAGACGGAGGGAGTGTAATTTTAGCATCTTCATAGTGGATACATTCGAGACTATACTTTATTATCCATGTGAATTTAAGTTGACCCACATAAAGAAGAATAGACGATAATTAATTTTCCTTTTCTTTTGGCATACAAGAAGGCCTAGGGCCTAAGAAACGAAAACTCTTTATGCAGTAGCTCGATAAACTCCAAGACGTTTGCGGTTATTTCGCAAATCATTCAACACATCTGATGTGGCATGATCAAACACTTGCTCTCCTCGGTTTAACTAAGACCCAACCTGGCTAGATTATGTGCATATCCATTAGCTACCTCCAACAAAAGGTTAATTCACAATTCCGTTCCATTTGAAACTGCTCATTAATTAACATGATTATGTTGAAATTAGGATCAAAGCGGTGCTGATTTGAAAGTTGAAACTACAAGGAGAGCCACTTGCGAATCAGTTTACAACATAACATGACACGACCCCATATGAGACCTCTCCAAATACCCCAAAAATTCAGCCAATAAATGGGGCAGTGAAGTTTACACTCGTAGTGGACAAAGAAATTCTCAACTGATAACTCACCTTGAAAACCTCTAAACAAGTAATTGATCTAGGGTATGGAAAAGCCATAAGAAGTCGTCTCCCTCTAGGGGTGTGTACTCTTTAAGTGTCCGATTAAAAATTTACTTGTGATCGAGTCTTTATTGTTGTTTTTTTCATTACTCTTTTTATAGCATTTAGGTCAAATTTGTTGGATAAGTTGTTCGTATTGACAGGAGAAATAAAAAGGAAAAAAGCATAAAATTATGAACTCTTTTTTATGAATAAAAAAATAGACTAAAGTTGGCAAAAAAGTCACTAGAGACGAAAATTAAAAACTGACAGTTTTTTAGTGTCGTACTATAACTATTTTTATCAACTTCGGTAATTTTTTTATACTTCCTACTTCTGTTTGTCGAGACAAACGATATGATGTAGAAACTATATATGATGAGAGCTTAAAAAATACTCCAATAACTAAAAATTAAATAATACTAACAACTGTTTTTTACAAAATTAGTTTAGTCCAAATGAACCCGGGTGGGTGCTGCGCAAGGTACTGTGCGGCACGGTGCCACCGTGCCGGTGTCTTGTCGAGGATTGGAGATGTTCACCGCGTAGAGTTCGTCGAGTTCTACATGGATGCCAAAAATCAGATCGATTGAATATCGATAAGTGCCTCATCAGAAGTCGAAACACATATAACTTGTTACAATTGTTTTGACATAGTGTTTTGGATCCATTTGGAATCATGCATTTCAAGATAATATTGTTTTGATGAGGCACCTAACTATATTTAATTGAGCGGATTTTTGGCACACTTGTAATACTCGACAAGCTCTACACGGTGAACGTCTTTGATCATTGGACCGACACCGGCACAGCGGCAACAACCCCCGCACAGCGCGCCACGCAGCACCCCCGGTTCCAATCCAAACGCATTCTAAATCCTGCAAACAAAATTTCCACTCGCAAACTCTTGGATAATGTGAACCTGGTGAAGTAAATTGATGCAAGTTTTCTCCCACGTAAATCAAGAATCTCCTTTTTGAGTTGCTAAAACCAGGAGGATATTTTAATCCTTGTTAGATTTCAGAGTCAGAGTGCTATTAAGGTTCCGTTGTTTAATGGAAACTTCCCAATCTCGTAAAAAGAGAACAAAGGGGTTCTGCATCCGTAAGTTTTCGAAGTACTCGTTGCAACAAAAACAACGTTGACATCCCAATGTACCAATATTAGCGGGCACAACTTCTACTTCCAGCCTAAATTTTTAAGAGCAAAATTCTTGGCACATCCTAGTAAAAGATTGTATAGCAACTACTACAGTTTTGACATTTGAGGGAAGAATATCGGGCTTGCCTGGATGCCACTGCACGTTTAAGGATAGAGATATAGAAGACAAGTGGAGTCAACGAAATAATAGATGAGATTATATGAATACTGGAATTAGTTGTACTGTGTTTGGTTAGAGTGTGATAGTTAGAGTATGATTTAGATAAGATAAAGATGATGGAGATTACTTTTAACTGTTGGATGAAGAAAGAGATAATCGGGAGAACGATAATTAGCTAACCCCTCTCCGGGTATTAGTTAATCCCCACATGGGTCGCTAAATGGATAAATAGTTTCGCCTTGTACAGTTCAGTAGTTAATCCCGGATGCACAAAACATGAGACTAATTAAGGAATAGTAAGAGACATGTGGGTTTCAGAGTCTGTCCTAGCTGGTACGTACTGTATACCACATAAGGCTTGAGGGGAATGCCAAAATCCTCCATGGGAGAGCTAGCTAAACATAGTGATGCTGTTTTATGCTTGATAGTGGAAAAATTTGAGGAAGAGCGATTTCGTGGGGGAGATTCAAGAAATATAACCGAAGTACCCAAACCTGTGAGACTTGGAACCTGTCTTTTAATATTCTCCGTGGTTAGATTTTGGCTAGCCTAGATTTGAGTTTTGTAACAGCTGCTGGCTGATTCGTTTTGCTTTGTCTAAGGGAAGTACCACTTATGTAACACTTTGGTTTTTTTGTTATATAATATTATACATTTAACCGGAAAAGAAAAAAGAGACATGTGGGCCATTTGTGTTCTCCATAATCCTAATCCCACATCTCTAGTCCAGCAATCAAACGAGCTCTAATAAGATTGTGGAAGAGAAATGGAAACAGAAACCAAATCAAACTGAACTCTTCACTCTTTAGTGTAACTCATGATGTCATGCGGCACACGCACCACATGAGAAAAGTACGCTGTTTGGTGCCATACAATCCTTATTTGAAGGTTCAATGTACACTTTTTGGGTTCCTGAAACCTAATGTTTTTCACTTTTTTGCCCAAATGACAAGTGATTCCGCATGGTTTTATATTATTGGAAAAATGAAATGTGAAACACTTCACGTATGAATGAGAAATTGTATTGTAATATCTCACGTGTGTTCTTTCTTGGGCAATGAATGAAGGTTGATGCATTCCCCATCAGTATCATGTTTGGGATGTGCTTGATTTTCCTCTTTGTGGCACCTCATGGTGACTGCAAGGAGCCAAGAATCCAGCAAGTTCAGTAATTGCATCACTTAATTTATGAAGTTGGCTTGGAGTGGTAGAATAGTTTTGTGTGCATAACAGTTGAAAGCTGAGACCCGAATCCAAAAGTTACTATGTTAAGTGCTAATCTATATCTTCCGGCTTGTCCCCATATCATTGAAAATGAAAACTAGCTAAAATTAAAAATTAAATGCGTAACCGCATGAGACGTCCGCACTTCAGTCCATGTAATACTCAAATATCTTCAGCCATTCTTTTTGTGAAACAAGCATCACACTTTGTTTTTATCAATACTAAAGATGTACCACTGCCCATATATTTTACAAGCCTGTGTACTGCCACCCCCAACTGCGCAACCTTCCTTGCCAAAAGATCTGCTGCCTTGTTCGCCTTCCCGAAGAGAGAAAAAAAAAAGAAGTTTGAGAGACTCAAACTCCTGCACAAGCAGAAGACAGTCATAGAGCAACACTCACAGTCAACCGGGACGAACCACCCCCAAGCAAAAGACATTAAAAACAAACTTGAATTAAGGAACGCCCGGCAAAAACACCTGAGATGATTTCTGAAAATCCCACCAATTCTGGCACTCCTCGGATTACATAACAATGACCTGTCCACATTAAGTTTCCAAAACCCGACTGGAGGAGGATGCCATTTGATCCAAAGAGTATGGTATCATTGGTATGAGCGTGGAATATGGGCAGCCATGGTTTTGGCAAGCTTAAAATTAGCTGCAAACTGGGAATCTGCAATCACAACCTTGCTGTTGGTTAATAGGGGTGTTACATAAAATCTTCTGCCATCTTTGTTTGTGAGAAACTCACTACTCATGCATGTGTAAATGTAATTGTAAATTATTCTAAGCTCCCAAATAGTAATTCTGAATATTTTGTTTGCGATTTTTAAACAAGTTAAAGGGTGATGGAGGCAGAGCCTCTGAACTTCGAGTACACCTAGGGTAAAGGTCTAGCTAGCCAGTATTCATCGGAAAATTTTAGAATTCGTTGAGAACCTATAAGGAACGAGAAAACGCGATTCTCTGAAGATTTTACTATGTATTCAATCCGCTTATTGTGGAAGCAATTGACTAGTGTTTGCCTTTGATTAATTAAAGTCTTTATCGGTGGCGTTCCCATTTCTTTAAGATTCTGTTTGGATCTTTGACGCGTAGAGCATATGACTGTATAGTTTATGACTAGGGAAGGGAAAAGAAGAGGGAAGAAATTTGGAAAGCTAACGTTTTCAAGGAGGATAACACTCACACACAGGTGGAAAGATTCGAACCTTTGACCTCCTTGTGAGATCCAGGAGTCTTAACTAATTGAGCTAGCCCCAAATGATTTAACACAAGTTTACAACATATAAAGGTAGAATTTCAGTTATAAAAACGAGAAAATTTTGGGTGCAACACACTATTGGACATCCCGAATGTGCCGAAGAGCACCACGTCAAATGGTACCCTATTTGCACCGAAAATTTTATGTATAAAACCTTTGGCCATGGCCAATCTATCACAAGTGCCGGAACATTTGTAGTTTTAAAATTAAAGAGAGATTATTACTATTAAAGAGATATTTTACCAAGAGGTTTTAGTTTTAAATGAAAAGTCGTGTGTCCTTAATTGAGAGGTACCTCTTTTATCTAAAAGGTACAACCTTTTAATTTTGAATGAAAAAGGCATTATTTTGAATTGAAGAACATAAATCTTGTGAAGAAGTGCTTTGAGAATTATAAATAAGAGATCACCCCACTTTGTTTTAGGTCAGAAAAACCTTTGAGTACCTTTGGTCAGGCAATTATAGATTTAGAATAGCGATTTGTCTGTCTTTCATCGATCTCATTAGCTATTTTATGAATTCTACAATCTAATATATTTAATTCTTTTTGTTCATGATTCATGCATTCGTAATTGCATTCTTTCAAATGACTTGAATGTCGCTCAAAAGACTTAGATTAATCCGTTTGAGGTTCCACTTCTACAATTAATGTTTGGATTTCTTCTATTAAAAAATTGTAGGATGCGTATTGAATCGGGACACACACACACACACACACACACACACACACATATATATATATATATCGTAAGATACGGAATGAGATATGTGTCCTGTATCGTAGGATTTTAACTGCAACATATGCAAGAATGCTTTTGGGAAATGACCTCCAAAATACCGCCACCCCCACCGCCTCTCCCGTGACATTTGCAGAGATTTTTGGTGGTTGATTTGATATTTTCAATAATGGGAAAATGGGCATTTACAACATTGTTGAAGGAATCTTTGGATACCTTTGTTCAAAAGGACTCTCCACGCGGTTATATGCTCTGATGAGTTGTGACACCAAATAAGTCGAATACTATATGGAGAATATGAAAATCTGAATATTCCCTCTTCAAATTTCGAATATATTACTAGTATGCAATTCTGATCTAATGACGTCAGATTCTTTCTCCGACCTGGAGGTCCAGGTCATGGGTTCATCCCGAGCTCATTAATTTGATCTCAAGCGCTCATTTTGTTTGGCTCCTTGAGTTGGTCGCGCCATACATAACATCGAAATTGACAATGATCAGACATCAATACTAATATCAGTAAAATACGTTTCTCTTTTTTAAAAAATTGAACGACTAATGATATCAACCATAAACTTGAAGAAAAAAGTATTGAGTGCCAATGTAAAATCCAACCTATAGTACGACACCCGAGCAGTTGATCTCGATAATCAACCGTTCGAATGTCATCTCTACAATGGACGGCTCGAATAGTGCAAGTGCTGAGATGAAATCCGAACTATTAATTGCGTAATGAACGACTTAGGCACCACACTACATCCCTGTAGTATTGTAGCATGACACTACAAGATCTCCAATTCTAAAATTTGATCTCATTTTTGCAAGAAAGACACACTAGATAGGCACAGCAGAATGACAGGTTTGGATCATGTTAATGAGCCTGGGATGAACCCTATCAAAATGCACAGCATCCTATGACTCCAGGTAGGATAAGCAAATAAACAATTCCTGTTATTCCAGCCCACAGCAGCCTTCTTCTAACATCTCAATTTCCATGAAGTTACGTACTTGGCTTGGTTACTTGTCTAGCTGTTCCATGTGCAATTGTGTGTGCATATAATAATTGACTCTTTTTGTTTCCCTCTCCCCAATCAGATGGATAGTCATTTTCAGAATTTAACTCATTGAGCTTCTTTAATTCAAACCTTTCACTATTTCCCATTTATAGCACCGACAATGTGTTTAGATTTTTTAAAATTCCATGGAGACATTTCTATAGAGAAGAGAAAACCCACGAACTTGAAGGATGCTTCACAAGTTTTTATTTTTATTTTTATGTAACTCATGTGTCCGGGTCAATTTACACGAATCTCTATCAATCCGGCGAGCCCAATGGATCCTACTGCCCACTTGCGAGGAGCCCCATTAAATTCGTAGCAAAGCTTCAAATTGACTAGTCACCGGGATCTTTGATAGCACCCGAGATATTTCGAACCAAGAGCTTTGGAGAAAGTCTTGTCCTCACACTCAGATGGTTCACAAGTTTGCTTCTTTTTTTTTTACCTTTTTCTCATTTCCCCGACATATCTATAAACATATCCTAGCATACATCATCAATTGATCAGGTCAAACTTGTCTAATTTACTTATCAAAAACTCAAGCACTACTCAGCCTTCTCCTAACATTCCATTCTGATATTGCTGAGTTGCATCCAACTGTCCTACATGCCATATTATTTTCTGAAACTCTTCCTCACTCTGCCCCAACCAAATGAAAACTATGGTCAATTCATTATTTTTATTCTGAAATTTGTCAAAATCATTAGTTAATCCTTTCCCTAATTGTTTCCTCTGAATCTTGCTAAGATCTCTGACATCATTTTTTTCACCAACAAGTTTAATAATCATTTGGGGTGCAACCCACATGGGATTTTGACCATTATCACCGATGAGTTGCTAATAACAGCAAAGACCCCATCTGGTGCAACCATTTTCTGGTCATTCCTATAATTGTAGAGGGCATTTACGTAAAATCGCCTCCAACTTGTCTTTTATATCTCTGCCAATCAATGTAGAGTAAACTCACACCAATAACAATTCCCCACCTCCTTGTCCTGAGTCCTCACTCTCTCCTTCCTTAGATTTGAGGAAGAAAAGCCAAGAGAGAGAAGAGAAAAGAAGAGGAGAGAAGAGAAAGAGATAGATGGATAGCATTACAAGTCCAAAATACCAGTTCTTGTGTGCTGTTCTATTTCTCCTTTCAATTCAAACCAGAGTTTTCTGCTTCCAATATCAGGTAGCATATTTAAATTGTTGGAGCGCACCCCCTGCTGGAAATCCATACATATTTGTAAATTGGACCAACAATAACTACTTCAATCCTGGAGATTCTCTCTGTAAGTACTCATACCCATTTTCTACTTCGATCTTATAAACTGCTTCCCCTTCAAAATTGCATCAATTTTCAATCACATTCTGATTCATGGGGTTGAATTTCTGTAACCCACCAAGTAAAGATTCAGTGTACCAGTTATGTACTTTGATCTAGAATCTGTTTTCCATTTCAAGAATTGCATCAATTTTTCCAATCACATTCTCGTTTTCTAAACGGCTCACCTGGCGCATCGTTAAAGCTGCCCCATTGTGGCCTATAGATTACTGGTTGATTCTCGGAAACAGCCTCTTTGCGGAAACAGCCTCTTTGCTTGTAGGGACAAGACTGCGTACATCAACCCACCCTTCCTTGACACTTGTTCTTCTTCTTTTTCTTCTTCTTTTTCTTCTTTTTTTCTCATTTTCTGATTCCTGCGGTTTAATTTCTGTTTCATTGTTTCTATACCCCAACAAGTCAAGATTCATGTGATAACTGATAACCATTATCTATTTTAATATCTTAAATCCGTTTTTCTTTTCAAGAATGCATAATCAAGTTTTTCATGTTTCTGATTCTTTTTGCGTCAATTTCAAATCAAGTTTTTCATTTTTCTGATTCAATGGATTGAATTTCTTCTGGTTTCAGTCTTTCTATACCCGCCAAGTCAAGATTCAGTGCTTCAAGTGACACAAGCAGCATACCAAACCTGCGACACTTCAAGTCCAATCTATACAATGAACGATGGAAATTCTGTGTTTGGATTAGTCCATGGGACTTTCTACTTTATAAGTGGGAACGAGGCCAACTGCAGAAATAACCAGAAGCTCCAAGTTTGTGTACCTCAAAGTGGGACTTGTGCTACTTACACACCACCTCTGCCACCACTTCCACCTTCACCTGCAACTTCACCATCTGGCTCCATCCTCGCAGGAGGATCGATCTCAACGGCACCTTCGTCTTCGCCTACTTCTTCTCCTTCTCATCACTCATCTTCATTGTCGATAACTAGTCCGATGGTATCCGTGTCGGCCGCCGTTGGATTATTGATTTGGGCATTACTCATGGAATGAATCAGAGGTGAAGAACAAAAACCACTCAAGTTTCATATTCTTTTTCCCCAAACAGGCCTATCACGGATACTATTTTTAGTTTTACTTACAATTTATTTTATTTTTTCCCATATGTTCACCTTTCCCTTGAGATGTGGATTTTGTATGTTTCCATTTATATGCGTTGTATAATTTTTATTTTCTTTTCTCTTTTTAAAAATAAATCCCTTTTCGACAAGTTAAGAGAATAAAGTGTTCGAATTTGGACTACTAGGACCCGTCGCTCATGATCTCAATTCTTGCTCTGTGCTCGCACTTTCAATTATCGTTGTCACGAATTTTATTAGCATAGGATATTGAAATACGCTAATACACTATCGATCTCGCTCCCCCTCACACTTCCGCACATGCATTATGTGACTTATGTATGGAGCTACATGCTTCGTCTCTAGTTCCAATGATTTTATGTTCCCCTATTTTCTGTAATGATACATATTTCTTAAATACATTTTAGAGCTCAAAGCTTCTGTACTCAAATTTGTTGGATTCCCTTGTATTTTTGGTCGTTAGATTACCTGATAATCTTTTGAAGATTTTCTTGTGATTTTCATGGCCGAAAATACACCGAAATGTCTATAGGTGCAAATTTGAGTAAATGAAATCTGAGGGGCAATCAACCTTGTAGAACTCAAAGCTTCAACACTCAAATTTGTTGGATTCCAGTGTATTTTTTGCCATTAAATTACATGATAATCAAAAGATTCTCATGTGAATCAATTGCGTATTGTCAATGGCCGAAAATATACCGAAACACCAATAGGTGCAAATTTGAGTACAGCAAATCTGAGGGCCAAACTCTGAATCAACTTTTGAGTTTTGAGACATAAATGGAGAATCAAATGTGAATCGACATCTTCCTCTTTTGCTTCTTTATAAGACAAAAAAGATGGCACCAATTTCCATGGGGATCAGCCAATCAACTTGCTGTATGTCCAAAAGGAGTTGCTACATTTACAAAAAGAGATGAATATTCTAATGCAAGGGACCTCTGCTCTTTTGGACAATTCGGATTCTAGCTGAAGGTGTGATTGTTGTCCCACTGTCTCACCATCCCCTTGAGTCACGGCCACATCTTTTGACCCTTTTACTGTCCAAAATCAAAAGCAACATCCAGTTTTTTCATTGAATTGACATCATTCCTTCATCTTTTCCTTTTTTGTTCCAAAAAGGAGATTCTAACGCCTTCTGCGCGATATGACAAACCAAATATACAAAACTAAAATTACATCAAACTAAATATTGATCTCCATAATAAGAATACAGGGATTGTCGACGTTCAAAAAAAAAAAGAATATAGGGATCGGAAGCTCCAGAGGTGATGCAACCAAGAACAGGATGCAATCTACCTAGTACAAAATTCAAATGCAATTATATCTTTATGACACAACTCAGCGCCTCTCATGCTCTCAGGGAGCCTTTATTCCAATTGAATTACAGTAACACATAATTGAAAAGCCAGCATCCTCCAGGTGGAAAGAAGAAGAGAGGAAAATCTCCTGTTGTAATAACTGGAAAGCCAAAAAGGACCCCTACACAAGTAAAAGGGGCTAAATTCAAAGATTAAAAGGGACCACAATTGTTACAATGCTACAGATCAGATAGTAACTGCATAGATTGTCTAAACCAAAGATCCGTAGGAAACAAAGCCTGAGACTAAAATGGGACCAGGAAAGTACTGAAGTAGTAAACAAAGCCTGAGCCTAAAATGGGACCAGGGAAGTAACGTAGGTGTTTGATGGATTTTAAGAGAGTTAGCTGGTCATCTCAATATCGGAGTTCATCGGCTTTTGCTCAGAAACATATGGTGCCACAGGAGCTGGGGCATCTGCTACCTGAGTAGGGGTTGACTTGGATTCAGCTCCCATAGACGGAGTGTTAGTGTCTACTTCCATGGCCGAAGCTCTTGGAGGTGAAAAGGGCTGCACCTCCACATCAGGGTAAGCAGCCTTAAACCGAGCCCGCAGCCCCTCATCCACTAATCGAACTCCACCCAATTGATTCCCGAGTGAAATCCACCTGATTAAATGAGCATCAGCCAATATACATCTATATTTTCGTACTTGGGATTGGAAAGAGAAAATTTAGATCACAGCAAACTTAGAAACAGGAAGAGATGAACTCCAACTGCATAGTAAGAACGAACCCTGGCCTGGGGATAGGTTTTCCAGGAAGAGGCAAAACAGTATATGACAGATTATGCTATCAACTTACTTTCAGCAATGGGGTTTCCAATGTCGTGAAATTTGAAAACTAGACCAGCCATTTGTTCTGAAGATCACTAAAAACATGGATGGCAAATTAAGAAAGCATACCCTGCGTGCGTGTTGTGCATGCGAGCAAATAGTTCCAACTTTCTTGTTCTTGGACTTATCCTCTCCAACATGGGGTACATCTGGAAAAAGGCATATACAATAAAATTAGCTAGAACGATAAGTCGATAATATTCCAGTAAAGCATGGGACAATTACAAAAACAAAGGAAACAACACAAATAATCTATCTTCATAACAAAAAAAGGTTGAAGGAAATGGGCAAGCTATTAGTAAAAGCTATGGAGTTCACTAACCTCATCAGGTTTACGGCTTGTTTCTCGAACCTCAGCAACTACAACATCAGTATCAATATTCCTGTTTACTTCTGGATTCCCCTTTATCCCAACAAGGCAGTGTTCCTTACTGTGATTAAGCCAATGGCCTGTCCTCCCTGTTCTGATTATTCTCTGAAGTTGATTGGTCTTCACCCAAATAAGCTCCTCAACACGTTTGTATCCCCAAAGTTCTAAACTACAAGTATAAAAAAGCACATATAAGCCAGCCCTAGAAAAATATGTACCACAGAATAGAGCCCTATCATGGTATCACCACACCAAGCAATCACTAATTCATCTTTCGCCAAATATGGTACTTCTTTAGAAGTCCAGTGAACCCCAAAATGCCAATTGAATGGAAGGCTCGAGGCAAATGTGCTTGAGGTTGAAATTATGTTACATGGATCCTTCATTTTGGCTGAAGTACCCGTGTCCTGTGTCCGACACGCGTATCCATTTTGGATACTCGGATCCTCTAATTGTATGATATTTACAGAAAAAGAATACCAAATTAGCTAGAAAAGCGATATTTCTATACTTTCATATGGACATAAAATAGAAAAAACACATTTTTCTTAACTCTTCTTGTTTAAATACATTACTAAGTATAATTTACAATATATAACCTGCTCTAGTCATGCAATATATACTACAAACACGTGTTCAGGACGTGTCCCCACACCCGTACCCCGTTGTGGGACACATATCCCAATATCCTAAGATTTAATTCTAAGAAGATCCGATGCTTGGGCATGCACCCGCACCCGATACTCTGTACCCGAGTCCATGCAACATAAGAAATTACATATGTATGTCATGATTAAAAAGAAACCAGAAATATAACCATGCTACAAGCTTAAGGGTACGGGGTCCACAAACATAAAGATATAAATTATACCAAATGATTTATTGTGACGACCCGCGCTAGCTGACCTGCTAACCCTTAGCCTAACCACATGGCTCAAAAGGTTAACCTCGAGTAACACAGTAGCTGCTGGAAATCATTTATATGTAAGTTTCGATTTCCATATCCCATCGATATGGTATTGGGATATTACATTTATGCTTCAGGAAATCATAACCACATGGCAAGGGGAAGCCAATGGATGCGGGGAATTTCTGTTCTCTCACCTTAGACAGCTTGTATAAAACATGGATTCTCTGTTAGAGTAGCAAGATTTGACATTAAGGATGTCAGTTATAGTGATGAAAATCAAAGCCCCAATTCAAACAGGGTGCTTGTGGAATCAAAAATGAGAAAAAGACCCACATATCTATAGTACATAATTACATATCCTGCCACATGATGACTATATTTTCATCGGAAAAGATAATGCCGCCATGTTAGGCATCCCAGTATATATTGATCATCATGAGTACACAATGAAATATTAGAATTAGCTATACTTGCTGACCAAAAAATAGTAATTATGCTACACTTTGATTAACTCCATTATCATATGCATCTGATTGTTGCTGCATGTACTCAACTATTTGCATGTACTTGGACATTTTATTCTTTTTCTTTCTTTTCTGCCACTGCATGTCCGGGGGCCAACACGCAATATGCTAAAATGTCCATATGAATAGATAAATGAACAGAACCTAAACAAAGATAAACACATACCATTCGCGTCCAAGCTCCATTGCACGTCCTGTGACCCAAAGAAATATCAGACCATCAGTCTGGAGTGCAGGAACATTAAGAGTACGCATCTCATCATCAGCCATTGTCCCGTAAGGTAATTCCATATGAATGTCCCATGGTGGATCTGCCATTATAACCCCAAATTGCCCGAGAATGTCCATTCTAAAATTACGGATATCACAGTTAATCCATTGTGGTGTACCAAGCTCTACTTCTGAACAATATTCAGCACGTTGCTTTAGAGGTTTGGGGGGAGGAAGTGCTGCTGCACCCATCATGTTAGGAGTCACATCTTGTGTATTGTCAAGCTCATAATGAACATATTTGCATGTCTGTAATAGAAACAAGGATTGACAATCGAACTTATTATTGTAGCTAATAGATTAAATAATCTAAGACCACTTTCCATGTAAAAGGATTCCAACATTCTTTGGTGGGCAAAACAATAGTGTAACAATAATGGAAGGTTACCTTCATATGACGGCAAGTATCCAAAAAGGAGCAGTCCCCCAAATTTACATCCGTATGAAGAGCAATTATGCGTCGGAAATGGACCTGAAAAGAGTGGAAGTTAAAAATAAAGTTGCTGAAAATGGCAACCAAGGAACTTTTCTGACCCTCGACGTTACAACAGTATACAAATAATTGTCAGCGAGCAGCCGTACAACTACATTGACTGCTCTTCTGAAGAATCTAGTTGACTTTGCAGTCATCAACGCATTTTCTCCCAGTTTCAGTGAAAATCCATTGAAAGTACGAAGGTAGAAGTTAAAGCTCATACTAATTACTAAGAGATGTCAGCTAGATTCTTCAAAAACTCGGAAAGCCAAGGAAAGATGGGGCAATTCAATTTCGTCTGGGTTCTAAAACTGGAAGTATGCCCCACCTTATTCTATCTTTCGCCAACATGAAGTATATCAAATAAAGTTTAGCTTAGATACTATTGAGCTAGCGTTAAATCCATAAGAAGAGGATTGCTGCCACAACAGGCTAATAACATTTTCCCTGCTGAATGATACTATGACGGTGCCAATCCTACTTTGCACAGGTGAGAACAGGTGGTTTAATACATGCTTATCCTACATAATAAAGGAGTAGATATGGGGGCAGCAACAAGAAAGACCTTTTGCTTGATGGCACCAGGATTCGCAAGACAAGACTATAAAACATGTGGCACATACCGAGGCAAATGAATAACCTTTTGAAGGGAAGGAAGGCTCCATGTCTGTTCGGAAAGGACCTGTTTTGGCCTCTCTATACTTGTGGCCTAGGGGAGATCTCCCCTGTTCCTCGGATGCTTGTAGATTTTTTGGGAGGATTGTACATCTAGAGTTATTAGAATTTTTTTATTTTGGGGGAATTGAAACTCCCTATTGACACTCATGGTTGCAGATGGCTTCTTTATTGAGTCATTTTTAAACTCCGTGTGTACAGGATTGAGCCCTTTCTGGCACTTTTGTTAAGTATCTTTGCTCCTTTATTTATTACATAAAACAATTGAACGCTTACAACATATAATGCTCCTCACTCACCTTCTCACATGCGATATAGGAACCAGATTGACGTCTGCAATCTTCTTTTGTCAAGGCCGTACAGTACTCCTTTAGTTGGGAACCACCTTTCGTTTTGAACTGAAACAAAATTCATCAGGACAAGCATTAGTATGGCTATAAGGGCTGAAAAAAAAATCACATGCGTGGAAGACAGGATTTACTGACAACATTTACTTTGCATTCCTTAATAAAGAGGCCCCAGCATCTATCTGATAGAAGGGATGCATAAGAAAAATAAGTACTTTAGCAAAATTTTGTCATGCGTCAATTAGAGCAGGAAGTTTTAAATCGGCAAAAACAGGTTTCAAAAAGCATCATGTCCCACCTAAACATGACACATAGGGAGCAACTTCTTCTCTAACTAATTCACCATTCTGCCTTCATCTTTGAGATGAAAAGCACAAAACAAACCATTGAGCATTTCCACCGGGTAAGTAATTATTGTTCCTCCAGGCAGAAACAAAAAAGGACATGCATTGTCTTTTGCATGTCTTTGTTATATAGTCTTATCTTGTTCGAGAGAGGAGGCAATTCAGAAAATAAATCAAGAGAGCAATACAGTTTGTCAGGCATTATTGCTTTCAATTACCTACTTTCTATTATTGTTTAAGAAACTCTACATGTGTTCAGAAGCATCAGCTTTGGGCCTCTTTGACATAATTTATGTACAGTAGCTATTACGTACAGAAGCATGGATATTGAAAGGGCAGCTAATCGCGTAATATGAATCTGACTTAATGTCATTACAAACCCTCAAGTCTGCAAGATGTAAAGCTTAATGAAATC
The DNA here is from genome assembly GCA_022606695.1 of Vaccinium macrocarpon. Classification (NCBI taxonomy): domain Eukaryota; kingdom Viridiplantae; phylum Streptophyta; class Magnoliopsida; order Ericales; family Ericaceae; genus Vaccinium; species Vaccinium macrocarpon. The sequence goes on along the minus strand of CM040177.1, from coordinate 37,489,348 downwards.
ACAAACCTTTGCAGCCACAGCATTTTCCTTTGCAGTTGGCCGGCGAATGAGGTCCAATAGCTCCTCTCCAGTTTTCGATTTCTGCAACTCCTTAAAAGACTTCTTGTTCAACAAAGCCTCGAGATCCTTCATATCATCCTCTTCCGTCCTAGGCTTCAATGCAACTGAATTTGACCCCGCACCCATTTGAGCATTCGGTCCCAATAGCGGCCTTTGAAGTGGATTAAGACCCATTGCTCTTGGCATTGCCATCATTCCCCCCATAACTCTAGGCCCAGCACCCCTAGGACCTGGAAACATCGGGAACCCAGACAAATGCGGATCTGGTGGGCCCATCCACATATCCGGCATTGGCCGGGGAATCGACCCACCCGTTCTAAAAGCTCCACCATTGACCTCACCACCACCACCACCACTTCCTTGTTGAATTTGATTCATCCCCTCATTCCAAGAACTCGACTCGTTCTGCTGTTGCTGCTGCCTACTCTCAGGCAACTCCTTAACTAACCTACTCCGGTCAATACCCATAACCATAACCCTAGACTTCCCACTAACCACAAACTCCTCGAGCTCAACTCCCCCACTATCCTCCGCCATCGACCTCAACGCCATTTCCACTGCAAGTATCGCCCCCGACTCCCCTCCCACCTCCCTCAACGCCGCCTTCTCCCCCGCCGTCGCATTAGAATCATTCTCCAACTTCCTCAACACCGTCGACGAATCGATAGGATTAAAAGGCACCCTTTCCAACAAACACACCGCAACCATCGACCTCACCACCGCTAATGGGCTCCCACTCTCATCAATCGTGAACTTGTCACTCTCCAATTGGGCAGAGACTTCAGGAGACGGCTTTAGCTTCTGATTCTTCGAGTTGGAGGGTAGTTTGGGGTGGTTTTCAGGAGTGGCGAGGTGGGTTTCGGGTGGAGATGGGGGGCGTTTGGGTTTGGAAATAAAGTGAGGGTTAGGGTTAGGGTTTGGGAGAGGGGTAAAAGGGCGGTTGTTGAAGGAAGAGACGACCATGAGGGAGACGTCGAGAGAGGAGATGAGGTCGGGGACTAGTTGGGTCTGGAGAGAAGAGATGAGGTCTAGTTGGGCGGTGTGTGCGGTGTCTATGCGGGATTCGAGCTGTTGACGCATTTCTTTGATTGCTGCCATGTCTCCTCTCCCGTCCGATTGGATCTCCATCTCTCTCTCTCTCTCTCTCTCTCTCTCTCTCAGAAGCTACTCTATCGACTATCACAAAGATTCTGGTGTTAAACAAGGTTTAAACAGAGCAGTGAGATGGAAATCTGTAGGTTAGAGGAACCGGAACGGCGAACCCATGTATACAAGTTTGATTTGTGCTCACCACGTAAAAATTTGTTTCGTATCAGTGTTTTTTTTTCTTTTTAATACAAACTTGGTCCCAATTTTATAGTAATCTTTTTGAGAGTTTATATTACTTTTTAAAGTGTTATATCTTATAATTTGTAATGTTTTATGTAATTTTAAACACTTTATTTATTAAATTAAAATATATCAAATAAAATTCATATTGCATATAAAATGTATTTCTGATTGAAAAATATAATTATTTTTTTATCCGGTTAAAAATAGAACGAAGAACTATAAAATTAGAACGGAGGAAGTAACTCAGTATTGGGTTAATTTACATATAACTTGACTAATTTTGAATCCTTAAGGTAATGACTGTTGACCGGGCATAACCCATTTAGGGGTGGTCCAACTGCCCAAGGGGTGACTCGGGTCCTGGCACAATTGTAATTATCTTCTCGTATTGTACTAAGTTCCAGGTTAAGTAAGAAAAATCTTATTGGATTGGCTCCTGTAAGTCTTTTGAATGAAAAAAATTCCTGAAATTTTAAGTTATCAATATTTTTTATGTTGCATGGATAAATTAAACGATGGCGACCCACATGTACATAATATCTTTTTTTTTTCGCACCTCGCAAGTAGATATATATACTTATAAAATATATACTATTTTATTATAAATATGAAAATACATGTAATTCAAGCACCTACTAAATACAAATCCTTTGTCTGTCCTGACCTCATTGGCCCCAAGGTTTAAGATGATTGGCCTTTTTGGAATTTCGAATTGATCATCTTCGTCGCTTTCCCTGCTTTTGAATTTCATATTCGAATAAACTTCAATGAATTAACTCAAAATTAAGCCCAAAGTTTGAGGAAATAGTTTATTTATAATCAACTTGCATAACACTGAAAATTCAAGCTTATACATACATATGTTCATAAATTATTCAAAAATATTAAAAACTTATTGTTCAGTTCGTTGGACTCATTTTTTGAAACAATATATATGAATTTCGATTTCAAACTAAATCGTTTCATTCAGGACCAAATTTAAGATAAAAGTGTAAGCCTTGTATTGGAAACTTTTCTTGTGCACCATACTCTTGGCCCAGGCCCAGACCCAGACCCAGACCCAAACGGATGAGTTTTGCCGAATCCAAACTAAACTCAAATTTCCCAACTAAAGTCCACAACCGAACCTGATTCGTAACCCAACTCGATAGGGATTGATTCGGTTCAATTTTTTTCCGGAACCCAATTTGTATTTTTAGACATAAAACTCAATTTGATTTGGTTTGGTATATGATATGAGGGTAATCATATTGTTATCTATATGAGCACAAATGTCGTGTACATGTATATGAGGGCATTTACGATTTGGATTCGGGTTCAATTTGAATTTGAGTTGCGGTGCAATATTTGTATTAAAATTAAACTCGAAGCAAAATTTGTCGCATTTTGCTTTTTATTTAAACGCCAAAACCAAAAATTGAGTTTCAAATATCAAACAAAAATACCCGAATAGGTGTAGTTCGATTCGAGTATTCTTCGGTTCGGAGGGGAGCTGTGGAATAAATTGAGTATAACGCGTATCATATGAATTCAATTACTATTTGAGACACGGATACATTAATCAAGGTACCCATTTTGACATGGCTTTTGCATAACCAAAGCTTTTGTACCCGTGGTGGCCATAAATGGATCATAAAAGAATGGTCTTATTGTAATTTCAGCTGAGAAGGCGGTACCGATTCGATTGCACCTCTCGTCATCTTCTCCTAATTCTAATCACGTAAAACTCACCAAACTCCGACACAACTCTACATTCCACAGTAAACCCAAAAACCCTCTCTCTCTCTCTCTCTCTCTCTCTCCCTCTCTCTGTGTTCATTCATCTTGCAGAACCATGACACAATGACCAGGTTCGTGTTAACAAATGATCAATCAAAGAAATTACTACAAGATTTCTCTCTGTAAGAATTAATGAATGATACCATATATCAAGGGTTCTTTTTTTTAGATTTTCTTGGTTGGGTTTTGTTGGGTTTTTTTTTTTTTTTTGGAACTGGAATTGGGTTTGTTGTTGACTCTATGTGGGGGAGTGCTTCTCCTGTTGGACCTCCTTGGCCACTTGACACTGTGCCGCGGGGGAGGAGCTCGAGTGGGCCTCGCTGGAGCCCTTGGGAGCTCGCCGAAGGGCAGCAGGGATCCCTAGTGGACGCCGGAAGTGAACCTGCACAAGGGAACGACCACGTTAGTGCCTAGCCCGGCGGTGGTGGTCCGGGAAGGCACTCCGATGGTTAAGTCAGCGACAGGGGGAAAAGTTTTGAGTCAAGAAGGAAGGTAAGGTGCAGTGCTATGCTCTTTTGTAGAGTGAAGAGGAGTTAAAAGAGCCCATCCATGTACCATGAGGGCGAGGAGCATATTTATAGGCACGGGGGCGCGTGTCCCGCATGCCCCTCGGGGGCCTCACGCGCCCCGTCCTTATCGTTACGTTTAATGTGCAGGCTGACACCCACCTACCAGGTGGATCCTCGGCTGTCTCCCTGGAGTCATCCCCTGACAGATAGTCTCATCAGTCAAGTCCCCCACATTCCTCCCTGCAGGCGCAATCTGCAGGGTTGGTAGCTCGCCATAAATGTGATGCAGGTGGGGTGGTTAAACTCATTTAATGCATTGCACAGATTGTCAGAGGTGCCTCGATCGAGCCCCCGGCCAGCTGGCGCGTCCCCCGGGCATCGAGGTCAACCGACTTGCCCCCAAGAGGAGCGCCCTCACCGGGGGCATCGAGCCCCTGGCGAGGTGCCGTCTCGGATTAGGTCGCCAAACCAGGGCATCCAAGGGTCCCGAGCTCCCGAGGAGAGGTGCCCCAAACCAGGCAAACAATACCGAGACAAATGGTCATCGACTGGTGTGGTCCGCACATGGTGGTCCTGGCCTCCATGAACCGCTCGGCCCCGAGGGGGGTCATGCGTCCCGAACCGGCCGCTACACTCTATATGTACTGACCTGTCCCATTTGAGTCGCTTTCTTCATTTTCCTACTGAAATTGTTAAATACAGCTTTTCTGAACCACTATCATGAATACTTCCAATTACAATTTGCTATTCATTGATTATTACCTTAGTCTAAAATATAGTTTTGTGAGTGCTGTATTTTACGTTCTATTGGCACTGGCAGTGGACATCATATTGTATATCTTGGTAACATCGACGAGGCTTCTCATTCCATTTGCAATATGATTGATTTTTTTTTCGATAACTCAGGTGTTCGGGTTAGCTTACTTGGAAACTTGAAGCATTATTTTTGTTAACAGAAGTTAGCAAATTGGTGTTGATACCAATCATAGATGGCGGATTTGATTGGCCCGAGATTGTACTGTTGTTGTAATTGCAGAAACCATGTTGCGCTTCATGATGATGTGATTTCTAAAGCCTTCCAGGTGAATTATTTGATAACTTTTTCAATGTTGGTTTTGATCTCTATGTTATGTGATTGATCACAAGGCCACAAGAAGTTCATATGCTTACGGCTTACCCACCAATACCGCTTGGTATTTGATAAATAATGGAAAGTAAATTGATTTTTTGTTTTGGGTCAAAATGATAGATGAAAATTCATTGATGGTAGAAGAAAGTTGCCATAAGGTTTAAACAAACAGCTATGTATTCTTCTCAAATGAAGACAATAGCCACCGTGGAGTGTAATTCTTCCTAGTTCTAGACCCAACCCCTCTCACAGCTCGTTTTAGGTAAACAATGGGAACATGGTTGGGGCTTCTCTGCTCAAAATTGAACTTACACAACCATAAATTGTATTCTGCAACTCCCAAATGTCAGTGACAACAACCTCAATGTTGGAGTGTGTTGAGCGTTCTTGACTTGTAGATTTGATCAATCTCTGCGCAGTGTGCGCCGCCCCTCCATCTCTATCTCTGTCAGGCCCAAATTCAAAAGCAGGGAAGTGTTGATAATTCCAGGAACATGGACGCATCTAGCAGCAAAAAATATCCCACCCCCATCTTGAATTACCACTCCAACACCCCCACTTATAGTCCTTGTTTCCATGCTACCATCAAAATTATTCTTAACCAAACCCATATGAGACAATGACCACTTGATGTTACCATCCGAGTAGAAATGAGTGCTGAAAAAAGAAAGTCATTCGTCCTCTTCCATGGTTTCCAAATAATTAAAAGTCATGCATCCGAACCTTGACTTCTTCATTTGTCAGAAGCTGAAAAATCGAGATCCGACTCAATTGTAAAAACATTCACTGTCATATTGGTTTGGAATCACAAGGCATAAATGTTGGGATTAATGCCCTCAGAACCAATTAATTTGTTATTTATTATTTTTGGTTATTAATTAGAGCTTCACTTTATTGTTATAAAATGTTTTATTTCATACGTTGGATATAATTCATGAGATGAATAATTGGTTCATGAGATGATATACAAGTCCTAAATTATATTGAATATGATTTATGTATGTAAATGTGATTTCCATACGGGAGATATAAATCATAATTGCTTGTAATTTAAATTATTCACAGTTGCTAATAGAAAGGACTATCTATTAGGTCAACTGCAACATAATTAACTTCTATAAGATAAAATGATTCAACTCAATCATTGAAGTGAAAGACTTCAAGTTAATATGTTGGTGTATTCGATATACGTTGAAGGACCACTATAAGAGTCACACTATTTTAACGACTATCAATATTAGTGTGAATTTTATTTGCTAATTGTAATTCGCCCTTAATCCTGAGAAAGTTAATGAACTCAAGTTTCTATCGTATGTCACTTTGATTCACCAATGAGTGAGGTCTTACTTGATCAACACCTCGGTGAGTTGGGTGATTTATGTTAGGACTGTGAGAACATTATTTTCAAGATGAAATTCACTCTCTATTTTATTATAGAGTATAATGTCCCCTTGAGTTAGTTCACTGGATTAGTCTTTGGAATCTAGTACTAGTCATTTTAATGAAAAGTTCATTAGAATGTTTTTCTAGACTAAAAGTGAGTGAACTAGTATTCAACGGAATCAAAATATAAGTATGCTTTGGTTTGACAGTAATTTATTATGACCAATTGCTGCTTATGGACATTGTGTAGTGAAGGGGTTCGATATTATGGTATTACCATTTAACGGGTTATAATATATTAATTCTTGAGACCTAGAGTTCAGCCATAATTATATAGTGGAATTAATTGTGGTTTAATTGGGTCACCACTCATAGAGATGAGGGAGCGTAAGCCCAATTTTAGCTAGTGCTCAAAAAGCCCATTGGTCTCAACCCTAGCCCTAATATTAGAGATAATATTCAATTTATTTTAAGTTGAATTATTGGCCAAGTTTTCCTCCTCTATATATTCTTCTCTTTCTCTCTTGGAAGTGTGACAACAACACAACGAAAGTGCAGGCAACTTTTGTTTAAAATTTGAGAAAGAAAAGAGGGAGGAAAAAAATCTAGGGTTCCCACAAACCCTTTTGGCTATTGTTCTCTTGGGTTATAGGGTTGAAGATCTTTGGTGTGCTGGAGGCTCCAGTTCTTTGAACTACGAAGGTAGAACCTTAATCCTTCTTTATGAAACTTTACGCGTATGTAAGAAGTAGATCCGAAACAATTTTTGAAACCGTATCTTTCCGCAACGGTTTTTTCGAAACCAACAATAAAACAAAAGAGAGAATAAAAAAGAAATCCTTCTCATCGAGGTTATCCTCCCCCTCCATCCTATTTTGTTGGTCCCTCCTCATTGAGAATCCAACTATTTAAGGAACATAATTATTGTGTGGTACTTTTGTTAATTTCCTAATTTTGTCCCTTGATGTGATGTTTTTTGACATCCCAATTTGTTTAAATGTAGGGGGGAAAAGAGGGGCAAAATGAGTTGCGTTACTTTTTGGGGAACTTTTCAAAATGGACAATCTTTTTGGGATACCCTAAAATAGAATACGGGGCCATCTTTACACGATGGAGGGAGTACAAAAAGATATCTTACTTGAGTTTAGGAAGCCAAGAACATAACCAATATGTGTTGGGGGATTTAGGAGAAGTCAAACTCTTGACTTGAACCAAGTCATTAACGATCTTTACCACTTGAAAAGATATCTTCTTGGAAACTGAATTCTGTAGAACGTGGCAGTTTGATCTGCATATATATGATTAATGTCAAGTTACATTCAAATTGATCTTCTTGTGTGGGTCCAAAAAAAAAAAAACTGATCTTCTTGTGCCTTTGGTAGAACCTTGCTCTCAGGTTCTTATACCTTTACCTCTTGTATTTCGATCGCAGGGAAGAAATGGTCGGGCATTCCTTTTCTCCCATGCAATGAACATTGTTGTAGGGCCCAAAGAGGACAGGCAGCTCATGACTGGTCTGCACACCGTTGCTGATGTCCAGTGTGGTGACTGCTATGAGGTGCTGGGTTGGAAGTATGAGCGAGCTTATGAGGAGACGCAAAAGTACAAGGAAGGGAAGTTTATTCTTGAGAAATCGAAAATCGCCAAGGAAAACTGGTAGTCCAACATAAAGGCCCTTTTCATCTGTACCGTTGTTGGTATCAAAGTCTCATCAATTCAAAAGTGTGCAGTCATTTGTTCCTTGTTGCGAATCCCCTCTATGTTCTTGTGTGGATATTGTACTGGACATTATTAATATTGTGAATGAATGTGTGCATATGTTTTCTGTTTTTATGCTTTTGACTCTTTCTGCTGTGCATTGGGTAGAAATCCTTGGAAGTTCATGTATCCCTCTGCCTTGGATGAAGAATGTTGATTGTTGATGATTTTGTTATTTGATCAAGCACTTGTCCTGTTCGTATTGCTTGGTCTTGTTTATAATCTAGAGCTGTTGGAAATTGGTGATGTGAAGTGATCTTGTTCATGTATCCTAACTGGGGTGGTCAAGACACGCGTAATCGCACTCCCCTTAGGAAAGATACACCCCCTTCTACACGGGGTTGAACGGCAATCCTTCCCCAAGATACGACCTTCAAGTTTTCTTTTGTGCTGCAAATTAAACTCGAACCAATAGTTTTCCGACACTCGAAATCCATATGAAATGTTATGTCAAATATATAAGAAAAATGGTTGTCGTATGTCTGCTATGAAAAGCAACAGTAGTAAAAAAAAATATGAAGAACAATTTGTGCAATTGTTGTATATCAGGAGAAAGAGATAGAGATATATCACTGGTATATCTTTTGGAAGCAACTAACGACAATTTATAACTAACGGAAATGTACGTTAGTTTGTTAAAGGAAATTTTAATTTTGTGGAGAGAAAATAGGAACAAAATACTACCATATAGGCAAGGTTAATTTGTTAGGGATAATTTGGCTACCCTATGATATTGTCAAGGTCAACAACTAATTCCATGTATCTCTCGAACAAATTATTTTACTTGGAATTACTCAATAAAATATAAATGGAAAATATTTAAAACAATAAATGTAAAATATTAAATTAAAACAACACTTTTGTCATCCAGACTCAAGTATGGGGGAGGGGATTTTTCGTGAGAGATGCAGCTAAGAAAGTTGTGGTTGCTAGAGATGTTTCTCTCTCCCATATAGCGCCATGATAGTACAGTCAAGGTTGGCATAGGCTTTGCTTTGGATTATGGTTATAATTCAGTTTATGTGAAGGGTGACGCCCAATCAGTGCCACTGTTATGCTCAACGGAATGGCTGCTAATGCTATAGTTCAAAATAAAAATGCTCTCGTTGCAGATGTCCAGCACCTGAACGGTAGGATTGCTTGTTCCTGGCCTTGGGTTTGCCCTGAGGAGGTTGAATAATGTTTCACATGCCTTGGCTAGATTTTAAGCATTGGCTTTTAGGCCCTTTAGGGGTTGGTGGCTGTTCTTTTCTTGATCTCCTCAGTGAACCACATGGCTATTTATTTCCTCTTTCTTTTTTTTGTCTCTTTGTAGAAAGTCCTCTTTGTTTGCTGATTGTTGGCACAAAATATATATTTTGCTAGGATGCATGATTTAGGAATTTGATTGTTTATTTTCCCATCATATACAAAATGGTAAGCCTACCGACAGGCTACTAACTTCAAACTCTGCTGACGAGCACTGGATATTGAAGCAGCATTAGACATTGGCAATTTTCTTCTCTTTGGGAAACACTACTTGTTCAACAATGCAATTTGATTGGCATTCCAGCCATCTGAGAAAATGAACCGTGTGTATGTTCACATGCACAAACACATCGTTTTGCCATTACAGGAACGATCTGTCTAGAACTAGAGCATCTTGTCATGGTCAAACTTCATCTTGCAATAATCAAAACATTTAACCAGAAAAGAGCATAACTTAGTATTTAGAACAATGTATTATTGAAACAAACAATAAGCATCTGCTTCTGCAGACGAATCCTCTTTCCCTTTTTTGGGACAAGAAAGTAGGATATAGAAATGTTTACATCAAGAACCGGAAATTTCCCTCCTTAGACAGTCAGATTCACTTCTTGTTGGCATTTTCCATTGCTTCCTCCCGCATCCTGGGGAGTTCATGGAAAGACTGATAATATTGCATGTCAATTGTGTTAAGCTCCAGCCTCAAATCATCTCTCTGATCTCCATCTGCTACAGATTGAGTAGAAATACTCAATCAGCTGAAATCAATTGATAGAGCACTACATGGAAAAGAAATCACTGAATTCTTCAATATTTCATTCATGAAGACATATCTAGAGAAACTACCCTCGCATTCTTCAAACACAGTTGAACTTATTTTCATTCACCTCACAACACCTCCGTATTCACATAAAGTTGGCATCATGCTCCTTCAAGTTGAAGATGGCTTCACCAGTTCAGATCAATGAAGCCCAAGCATCTCTTAGAGCTTTGGTTATTTACATGAAGGAAATCCTGATATAAACGCGGTGCCTACAGATCTCTTTCCCTGGAGAGAATACTAGCTAGGACACAAGGGTACATGAGTTAGGAGATTCATTCAAAAGAAGCGAAGCTAGCAACCATCCTCCTTTACCTGTTCAGCCTGTTCAGCGGGGACAGAACAAAATTGAGTCATCACAATATATCTTCCATTCTAATTTGAACTCATTTTTGCCATTGACCATCCTTAGTTCTAAAGCTGAAACGTGAGTTGCTTCACCAGCACTTTTTGTACAGGTACTAGACAAAAGCTTATTGTATCCAGAGTCTATTTCCATGGTGAAGGAATTAGGCTTTGCACATTCATTGACTAAGACACACAATTGTGCGACTCTGGAGACACTAATGGATTTTTCTACAGTTCTGATGCAGACATTCTCATAGATGCCAGAATGACACGCTTATCTATGAATTCCTTAATTTGGGGGTCCTTCACTTTACAAAGGGCCTGTCTTTACACCATGCAAAAGAAAAAAAAGAAGTTAGATTATAGAAAGACCATTCTAGGAAGAAAAGATGTAATGCTGATGGTCTGTGAAGTGTGAACTTACAATGAGACTTTCTTATTATTTTTGCATTCACCATATGGATACTAGCGCATGCCCGAAAATCAATATTCAATTTTGTTTCAACTACACAATAAATCATAGATTCAAATATACTAAAAAGACACGGCTCAGGATGTTCAACTCTCACATTGAAATATCTCAACCACAGTCCAAAGCTTCCAACCATGCAAAAAGTCAATGGCCAAGCATATCCTTTGACTTGGTTAATTTGAATGAGCAAATGCAAAACAAAGAATTTACCACTATTTAACTTTAAAAAACACCATATCATTTGCAGAAAAACTCATAAAAAAAAAATACTTTACAACAATCTCTCCCCCATCCAACACAACAAAGAAAAAGAACAACCCAGGTAAAGATTAACATTGCTAAGTTTAATCTAAGACTGATAAAGTTGGATTTCATCGAACACATTCTCTATAGATAAAGTTGAATAAAGAACAACAGACAAAAATAATTCTTAAAGCAAAATTGACACGTATGAAATCATGTCTGGATTATGAAAATGCTCACCCACAACATTTACTACTAAGATATATACAACAAAACAAACAAAACGACGTGTGCCTTGATTAGCTATAAAAGGAACGCTATCAAAAGATGAAAATGTGTGATATTTACAGTAAACAAGGAAAAAGAAAGCACTAAGAGTCTCCCCTAAAAAAGTCGTAAGCCTTGAAACCTTGTTTCCAAGAAATGTACAAACACAACTAGTGTTGAACGTCTCCAAAAATCCTCATTAGAACTATCTATAAAGTCTTTGTATCAAGTTGTACGTAGTACGGATTCCGAGCATACACAACAATCTAGTTACGGTACTTAAGAAAACACTAAATTAGAATATAAAAATTGGTAGGAGAATCAACATGCATCAAAACTGTAACAGACTACAGCTACCTTATTAGTCCATCATAGTCTTAATTAAAGTTTATTTCGAATCAATCCTTTTGAGCTCCAGATTGGAGGCGCAATGCCGCCACCTCACCACAAGACAGTTTCAAGGGGAACAGAAATCTAAAGACAAGTAAACTTCCTTGAGCTTTTGTTACACTTCACGGTCAATAGGTACTTTGGTTTGAGGTTTCCGCTCTAGGAGGTGTACTTTTTTGAACTTGAAAAGAAATTTACACTACAAGAAAAGAAATGGGATATTTACAGTGGAAGCAAGGCATTTTTTAGTAACGAAATTTTTTTATTTTCGGCGGTTCCCGCGGCACCAAATTAAAAATGCTTATGCATTGAATTAGCATTGTAGAAGTGGTGGCCTAAAGCGTAGAGCAAAGTCGGTTGCAACAAAATACTCGGAAGTCTGAGGATGAATCCACAGGGAGCGTGAAAGAGAACTAAGTTGAGAGTTGCTTTGCTTGTAGGAGTTTCAATGTTAGGACAACCAACCTTTTGGATTTGAAGTTTGATTTGGGATTTCTCTCTTTACCTTCTAAAGTAATGAAAATGGATCTTGAGTAGATATTAAACGGAGGCTTGGTTAGGGGTTCAAACCATCCATATGACTTAGCATATTTTTGGTTTCTAGGAAAAACTTAAGTGAGAAACGATATACCTCGCTCTCACTCGAAAAATATAGCAATGAATACCACTTTTAACAAAAAGAAAAAGAAAAAGAGATTTGGTAATGGAAAGAAGTCTCATTTTGACATTTTATTAAACACCTAGCATGCCATGGTTCTAAGCATTGTGTGTGCCAAATGTTTGTCTGCACCCAATCAAAAAAATAAACAACCCTAAGTTAAGACCAAAAATATTGAGAGATCTATCAATTCACAAACCAATATTAAACACAAATTAATGAGAAACCATGGAATACACTAAGCCATGGTAAATGAAAAACATATATTAAGGAAAAACATAGGAAAATATAAAACATGATGAAATTAGAAATAAAGTTGAAATCTATAGAGCAAATGAAGAGTATTGCAACATTAATCAAAACCTGGGGGGTGTTGTGCATCCCCATGCATAGCACCGTGTTGTGCAGCCCCGTGTCGCCGCCGCACCGGCATTTTTTTGACGATCGGAGACGTTCACCGTGTAGACCTCGTCGAATACTACAAGTGTGCCAAAAATCAACTTGATCGGATATCTTTTAGTGCCTCATCAGAACACAAATAACAAGAAAACGTGATTCTTATCTAGTGTTTGTGTTCATTTGTGTTCTATTTGTTTTCAAAGTATTTGTGTTCCGATAACCTACTTAAAGATATCCAATCAAGTTAATTTTTTACATACTTGTAGTACTCGACGAGGTCTACGTGGTGAACGTCTCCGATTGTTGAAAAAATGCTGGCGCGGCAACGCCACAGGGCTACACAGCACCTCCCCTCAGTCCAACATTAATAAAGGAAAAGTACCTTGAACTAAGTATTTAAGTCTCAAATATAGAGAGAAGTGAGATTACAATAGAGTAAATGAAGATGGAGGTAGAGAGAGAAGTAGAAAATGTAAAGATAACCCTAAAATCTGAGGTTGAGTGGCTTTTATCGACCCCAAAAGTCATGTTGAATTATTATAAAAGGCCCCTAGTTAGATATTCTGAATCGGGCACAAAAGAGCCTGAAAAATTGCAAGCTAAACTGGTTCAGGGATAAAGTGATAATCAATTCTGGTAATTTTTTTTTTGAAGATTCTAATCTAAGGGAACTGGTTTTGAGATTTGGTGAGAATAGGTTCTAGCTGGGTTGATAGCTCTTTCTCCCCCTTGTCTTGACCGTTTGACCCTTCGATTTCTTGAGCTCTATCCATTTCTTCATTTCATAGCTCGTTAGACTCGGTGGTGGAGTGTCATGTGGTATTAGGTGCTTGAAATCTTGGGAAGCTTTCCATGGAGCCAAAACACACCTTATTATTGCGTTGAACCTGAAACTACCAAAAACACCACCTCACACAACAACAATCGTATAAAGCCACAAAAATGCATGTGTCTGTAATAATCCAAAACTTTGGCATCAATGTCTAAAAGACACTTGAACTTTGTTAAATTTCAATTATACACCTAACCTGTTAAATCGTTAATCAATTAATCCCTTGTTGTTTAAATCCATCAAACTAGTGATAGAAATTGCTGACTTGATTGGTTGCTATGTTAAATCAAATATTTGGCCCTGTTCTCTTCTTCTCCTTGATCTTTTTTTCATTGCAACGACCACACACCTCTACCAAGCCCCTCTAAAAACCCTTCTCTCTCTCTCTCTCACTCTCATACACACCCACAGACATACACCAGGTACATGTCTAGCAACAACTGAAACAAACTCTATCACCATGAAAATTAGTTCTCATACCGCATTCATCACATCAAAATTAGTTCATTTTGGTCCCTTTTATTTTTTTTACACCATTTTATCCAAATTGAATACCCGCAGGAACCAAACACAAAATCAAATCCAAACCTACAAAAGTTACTAGTGGCTAAGGGTGTAAACCTCAGTTATTGGCCACCAATTTGATGGATTTGAAGGAAGTCGTTAATTGTTGATTAACGGCTTCATAATTTAGGTGTTGAATTCAAATTGAATAAAGTTTAAGTATCTATTAGACTTTAACATTAAAGTTTGTGGGATATTTCGCAATTTTACCTAATTTTCTTTTCTTTTCCCTAGCTACCAAACAGAACTACCAGTGCCTAAAGGTCTAGTCATCTAGGAGTGTGTGAGAAACGAGGAAAGTAGTTGGGTTTGTGAGCCGTGAGGAGCAATTGGCTTCCTTTTGTGGTGGATTTCTCTGCAAAATTGAAGATGGCGATGAATGGAAGAATATCTGGCGTTAAGGACGACTATTTCCCTCCCAATTTCATAGAATACATGCAAAAGGAAGAACTTAAATGGTCGAAATGTACAGCAAGGTTTGTTCATTGGTGTGACCACTGGGATCCGAATTTCGGATGGGTTTTCTGGAGCCAACGTGACCACGAGATCGAACCGTCTCTCTCTCTGGGCAAGTGACTCTCTCTCTCTCTCTCTCTCTCTCTCTCTCTCTCTCTGCTTTCATTTTATTTTTGGCTCAACCTCAAATTTTCATTTACAGATAAGTTTGCGGACTTTAATCCCAACGGTTGTGCTATTCCGAAAGTTGGAGACAATATCAGACATGCTTTCCAAAAATTGATATTTTCTTCAGAGTTTGTTGGGTGCCTAGTTCAATTTTGGGCACCCACAACATTGGAGGGGCGGAATTTGCTTACCATTCAATACCTACCTTTTGCCCTTGGTGCGACAGATAGCATGATTCAGAGACAGTGGCTTTGCGAGTATAGGATGAAGATGTCTACGGAGTACAAGTTTTACCCAGACGTAGAGGGTGGAGAAGAACAACTTGGGCTTCCTGGCCGTGTGTTCCTCCATAAATTCACCGAATCCTCCCCGAATGTGACGTATTACTCTACAAAAGAGTATCCGCAACACAACCTTTCTTTACTTTGCCACATACGTGAATCTTGGGCTACGCCAGTGTTTGAACGTTCCAGCGAGACCTGTGTTGGGGTACTTGAGATTGTGTCTCTGCTTAACAGGCCTTCAGTTTGGCATGAAGAATCTTTCCTCCATCATATGTATGATAGTTTTCAGGTTTGTCAATAATCCAGGCTTTTTTTTTTTTTGAATTTCTTGTTACTAACATTCATTACTACTTCCTCTTCCTTACTTCTTTTTACCGTTCTTTATTTTACTTATAAATGGTTGTTAGCAGGGCTGTCAACAGTACTAATTGGTGAGAATTGGTATGAATCCGAGGACTAAACCAAAAGTCTACGGTCCAAGGAAAGGCAATCCTTGTCCGGGCCAAAAGTCTACAGTCTGGTTCCAAAACAATAAAAAAAACTCACGGTTTGGTTCACGGTTTATCCACGGATTATTACCTTCCACAAAATTGAAAAAACTAATGAATAAGAAAATTATAATTGTTCAACTGATATCCTATCCGATAGCAAGTTACACATAGTGGTAAACATTAAATGGAGAGAGAGAGAGAGAGAGAGAGAGAGTTTGTTCAACTTTTGTTGGCTCTTGCCTCTTGCCTATTGGGTGTTCACAGCAATAGAAATGGGAGTTCGAACAGAGAATAGAATGCCTGTATAATAATTTCCGGTGCATATATCAATGAAACCAGGGTGTTCATCTGAATACCCATAGCTGAGTGTGGCGCTGCCAGTGACCTGAATATCATCATTAGATATATCAATTCGTGGCTCAAACATAACATTTGTACACACTCTTCATGGCCGCATCCTCATTCCTTAAGGTGCTAGTAGTACCATGTTTATTTTTTTAAGAATGTCATCATCAGATATACCACATTCAGCCATTTAGGGTAAATAATTAAGAATAATATAATAAATTATAATTCTTATCCCAATATAATATATAGTCTTATATTACTTAATTTTTTATTTATAAAATTTTCACTGTTTGGTTCGGTTTATTCACGGTTTTTTTTTTTTGAATATTCATGGACTGAACCATGAGTCACGGTTTTCTAAATTTTTAATTCATGTCTAGACCATTAATCTACGGACTCAATCTAAAACCTATGGTCCGGTTTGGTTCGATTCGGATTCGCAGTTCACGGATTTTTTTTGACAGCCCTACTTGTTAGGCGTAGGATGATGCATTCTTTTTTACAAAGCTGGAGCCATTTATATAATTTAGTTTTATCTTGTAGGATTTTTAAGTGATTGTTCTCAACTATCCTTGTTTTCTACTCTTTCTCGTCCCCTTAATGTTGGTTTGGTGGGAAATTCAACTATTTAAGATAAATGCATGTACTTTTAAAGTATGTCTCCTTGAAAGGTTATATGGTGTCCTGCATTGCCTTAGAGATTTTAGCATTTAAACTTTAGTAACTTATGAGAGTTATGTATGAGATGCTAAACCCTTCTTTTTCAGCTTTTCAAATTGGAGTCAATATTTTGGGACTTCTATCTATATGAAAGGACCTGGATCCTCTCCGGTTGGTGAAATAAATTGAACAGGTCCAATTTTGACATTTTCTGGTCTATCATGTTGCTTGAATAATGGTATGTCGTTTTTGTACCAAAAATATAATTTATAAAACAATGAATTAACTATTATTCCGAAGAATAGTGGTTAAGTCCGAGATCGTCCACGGAGAGTAAAAAGCTAAGTTTTGGTACTTTCAACTAATTTCTAATTTAATTCGAAAATAAAATGGATGATTTGGATTTGATTTGATTAAACTAATGATTAAGCTAAAATTTAAACAAGAAGAGATTGCGATTTGAAAACAAGTGAGAGAAGGGACTAGGGTTTCCGATTCAATCTCCCCTCGAAATATGATTCTGACGAAAGTTCGGGTTTTATTCAACATATAACCAGATCACCGTTAAGGTAGCAATTCCTAGCAATAATCCCCAAAAGTATAATCAAGACTCGTACTCCGTATAGACTATCTCAACACGGCATAGATCGTCTCACCGAACTTAACGGGCAGCACGACCCGTCTCACGTCATATAATCTATCTCAGAAACTATCCCGAAACATTAAAAGTGGTTGCACAACGGTGTTCGATATCATGAATACAAACACAATATGAAGATTGGAAGAATAAAAACTTTCATAAAAATAATGAATCATCAAAGTTGCACAACTAATGTTGAATATAAAACCCTAAAAGTCTATACAATCATATTACGTGGAGAGATATCCTCGTTACCCTAGTAGGAGCGTTAGCCGATCATGGAGTTAAATTCTATTTCCCAACCGCAGCCTCCTGCTGCGTTTGTGATCATCCACCGCGTGCAAAAAAGTGCCTAGCAACCGAACCTTCACAGCCTTTTTATTCCTTACCACTGACCGACTTCCTCCTTAAAGAAAGGAAACCCTTTTTCGAATTAGACTCGGCCCACTAACGATTTAAATAAACTTATAATCTTGATTATCACGTTTTTTTTCCTTCTCTGGCCCACAAGCAGTGCACTCCAAACTCCTATTTCATTTCTTAGTCAATATCCCAATTCCAAGTTCAACCCAATTATGAATACGGTGATCGACTGCCTTGTAAATTTCCATAATCCTCACAACTGGACTTGGCTTGCATCAATTATCATCAACGGTCAAGATGGTTGGTCTGATTGCTCTTGACGCTTAACTTCTCAATTTGGCACCGTGTTCCATTTAATTGTTCCATAAGTCCTAAAACAAGAAAAATGAGTATAAAGCTCCAAGTTATATATTAAAAAGGGCGTAACAACAATAAATTAGGGGCCGCCAATGGGCACATTTGCACTCCTATCAAATAACGCTCACAAATTGATCAAAACAATAGGAGTATACGTATATTATTTTCTGGCAATATACATGTCTTTTAAATCAAATAGATGAATTACCAATCAGCCTAACTTTTGGCCTGGCTAAGCTTCTTGGGCTCAGCAAAATGAACGATTATTATCATGAAATTGAACTTGGGATGGACCCAGAACTGTAAAAATAGGACCTGTCCAGTTTTCTCAAGTCTTAACAACTGGAAATGAGTACACGAACAAGGGTGCCTACTGCTGACAAAAGTGATGTACATTGTTTTTCATGTATATGTTTGAACAAAATCTTGGTATCAAACCTCCTTTGGTAGCCCTTGCTAACATAAATTTATAATGTGTACAAGTTTAACTATTAATTTTCATACTTTGGTCATCCTTTTATGTTTGTTTTTCTTGAAATTTCCATGTCTTTCAGTTGGCACAACAACAAAAAAATAAAAGAGGGTCTTCTCCAGCTTCTTATGGTGATAACTCCTGGTTATTATTACATCTGGTGCTTTGGACAATACGAGTAAACTTAAGATACTTGGTCATCTAGAATCACTAAAAGTTTAGAACGCGACATCTTGAAGCCAATGATTTGGCTACAATCCCACTCGTTAATCTAGAAAGTATAGCCATAGCATCACCTATGAGCATGAACCTAAGCTTTCCCTTTCTCAAGAAAGTAGTTTGCCAAATAAAGAACTGCAATGCAAAATTAGTTAAGCAGCAGATGAACAATTGAATGGGAATTTTAAGGATTGAAAGAGTTGTCCTGATAAGAAGACACTCCATCAAGGGGAAAAACATCTCTCGAAATAAAGGATACATTGGACCTTGTGGGGCTTTTGTTCCCTTTGCCACAGGAAGGCTGCCATATTGTAATAAAAGATTCGCCCCTCCTTAATTATGTTGTTGAAGTATCCTGTAAGGAATTAGGAGTTAACTAATCATTCAGGGACTTTTGTGCCAAGTTCTCGTTGACTTAAGTCATTCATTCTAATTCGTGTGAAACACCTCTGCAGTTTAATTTTCAGGAAGCAAATTTGAACTGTTGTACTGCTAAATATTTAAGTAAACAAAGAGTCTCCCCTGAATTTAGGTTGATGTACTAAATTTGTTATTGTTGGAAGCTTGTGTTCCTTCGAAAGAAATATTAATATGTTTGAATGCTAACTTACAAAATTTGCAAGATCATTTACTTATGGGCTAGGACTTCTGTGAGGCAAATGTTGCACAAACCCTTGTTGCATACGTGGACGTGCATTTTCTTTACTTTGCTTTGACTAGTGGTCCTACTTGCATATATTTGGCATGTTTTTCCAGAAACAGTATTTCTGTGTTCTCAAGTTTTCTGAGTTGCATGTTTCCATCCCCCTGCAGGAGTTTGGTCTGCAATGTTTTGATGGAAATAAATTTGGTGAAATGCAAGTGAGTGGCGAACCCTGATGCACTGTTAAATCTGACTGTTTTTTTCCTTGTATAATTACTGTAACTGATTGGTACGTACAAGTATGTTGACATAAAATACTTTCAAAACAGTGCAGGGAGAAAATAAGAACGAAAGGACTTGCACTTTCACCTGCCTTCCAGGAACTCCACAGTGTGTTGGGGTTGGTTTGTCAAATTCATGAGCTACCCTTAGCTATGACATGGATCCCTTGTAGTGCTTGCAACGGTTTACTGCAAGGCCCACTCTGGTCGAAGGATGGCTTCTTTACGGGTGTAGAATTCTCTGCACACACAGATTCCCCACTCAATGACTTCTTAAAAATTGGGAAGTGCAGGCACTTACGAAAGGGATGGGCTGCCAGGAGGGCACTTTCATCTCTTAACATGTTATACTTCCCGGACATAACCAAACTCAGCGTAGGTGAGTACCCCTTGGTACCCCATGCACGAATGTGCAAATTCAGTGGTTGGTTTATAGTATGCTTGCAGAGCAGTAACACTGGAGATGACATTTATGTACTCGAGTTCTTTTGGTCCACAAGCAGCAAAGAAACTGAGAACATACTGGAAAGATTGAGCAAGATATTGGGAACGATGGAAGAAAATTTAGAAAATTTTCAGTTTGCTTCTGGCCTAAAACTGGGGTATTTATCCTCTGTTGAAGTTATTGATGTTCAGAATGATCAGAAAGTTTTTTCCATTCACGAGATCCAGGCTACTAGAGATTTTTCTTTTTCCAATTGGGATCAATCCTCAGCTAGCCACTCAATTCCTTCAACTTCATTGATCCAAATTGCTACAGCCAGTGTTGGTACCTCAATTCATTCTCATTCTTGTCAAACCATAGCTTCTAGTGTTGCTAGCAATTCATTGAATCCAAATCTCAGCTAGTGTTGGTAACTCAATTCATTCCGTTCAATTGATCCTGGCTACTAGAAATTTTTCCAGTCTGAGTTCTGATTGGTCATTTGTGCAATCCTCAATTAGTGTTGCTAAAACAAGGCCAAGGTTCCAAGATGCGAATATGGTGAAGATCACAGCAAAATATATAGATACTACCATAAGTTTTAGCCTGTCTTTGACGTGTAGATTACCAGAGTTGCAACATGGAGTGGCTAGAAGACTCATGTTAGAGGCTGGAACTTTTCGTATAAGTTATGAAAATGAGTTAGGTGAGTGGATTTTGATATCTTGTGACGAGGAGTTGCAAGTTTGGTTAGACACTTCTATATGGCTAGTCAACACATCCACTGTGGTGTTCCTTGAGCCAAAATAGCCAGTTACCAGCTTGCTATTTAAGCATATATCTATGTTGTCTGTGTTTTGTAAGCATCTCATGGTACTGCTGTTCTAAAGATCTGTACTTGATGTTCTTTCTTTTGTTTATACATATAGTCGTGAACTGTGTGGAATTCGTGCTCTTTATTTTTTTTCTCCACGCCTATTCTTGCCCTTGCCTTTGCTGTTGCATCATGCTTGGTCTTTATCTGATCACAAATTGATATCAAGGGTTAGAGCTCATTTGGAAGGGGAAAAAACTTTTTTTTTCCCTTATCCACAAAGAGGTTGATACACGGTATGCATTCAATACCTTCTGGTTTTGAGCTAAGTATTGCGTAGTCTCTATTTACCAAACCAAACCGAGTTTTATGTCCCAATCAATTGGGGTCAACTACATGAATCATGTTTTTCCATTGAGCTCTATCTAGGGCGACCTCTTCACTTAGGTTTAGTAAGCCCAAGTCCTTTTCGTATGACGCATCCAAAGTCAATTTAGGTCTTCCTCTTCCTTTGGCCCTACTATCCACTACTATCATATCATTCTTCTTGACTACTGTGTCTGGAGGTCTACGATAGATATGTCCAAACCACTTTAATCTATTTTCCCTTAACTTATCTTGTAAAGGTATAACTCCTACCGTTTCATGAATAGTCTCATTTATAATTCTCTGTCACTCCTAGTCTTGCCACAGATCCACCCTATGAAGCACCGACACTCCTAAAAGATGTCGTATTGCCGTATGGGACATGGGGACATGGCAAGGACACGCCAAAATACGTACGTGGCGTGTCCCTCAAATTTTTTGACGGGGACACGGCTGGGGGACATGGCAGGGGGCACATTGTAATTTTTTTTAAAAAATTTGGGGTCAATCTGTAATTTTTTTATTTTTCAGGGGTCAATTTTTATTTTTATTTTTAAATTTTTTGTGTATATATATATATATATATTGTTGTGTCCCTTTTTTCAAAATTGTCGTATCTGTGTCCGTGTCCGTATTCGTATCCATGTCTGTGCTACATAGCATCCACCTCAACATCCTCATTTTAGCTATACTCATCTTACTCACTTGTTACTTTTGATAGACCAACATGCCGGCCCGTAAAGCATCGTTGGTCTGATAGTCGTTCTATAAAACTTCCCTTTATCACACAATACACTTAGCGGTTCTCCATTTGAGCCACCCAACTTGGATCCTATGGTTTACACCGTCCATAATCTCTCCATCCTTACTAAATATTGAACTTAAATACTTAAAGTGCTTACTTTTTGGTTCTCTTGATCCTGAATCCTCATTTCTTCTGTTTGGGCTCTTCCACTGTCACTAAACTTACAATGCATATACTCGGTTTTACTCCTACTTAGCCAAAATCCTTTGGACTCCAATGCTTCTCTCCAAATTTCTAATTTAGCATTATACAGCCTTGTAGTTTCACCCATTAGGACAATATCATTTGCAAACAACATGCATCATGGAATATCATTAAAAATATGTCTAATCAACTCATCCATAACTAAGGCAAAAAGGTAAGGGCTCAAAGAAGACCCTTAGTGTAACCCTACTATAATTGGAAATTAATTTGTTTCCCCTACTAGTGATCTAATAGTAGTAACGACACCTTCATTCATGTCTCTAACCACATTGACATCTTTTTGTCACTCCTTTTTGCCCCAAAACCCACCAAATGATCTCCCTAGGTACCCTATCATGGACTTTTTCTAAATCTATAAAAATCATATGGAGATCCCTCTTCTTCTCCTTATACTTTTTTGCCAACCTCCTTAACAAATAAATTGCTTCCATGGTCGATCTACCCGGCGTAAATTCAAATTGCTTCTCCGACACTGTTGTCACCATTCTCAGACGATACTCAATAACTCTTTCCCATTGCTTTATTGTATGGCTTATTAACTTAATGACTCCATAGTTGTTAAAACTTTGAATATCCCCTTTATTCTTAAATACAGGTACTAAGGTGCGCCTCCACTCGTCAGACATCTTTCTAGTCATAATAATCTTGTTGAATAACTTTGTCAATCAAGACACCCCATTGCACCTAGGCTATTCCACACTTCAATAGGAATACCATTTGGCCCTGAGGCCTTACCTATTTTCATCTGCTTAAAAGCATTGGCCACTTCAAACTTTTGTATTTGACGATAGAACTCGTATTCTAGTCTCTCCCTAGGGCCACCAAATCCCCCCTCTTCAAGGACGTCCAAGTGTTTCTCATTCAACAATTTCTTGAAGTACGTTTTCCATCTATCCTTGATCTCCTCATTTTTCACCAACACCCTCAAATCATATCCCTTTATACACTTAACTTGAGAGAAGTCGCAAGTCTTCTTTCTCTTTGGTTGGCGAGTTTATAAATGTTCTTCTCTCCATCTTTACTATCTAATCTAGCATAAAAATCATCATAAGCTTCTGTCTTAGCATCCCTAACAGCTCTCTTAGCTTCCTTGCAAGCTTGTTTATAACTCCTATAAATATCCTCATTCCGATCCTTTTGTCACTTTTTAAAGCATTTCTTTTTTTGCTTTTATAATGGTTTGAACCTCATCATTCCACCACCAAGTTTCTTTAGACATAGAGGTTGTGTTCGGTTGCACAATTTAGTTTTGTTTAGTTTAGTTTTGATGATGTAAACAGGTGTAATAAGTAGAGAGAGATAGAGAGAAGTGAAAAAAAGTGATGATGTAATCAAAACTGGAACAGTGCCAAAAATGCCCCAAACCCCCCGAACGAACACAACAAGAACCTTTCTCTTTTGACTCTCCAAGAACCTCTTTCGATATCCTTCTAATAGTGTAAGCGATTGCATTCCACGTACTATTACTATCTCCATCCAACAACTACCTTGCTTGTTGAAGCATCTTGCCCTTGAATATCTCGAGTTTCCTCTTAGAGACCACCATCTAGTTTGTGGGCGTCTAGTCTCATTCTTTGTTCTATGTTGTCCTTTTAGGCAAATATCTAACATTATAAGTCTATGTTGTGATGCTAGGCACTCTCCCGGAATAATCTTGCAATCTTTGCATACCAAACATTCAATGCCTCTAATAAAAAAGTAATGTATTTGGCTTCTATTAGACTGTTGGTGCAAAAATCCGGGAGTCGTCAGGAACCTGAACCTGTTGATGACGAAACTTGCTTCGAGGCACGTTACTATGTCGCTTTCCGAAAACAATATTCGCCCCCACCGTTTGGTGTGCACCGGGTTGATAGCGAATCTGTCCAAGGATACAACGAAGCCCGATCAATTCAATGATCTTCTGCCTGCGTCCGCACAAACGAAGGATAGACAAAATACCGAGTCGAAAAGAGGATCGAAGAACCAAGGAATTGCTAGCACCGTTTCTGCAGAGTAACGGTACATCAATACAAGAAAGCGATACAGCTTTATGGCGTATCGATACCCATCATTCTCTTCTTGAAACATCCGCGAGTTAACCAACCGGTATCGACACAGCGTTTCCCTAGTATCGATACCGGCCACCTTACCGCCAAATGGCAATAAGAAAGGCGCCTACAAGGCGCCTTGCGCCGACGTGCTAAGTGCGCCATCAAAGCGCCACACAGCCCACTGTCTCTCTATTTGGTTGAGAAAAAAATAAAAATAAAAAGGGCATTAATGGCGAGAGATCGGAGAATAAGAGTGTGGTACCTAATTCAGAAAGTTCATACCGAGGTATTCTGCCACTACTGTACCCTCGCTCATAGTAAATAGACAATGAACACAAGGTCACTTTTATATTTGTGTTACACATAAATATCCAAAGCAAGACAAATAAACCTATTTGCCAAACTAGCAGATGCAGTTGACAGATCTAGAAAGTAGTCACTCAAGCGAACAATGAAGCTTTATGACAACTTTTTCGTACAGGTTTACTTGCATCACATACACAAGTGCTCTATGAACCATGCTAGAAGGTCACTCATAACACGGCTCTCCCACACCCAAAGCTGCCAATGTGTTAAGCTGGCTCAGTCTTACTCATGTTTCTCATGACCATAGTAGCCAAGATATTGATGACCCCAACGTCCCCAAGGTTGAAATGATGCATTTAGTAGGTCTGGACGATACTTCTTGTGGAAAAATTACATCATGTTGGGATTTTTCCCACCTTGTGGCCGCAAGCTTGACTGTCCAGATGACCAGAAGCCCAATAAGGTAGCAAAAAGCTTTCCTTGTTAGTGGTCAGTCTAACCAAGGCATTTCCTTCCCACTTTAAAGCACAAAGACATTGGTGAATGGTGGAGTGACGGGTAAGCTCGTAAGTTCATGGAAGGCACGCTCTCGAGGCTCTGTGGATAATAACTTGGTGCAGGTTGCTTGTTTAGTTTAGATCCCAACAGGCTGTACTAAAGATCGGCTTTGAGCCTTTGACAGTGCTTTTGTCAACCCTTCGTCCAGAATGGGAGTGGGGATATTTCGGGATAAAAATATGCAGATAGGAAACTTGTGGCTGTTAAGATTTGTTGATCTCCCGTATCTGTGCCGTGATGGTGAATTCAGGAGGTCATAGGGTTTGCCTTGGATATGGGTTATTATTCTGGTTTTGGGGGGGGGGGGAAGCCCAGGCAGTGTAGCTATGCTCAATGGAACCGCTGCTATGGTTTGAAATGCTACCAACTTCGAACTCTGCTGATGAGAGAGAATTATTTTAGCAGCACCATTAGAAATCAAAGCAGGCCAATCACAACATTCTTCTCGGCCGGAATTTTTTGTTCAAAAACCTAGCACGAGAACATCATGAAGGGCAGATGATAGAATTTGCGCATAATGGTTCTGTATGGAACCTACTCGGTTCAATGCAATTCAAACTGCTTTACAACAATCTGAGAAAATGCACTTCTGTGTGTGTTTATATGCACGAACACGCATTGTTTTGCCATTACCAGGAATAACCAGTCTACAACTAAAGCATCTTGTCACAGCTAAACTTCATCTTCCGATAATCAAAACAGACTACAACATTGCCCGAAAAAGCATTTCACCACTAACAAGAAAAAGCATAACCACTCGGTATTTAAAACAATGAAACCGCATAAATCAATTCTGGTTGGGAAAAAAAAAGGATTACTTAAGCATCAGCTTTCGCAGACAAATCCTCTTACCCTTTTTGAAGCAAGAAAATAGGATAAAGAAACGTATTTACATCAAGCAACGGAAATTTTTCTCCTCAGGATCCACTTCTTTTTGACATTTTCCATTGCTTCCTCCCGCATCCTGAGGAGTTCATCCAAAGACTGGCGATATTGCATGTCAATTGTGTCAAGCTCCTGCTTCAACTCATCGCTCTGACCTTGGTCTGCTACAGATTGAGTACTCAATGATCTGAAATCGTTTGAAACGGCACTACATGGAAAAAGAAATCTCGAATTCTTCAAGATTTCATTCATGACAACAGATCTAGAGAAACTATTCTTGCATCCATCAAACCCATTTGAACTCATATTCCATTCCCTTCGTAAGGCCTCCTTATTCGCATATGAGGTGGCATCATGCTCCTTGAAAATGGCTTCACCAGAAACTCTTTCAGATCTTGAAGCCCAAGAGCAGCCCATAGAGCTTTGATTATTTACAAGAGGAGAATCCTCGCATGGACTTTGTTTACTGCTAGAGTTTCCAAATGAAGGCTTCCAGTTCGGTACAAGTTTTACAATCAAGCTGTTGATCAACTCAGCTATGACAGTCAAATCTTCACTTGACAAATCAAGTTGCTCAACCATCTCACTCGCTATTGACTGTGCAGTATCACGGTCAAGGTAAAATGGAAAATAAACATTCCGAGCATGACCTAGAAACAAAAAATAGCTTTTAGACTGTTTTTAAGAGAAAATCAAAGGACTTCAGCCCAGAAGAATTCTACTTACAACTTGACTGAGCAATGCGCAGAGTGAAGGAAATTGAGTCATCACCATTTATCTCCCCTTCCAATTTGAACTCATTTTTGCCATTGAACCTCCTTAGTTCTATAGCTGAAACGTGAGTGACTTCACCAGAACTTTTCGTACAGTTACTGTATGAAAGCAAATTGTGTCCAGAGTCTATTTCCATGGCAAATGAATCAGGCTTTGGCACATTTAATGAGTTAGGCACATAACTGTGCAACTGTGGAGGCACTTTCAAGTTCTCAATTGAAAGGAATGGATCTTTCAACAGTTCTGATGCAGAGATTCTCATAGATGCTGGAACAAGACACTTATCTATGAATTCCCTAATTTGGGGGTCCTTCACTTTGCAAAGGCCGGCTGGCTTTACACCCTGCGAAAAAAATTTATAAAAAAAAAAGGAAAAGTTAGACTAAAAATGACCATTCTAGGAAGGAAAGATGTTATGCTGGTAGTTTGTGAACTTACAGATGAGACTTTCTTATATATTTGTGCTGGGTTTTTGCATTCACTATACGGATATTCACACGTCGCCAACTCTAACATGCACATGCCAAAAGAATATATGTCCACAAGTTCATTGTACTCTTCATCATAAAGCTCTGGAGCCATGAATTCAGGAGTACCTGTTAGGAACAAGGGAAATAATTGTTAAAATTTCTTAATAAGCTACTTCAAACAAACTGGTGAATCACTAAAAATTTGACATAAATACCAATAACACTGCGTGCAGTAGGTTGTTGCATGATGGCCGCCAGCCCAAGATCACCAATTTTGACTTCTCCATTATTTCCATTAACAAAAAGGTTGTCACATTTTAAATCTCTGTGAATAATAGGCGGACTGTGACTGTGGAGATAGCATAAACCTCGGAGAATTTGCCTAGCCCAATTCTTGATGGCCTTTAGGTCGACGCTTCTATGTTTCTTCCGATATCTAAATCCCAAAATGAACATAGACAAATCAACTACATGGAGAAGCCAAGCACCGAAATAAGAGAAACAAGAAAGTAAACACTCACTGCCTAAATTATCCACACAAAAAAAAACACTCACTGCCTCAAACTCCCAGATGTAAATAGTTCTGTAATGATGTTGACAGTCTTGTTTTTGTCATCCACCCAAGAAGAGTAAGATTTTATGATATTCTCATGTTTCAGTGTTTTCAGCAAGTGGACCTCTGAATATAACCTCTCCAGATGCTCCGGTGACTGTAATGCATGGTCAAGACTCACTTGATTCCAGGCAACTTCTATTCCATCAACCTCATCAAACCCCTTGTACCTACCAGAAATAATAGTAAAGGGAACCAAAGCAAATAAATTTCAGAAGCCAATGGATATTTTACATCAATAAAGGAGTAGAAATAACAAATCTATAACAAAAAACAACTAATATAATCTACATGAAACATAAAAAGACGAAGATGGGTTTGGAAACCATACACAATCTTGGATGCTCCTCTCCCCAAGATTTCATTATACTGAAGGAAGAAAAACAGAAAAAAATATAATGGCATTACTAAACCCAGCAAATCGAATAACAGAATGACACTTTCTGACACTTGAGCAACAATACATAATTCTCAAATTTACACAAACAAAGAAAACATAGTTGCGCTTCTAAAAAAGGACACTATTGTTTATCTGCAGTTGTTACTTGCTCCTCTACATAAAGATCTTATCATTCATGTGAAGCAAGTACAGAACCCAAAATTTGATATGATACAGTCAAGACCACTATTCCAATTTTGTCACCATTTTTAAGTCATGGACTCATGGGGCATCTAAAGAATGGTTCAGCTATTGCATCCTTTAGGCTTTAGCATAAGCACTGTGAAGGACTCTATAACATTAAGGGCCTGCTTGAGACCCCACATTATTCATTCTTATTAAGCATATTTGCATTTTAGGTGTTTGGGAGCAGATTATGCATTCCATAATAATAGGTTCTGAAAAATGAAATAGAGAATGCAGAATCAGAAAATCGCATTTGGAGGAGCATTTGAATTGTCATTGTAAAATCTACACACTATCCTTCTTCTGCAAAATCTGCTCCACATATTGTAATCCAAAAATCTATAATATACAATCTATAACCAAAATCTAGAAAGTAATTTGCGCCAAAACGACCCCCTAAATTGCTTCAGGCATTGTCCAAGTTTATTTCTATGAACATAAATAATGCACAAATCTTTACGGCATCTGATACCGAAATTTCCAACAAGAGTAATGCAGAGAAATATATACTATAAATCATACCCGGATGTATCGACCCTTTGGTGATTTCTCTACAATATCATCTCTATCAGTCTCTAATTTGGATTTTGCTTTCCTAAACAATTCATTCACTGGAAACAATGAACCTGCCGCCTCCGAATCCATATCAATTCAGATCAGAAGGTAAAGAATTCAAAAACTCAAAACCGAAACAAAGAAAGCCTTCGGGTGGGGGTGGGGTTGATTCGAATTAGGAATCAAAGAACAATAATCTGTTCAGAAAATGCCTCACAAGCGACCGAATACGAGTCAATCGCCGATCTAAACCAAAACCTACATCCCACGAAACTCATCCTCATTGACTTCAAATTCATCCGCCGTTCTCCTCCACCCATTGCTTCTCCAATCAACCTCGTCATTTTGACTTCAATTCACCATAAAAAGACAAAGCTAACACATCAACCTACAGAAACCCCAAAAAGGAAAAGGGGGCAACGATTTAGGGTTTCAAAATTGAGACGCCAAAACTCAAATCCATAGGCCAGTAGGTTAGGTCAAAGTAGAGAAATTCAGATGAGGGGAAGTCAAAGGAGGCAACCCTAATTGGATCTAGGAAAAATGGAGGATGGTGCGGATGATTATTCCAGAGAGAGAGAGAGGTGGGTGGGGAATAGGTTTTATCGGGGCGGAAATTCCAAAAAGAGTTACTGATTCGATGATGTGGGGTAATCAAATCATCGTTGTCATCCCGTGGAACCCTTGTAATCTCTTATGAAATCGGAAAATCTGGGGGTATCCCATATATTTGCACCGAAAATGCATATTTCGTCTCTGGAAACTCACTTTTGGATCTCACATGAGTGATCCGAACTGTTCATTATTCTTAAAATATTTTTCCGAGGGGGCACACAAAAAATAAGCTCAATCGGACGGTTAGAAGTGCTTGAAGCAAAGTCTCGCCGTTTCAAAGCAAAACTTTGGCTTTGAAACTGCGAGACTTTGGTTCAAACAATTATAACCGTCCGATTGAGCGGATTTTTTGGGGGCCCCTCAAAAAATATTTTAAGAATAATGAACGGTTTGGATCACTTATGGGGACCCAAAAGTGGATCCCGGAGGCAGGGCGTGCATTTTCGGTGCATATATGAGATACCCCTAGCAACCTTCCTTATGAAATAGTAAAATACTACTGTACGAAAATACACGATGAGATATCTTTGACCAAATCGAAGAGAAAAATAAAAACAATAATAGAGACACATGATTTGTATCACATCCAACCATACCCCACTCACATGGGATGTGGGACTTATACGTGGGTCCTGTGTGGGTCCCACACCCTATGTGAGTGTGATGTGATTGAGTGTGACACAAAGTATGTGACTTTAGCATTTTTGAAAAAATAATTAAAGTACGCGTAACAGCCCGAATACTCTGACCATTGAGCAATAAAGTAGTTTCATGGTGTTTGGCCACGCATTTTTTGCATTTTCCATTTCTACTTATCACATTTTGGATATTTGGGAGCTGTCCCTAAAACACATTTTTGGAGAATGAGTTCTTGGTTTTTAACTTTAGAGGAGAGAAATAAAAAAGAGGTATTGAGCTACTTTTCACATTCTCCACTTGTAAAATACATTTTGCACATTTTTCTCGAACACTTCTCTCGAATTCAAAACACATTCTGATCATAATCCAAAAAATAGAAAAACCAAAAAAATTGAAAATGAAAAGTTCAAAAGTATACTCCCAAACACCCTCTAAACATGTACTTATATAGGATAATGGTTTGTGTATCTTTTATATTATGGGATCCACTTTAAGGTCCCGTATTTTTTATTCAACCTATTTATGGCTGTGGTCAACTGTGTAGGATCCCGGCTTGAGCCCATCAAACTTCAACCCACTATCAATACATGTTTTATCAGTGTGGGCTCACACTGGATTTTTGTATTTATAGTTGCATAATATCGTTGGCAGCAATCACATAAATAGTACTCCCTCCGTCCCAATTTCTTGACCCCTTTTGGAGAAGCGGATTTTTAAGAGATGTGAAAATTTTGTATTGATTTTTCTATTTTGCCCCTAAATTCAGTCAATATTACTGTGACCAAATTTGTGAGGCTAATTTATTATATGAAAGTCAAAATATATTCAATATGGATCTTATTTGATAGATATCAATTAGTTTTATTATACAAAATTTTCAAAATCATAAAAACCGCTATAAAATAAAAAATAATAGGCTAACCAATCAAGATGGGAAAATTCTTTTTAAGGGTAAAATTGGAAAGTGACTCAATTTTGATGGATGTTTTTAGAAGTGAGACAAATATTTTGGGACATCCCAAAATGGAAAGAAAGACCAAGAAATTGGGAGGGACGGAGTAAAAAATAATTGTGTGCTTTTAGGACACCATTACACAATGTCTTAACATCATTGTCCATCACATATTCATGTGAGGATCAATTCTAAATGTATGATTTCACGTAAAAATGTGACAAGGAAGGATCTTAGGACACCAGGACGACCCGCGCCCATTGACCTGTTAACTATTAGTTTAATTACGAGGCTAAAAAAATTGGCCTCGAGTGAAACAATAACAACTTGAGTTTTCTCTTATATTGAATTTTTGATATATATATAAACCAAGAGATTCACGAATTTAACTTTCGTAATGAGAGTGCATATCATTTGTACACATAGCAAGTTTGCTCTCCCATTACGAAACCCAACCTTAAATCCGAGCTACTGATTTTAAATTATAAACAATTTTATGGGTACTTAGATTTTCCTATCCAAAAATGATAAAGGGTTCAATTTTAAATTTGCACTTTTTTGTTGAAAGTTCTTTTTTGAGATCAATTTGTTGCGTAAAAGAATCTATGGATTGATTTAACTAAATAATCGATCCAAATTATTATTTTTGTCCTTATTCAATTTTTTTGTTTCATTTTTGTTACATTTGCATTAATTTTTTATGGATTATTTTTTCCCCTTGATGATAATTGAGAGGAATCTAAAAAGTAAAAAAAAAAATTTATGATCAAAATCTTAAAAATATTCACTAAAAATAAAAATAATACCTTGTAAAAATTAATACTTTTACAAAAAAATTCAATTATTTTTGTCTTTTTATTCACAAAAATTTTAGTTTGATTAATCATTTTGTACTTTTTAGATTTCTCTCATCGAGACGAACCGATAATTCACAAAAAATCATCGCAAATCTAAAAATGCAAAAAGAAAATTGAATGATGAATTTTATATATATATATATAATCTGGCTCAATTATTTAAGCTTTTGAGCCAATCTCGAAGTTCCTGATCGGTTTGTCAACTTAGAATGTTTAAAAAATATAAGCTATTCGAGATTGGGTCTACTAAAATTTGTTTGAGAATATCGATTCGCTTCATAAAAAGTGAAGCTTATGCATATTTTTAAAGATCATTAATTCTCAAAAAAAAAAATTAAAAATTACTAACTATTTGACTCATTTTGTTCGTTTATACTCCCTAACTGTTGTAAATGAAACAAAAAAATAAATGTACAACAAAAGTCTTCAACTATGCTCCAACACATTTACATGATATGTAGAGTGTAAATGTGTTGGATCACACTTAGACACTTTTGTTATACATATATAGTATCATGAATGAAATGAACTTCATTTACCAAAAGAAAAGAGATTGCATTCATCAAATAAAGCAAAAAGATACACACACTTGCTTAGCCCTCTCATATAAGAATGGGTCCCACAGGATAGACCCCACATGTGGGATCCATCCCCATGTGAGAGGAGTGTGCAAAAAGTAGTGTGTAGCAAAGTTCTCAAAAAAGAATGTGTAAATCAATTACCCTTTTTTTAAAAAGTTGTATGCGACAGCTGTCTAATTAAATACTAAAATAGATTGTGTGTAAAAGAAAGGTCAGATGAGCAGATGTGCCCTGCCGATTGGCTTACCCATTATAAGAGTATGTACAATAGACTCACTAAATTTCCTCATATTTCTATTTTACCAAGCCAAACATCAAATTTGAGCTCCAAGAGCCTCATTTAATAGTTTAATAAAATACATAAGTGAATAGTATCTCCCTATATCACCCCTTTTAGGGAGCCACTATTCACTCCCTAACCCTTTTTTTAATTTTTTTTTTAATTTTCCTCTCTCCTTGTATGGATGTGTATATACTTCCTCCGTCCCATAAAATTTGATCACTACGAAACTACGTGTAATTTTCAAGCTAAAAAATAATGTGCTTATAAAAATAATTTTTTAGTTAATATGGATCTTGTTTGATAGATTTCATCGAAAACTTTTATACGATGCAAAAAATTTTCAAAAACTATTTTGGTAAATACATTATTTTTTAGTTTGAAAATTACACGTAGTTTCGTAGTGATCAAACTTTATGGAACGGAAGGAGTATATTATATGTATTACTTTATATTATTTAATTGGTATAGAGAGAGTAATATAGAGGATTGTTGGAGTGTTAAAAGAGATGTGAATAGATAAAATACGATTCAACAATCTTTTTAGGGAGGATTTGTGTTCTCCTTGTTGGGGATGCTCTAAAGGAGTGATATATTTGTTCGTCTTCCCAATATGCTTTTAAAAGTTTAAAAAGCAGTTTCCCGCTTATGAAAACTCACCAAACATATTGCGTGGAGGCAGCCATTTGATCAATTTTATTTTGATAATCTTTTTGGAATAACAGATGAATATTTTTGACGATCAAAAAAATAAATAAATGAGTATAATTGGAGTACCATGTAACATCGCTAATAGAGTATTCCCGGCCCATGAGTAACCGCTATACTACGTGTAGCATCTCCTATCTCGTGATAACCCAACAAAAGTTATTGTTGATATGCAACCCGCAAAAATTATCGCTACATAGTTAAAACTATCACATTTCAATGCCACATAATTACTGGTCTTTCTGTTGAACTACTTGGGGCTTATTAACTGTTTTGGTCCCCAAAGTATTGACCACATCTCAATTTGGTCTCCAAAGTATCAATTAGAAAAATTTAGGCTCTGTTTGGAACTTAGGGATGGAAAGGAAAGAGGATGAAAAATTTTAAAAATTTTCTTTCCTTTGTTTGGTTCCTAAAGAAATAGAAGGGAAAGTTTAAAAAACAAGTATAATTTTTCCTCCAATTTCTTCCTAATTTTCCCTCAAACTTTCCTTCTTATTATTTTTTCTCCCATTTTCTTTCCATCCTCAAGTTCCAAACAGAGCCTTCTAGTCGACAGAGATAGAGTGGGAGAGAAAGGTTGTGCGAAATGACGTCCTTGCCCTTCGTTTTGACGGAAAACTTTAATGGAGTTAGGGTTGGGGTACAAATTGTAAATGTTGGGGACTAAATTTTTCCAATTGATACTTTCGGGACCAAGTTGAGTGCGGTCAATACTTTGGGGACCAAAAACCAAAAAAATTAATAAGCCAATTACTTGGTCTTTCTGTTGTCTTCCCAAACTACTTATGGTCAACTTCATTTACAGTCCTTGTGGTTTGGGGCTTTAGGTCACATATGGTTAGTGGTTACTCCTTGTGGTTTAAAGTTGCATCTACACCCATTTCTGTCTATGTGAACGAAGGTGTATTAAAAATTTAAACTAATACTACCTTCGTCACAATTTTATAGTCTCTCGTTCTATCCTAACCGGATAAAAAAACGATCATATCTTTCAATCGGTAATACATTTTACATGCAATATGGATCTTGTTTGATAAATCTTAATTTAATCTAATAAACAAATTGTTCAAAATCACCTAAAACATTATAGATTATAAGATATAACATTTTGAAAAGTAGCACGAACTCCCATAAGGGACTATAAAATTGGGACGGAGGGAGTATATCAAAAACTTAGTCTGAGCAGTTCATAATGTATTAATCAAAAAATAGAGCATCTCTGTAAAAAGTCATGTCGATCGGACATCAATAACTTAATGATCAGGTTTTTGTAAAATGAAAGGTATCTTTAAATTTGAAAATTTACATTTACCTCAAAATAAATTCTATTCGACTGTGAGGTTTCTATTTTTCTGATTGACTTGATTTTATTATGGATGTAAAACTCGCCAAGCACTACAGTATGAATGGTTCGAATCCAATATTTCGTACATGGGAAGGATTATTTAGATTTAAGGGAGAAGATGAGTCGAAGAAGATGAGGGCATATCAGACTTTTAGTCTATTCCGTTGAGGTGCAAGCATTATTTCCGTTAATTGGGTGCATTTGCACAAAATCACAAACCAGAAGATGTGTGGATGCAATAAATTAAACTACATGGGTGTAACCGCACATGGCCCAAACCACAGAGGGTGTAAGTGAAGTTTGCCCTATTTTAAACTTATATTTAGTGAAAGTTGGGAACCAAAGAACGTGTTGTAGTTGGTTATGACATCAGTTTTAACACACTGCTTACAGTTGCAACGTTAACTTATAAACTCCTGCATGCCCAGCACACTGGCAAGAGCACTGGCCTTGCAATTGCAGCCCACTCAAGCTTACTGCTTACATTACTTTGTTGCAAGTATCGCAACAAATAGAAGCCGCAATTTCCCTGCAATCTATTTAACACATTACGAAGATACTGATGCAAACATAACCCCACGTCACTGATGAGGAGAAAAAACATAACCCCCCGAGTCAAATCAATTAACAAGAACTGCACAAGAAAGATCTCTTCCAAAGATGGTGTTTGAGCTCACTATACTTATTTGAAACCCATAATCACATTGGAACTGTGTTAATTGAATCTGAAGCATAAAAGATCAAACATGTAGGCATATGCAAAATCCTGTCACGGTATCATTGCTAAATCAAGTCGAAATTACAGATGAGTGAACACAACAAAATAACCTAACTAGTGGGTTCAATTTTGAGATCAAGTTTTGTGGAAGAGAAGTTGCTCTCACGAGCTCAGCTCCACGAAAAGGCTGGCCTGTGGATGTAACCCTGCTTCTTTCAGGGACATGGTGAGCTTCTCCGGGCCATAGACGACACGCGGAAAATTGGAGACAAGGCTGTAACTCTCAACTTCTAAGCTTCCCAAAGAATCGACATAGTCATACAGTGACTGGATTGTTGCAGTATTATGGAATCTCCTGTCCTTTCGCTCTCCAGTTGGGAACCGCACCAAAACCTGAATCATCCAGAACAGCAGATAATCCTATCAGGTTGGAAGAAATTTCAAATTTCTCCCATGGAAAAGAGAATGGACACTGTATCATGCCATGTAGTTTCCTGAATGCTGTCATATTACATCCATGAATTTGAGATGCTTGTAGAAATGATTTTTTGTTTAGTTTGGACAAGAAAGGCCCATTTAGATATTCATGGATTTAAAATGAAGGGATTCTACTTTATTACTACATAAATACAGTTCGAATATACATTTTTTTTCTGAAACGAAAAAATAAAATAGAAAGATGGTCGTGCTTAAGGATTGTAACATTTGATAGCTAACATAAGTATCACGCATCAAGTCTCTGAGTTTTGGAACAACTAGTTAGTAGGAGTGATTTCAAATCCTTCATGTTAAGGATTGTCACTGTACGAGGATCCCAAAAAAATACATCTCTTTTACTTCAAGCCATCTTCCACTCTAGTTTCACAAGCCACCTAAAGGCTACACCTCTCGTCTCTTTACAAAAACAACAACAATAACATAACTCATTTAGTCCCCAATAATTGGGGGTATAGGCGTGGGATGGATAGGAGACAGACCTAACCTTTGGCAATAAATGCACAAAGTGGCTGCTCCCAGAATACCACTGAAACAGATGGATTAGAGACAGATCTAACATTTGGCAATAAATGCACAAAGTGGTTCAAAACAATTGGTCCCCTATCTTGCCGTTCTTGTCATGAATCATACCCTTAAATCAAAGCCAAAAGGCATCAAAGAGGACAGAACCAAGAATCATTTTGATTTATGTGCATCCAGTGCATTGTCGTTGCACAATAAACCTCTTGTCTCTTTCTTGAACATAAAATCCTTTCATTTGAAATCCCAAAAAAATACATCTCTTTTACTTCAATCCATCTTCCACTCCAGTTTCACAAGCCACCTAAAGGCTACACCTCTCGTCTCTTTCTTGAACATAAAATCCATTCATTTGAAATCCCCCAAAAAATACATCTCTTTTGCTTCAATCCATCTTCCACTCCAGTTTCACAAGCCACCTAAAGGCTACACCTCTTGTCTCTTTCTTGAACATAAAAACCATTCATTTGAAATCCTGCATCTATTTCAATGCAGCCTAAGATAATTACCCAATTAAGTGCCTTTAGAAACCCTAATTTTACTATCTATAAATCAAGCTCTCCATAACTGAGGGTTAAATAGCCTAGCAGACACTAGATACTAATGTAAACTGGAGCCTAATGAAGATCCGACTGTAAGCAAGGAGCCTGTCGAACTGGAAATGACCTTATTTGTGATACACGAGACTATTCTATTTTTAAAATATTAATGACTAGTATAAACAGTTACTGCAAATGAAAAGGAGCAATACTTGAGTGACGTCAGGTCCTTTTTCAGGCTCAGTTCCAAGTGAGAGGGCTTTCTCCTGCCGAAGTCTAGCTAATGCAGCTTCTTTCTCAGCAGCTTCACGTGCTTCTCTTTCACGAGCCTCTTCTTCTTCCTTTCGCTTCCTCTCAGCTTCAGCAGCTTCCCTAACTAGTCGCTCTTGCTCTTCTTGCCTCAGCCGTTCCCTAGCCTGACGGATTGGGAAGTCTCATTAAAATCATGTGAAATAATAAAAGACATCGGATTGGGAAGTCTCATTAAAATCATGTGAAATAATAAATGAAATTTATGAAACATAAGTCCAGGCACTGAGAAAGGTATAAGGCAAAGGTCAAGTTAATACTTGATCAGCTTCAAGTGCTGCTCTGTAAGCAGCATCTTGTTCCTCCCTCAAACGGATATTAGTTCTCCGTTCTTCTGCATCGTGCCTTGCAGTAACAAGAACAGGGGCACTGTCTTCAAGCACTCTCTGCAATACTGTCAACATGTCCTCCGGAGATCTGGGCCCCTCAACCTGTACGTAAGATCAAAGGAAGAAAATTGTTAGAGCTTGTCTATTAGTTAATTATGACCTCCACAAAGTAGTATATGATCCTAGGCCGCCTCTCCACACACTGCCAATTGGTTTCAGTTGAAAGCATTAACATGGTATCATGGCTTTTGGACAAGACTTTCTTGGTTGATTTCCCCGTTGTTCGTGCCTTAAGGACAACTAGTTTCATTATGATCCCGATGTTATGGATCCATTGTTTAAATCTCCACGTGCGGGGGGGTGTTAGAGCTTGTCCATATTAGTTAATTATGACCTCCAAAAACTAATATATGATCCTGGGTGGCCTCTTCACTCATTGCCAATTGGTTTGAGTTTTGAGTTGGATGCTTTAAAAAAAACCATGCCAACTTTTATCCTTCAAGATTGATATCTAAAGCAAGCTTGCAATCGGATTATCCGACGACTTGAATTATAGCACACCAGGTTATGGTCCACTTCCAACAGCAAAATACATAATGCTTTCTGTATAGGATAGGGATTTCTCAAATATTTTAGACAATCGAATACAGCTTACTGACTAAATCTTTTAATCCGGTTAAGTGATGCAAACATAGACAGCTGCACAGTAGAACACAAACGTGACATTCCCAAGCTCCCAAAGCAAAATAAGGGACATGAAGTTCACAGGTTTCCCGAGATGGTAAAAACATAAAGGCTTCTCTTGGAATTGAGTCATAATCGAAAGTAGCCAACCAAACATCAAGGCATCTTGATATAAATCACATGAATAGATATTTCTAATACACACAGAAGTTTACAGGGCCCTTTTGTCGTAGGCCTTCTTTTTTAATATGGGAAGCATTCCATAATTTCCATTATTGTCCTCTATAAGTATATTTACTCAGCACACAACTATAAAATGTTTGCAAACCGCACATACAACAAATAAAATGTCAATCCGCCCTACTTTTCCTGTATATCCTTATGGTGCGGGAAAAAGGAATATATATACACATCCCTATCGAAATATCATCATGAAAACCGTTGGTTTCACTCATAGTCTGGCCCCACAACCAGACAACGCACTTCTACAGGCATCACAGTTGCCTTGTTTGCTTTAGAAGATGATACTACCATAGCAAAACAACTTAAAACTGCCCAGAAATTGTTAGATACATTCCAGAAACTAAGTATCAACTTGGACTCATTACCCAACATGAAATCCTTAAATGTCACAATCCGTCGTCAACTGCCTAAAATAGATGGACAACAGTGGGGAGAGAGAGAGAGAGAGAGAGAGAGAGAGAGAGAGAGAGAGAGAGAGAGAGAGAGAGAGAGAGAGAGAGAGTCGGGCAATCCATCTTCAAGTTCCTTTGCCAACTAGATAATTTGTCTAAAATGACGTATAACCAGTTGGGCCAATCCAACAGCTTCATAATACACTCATACCACACCACAACTACCTAAACTCATCCAACTATTTACCCTCCAAATTTTTTCTTTAACATAAAAACTATCAAAAACATGTATGATGTATCCAGCAAAATTATCCACAACATCCTAATTAGCAAAATTACAAATCACTTAAAAACTATTTCTCATGATTCCATATCTATGAAGCAGTAGGTCCCCGTGTGGGACACGGGGACACATATTGGACACCGACATTTAAATTATTTTTTGAAGGGGGACACAGCATGGACACGCGTGTCCCATATCTACACTCTCTGACCCTCACTCTCTCACTCTCTCCCTCCCTACCTCTCTCTCAATGTGTATATATATATATATATATATATATATATATACATACAGTGAGCTTCCCATCAGGACTCCCTGATGGGCTTCCCATCAGGGAGCCCTCCAATTCTCGTATTTCCCGATCAAATTTTCATAATCCGAACCGTCCAATGTGTTTAAAAGGTGTTTTTAAGGGCCCCCGCGAGAAATCAGTGAAAAAAAATACCGGGAAGGGCTTGATCCGATCAGTTTTCGATAAAAATGCATATATACAGTTTTTATCGAAAACTGATCGGATCAAGCCCTTCCCAGTATTTTTTTTCACTGATTTTCTCACGGGAACCCTTAAAAACACCTTTTAAACACATTGGACGGTTCGGATCGTGAAAATTTGATCGGGAAATAGGAGTCCCTGATGGGAAGCCCATCAGGTATACCTGATGGGAAAGATTTCGTATATATATATATATATATATATATATATATATATATATATATATATATATATATGCGTGCGTGTGTATAAATATGTGTGTGTATGTATCAGTACATGTTCGATGTATATATCACCACAATTGAGTGTGTATATCTTACATGTATATACGTGCATATATACCAGCACATAACAATGTAAATATCTTACATACCAAATGAAAAGTGAATATACTTATGTATATAAACTGCTACTGTATACATATATAATATATTTATATATATAATTATTTATTTATTTATTTTTGCCATGTCCGTGTCCATGGTACATAGGACCATCTATATATATAGTAATACAGTAATAAAACAAGTCAACAATGCAATCAAAAGACAAGTACCAGAGTCTTCATTTATATTCCTAAAAGATCAAGGGGTTGCTTTGTACCCCATTTAGTATTTAAAAATAGATCCCATCCAAATTTGAGAACCTAGAAGATGCCACTCGACTAAAAAACCCAGTCCACTGAACACTAGTAAATAGAAAGTAGAAACCAAAAGCCATTAGTACTAGTACTACCGGCAGCACCGATATTCCCTATGCTTCAAATCAAAACCACCTTTAAAGAAGGAAATAATCCAAATGCACAGAGTTTCAGAGGTGCTCTACAAGCAAGACGGGAAGTAGAAAAAAGACTACTCTGGTCCAGCCAACAAGCTGGGACATCTGATGTACATAATCAATATAATACACATGAGATGTGAAGCACTTGGTAAGTTATCTCTACAAACATGAACCACTTGAAAGGGTGAATACATGGGACCTTTCATTTCGTATTGAATATCATTGAAGTTGCAAGAAACATAATTCATCCCAACTTGGCCTATATATCATCCAGCATCCACCAGAAATCTATCACCTACACTCTCCAAGACAAATGAAAAGAAACCGAGGAACATCATTGGTCCCTTAAGCCAGAAAGGCATATAAAAAACTTGACTAGTGTGAACTACTATGGCTAGGTTAACAAGGGTGACACTTGCAAGTGGGGCTTCACATAACATGACCACAGTTACCTGGGCACGAACATTTATTAGCTATTGAAATACAAGCATAGCAATGTGATATATATATCATGTTGAAGTGCTCGATTTTCATCTAATTTACCTTTCAAAATCACTTTTCAACTTCAAGAAATTCTAAATTACCCATTTCTGCACAGTATTAGCCAGAAGGAGGGAGAAAATGCTTAAGTTTGAGTACTGAAAGCAAGGTTGAAGTTTGAATTTACAGTTTCACACCACTACGCCTCACAAACTAGCAAAATAACAAGCAAGAATCCTGATGTTCAACCCAAATTCAAAATCATCTTTCTTCAAACAATCGACCTTGGGGCTATTCAATTCTAAGCCATGCACACACAGAATAACTCTTTGTCCAATAGAACTCTTTAAA
Organism: Vaccinium macrocarpon; assembly: GCA_022606695.1. Lineage (NCBI taxonomy): Eukaryota > Viridiplantae > Streptophyta > Magnoliopsida > Ericales > Ericaceae > Vaccinium > Vaccinium macrocarpon. Next base: position 37,447,748 of record CM040177.1, on the reverse strand, counting down.
TGGAAACTTCACTTCTATGTGCTTCACAGTTCACATTTTAAGCATCTGCACCTATGAGGGAGGTAGCAAATTTTTATACCAAAAATAGATTTGATTAGGTGATACATGCGGTAAGGAAGAGCCAGTTGCAACAGGTGCGCTCCAAGGACTCTTCAAAGCTTAAGTTTTTTACTATTCCTACCCGCTTTGTCAAGAACTAGATGAATTTAATAATCCTAAGTAGTATAATTGATGGTGTAACAATTTGAAGAGCCGTTTCTCACCTTCAAACTTCAAGAGTGAGAGAGCTACACCAAAATAATATAGCAAGCTTACTACCCTTGGATGCCTTTTGGTGGCATGGCACTTCAATTATGGTTTGCTTTTGATTTTGTTATCTCCTTTGGAGATGATCTTCTACTCAGTTTTCACAGAAACCAAATAGATGAAGAAAATAACCTAAAATTGCTACCTGCTGAAGTAATGCAATCCGTTGATTCGTCGCAGCCATAACCACAGCACAGAACGGAAACCTCGACGCCTTCAAGCTATTACTCATCTTGAACCCTTCACTGGCACGTATACTCCCACCCCAAGCAACGAAATTCTCGTTAACAAAATCCACCAACACTGGAGAACACAGAGTCCCGTCGCAAAACGACGGTGTGTCCGGATGATCAGCCGAGTGCAAGTACACAAACAACAGCTTAAACTCATACCTAGACCTCTGCAACGCGTCCATAAACCCTTCAGCCACGAAATTCGGCCGCCTATTGCCATAACACCTCTCGAAATCCGCCACAAACTCCGCCGCCTCTGCCCCGGCCCCTGATACCGGTACTAAAGGCCCGTTGTTATTACGGTTCGAGTTCAGCCCAATCATGCCTAAAGAATAGGATAAGACACCGCCTGCGGCCCACATGCCAAGACCAATTGCGCCCGAAATAAGCCCTAGACTACCGGAAATGATGCTAAACGGCAGCGTAATGATCTTCCAGGCCAAACCGGCCGGGGCCGTCGCCCCACGGGCAACTAGACCCGATTCTGTTACATCGGATTGGGTAGTGGTGGTGGTGGTGGTGGTGGTGGTGGGTACGGCGTCGTTTAGAGGGGCGGCGGTGGAGGAGGAGGGGGCGTCGGAGTTTGAGCCGGTGAAACTGGAGATGGCTTGTTCGAGGTCCCAGTCATGGGCGGAGAGGATCTCGCGGCATAAATCGGGGTCTTCGAGGCCTGTGATTGCTTGAAAGTAAGCCAATTTGTCGGCTACATCGACCATTATAGCTAGACCTGTGTAAGTGTGGATTGAGAGAAGGCGTCGGCAGAGAATTTGATCGGATTAGGGTTTCGATGAGAAGAAACGATGATCGATCAGACTCTGAAATTCCTACGACTTGGGGGTTTACACTTGATACTGATAATCAACGATAGGGGTCATAATTATTTGGGGGAATTTTACCAAAAAAAGGAGCCTATAAATAACCAACCCATCGGTATTTGCCTATCCATAAATTACAACATTGATGTCAATGTCCTCTCTTTTTTTTTTTAGTGCGCGCGCGTGTATGTACAAGCAATGAATTTATTCTAACATAACCTTATTTGACAACACAACACGGTGTTGAGGAGACTTGAACCCTGACCACCACTAATGAAGGTATTGACTTATGTCGTTGAACTAAGAGCTCATTGGCCATTGACGATTTGTTTGGAATCTAAAATGCTACAAACATAGATGGACATTAGGTATAGATGAAGTGTTGCAAATGAGTTGCTTGTTTAGTACCGCGATGAACTTGAATTCAAGTTTTAGACACGTGTAGGAAATGAATCGATCTCATCCCTCTAAAGCTCAAAAAACTCACATTACTTGTATGGGCTTAGCTTATTTATAGAAACTCGATTAATAAATAAATTTGGCTTATCTCATTAAGAACGGCTTGTTTACAAATACAAGTTTAGTTTTGGTCAAGCTCGAACACAAAAAACTTGGTTCGACTGGTTCACGTAATGTATTTGAAAACGTTCAATTCAATTGAAACATGAGTTCAACCTTGTGTCCGGATCTTTACACTTCTGTTTGTGTCTGTAGAGTTTTGGAAGATAAATAAACAAAAATTCTCTTTCCTCGTTTAGGTAAACTCACCCCTCAATTCTTTAGGCCTTCGGCCATTCTTTCCCCAACATCCAAACTGACCGCAAGACATGGGGCCTAAAACGACAACTTATCCGCCACAAAACGGCTTGATGTTGACTTGGTATTAGCCGAACAGTGACGTCGATTCTCCATCACTTCATTGACTGTTTGGCCCAGAAAATCTAGGCACGCTTTCCAAGATTAAACATGTCCGCTTTGGGAGTTCAATAAAAAAGCTTTCATTCAATTGTACTTCAATGAAGGACAGGAAAGTATTGGAGTATAATTTAGATCACTTGATATGAACACGGACGCGCACCATTTATCAAATGATGCTCCTCCATCCAACATGATTTTGTTAGCAAAATATATCAAATCTCTGATGCGAACTCGGAAAGAAAATACTTTTTGATGCACTGTCTGTTCCGTTTGGCATTTTGTTTGTATTTTTGTTTAAATTTGAAGAATCTAGGAACAAGATTCAATAAGAGTCTAAGCAAACAAGATAAGTAGCAAGACTTTGTCCCGAAATTCATGTACAAACACGTTAAAAAAAGAACACAAATTTATAAATAGATCCATGATTGTATCTCGACGATTGCTCAGATCGAATCCTAAATGTTTATTATAACACAAGCTTCTCCGCGTAAAACATGCACCAAAATTTCATTGACTATTAGCAAGCATAGCATGATAATGTAATGCACAACACATTTACATAACCTCTGATATCACATCAATTACTAGGGTTTCTATGTATTGAGTAACAAAAATGTATGGATTCACCTGACATGGTAACTCATTCAAGCTCCTCAATCAAAGCCTTACCCCTAGCTTCTACGTTATTCTGCATTCTCAAAGTACCTCCTTTGCTGCCTGCAAATTCCATAGCTGCACCCTTCTCTGCATTCACAATGGCTGTCATCGAAGACCAAGCTTCTTCAGGCTGCTCATGGACCCAACACATAAGAAAGTAGATCTTCTTCTCCGCAAGCTTGAGCTTACTCCTTGTTTCTCCCCTTTTCGATTTCCTCTGTTTCTCAGACTTCAGCTCTCCCTCTGCAGATTGAATTAGCCTCCTGAGATCACAGAGTGAACAGACTAAAGCAGGACCCCCTAGAGAAAGTAGAGCTATAACATCATCTAGAAGACCCAAACCGAACTGCAAACCGCCCGTGTGTCTAAAAGCTGGGGAGCAAGTTTGTTCCAAGCAATGAGAGAGAGCTTCTGATACAGACTCCGGCTGTCCACCTTCACCCAGAACGGAAGATATACTTAGCACCACCATAGCTGATCCTACGGAATCTGATTGCCAATCCCCATTGTAGAGTCTAAGGGTAAAACAGTAGGTATATATGATGTCTAATAAGTGAACAGCTAATAGCGGGGATGGCTCAGTTGCGCTAAGTTTATTGATGGACGGCAATGGCGTTTCAGGGCCAGGTGGAATGTCCTGCGCTGGATCACTTTCCGGAACATGTTGTGGAGAGGTCACTGATTCTTCGTTCAAAAGTGGTTGGACTAGTTGTGTCCCTTCTCGACTTAAAGTTATTTTTCTAGCAGAAGGCTTCAACCACCATGGTTCCCATGGCTTAATCAACTTGCTTAGCTCTCCAGAAGCAACAGCTCTTCTAAAACGTTTCTTTTCTTCTGCGGATAAATCATCAAAACCTATTTGGTCTCCTGTGGACAAGAGAAGAGCTAAATCAAGTTCAACCTAAAAAAGGGTTTTGTAACACGTATAACACAAATACCAGCATGTGGAAGCTAAAGAAGAGGGAATGCAAAACATACCAGACAGAATCTTCTCCATAGTCTCCTCGGACAAAGTTGAATCTGAAAATGATCACAGAAAAGCATTCCAGTGAGGAACTCTCTAAGAAGTTGAGACAAGCAGCATAAAATTGAAGGGCTGTATACAAAAGATGAAGATAACATGTAGTCATGTACAATAACAGAAAGACTGATTCATCTAGATTCTAGACAGGACCAGACCTTCAAAATGAAAGCCTATAGAGGAAGAATGAGAACAAGCCAATGTTCATCAAAATATCCTCAATTTGGTAGCATTTATCATTAATACACCTCGGACAAAAGGAGCAGAGATGAATACTATAAAATTTCATTTGGAACCAACAATTAAATGCAAACAATACACTGGCATCACATAACGTAGTGTGAAATTTACATTTCATGTCTTCACTTGCAAGATAATGCATCAACATACTGTGAATTTGGTGGGTTAGATAAGTACTGCGTGGACATTCTTTTCGATAAAAAAAAAGGGGGCCAAACTACTCTGGTGATCTTCACACAAGATAATACACAAGTAGAAATACCAAATCAACCCTGTGACGACATGCAAAAAGAAAAGATCCAAATAGGAGAGGAAGACAGAGGAAAGAAGCATGTCACCACATACCAAAAGGCCTTCCTAAATGTTTCAAACCTCACCAATGTGCACTCTCCTAGAATGATGAAGTTATGTACTGTATTTCATAACACAAGTCAAAGCAAGAATAGTGGAGCCAGAAGTTCAACCCAGAAGATAGATATATTTCATAACACATTTCATCCTGAAGAAAATATCCCTAGTTTCAGTGATACCACACCAAATGTCAAGTAGCCAATGGGTATCACAATCAACTCTAGAGTTGTGATTGCAAAATACATTGTCATTCCATTTTGTGGGTATCCAGAGGAGCTTTGCCATGTGGCACTTGCCAGTGGGAGCTCCTCTGTAATCAAAGACTCCTCACATTATGCAAGCACCTCCATATCAGGACCTCCTCCATAGTATCACTCGGTGGTACCCCCCGTGGAGTCTCTAAAACACTTAGGATGCCTCATGACATGTTCAGGGCATCTCCCACTCTCCATACAATAAATAAGGCTCTAATGAGCTGGGAACTCTTCACAAGACCCTAGGCCGGGAGCAGGGCCCAGACACCTCGCTCGGAGTCGGGACCATAGGAGGTATGTGGCATGGAGGCTAGAGCAACATGACTTGTCAAGGCTACATGGAGAGAGGGGCATAAACCACCTTCATCATTACAATACTATAACTACCCTCGTTACAACCACAACCATAACCGTACTTGCAACCACCACACACCCTTTCCATCCTTCCCTCCATCCTTCTGGCCTATCCATCCCTCTTGCATGCCCACCCGTTGACCTTCCCATGAGGATGGTTGATACACCACCAATAGACAGACACAACATCCAACACCTACCTAACACACGTACTCTCTGGTTTCATTGCACTCCACTACCATCCCCCTCTCTATCTAAGGCTGCCTGGAGCTCTCTCCTCCTCCATCTCCAGTGGTCCTGAGCACTGTTGTAGTACCCACTATATTCATGGATGGACATTCTCAAGCACTCTTCCCATACCTCACACTCACACCCACACGTTTCAAGCTGGGAAGCTTTGCAGTTCTCTTTTGGCAACCAAGAGGAGACTCTTCCATTACCTGTGCGGACTTGTAAAACTCTTGTTCTGAATTTGAAAATCAAGTGCAACTACCATCAATATTTTCTTAAGATAGACGAATTAGATTAATATAGTAGTTACTATAGCATCATTCCACAAGAATGAAGAAGCTGTTCCTTTTCATTTGCCTATCTGCCTTCCAATGGCTACCACTCAATAGTGAAAAAATGAAAACTAGTCATCCATTCCCCAGTGGCCTAGCAGACTATGATATAAGAAGTTCATTTGAATATCAGAGGCAGCTGTAGAGCAGCTGATAAGTGATGGCTAGATACAACAAAACATTCACCGATTCAACAAAACATTCAAATAAAGCTAGTCATCCCTCCTCTAGCAGAAATATCTACTAATGGTGCAGGAATCTTCATTCAAAAATGAGAAACTAGTCTTAGAGCAGCTCACATGTGTTGGCCAGATTTAACAATATATTTTGGAGACATAAAAATTCTTGGATTCAAAGTGTACTACATACCATCCTCATCCATGCTATCCACCTCTTCTTCTGAATGAAATCGTTTGAGTATATCCAGCATTTTATGTTTAGTTTCATCATCAGTTTGTAATTGCTGCAGCTCTCCCACCACATTGTCTCTCATGAATGATTCGGTGCAGCGTAGACTGTGAGACTGAAAAAAGGTAAATGAGGTCAACCATAATGAAACGCAGGAATCAATTGGGATCATTCAACAACTATGGCCAACAAAATCAATGGACATATGTTAATTGCTAAAACCATTCCCAAAAAAAAAAAAAAAAAAAACTCAAATGTGCAAGACCCTAACCTTGTAGCATTGAAGGGAGCAATACCGGGTATTGCATCGAGGGCAAGTGTATTGTGAAAATTGCTTTTGGCATCTGCATATAAGAAACAAAACAAAGTCACGGATATGCAAGTTTGATTTCAAAAAGAGAAATTAGGTTTGAAGTTGACAAATATGGGGAATAAATTGTTTCCTATGCACATGTAGTTACCAACTTTGATGCGTTTTTCATCATTCAATTTGAATTCTAAAAACTGAGCCTACTACAAAGTATTCTACGATAGCCAACGGCATTGGAATTGTAGAAAATCAGTTTAAAACTATCAATTATACACTACCCAAAATTAGAACTGAAACAGCATTACACAGATCAAACAATTCATTAAACCTATTTTTCTCGTTTTAACTACCATAACTCCAAACATATGCATATATGAAGAAATCAAGTCGGAAGGGCATACACTCGGCAGATTATACGCGACGCCGGAGCCAATTGGGCTGAATTTGGTGGCGTCTCACTGGTAATGATAGTCTCCGTCATTCTCCAAAACAACTGGCAGAAGAGGAAGCGCTGTAAAATTGGCGGGGAAATTCCCGTAAAGCCCTAGAAAGCTCGAGAAAAGGAGAGGGGTTCTAATGTGGGCCGGGCTATTTTGGTTGATAGGGTGGGTTTCTACTTGAGTCCGGCTGTGCAGATCCGCAGAGAACTCCACTACAGCCCATCCATGACCCAAAATAAATACGAGTTTTTTTTTTTTGGGTACGAGGGCAAGAGGTAATTCCACTCACGCACATAGCAGGCAATTGCTAACTACGGAGGATCAGATGGGCCTTTTTAACATATGCACACATCGCCCAAAAGAAATTCAACATACGAATTTTGAAACGACATATTCTACATTGGCAAGCCAAATTAGTTTATTGTTCATCTTGATCAGAGGAATCAAAAAAATATTGATCAAAGTTTAACAAAATGTAGATGAAAAAAGTTTAAAAATTACATTATTTAAACAAAACTTTGACCCAAATCTAATAGAAATTAGGACCAAGGACTCTACAGCCTTAATGCATTGTAGCATCTTAGCCGTAGAAAAATATTTTCAATACTAGGGGTTTAAATGGAATGGTACAGCGCTGCACCATCGCTGCTTCCTAAAAATTGAGAACAACCAATAAAAAAAAAAACTAGACCAAAAGACCCAAAAATTTAGGCCAAACACCTAAATATGTGGTTAAAAATGGTAAGTATTGTTTAACCAAAATTTTATCTATATCTGGGATGTTGAGAATTTTACGAAATATAGCGCGAGATTTATAAGATGGGAAATATATAAAAGAAAATAGATGAAGCCACAATCACGTGAGAGAACCACATTTACATGGCTCAATGCTCATCTTATCCTTGCAAATAGGAAGGTCACTGGAGTGGGCTAGTTTTGCCATACCTCGATTAAAAAATCTAGCCCCACCTCCCAAATCTGACCGGGTAATGTATGAATATCCTTGTCCTATCCCTATCGGGTAACGGGTTTAAAAGAATATGTGTTAGACTCCAAAATTAGAGAGCACAAATAATAAAAGTTCACAATTACGACTTAACCAAATTTTACCATCTATAACGAAAATGAAAAATAGTTGGTATTTTAATTGTAAGGGAAAACTATTTAATGCATAAACAAACTATCTAAGGAAAAATTATTTAATGTCTACCCGAATACCGTCGAATTTGTTCAAATCTCCCCCAACCCTGATTCTATATCCGAAAAATTCAACAAATACCCACCCCACCCTGCCCTGCGGTGCCTTGACTTGCCATCCCTACTAGCAAAGGTCAAGATGTAGCTCTTTCACAATTACTATCAAGAAGCGTTATGGCCATGTTCATTTCCTAGTTTAGTTTTAGTTTTAGTTTTAATTTTGATGACATTATCATTTCCCTTATTTCTCTCTTTCTCTTTCCACTCATTACACCTTATGACATCATCAAAATTAAGCTAAACTATCTAACCAAACACAGTCTATATAACTATGAAAGGGGGGACTGATGACTGATTGTATCTATCTCTCTTTAACCTTCTTTCTTGTGTGATGATTGATGACTTTATTGAATGTGATTAACAACATCACGATAAGATGGAAGTGGCTCAAGAGAGAACGTTTTATGAACTTCAGCCATGTCTACCCTGACAAGGTTGATAGGATTTCCCAGTTGCCAGAACCAATCATTCACCACATCCTTTCATTCCTCCCCACAGATGATGCGGTTTGTACAAGTGTTTTGTCAAAGATATGGCGCCGCATGTGGTCCACCTTCCCTGTTATTAATCCCAGGTTAGTCGACGATAAATACTTTACTAAACACAGTATTAAAGAATGGGATACTGAGACATCAAAATATGAGTTTTTGAGCTTCGAGGAAGAATCTTTGAAGTGCCGCCTTGTCCAAGATATCAGTATCGATAAGTTTCACATGTATATCCTCTTCGGCGATTTAAAAGATTTTACCCCTTGGATGGATCGATGGCTTACCATCATTACTGAGAGGAATGTGAAAGAGTTGGATTTGACTATCCTTGTTTGCTCTGGAGATTACAACTTACCTACGGTTGTCCTTGGTGCAAAATCTATTTATGTGCTAAGGTTGTCAAATTGTAATTTAAATCTTAATGTAGCTGATAGTATCATCAAATTTTCGCAATTGCGAAAGTTGCATCTCGAACAAATGCATGTTGATGAATGGATGATTCAAACTTTCACCTCTAGTTGCCCTTTGATTGAGTTTTTGGAACTCAATAGTTACCATGGGCTTGATAGTCTTTGCCTCCCTTCAAGTTTACTTCAACCCAATAAGGTTCTGCTGAGTGATTGACGTGGACTTAAAATTGTGCTGATAGAGGGACCTAATCTTATTCATTTCAATAGCATGAACACATCATTTGTTCCATGTGAGATCAACTTGGTTGCTTGCAGTAAGTCTCTCAGGAAATTGTCACTATTTAGTGTCACCAAGACAGAGGAGTAATTCCAAAATCTCATATCTCTCACTCCTAGTATCGAGGTTCTGGAGTTGTACCGCCTTGATTGATGTTCAAGAATTATGATTTCGAGTCAAAATCTAAAGCGATTGGTCTCGAAAGATTGCAATAAATGGTTGGTTGCAGAAATTGACACTCCAAATTTGTTGTTAGTTGAACATACTTGCTATGAAATGTACTTGTCCTTCAACTATATCAACGCAGCACATCTCCGGGAAGTTGACTTGGAATTCTGCCTTGGAAGTCATGATATCGGTTGGTTCACTAAATTGAAAGAATTTCTCACAAGCTTTACTCATTCTGAAAATTGTAGTGTGGTGGTTCTTTGCTCCATGGTGTTTAATATTGATGTTCTTTATCTCTTATTTTGTTTATTGTTATCTCATCAATCACCATTTATTGTGTGTTATTTGTTTCGACTTGTTTAAAATGTTTCATACATAATTCGCTAGTGGTGTTTGCAGAATGTCAGTATTCATGCAAAATTAAGGGAATTCTTGCTTCTGCCACTCTATACTCTCGTGGATCTAAATCCTCAAGTTATTATTTCTTCAAAGACTTTTATAGAACTTATTGATTGTGTATTTCAAAGATTCCATCCTAATACTTGGTCTATTATATCGATGTGTCCATGCATAAAACCTCTAGAGGTATTATCTCTATTGCACAAGTTCTCGTGTTGCTACGTTTGGTGTAAATTGTAATGTGTTCCATTGTTCTCGTGTAATGCAATTTACAGTTTCTATATGAAAGTTTAGTGGAGCAAGAAGATCATCGTGAAGATTCTGGAAGGAGAAGGAAAAAAGGCTGGAGAAGGGAAGACCAGAGGCACTTTTTAAGTGGATTTGAGATCGAGAATCTTGAAGGCGTTGAAGAAATGATAAGTCCCCAATATTGTACTTATCCGGGGCTTATCGTACTCATTTATCACACACAAGCACGCGATTTTATGCCTTATATGTTTGATTTGCACGGCGTATTGTTTTAGCCAAGTTACAAGTTGAACACGTGAAATGAACGCATTTTGAGCACTCAAGTGTCCAAGGTACAACTCCCCCGAGGGTCGCACGATGCAATTACGTGTTTAGGAGCAATTCCGGAAGCACGAACGGCCAAGGGAGTGACCGAGAAAGGCCAAGGCACAATCAAGAATAGTTTGGATTGATCCATGATGAAGCTGGATCGATCCACCTTAAGAAAACCCATTCAGGCCATTCTAGATTGATCCAAGGTAATGGTGGATCGATCCAAGCCATGCAAAACAACAACAGAGGAATTCGGATCGATCCAGATTGTAGGTGGATCGATCCAGACTTGGACATTTCTTCATCGACAACATTTGGATCGATCCATATAAGGTGTGGATCGATCCAAACAAAGCTCGGGCAGCAATTTCTGTGTACTTTTTGCACCTTCTATTTATGGGAACTTTTATGTAATGTGAGGACTTTATTGGATATTTTGTAGAGAAAGAAAGGGAAAGACTATGGGGCCTCTCCTCTCTCCTTCTCTCACACAACTAATCTTTTATTTCCTAGCTTAAGTTTTGCTCTCCATTGGAGACTTTGGAAGCTCTCTCTCTCTAGTTTTCCCCATGTAAGTGTTTGTCTTATGATAATTTCATGTTTATTAATCTTGTAGCTCTTCCTAGAAATCTAGTTTATTTCCAATTCTATCTAGTATTTAGTTTACTTGATTTCCTAGTTTAATCCTTTGAAAACCCATGTTCTTAGTGATTGTTTGTTAATTTCTCTAAGTATAAAGTGTTAGGCAAGCTTAGGATCTTCATTAAAAATAAGTTTTTGAGGTCATTTGTTACTTTTTTTATTTCCTTTATAAAAATAGTCATGGTTTACTTAGTAATTATCGAGTAGTCGTTATAGGCTCGGTCATGGGGTGACTAGCACCCCATGACTTAGGTTGATTCACTCTCCTCGCCATATTGCAAACTTTGCTTATTAATCAAAGAGTTAGGATTAATTTTATGTATCAAAATTTGGATTTGTTAATCTCGTTGATCACATGTAGCCAAGGGCTTGACCACTTAGCTCATGTGATGCTTCGAGCGATGTAAATCAAAATATTTGTATAAATGGCACAAGAATCTTATTCTTTGAGAAACGTTATTTTCTAATCAAATGAGTTTAAGTACCAAATCTTCCATTCGGGGTTGTCTAACGACGTTCCCGAGCCAGTTATTTTAGAGGATCGAGAATGAATCGGCCTAAGGCATGGGTGTTGTGAACCCCTTGACTTAGCCTTGTTTTAATTAGTCTTTTTTAATCTTCTGAGTCATTCACAAAGTTAAGTGAATTCCACCCCCAAATCACAAGCCAAGTTTGCTGCTTCAAGGCTAAAACTCTCACTCACGAATCAATCAACACGCTCAGCGTATTTAGTCTCTGTGGACTCGACTCGGACTTTCGGTTATCATGCTACGCGTCACCTGAACCCTACGCTTGGGGAAATCATATTGGAATACAATCCTAGGGAACAAGCAAGAAAATAGGATATCTCCATGGAAAACTTTCTTAAATTCATATTCAACTGGTGCATACTGGACGGTTGCACTTAAATTGGAATGGAAACCCATGAAGATTTCATATAGACATTCGTTTTTTATGTTTTAGATTCATTGTGTCTCGAGATGTAATTGAATTGAGACACAATGGCCAGCTTGAATATAACTGTTTCCAGTTTTTTTCCCCATCTTTGAGTACTATTTTCGGGCTACTTGGTCTATCATGGAGTTCTGTTTAACCCAGAAAGTTAAGAAACTGAAATTTTCAAATTGAACAGTTTTGAGTGCACAAGATCCCAGATTGAGTTTGTACAATTTAGCATAGATTATTGATACATCTCTCTGGTAGGAGTATTGTATAGAGGTTTATTCCAAAACGCAGCATCGAGGTGTTCTGGTCGGCTAAAAGGTTGTTTGCTGAAGATAGGAACCCACATAATTGTACAATCTTTGTAATGCATAAAGATATTTTAAGAATTGTAGAGGTCGCAATTAGCACGAAAGGCCTGTAATATACAAGAGAGCCCTTACTTTTATCACTTTAAGGGATATCTTCAATCGTGATCCTCACATCACATTTTTAAAGAGAGATGTCATACAAGTGTTGCTACTGTACACACCCTCTAAAAATTAATTCATATAAGATTTTGTGACTCCAAATATGAGATTTTGTGACACCAAATATGAAAATTTGTGGCTAGATGTATGAAATGGCGTATGGTATGCACCCCATAAAGATGGACGACTGAGATTGCGCCACATATGACATGTGGAATTTTGTGCCACCTTTGACCATTGACTATATGAGATAATATGTATATCGATATGAGAATTTGTGGACTCTAATATATATTGTTGTGATTACGAGTATGAGAACTTGTGGACTAATTATGATATTTTGTGTTCTAATATGAGATTTTGTGACGGTTCCAATATTAATTGTTGTGATTACTCATATAAGAGTTTGTGGGACTAGATATGAGATTTGGTGTTCCAATATGAAATTTTGTGACTATCCGTATGAGTTCCGCACGAAGTCCACACAATCCGCATGAAGTACGCATGGTTCCAATATGAGATTGTGTGGTTCTAAATATGAGATTTTGTGGACTTATATGAGATTTTGTGACTATCTGTATGAGGGTGCATACCATATGTCTTTTCATATCTCTAGCCACAAAATCTTATATGTAGAGCTATAAAATTTTATATTTGGAGCCACAAAATCTCATATAAAGTAATTTTTAGGTGGTGTGTATCGTAGAATTCTCCACGTCATACGAGAAAATTTTGGGTGCAAATAGGGGTAGGGTACATGTGGTATCCTTGCACAGCATCCAAGCCGTCCAAAAATGCAACAGATGGCTCGGATTGAAACCCATTTTTTCTTTTCTTTTTGTTTTTTTTAAATCCGTCCGACACTTTCAATCCAAGCCGTCTGTTGCATTTTTGGACGGCTCAGATGTTGTACAAGGGTACCACGTGGTAACCCATTTGCACCCAAAATGTTCTCATGTCATACACCTACTTTAAGCCTTGGTTTGGCTAAATCCAAAAACCTAGTTTTTTGGTTTTTTTGGTTTTGTCCTTATTCAAAAAAATTTGGCAATTGTTAGTTTCGGTCGATTTTTTGTGGTTTCTTGGCTTGTCCAAATGAGAAGAATCTAGAAAGTATAAAATTATTAGCCAAATTTAAAGTTTTGTGAATAAAGACGAAGAATAATTAAAAAAAACCCGATTTTTTTGTTAATTTTTTCGTCTTTATTAACAAAACTTTAAGTTTGGCTAATAAATTTATATTTTTTATATTCCTCCCGTTGAAACAAACCAAAAAATCACAAAAAATTAACCGAAAACTAATAAATGCAAATTTTTTTGAAAAAAGACAAAACGAAGAAACAAAAAAACCAATTTTTTTGGATTTAGCCCAAGTCTAAAAGTTGTAATTTGCAAATATACGACCTGACCGTAACTAAAGAGGGACCAGCTGAAAGGGCTCGCTTGAATGGGCTAAAAAATTGGCTCTTGTTGTTCAGTTTGAGATCCATCCAAGAATCCCAGAGATTCATATTTTCCCTGTTCCAAAAACCCTTTCTAGACAGAGAGTACGAATATTAGTCAATTCGACGGGAAATCCAGATGGTGCTTCTGAGGCTGAGTTACTGCCTAGCTATCTGGGATACAAACGCCTACAAATCCTCGAATACCTCCGGTGAGGTGGCGATTTTGTCTTAACGGTATTGTGCGACACCCAGGCCTCGATTTGCGACTGGTTTCCGACATAAACAACCTGACATTTCCGTTTCAATGCTATACTAAAACACGATTCTTATTTGTCACTGCAAGATTGGAGTAACACTTCTTCTCACATTAACCGAATTTGAAAAACTTTTTTTTTTTTTGTTCCTTATCAGCAACTGAATTTGAAAATCTATGCATAATCAGTCCATCAAGGAAACCAATTCCCCTTGGTGGTTAAATGCATTCCCCTCAACTATACATAATCACTGCATCATACTTTTGGTGCTTTATTCGGCCAGTTTTATTTTTTCCATTATAGGATTTGCATGGCTTTATCGATCTTGTCACATCAATTCAGACCATTTGAATGACCTTTATTGTTTCCTCATCTTTTTGTTCATTGGAAAAAGTTGTGCTATTTGGTTGGTTTTGTTTCGGCTTGTCATCATCAACTGGCTTGAATTCAGCCAGTGTCCCTAACTCTTCAACTGCATGGACAATGCCTTCAACCCGTGCTGCGATTTCAACCAGCAATGAAGCAAAAGTTGCAAGTGGAATCACTTCCACTAGAGGGATTGGAATGGTTGTCGAAATCGGTTCCCTTTGGTGGTCATCTTCAGATTGTTCAACCTCTGGCCATGGTGGTGGAACGAGTAAGCCGGGAAGCGATTTCATTTTGTTTTGGAGCTCTTCTACTGAACTGGTCATTTCTTCAATCAAAACATCTAGCCTCATTGATTTCCTCATTGTCTTGATGTTTGTTGCCAACTCCCTTATGACACTTGACGATTTGGTGCTTACTCCTAAGCAGAGATGACTTAGGTGCTTCTTTATCGAGTCAGGGCCCTGTAAATCAGTCACACAGATTATGAAGCTAACTACATACCAGTCTACATAAGCTTAAGGAAAGAAAAGGAGAAGAACACAAAACTCAGTCAAGACAGACAAGGATCTCTTCAGCATAGTAACGAGCGTAATGAGCCATATCCTGAAGAAAAGAATGTCTTTCGGTAATGTCTTCATGGTTCTGTTTTCTGTTTTCAAGTGATAGGAGAATTGGAAACAAAACCTGTTTGCCAACTATTTTCTTTTCCCGAAAATTGCTGCCGGCATTTATGAGTTGCAACATTAACTGAAACAAATAAAGGTTTTTAATACTTCTTTTCAAAATTGGTTTTCATGTCACTATCTCTTCTCCATCACCTTCGGTGATATCTTTACCTAGCGATCCATTGTTGCCATACCTTACTAGTTCTAAAAAACCAAGTTTCTGAGGACATAGATGTGAAAGACCAAGGTGTTGGCCTGGTGAAGGAGACATGCCTGGTTTTGAGTCTTAACACTGCAAGTTGTAGGTTTTCTCTTCCTATTCCCCTCAAATTGGGTCTAGAAAGAAGAGTAAACAAGTGTCCAATCTTCTCCCGAAACAGATAATTATAAATCTTGCCAAACGCCTTCACCAGGCCAACAGTTGGTCTAATGAAGGCGTCATGCCTGGTTTTGAATCTTAACAATGCGAGCTATAGATTTCTTCTCCCTATTCCCTCGTATTGGATGTGGAAAGAAGAGAACACACTCCTTTCCTATCTCATGTAATGTTTTATTGTTATTCATGAAATGTTACTTTCTTTGCTGTTCAAAGAAAAGAAGAGAAAACAAGTGCCCAATCTCTTCTCAAAACAGAAAGTTGGAAACCTATCCGACTGCCATCAACTTGAGTGTTACTCATTTTCTTTTCTTTTTTCTTTGTAGCGTTGCCTCATTTTTGGATATTAGACATGTTTCTCCAATTTTTCCTTGTGACAAGATAATCGAAAACGTTTCCAAATGCCATGAATTTGAGTGTTACCTGATTTTCTGATATCAGGCAACTGCTAAGTGCCTCTATGCAGTAAGCAAAATTGCGCATTGATGCCCCAATTTTAAGGTACTGATTCCATGGGTGCTGGAAGCTAAAGCGGCCATGTGCAGGCTCCCATCTAGCAAATCCAGCCTGAAAAATACAAACTCCGTTCTGTTTTATGTAGAAGGTTCAAAATGAAATTGTTTTCTAAGCTTTTTCAGAAACCCTCACATACCATTGATTCTTCTGCCGCCTTTGAGTTAAGCACACATTTGTAGCCTCCCAATTTCTTTTCAGACTCTTTGTCGATGCTGTTGGTTGCCCCGCCACTGTCAAAATACTTAGCTACACAGCCTAGACCATTATGCAAAAGATTAATTTGTAAACCAATGTAACTTCAAGGTCAAACTAATTAGTTTGGATGTATATTGGAAATAACTTACAATCCAAGGAATTTGCTAGTTTGTCCATGTTACTGATGATGAGATGATGGAGCTCCTCACCGGCCCAAATGGGGCAGATAAGCGTGGTAATGACGATGCAAATGGAAATCCCTATGATAATGGTGTACAGTCTTTCACGGGCCATGCCAAACAGCTTCTCCACCCGATAACCTGATACTGAAACTAGGCTGAATGTCAAGATGAAGATCATAGCACCATAATCAAACCGAGCTTTTATTACAGGAATGAATCTGGAGAAAGTAGCTGCAGAAGCTGCAAAATCGAAAACCAGCAAGTGAGACTTGTACAATATGCAAATTAGGAAGTACTTAAATTTGGAGGGGAAAAAAGTACAGACCTAGTAGGAAAACTGATACACCAACTATAATGGGCTCAAAATGTTCTCCTGATTGGCTGGCGATCCAATGAACCCCTACTGCTAGGAATCCCGCAAGAAAAGTTCCGGTAGCTCTATTCAAGCATTTACAGACTGTTGCACCTGCAATATAAACATCTTTAGAATCTACTTAAAATGTGTCTAATAGAATCGTCCAAAATCAAGGCTACAAACATTAACACCAAGGAATTTCCGGGAAATCTTGAAGGAAAAAGTTTTTGAGTTTTTTAGGTAGTTTGTTGAGTACTTACCAACTGTGTACTCAAAGATTACAACGACGGTGATAATAGCCCACATTGAAGTCCCTCCAAGACCTTCATACAAAGGTCTCACATAATAGAAGAGTGAGACAACTGTGAGAGCTACCCCTACTTTGAGACAATGGATCACTTTTTTGGGGTCATCTACTCCTAACTCCCTTGCTTTTCTCAAAAAACTCCATGCCTCGAAAAACACATTGTGTGCTAAAGTTGTTGATGAGCCATTTGATTCCTTTCTCTTCCACTCAACTGTTCTTGGATCTTCCTTTATGTTGGTATTCATGTTTTTTTTTTTGCAAAGCTTGAAATAGAGAAGAAAAAACAAAAAAAAAAAACAAAGAAAGGGGAGGAAAAAGGAGAAAGAAAGAAAGGTTGGTGATTTAGAAGGAGAAGTTTGTGGCTAAGGACTCCAATGCCAAGGAGAGCCGGTATTAGGCCAAATTTGGTTGATTGGAGTGAGTGTGGCAGATAGTATATAAAGAGAATTATTAGGAAAAGGGGAGGAAAAAGGAGAAAGAAAGGAAGACAGAAAACTTCTAATGGCATATGGATGCTGTTGGCTTTTACTTTTTTAGTTCTTAGGCCAATTTAGGGTAGGTCATTTTATTTCACATGTACACGATAGACACCCCATTCCCCTCTGTTTATGTCTGTGTGTGTGACAGACATGAATGCATACACGAAAGTGCACATCGCGAATCAAAGCATCAAAATTTATCAAACTAAATTTGTTCACAAGCAAAATTGAAGGGTCAGGAGTCCATGGTACTAGCAAGAAAGGTTAGAAGTCCAGAAATGGACCAATAAGATGGACAAGTACATCGAATCACATAAACTTCACAGTTTCTCTAATTATAATCAGATACATTACCGACCTTTAAGTAAAATATTGGGTTCTCATAAATTTCACGTAACATAAAAGCTTCATCGATCATTAAAAACAACCTTATTTCGTATCTCTTGCATTGCATTATCATAACTTGAATCCTGCACCTGATCTTTAATCCTACACCGGCTAATGATGCGATGGGAGAAGTTTTTCTTCCAAACTATATACTTACAAACTTTTATTATTTTCAAAAGAGGAACTACCCAAGGAGTTCACTAATAGCAGTCTTAGATTAACACCTTGTATTTCCATTATTGGTGATCTCAAGGATATATTCCTTCTTCCTATGGGAATCACATTTAAAGGTGTCTGATTTCCTCTCAGAGAGATTTGATATGCAACGACTGACCACCGTTCTTTACACTGAGTGGTAGAAATAAGATTTTCTGACATGAATTTTGTCCCGTAAATTATGGAAAACATTCTGGTTTTCTGTTCATCATCCATTCTTGATAAGCAGGTACTTGAATCAGATTCCTCTCTTATACTTGTTTTGTGATGTATTTAGTTAAAATATGATCTACCAATGCAGTAGTACAGTATCAGTGCTAGTGGAATATTAAAATTCCCAACCCAATTGATAACAGCATGTACTTATGATTCCTTTAACCATAAGAAGGGTAATAGTTGAAGCGGGGATCCAGGGATCCCATAGTGCGGAGCCTTACTACATCTCTATAGTGCGCCATCCAAGCCGTTCAACTTAGTAATCAACGGCTCGAATTTCATCTCTGCAATAAACGACTCGGATCATGCAAGTGCAGAGATGAAATCAGGACCACTAATTGGGAGATCAATGTAGCATGAGCCAAATGTGCAAAAACAATGGGGATTAGCTCAAGTAGTACTAAAAATGGTGCTAACGAAAGATATTTCCTTTTGAAGGTGGAGGAAGAGAGCATACCGCAATAGGTGACGCATTGGTTCTTCCACTGGAACTGCACACTGTACTTTTTGATGTGACTGATTTGTCATGGTCTCCATCACACCCAACTAGATGACGTACACCTCATCAACACGTATAGTGGCGGAATCAGGAATTGAACTTAGAGGTCCCAAAAAAGATGTTTGATCCGTCAAATTGAAAAAATATATAAGGATATTATTTATTCGAACAAATTTTTTTAAATAAAAAAACTCGTTGATATTTAGTATCTTACGGGAGAAAAGTAAGAAATTATATGAACAAAACTGCATTTATTTCAGTTCATGTTTTGCTGTCCGAACAATATTATATTTGTAGGAATGAAAGGAGTATTTAATACCCAAGCTAATATACATAATAACCAAAAAAAAAAATACATATATCGGTAAGAGGTTGGGACCCGGGGGTGGCCTGCGCGGCGGTGTCACTAGCCCCTTAATAATTCCGCCTCTGCAAAAATGTGAACTAAAAAAAAATTAGTTGGTGATGATTTTCCAGAAGTGGAAACCGCAATACGTATTACGAAATCACAGTTTATTAAGTTCAGAAAAGAAAGGACAAGAATCATCATCTGAACTGGTCTACCTCTACCCTAATTGTGAGGCTGTAGACAGTGCAAAACTGCAATTTCCATTTCATGCAGTTTAGGTCATGAAAATAATTCTTAGATTTCCTGTAGCTTTGTAGAAAGTGGGCATTTTTGTGTTTTTTTTAACAATATTTGATTGGGTTGTGCTTTGACCTTTAAAAAAGAATGGGAAGAGCACTTATCTCTGTGTTGGCGCCTTTCCACTGCTACACTATCTGAAAGGCTAACTCAAATATCAAAAAAGTATGTCCTTTTCTTTGTAAACTACTATTGCCTGTCTTTGTCACATGCTAATACGGAATATTTTGCAAAGCAGAAAAGAGTGGAGGAGAGAACGCGTAGCTATATTCACTCGGCGTGATCATGAAAGCTCCAGACATGCAGTTGACGTTGATCCGGAAAGTGATCTTTCGGGATCAGTTATTCGTGGATTCTTACCGCCCTATTGAGGCGCGAGCAGAACAAACCATCTCTCCCACGACATCGAGTCACAGGACAAGACATCGGTGTCACAGGACTACTATTGCAAGAGGGTCTGTAACCGCTTGAGAAAGTAACTTGTCAACCGGCATGGTTGTACACGCTATTACAGTAATTAAACTTGTTCCTCATCAAACTTTGCTGAAGGCATGTTAAACTTTGCTGAAGGCATATTCTCACTTCGGTCTCAATTAACATTTCCAAGTACTACCAAGCATCACAGCACACAGCTTTTCAGTTTTCTGGCCAATAAAAGGTGGTATTCCATTGTTGATTCACAGTTTGTTTTCCTAGCTTTTACTCAAAATTTTATGAGTCTCGTTTGCGCCTCATTTGACAAACATATGTATATATATATATATACATAGTTTCTTTTACGTATGTGTTGGGGTTTTCCCAAGTAAAATTAAATGCCTTTGAAAAAGAAAATATATATATAAAATGGTTTATTGGCGTTGGAATTTGAATAGGTTCAGTGAAGTAATTATATGGTTTGGTGGTGCATTAAGTTAGTGAGTATGTGAGAAAATGCTCGGGAAGTCTCAAGGCAATTTGTTGCTTGTGGTGTCCCAAGGATATTTATGCTGCTGACTCAAGAATCTCGAAAGTTGTTTTGTTCTCTTTATTGTTTCTTCCTCTACCATGTATTTATAGTGTGTGTGCCGTGCATATACCTGGGTGTGTTGTTGATAAGAAAAGTGAGAGAAGAAAAAGTGTCACGGCAGTGTTTGTGTGAAGAAAATAGTGTGTTGGGAGAGATTGTGAGACAATATTGGTGAGTGTGTGAGAGATAAAAATACAAGAGAGTGTGGGCTTGGATTGAGTATTTTTATCTCATCGTATCTCATCCAATATAGTGAAAGGTGTTCTCTTTCCCGTGGACATACCCGATTTTGGGGAACCACGTAAAATTGCTTGTGTTCCTTGTTTCGTTTTGTTTTGTACTTGTGGGTGTGTTGTTTGGTCAATCCATAACAATATGTACTACTTTGAATGCTATAGAGACCTTTGATGTTTTACCATGGCAGCAAAATCCCACCATTGACAGCATCAGCAAGTTGATCAACTGCCTTAAAGTTCCAAAAGAAACAATAATCAGATGGTAGATTCACATACAGAGGCGAAAAAAAGCAAAGTCAAGCTAATTTGTTTGTTTGTTCTTCACTTTTTCGTATCCTTTTAATCCAGAGTTTAACTCGGCCCTAAGCCTCAGCAATAAAGCGCAATGATATCTTATTCTCGAACTTCCATCACTCCCTTCAATATTTTCAAGGCAAGATCTAAGTTATGCCGACTATCTCAAGAAAGGTACCTTTTCCTTCGCAAAGCATCAGCATTGTAAATGCTACATGTGTATCAATCTCGACTGTAGATCCACAACACTAAATGTATGTATGCATGGTTATAGACTTTTAGCCCTTTCTGTATCTTAATTAGTTTTTGGCTAGGGGAACTAATGTCCTTAAATCCATTGGATCCGCGATTATCCAAGCCTCAACTTCACATTCCTGCAAAAATGAGCACCACTGCTGGAGTTATTACTTGGAGCCATTCCAGTCTATTACTACGAGAAAGGAAACAACCAGTAAAACTTGACAAATTCACCTTGACAAACAGCAGGCCCTACACAGCTTTGCTCCAGCTTTACCTCCACAAATGGACGGTGGGATTTGGCCCCCACATTAGTCGAGGTACGCCTAAGCCAGCCCAGACGCATTAACTTTAGCTCCACTGCCGTGTTGTCACTGTTTTTAAGAAAAGAATGTGCCTGATGGTTTGAGCCAATGCAGAAAGTGAAACATCACTAATCTGTTACTACAAATGATCAGACATCAGCCTACAATTCAAGATTATAGCACCAAATGCTGCCGTTGGTATTTGCACACAAGACAAATGGACGTGGGGTTTAATCTTTGATTCCCTGTATTTTCATGTTTGAAGCACCAACAATGTTTATGATATAGAAGGCTGCTGTCTTCTCCCAAGACTTTTAAGCATATATTTTGGTACAACATTCAGTACCAGTGGCTACAATGGTGACTCCATAACCCAAAAGGGATAGGCTTGGTGTCAAGGCCTTAGAGATTTGCTCTCTCCTATGGTTTTTCTTATGGTCTTGGGTTCGAAAACTCTCAGGTGCTATCAATTTATTTGGAGTCACTAAAGGTTTGGCTAGTCGTTTTCTTTAGGACCACAAAATAAGTCGAGTGTGCACAACCTAGCCCAAACACATGGTAATGAAAAAGAAAAAAGAAAAAAGAAATAGTGTTAGCTACGGTCTATGATTGGACGTCTACACATAGCGTAGATTTTGTTGACTATTCTTTCTGGGAGAGTAGTTTTTGAATCTCGACGATTGATTGTCAGGATGAACAATCTAGATGAAACGACAAAAGTTTCTTGGAGTCCAGTCGCAAATAAGGTTAAAACCCTAAAATACGTGCGGCCACATGCAATTCGTACGGAAGTCGGTCAAAACTGCTCAGGTGGGTTTGATTTCGGCCCGGGCAGGATTTCTAGAAAAATCAACTAAATGACCAAATCTGCCAACCCACCAGGGTGGCCCTAAATCCTGCCTGGGTGGTTTTTCAAGAAACTTCCCCGCAGTCTGAAATGAAAAACTGCTCGTGACAAAAACTGCACCTTTCTTCAAACATCTTTAATTGAAGGCACAATTCCAACAAGTCGAGTGTGTACAATCTGACCCAAACATATGGTTATGAAAATGAAAAAATTAGTGTTATCTACAGTATGTGATTGGACGTCTACACAAAGTAGTCAATTTGTTCTCAGTCATTCAAATGTGTTTTTAATGGTAGATTTTGTTGACTATTCTTTCCGGAAGAATAGTTTTTGAATCTCAACGATTGATTGCCAGGGTGAATAATCTAGATGAAACTACAAATGTTTCTTGGAGTCCAGTCTCAGATAAGCCAGGTAAAAAAAAGAAAAGAAGCTATAAGTAACTAATTAGAGATTGGGTGAGTGAGGATATATATATATATATATATATATATATATATATATATATATATATATATATATATATATATATATCATTGGTATTTGCAAATTAGAATTGTCATTATCACGGGTATCCACAATAAATGGTTGTTTTATGTTAATCGATTTGCCTGCTAATTTTTATAGTTTACTTTATGTTCATTAGCATTTAGATCTATCTAAATAACAACGACGTCTTCCATTATATAATGATGTAAACATCAATCTATATAATAAAACAAGGATTATTTTCACCAAACAAATCTCTACCCTTCATTCTACACAATTCAAAGATCCAAAAATATCTATCTCACAAATTAACTTTTGAGTGGTATTTTCGTAAATACTCCTTCTGTTTCAATTTGTTTGCTTGCTTTGGGAAACGTGTATTTTGTAAATGTTAAAAAATATACTTTTGTATAATATTTTTAAAATTTTTTTACACCAAATTAAAGTACTCAATGAACACTTTAATTTAGTATAAAAAATTAAAAAATAATATAAAAAAATATATTTTATAAGAATTTAAAATTACACGTATTTTTATTATAAACAAACAAATTGAGACGGAAAGGTAGTTTATATTTTCTGGACAAACTATTATCTGTATCTTCGCTGGTTCAAATTTTGAAACCACAGAGATCTCTCTCTCTCTCTCTCTCTTACTTTCCCAAATCTGTCTTCCTCCCTAAAATCTCACGAAGAGAAAACTCTCAAAGAAGTCTCTCTCGCTGCGTCCTCACACGTCTCTCTCTCACGCACACACGTCTCATCTCCCTCCGCCTCCGCCTCCGCCTCCGCTTTATCCCAGCCATTCACCACCGCTCACCGTAACTCTGCTCAAAGAACTCTCGCTGCTCAATGGATTCAATTGCTAATAGTGGTTCAAATCACCAGATCACCAGATTCACCGCCGTGGCTTCATTGTCGCTCGCACACATCATCGTCAGGGCATCTACCCTCCATAAGCTATAAAGGTTTGAATTATTTGCTCTTCTTACTGTTTTCCTGTTGAGAATCAACTCGAGATAGGCCTAATCTCAAACACCGTTGGTCTTTTTCCTCCATTTGTTTGTATTCCAATGTAGGGTGCTCTGCTTAAAAAGCATATTGATGCTACATTAGGTGGTGGGAACTTAAGAGAAGCTGTTCGACTGCCCCCGGGAGAAGATCTTAATGAGTGGCTAGCTGTAAATAGTAAGAAATCTAAACCGTATGACTTTGTTGACTATATGATGCCTCTTTCAATTTTTTGCCTGATTACTCCTGGTCCTGTATATCTGCTAATTTATTCTGGGTATATTGGTCTGATTTGTTGTAAATGCATGTTGCATCCAACTTTTAACAGTTTCTAATGAATCACAACTTGAGTTGATATGAAGCATGTCAATTGATAGATTTATTTATCCTGCAATATCCTGGGCCTTTTTCTCTTCTAATGTAAAAGGTGGCTGGCCATTCGTCAAAGCCTAGGAATCCGCTGAACATCTCAGCGGATATGCACGTTGAACATCCATCCTCCCGTATATGCACGTTTAATATCCATTTTTTGCGATTCGGACAACCAAAGCCTCCCCAAGTCAGTGTTTCTTTGAAATGCATTATAAGTGTTCGACAAAATGCTTCATGCCCATTTGAGTACTTCTATCTTTTTCCTTTATGGTACTATACGGTATTATGTTTTAGTGACTTGATATTGCATTTGTTGTAATGAAAGGCAATACAAAAAAAGGCATATTTGAAGTAAGCAATTGTAAAAGAAAACCAGTGCAACAAAATTTGGTCACTCAAATGAAGTAAGCAATTGTAAAAGGAAGGGTAAACCGTATAAGCTTACAACATATGAGTGTTACAATTTTTGGTCACTCAAATGATAAGCAAATGTAAAAGGAAGGTAAACCATATAAGCTCAGCATATTAGGAGTTTCTAAGGGGGAAAAAATGAAAACCAAAAATATCCCTCTCACAAACTAACTTTTGGGGTTTCTAACATGATTAGGGGTAAAAACGCATCCTTAATTTGGGTTTCTAACATGATTTTTTGATCTTCAAAAATGGAATCCATGTTTTTATTTTGGGTTAAACTTTGCAAGTATAGCCGGTTCTTGGTTTCTCTATGGGTTATGGGCAGCTAGGTCGCTCAATATTGCTGGGGTTTTATTGCATTCAAGTTGTTTGTAAAAATGCATGATACAAATGGAACCATAATTAATTAAGCCCTGAATTTTTTTTTTTTTCTTTTGGCTTGGCTTTTTGTTCGGTGACAAAGGACACAAGAACAAAAAAACAAAAAGAATTATGGGCTTCCACAAATTTTGTGCAATTACTCTACTTGAAATGCTTTGAAGGGAGGAATGACTGAATTTTCCTCCTCTGTACACTTCCAAGCAAACTCCTGTAAATATGATGATCGTGCATTTGTTCTTCATGAAAGGATTTAAAAAGAAGAAGATTTTTCTGTTGCGTTCCTATCCTACCTATGCATTGGGGTCCAATTAATTCTAGGCGGGTCCAATTAATTCTGTTCTAATAATTCTAGCAAGGCTCAGGTGGCGAGATGGTGAAGTATTTTTCTTTTTATGATTCCATCCAAACAGGGCTACAACAATATCATAAGCCGGCTCACCTGTTATGACACCTCTCAAAAACTTTTAAATAAGCAGCACGGTTTCTCAATGTGGCTGTCTTTGTAAGTGTTCTCACCTGTAACTAGGAATCGACTCCCATTCACTTTTGCCTTTGTAATTGGGTAGTGGTGAATTGAGCCACGGTAAAGTTATTTATTGCTATTTTCTTTGATATTTTTTAAATTGGATTGGATTGGATTGGCTGGTTAATTTAGATTGGGGTTGAATAAGAAGTCATAGATGATATCTATGTTGGGTTAGAATAGTAGTACTGTAGTATATGCACTCCAAAATTCTTCTTTCGTTGAGCACACATTGTTTCCGATACGAAGCATATGCACTCCAATATAGTTGTAGATCACCTTTTGCACACTATCATTTGTTGCCAATCATAGGAATATCGACCGCATCACATAAAATGTATGTATAGGAGTATTAACATGTATTTGTGTGCTAATCTTGAAAAAGCAATACGAGTTTGTCTTTTATGAGGTGGCATGTTTGATTCTCACTTATGGACATTTCAAAGCTTACTTTAGAGTTTGCAGGTTGTTAACTTCAGATGTGCGAAAGCAAGCGTAATTATTATAAAGAAAAGTAAGTCTCGAGTGGCATAAATACCCATTTTAACCATAGCATAAATATGCATGTTCATCAAGGGCATTTATGTCATTTCAGTTTCCTGGCGTTCCCAGTGTGGCTGTGTTCCTATCATTTCCATGTGCAACACCTAGACCCCAACTGAAACAGAGCACTCTGCAGACATAACCCTAATCTTTTTCCCTCATGTTCAATCAGTTCACAAGGTGGTCAGATTGGTTTGTAGCCTCCATGGATAAGGATTTGTGAATGAACCCTTTTAGCCTATCCGCTTTCTTTTACTGAATTCTTGGATTTCTGGGTTTCTCCATGGTTGAAGAATTAGGGCTACCTCAAGGTTTGTGCCCCTCTTTTTCTGATTCTAAATCCTTTTTATAGTATACCTGTTAGAATACCATTCATGAATTCAATGTTGAATTGATCATTGGATGAGATGTTTAGTTTTATTTTTTGCTTGTATTCCATTAGCAATTACTCTTTCAACTCTTCTCTGGTTTTGCTGATTTGATTGGTTAATAGTTCAATTTGTATGTTGCTTTTTCTATCTTTCTTTATAAGGGATTTTGGGGAAAAAAGGGCAAGAAGAAAACAATTAAGATATAGAGATATCACCTTGCCTTTGAATTGAAGAATGTTTAGCATGCTGTCCACAAGTGAATTGAGTGAATTTTGCTAAAATTCCATAACTTGACCAATTTCGTTTGATTGTGAACAACTTTAGAATGGGGAGGCTGAAGTGGGTAAAATAGTTCTCAATATCATAAGGTTAACTAATTAAGGAAACCCTTCTCAGACCGGATGCCCACAACCTCGATACCCATGAGTTTGTAGGGAGTGGTTTATGTCACCACAAAAGTACATGATGTTAGACAGAACCACTAAGGCAATCCGAATGCAACTTGTTGTTACCTTCACTTTCAGTTGACTTGAAGTTTCTCTTATGGGGTAATTGTTATCGTTTTGATTGTATTTCCTTGTAGCTTCATCTTTAGTGGTCATTGTAAGACCATCAGTTGATACATATGGTAAACTATGATACAATAGGTGTTCGATTATTAATAAAGAAAAAAGGAAAAAAAAAAAGGTCATTAGTGAACCCAATGTTTCAAACTTAATGACCAGATATTCCATTGCCAAGTTATATTTTTGTACGATTCAGAGGCACCTGACTCTTTCTCTCTGCATAGCTTGGATTTGCAGAGGCACATTCTAGTGGTAAATGATAGTAGCTCATATCTTCATAACTATTTTTGGTTGCAGCAAAAGAGGGTATTTGATCTTCATGTAATTGTTTGGAGTTTTCCTCATTTGCCTTTTGACTATTTTTGCAAATGATATCCATCATAGCTTGCAAAAGTAATCTTAGGCCATCCGTAGTGGTGGAGTTAAGTTTGTGTTGTTATATGACACAAAAGTGTAAAAAGTGGGACCCAATTATGTGAGTTAAGTTGTTTGGTAGTTTATGTATTTTTGTTGTTATGGTGTATAACTAATATTGTTGTGTAAATGGGTCTCACAATTTTTTAGTTTCTTTTGGAATCCCACTTTATGCCTTTCTCTCTCCTGCTCAGCCAGCTTTCCTTCCACCCCCCTGTTGGGTTTGCTCAGAAATCAACTGTAACTTCTGAGGTAGCTTTTCTCTAACTCTGATCCACTTTAACTACTCTTTAGTTACACCATTATGGGTGAAAAATATGAAAATGTCAGCTAACTGTCTAGTTACTGACTAATTCATGCCCCTTGACTCCACCACTCCGGATGGCCTTAGGTTATTAATCTCTGGACTATGCAAGACATCTAGTTGAACCCCGAACTTAACTGTCTATAGAGATATGCGGAAGATGTTATATACTATTAGTGGTCTTTCCACTTGTCTATAACTGTGAACAAGTTGTCTTCAGTTAAAAAATAATCAAGTTGTAAAGGTTTTGGGCCAGCTTGAGATTTCACTGATATGTAGCTTGGGACACATCTTTGCTGCAAACGTGTCTTACTGTCTGAGTTCATCTCCTTATCGTTCTTTTCGTGAAATTGTTTGGCCATTGATTAAATATTTGACCTAATCACTCAACTTTACTGTTTAGCTTGGTGTTAGCAATGAACAGCACTTCTTGTGCAGTACCCTCCTGTATTCATCTTACTATTTGTCCCAGAATTATATAGTTGTATTTGTAGCAAAGCATGCAGTTTGTTGCGAGGACTAGCTATCCTGTTGTATTTTGATTTGGGCTACCTAGAAATGATTATTAAAGGTTTGTATCTTTTTGGCCTTTTCTTTCCCTTCCAGTCACCTGCCATTTAGGAGGTGGACTCTTCCAAATGCACAAAGAATGAAATTTCATGGACAATGCCAACGTAGCCGAGTTTTACAAGTTTGGTGACCAAAGTACAAGTGATGTCATCGTACGTTTGAGAAATCAAGAAGGAAGACCCGAACTATTCTACTGCCATTCCTTTATTCTGAAAACTAAGAGCAAGTTTTTTGCAGAAAAGCTCTTGGATCCATACACACTTTCTAGCATTGAGATTCATTGCTCAGATTTTGATTATGACCATCATGTTGACCTTTTGAGGTATCTGTATCTTTCCCCAGACGCACTTTTGGACTCCTGGGATTCTGTTAAATCTGCTATTGGAATTCTTCAGGTTTCATCGACCTTACAATGTGAAGAGATCACACTTAGCTGCGTCCAGTATTTGGAGGCTGTGCCTTGGGAGGACAAGGAAGAGGAAGAGATCTTACAAGTAGTTTCAAAACTCGGTTCAATTGCCATGCCCATATTGGCCAGAATCCAACCAGTAGATTTAGTTGCCACAAAAAATGTTTTCTTGTCCGCAATTCGCTTTGCCACTTCAATTGGGGGACCATGCCCTCCATTTGGTGATGAACTAAAAAATTCTGCTCGAGAACAAGTTGAGTACATGCTTGCAGAAGATGAAGACACGCCGTTGGTTACAGCCGATGAGGAAGTTAAAGCAGAAGTAAAGATGGGTCTTTCCGGAATTTATTTGTCATTTGAGAAGGACTTATCTTCCCTTCTCTATGAGCCTGACCTTGTATCTGAAACAGCTGAGAGAAGTATAATACAGGGCCTATCTGACCTAGAATGGATGTGTGCAATACTCCCTAAGATGGATTTAATGAAGGATTTTGTCGCTAGTTGGGGAGAAATTTCTAGTACCATCTTGAGGGTCGTTGAGGACAAGAAACTCGATTCTCTCATGTGGGGTTTCAAAAAGAAGCTCATAGAATTGACTGCAAAGGTATTGGAAGCAGTTGGCTATGGAAATGTAATTATTCCAGCGCCCTCTCGTGTGCAATTGCTAAGAATGTGGCTACCTTACATAAGGAAGATGAAGCCTCTTCTGGATTTGGTGGGCGACGAGGAGACTGGTTTTCCTTACAAAATGGATGAAGATCTCTGCCAGAACATCGAAGGGACGATAGTTTCATTTATACTTGCGTTGCCATCAAATGATCAAGCTGATATTCTCGCAGATTGGATGAAAGCTGAACAGGTGAGGTATCCGGACCTCAGCGAGGCTTTTGAGATATGGTGTTACCGAACTAAGTCTGCAAAAAGAAGGTTAATTGAGGGGTCGGACCGAGTTCTTACCCTTGATTTGTCCAACTGATTTTGTTGTAAGGTTAATGTATTCGTGTGATGATTCTCTTTGTACCACTGTGTAATCATATTATGGTTCATTTCCTTGCAGCTTCCTTGTGCTCTTCCTTCTCTATAACGTCGGGAAAACAAAGTTATTCAAACAACTGTATACAGGGAATGAATAAAGAGTCATTATTTATGGGGTTGGTTTTCGGTGTTCAACCAAACTGATGAGAAAAATAAAATTATACCATCTGCCTATAAGTTAGGGAACAGGGTCCTTTGAATTTTTTGGAAAATGCAAGTGTTCGGGTCAACTTATATACATCTTGTTCCACTGTAATACCTTTTTAAATTGTGATTGGACTATTGAGGGTTTCTTGGTTTTTCATCCACCGACTATCAAATTTTAAAGTACCTAAAGTTTTTTTTTTTGTGATAACCGGATGTCCTGAAAGTATATGTGCACCTCAACTAATCCGGGACCTTAGAGATAATGACTGGATATAACTCCAGTGGCCCCAACAGTGTCTATAGTTTTGGGCATTGTTATCTAAATGAAGCAAAGGTTACCAAAAGTCATTTGGTTTTCTCTTCAAAAATTCATCTGAAATTCTAATCAAGGAGGTGTTTGGGAGCTAATGATTTGTGAAATTTTAACAGTAGGCACCATGTACTTTGTGCATGTGACTAGGGTTCAAACGTTACTAATTTCAACTACAAAAATGATTTGCGCACACCAGGTTGCGTACACCACATGCATACTAGTACATCCTGACCATCCAAAAGCTTTTTTTGACGTTTCAGATTTGAAATGAATTCTTACCGGTAAGAATTTATTTCAAATCTGGACCATTGATTCCTGAAATGGACGATCAGGACGTGTTGGTGCGCATTTGGTGTGCGCGTAGAATTGTTCTTTCAACTAATAATGCTGGCCTCGCAAGAAAAAGAGAGGAAAAAATCAACTCAGGCCTTATTCTCCAATAAATTTTAGGTAGATTTTATAAAAATCTTATAAAATGAGCATTTTATGAAGAAGTGACAAAATGAAGTAGTTTTCTCAATTAATAAAATGTAGTAGTTTTTCTACAGATTTTTGGAGGATTTTATGAAAATCTCATAAATGACTTTTACATTTTATGTGTTGAGATTGAAGTGTCATAAAATGTGAAATTTTATGTAACTAAAATTTATTGGAGAACAAAGCCTCACAAACAAACAAAAGAAAAGTAAAATTTAAAAGAATGGAAGGGATTAACGGGGCGGCCAAACAGGGCCTACCTTGGACAACCAAAATTGTCCCCCGTTGATTTGATACAACTCTCTCAACGAATCCCTCGTCTGTACAAGACGACGACTTTTCTCCTCTGCAAATAAATCGAAACTTCTTCCCTTTCGATTTTCCATTCCCGATACAGTAAGATACACAATCTGTCTTCAACGAACGCAACCATACACACAGAGAGAGATCTTCAAACGGAGGAATCGCGGTGGTGGTGGATGTGAAGAAGGAGAGATATATATACAGGAATATATAGAAAATGTATGTGAAAGCGGAGGCGACGACGGATCTGAATCGGAATACGGAATGGTTCACGTATCCAGGGGTTTGGACCATCTACATCCTCATCCTCTTCATCTCCTGGCTCGTCGTTCTGTCTCTCTTCGGTTGCTCCCCTGGCATGGCATGGACCATCGTCCACCTCTCTCATTTCGTCGTAATCCTCTCTCCCTCTCTCTTTGTGTGTATGTGTGTATTTGTATTGTTTATTAATTGGGTTGAGAAAATTTGTTGATTTATTTAGGGTTTGCTTCAATGATTTATGACTGGTAATTGATCAGAGCCGGCCTTGAGATTTACGGGCCCCTAGGCTTCTTTAAAAATGAGGCCCCTATATACTTTCTTAATTAATTTTGAACACAAAGTTAACTTCAGAATGTAATTGCCAAAACACAAAACAAACTTCAGGATGTAATTGCCATAAGGTCCACCTCTCTCATTTTCTCGTAATCTCTATGTATGTTTATATTTGTACGTGTATGAATTGGTTTGAGAAAGTTTGGGAGTTTGTTAGGGTTTGGTTCTATGATTTATGGCTGCTAATTGATTCCTGATTGCACGATCTAATAATCTGATTGGCTGATTATTTTCGTTGTTAAGACTATCATGAGGTTTGATGTGGAGTTATTTATGTATCCTGTAATTGTGGGTTTTGTTCTCTGTATTTGAATTAAGGTTTTCAGTAGATCCGATTATTAGAATTTGGTGCACTGAATCAACAAAATTTGGGGCTAGGGATGGATGAGTATTAGTGAAAGCTTTTATGCTTTCATCAGACTGAGGCAAGGGGTCAGAAGTTATTGCAAGATAATAGTGATGATGTCCTTGAATTGGGAAAATTCACTAGGGGGTAGATTAATTATTTTCTTCATCCTCAATTGCAAAGTAAAGAATATGATGGATTTTATTGTGTGCCAGTATGACTGATGTCTTATTGTGTTCCAATTAAGTGACGTATGGAGGATGGTTTGATTATGTGGCTTGTGTTATGTTTACTCAATCAGTCGTAGACTTGCCTTTGCTAGTTTTTGTGTAGACTAGAAGAGATTCAAGCTAATAAGTTGATGCAGAAACTATTTCATGATTAGATTGGCATGTGGTAATCGTTCTGATATCGTAGTGGGAGTTCCATGGAAGCCTGTAGGGTATATTGTTTATGAGAGTATGTCCTCATAATGTTGAGCTTTTAGGCAAAGTGGGCTCTATGTTTAACAAATGGAGAGCAAAACTGTACAACCGGACTATTTCCTAGTAAAATGCAAGAAGTTAAGAAGGGTAAAAAGGTTAGATCATTTACTGATCTTTCATGAGCAGGAAGTTAGGTTCTTACCTTCCATCTTTATATAGTTGTTCAATGGTTACGAAGTTGGCACATTAACCTTGAGATTTTGGGTTCGAATTGCCACTCTGGGCATGCACTGCCAAATGCTAGGTCTGTATAACTGCACCCAATCTTGCCCACACAGAAGTTGATGCAGTGAGCATAGTGGTAATGCTTATGTGGCAGCCACCTGCATGCTTATGTGGAAAATAAGGATTATCTTGCGTAGTTTTAAAGTGTCTATTCAGTTTCTAGTCAAAGTAAGTTGTATCTTTGTTTTAATGGTTGTCTACATTTTTGAAAGGTCTTGTTGGAGATTGTGGGTGTGTAATCTTTGTAATGGCTATAAGTAGGTGATCCAATGAAATGAAAATAGAGTTGAGTTAATTATTAAACGTAGTCCAGTGTGTCTTGCTTGTAGTTTGTGATTCCTCATATAACCAAGTGTGTGGCTTGGTGTTGAGCGGGATCCGCGTTTACTAACATCGAGTAGCATCTGCTACCCCTTGCCGAGTGGCATCCCAGGACTATCCTAACCTCATAGGTCTCAGCTTGTGTTTAATTGGTATTAGAACAGTAATTCTGTCAAGTTTCAAGTCAATTTTTTTTTTTTTTTTTTAAATTTCTGGTCTAAGTATTTATTAGCCTAGTAATTTTAGTTTGAAGTTGTATGTTTTGTATTCATAGTGGTCTACGTACTTGGAAGGTCTTGTTGGAAGTTGTGGATGTGTAATTTTTGTAATACCTATAAATAGGTGATCCAATAAAATGAAATGAAAATTAGAGTGGAGTTAATTATTAAACATTGTGCAAGTGTGTCTTCCTTGGAGTGAGTGATTCCTCCTATAATAAAGTGTGTGGCTTGGTCTTGTGGAGGGGCATCCACTACCCGCAATTGAGTGGCATCTTGGGACTATCCTAACCTTGCAGGTCTTAGCCTGCGTCAGAGCCTCATTGGGTGCTTCATGCATCTTGGAGGTGCGAAAAGCAAATGAGTATGTTAATAGTAATGTCGTAATGAAGAGGACAATGTGTGTTCTTAAGGTTTTGGGTGCGCATATAATGGATGATGGGAATTAACGGGAAAATGGTATCCCTTCTAAGGGAGGAGGCTTTGGATAGGCTTCTCCTTCCCTCAGTTGGGGACTTCTAAGAGGTTTCTTCTAGTGGTTATGAGTCCATTGAGTTTCTTTTGCATTTAGCATTAAAAATATTAAATTCCCTTCATAATTGATTCTTGGAAATGACTGATGAGGAAAATTCTGTAAGGCATTTTACTGCCATTAATTTTAATACTAATCCAATGCACTGCTAGTGAAAATTAGCCTAATCAACCAACATAAACTACTAGATCCATCAATAATTCCATGCACTTCAGATAATCAAACAAGATCTGCCTGGATGAATACTTGAACATGGTGCCGTGTATTGTTCGAGCAAGCTAGACAAGATCTCAGCTCCTGGTCTGCACTGACACTACTTATACTGGCTGGATGAATAGTTGGACATTAATTGGAGCTGTTGGGCTTCCTTAAAGCTTGTTCTGATGGATTAAGTCAACTTAATCGACACCCATGGATCCCCAGACTTGACCTACATACAACTAAACGCAAGATGATGTTGGTGAAGACTGGAGATTATGAACTATAATGAGATTGTCAACCTAAAATGGGACTTGGGACCCAACAAATTATGTAGGGAATGATTGCATTTAACAAATCATCTGTGTTAAATGTCGAAAGAGAAATCTCCAAAGATCAGAATGTTTGCTCATTTACTTTTTGAAGTAATCAATGTTTAAGTTCATCAAGTTGAAAGGATTTCTGATTTGTAAACAGCTTCATGAATGGTGCAGGAATTGGTCGTCACTGCACTTATTTCCCATCTTTTTTTTTTTTAATATAACAGTGTTTTGTCTTTAGGTGACTTATCAGTGCTTTCATTGGAAGAAGGGGACGCCATTTGCTGAGGACCAGGGTATCTACAACAGGTTGACTTGGTGGGAGCAAATGGATAATGGCAAGCAGCTTACTCGCAATAGGAAGTTTATCACTGTTGTACCTGTCGTCCTGTAAGTAATTCTGGGAACACAAGCCTTTTTAAGTTTGACATTGAGATTCTATACCTTTTGGCAGTGCCCTAGTGATTCTTATGGATAAGTGTTTGTAATGAATCAGCTTTATGACATAGACGGGGAACGAACTTTCTTTGTTTTTTTACTGGACACATGGAAGTTTTTATGAATTTATAGAAAATAAAGACTTGTGCGTTAGTTTTGTGACCTCCTTTAGCCCATAGTTGTTTTTCTTTACTTTCTGTTTGACTCTTAGTTTGGCAGGGCATGCCTCCATGAGATCTTTATGCTTCTGTTCCTTCTATGAAATATTCATCTGCCAAAACAGTAATGTTAATTTTTTTTTGCATCTAATCATCATCATTACATGAAATTAGGTTTAATTGTTGCTGCAATCGATGTTGGATTGCTGGTACTCTTCTACTCTCTGTTTGCTTATGATAAGTGCCTAAAGTGCAAGGATACCCATTGGGGAAGTAATGCAGGCTGTGGCCTAAAAACAGGTGGCCTAAAAAAAGAGGGCCTAGTTCTCTCTATCTCATCTCATACATGCAACTGACTAGATAATTTTTTTTTTTGATAAGTGTGCAACTGACTAGATTTTAACTCCATTAGAAGTGAGTTTCGGTTGGTCGTGGCTTTGGCAAGTGGAGTTGTCTAAGAAGCTCATAAACTTCATCATTTATTGTACGGCTTCCTTTGTTTGATGTAACTAACTTGATCTTTAACGAGGATACCTTCCCGGACATTTAAACAATATGTCCTATGATCGTTAGACCTGCTGGTCTCTCTGCTTTTTCATTGAACGTTTTTTCACTATATCTTTCCTTGTTTCTGCGACCATGTAATGCTTGAGATTACAGAGTTCACTGAGATTGCACTTACTAATTTTTGAATTTACGCTTATGTTTGGCAGGTATTTGATAGCCTCCCACACAACTGACTATCAGCACCCAATGCTCTTCTTCAACACCCTGGCAGTGTTCGTGTTAGTTGTTGCCAAATTCCCGCACATGCACAAGGTGCGGATTTTTGGAATCAATGCCGATCAGTGAACAATCATGGTATCCTTAAGTATGCAAATTCCATGCTACCCTCTAGATACCCTAATTTTGGCCAAATGAGGCAATTTCACTGTAACGTAATATCCCTGTACAGATGTTGATACTGGAAAGGGCATATTGTTTTTCGTTCTTATAATATTTTTTTCTTTCGGTACTATGCTTGAAACAATATACTGGTCTTGTGCTCTCTCTGTAGAAGCCGAAGTCATTGTAATTGATCGAAGCCGTTTTTCTACAGTACCTTTCAGAAAAGCCAATTTGTTCTTTTGCTTTGCAAATTTCTTTGGGGTAAATTACACTGACCTCCCCTGAGGTTTTTGAATTATACACTGACCACCCCTCCTTTATTTGAAATAGCACTGACCTCCCTTGAGTTTTATATTTTAGTTTCAAAAGCACTCTTCTGTTACTGAAATAGCACTGACCTTCCCCGAGTTTTATATTTTAGTTTCAAAAGCACACTTCTATTACTTGGCCGTCAGTGACAGTAATGGGAATTGATGAGGTAAGCCATTAACCTTTGTTGAATTCCCAAAATAGCCTTTGACATTAGTTATAATCTAAATGCAAAAGGCTATTTTTTTTTTCTTCTAAATAATGATCATGCATGAATATTTAGAATATAATTTATTGGTGGACAATTTCTATAAAGAAAAATTAAACGCATTCCCCGTTTGGCTTTTGTTGTTAAAAAAAACGCCGTTCAAAATAAAGAAAAATGAATCCAAGGTAACAAAACATGGGAATTCTACCAAATATACATGTCTTTTAATTCAATTTTTTGTTTAACAAATGGATGTGTCCTAATTCATAAAATACATCAAATAAGAGTATAAGTAAGTCATTTTCAGTTGCTTTGCATCACTTGGGTACTGGATTTTCTATTAATACAGTAGAAAATTTGTAACGTAGAAAATTCTGCTACTTATGACGTGATGTGCAAAATGGCAAATTTTCTATTGTATTAGTGTAATCCAAAACTAGTGTCAAGGGCTATTTTGGGAATTCAACAAAGGTTAATGGCTTACCTCATCAATTTCCGATATTGTCACTGACGGCCAAGTAACAGAAGGGTGCTTTTGATACAAAAATATAAAACTTAGGGGAGGTCAGTGCTATTTTAGTAACAAAATGGTGCTTTTGATACTAAAATATAAAACTCAGGAGAAATCAGTGCTATTTCAAATAAAGTACGGGTGGTCAGTGTACAAATCAGAAACCTCAGGGGAGGTCAGTGTAATTTACCCAATTTCTTTTAATCAGAGGTTGGGGTTGGGCCCCTGTGATCCGGTAAAAAGGCAGATTTTCAGCCACGAAACCAAAGATTGTTTGAAGTTCTCGTGTAGCCTGAAACTATAATTATAGATGTTCACTATATATGGTTCTTGTGGCACTCATGTATGGTGTCTGAAATGGAATTTGATTTGATTTCGTATGAATTATTGATGTGGGCTCCACCTCGTGATCTCATGAGTAGAGTAATTATCCAATGGTTTTGAGCACCACCATTAACATACTTCTCCACCATAAATTTGTGTGGGGTCCATGCATTTAACTATAAATTCTACATGAATTTGTGATTGAGGAAGGGTTTTGGGCACCATGTAATGATTCGTTCTCTAGGACCACTCAATAATTACTATTCTGTATGAGCAATTCCACTGGCTGAGGTTATCATATACTACGGTATTTCACATTTGTGTTATATGTTCGAGTACCGAAAATGTTGGTCTATGAGCTAATTTTTGTGATGATATGAATTCGTGCTCTAATATGTGATCCTAAGTTTCTTTCGTTTTGGAGGGAAAAAAAAAAGGGATTATTACCTCTAGGTCTAGAAAAGAGATGTCTAATTACCAATAAGATAAATCATTTTTTTTAATTACCACTAAGGTAAGTCACTCTTTTTTTAAGTTTTGGTTTAGGGTGCACTTTCCTATTATAGAGTTTTAGTGGTTTAGAAACTTTTATAAAGTACCTTAGGATTTAAAGTACCCTAGGATTTTAGGCACTTTCATAGGGTACCCTAGTCGTAGGGTACCCTAGAGTTTTGGTTTAAGGTGCATTTTCCTATTATAGGGTTTTAGTAGTTTAAGAATTTTCATAAAGTACCCTAGGATTTTAGGCACTTTCATGGGGTACCCTAATTGTAGGATACCCTAGGATTTTAGGCATTTTCATAGGGTACTCTAGACGTAGGGTACCCCTAGTCGTAGGGTACCCTAGAATTTTAGGCATTTTCATAAGGTACCCTAGGATTTTCGGCACTTTCATAAGGTACCCTAAGATTTTAGGCACTTTCATAAGGTACCCGAGTCGTAAGGTACCCTTAGAGTACCCTAGAGTTTAGGTTTAGGGTGCACTTTCCTATTATAAAGTTTAGTGGTTTAGGCACTTTTATAGGGTACGCGAGAATTTTATGCACTTTCATAGGATAACCTATGATTTAGGAATTTTTATACGGGTTAGGGAGTTGATGAGAATTTTTCAGAGTTGGGCTTGACCTGATGGTAATTATGGGATCCAAGGGTGACCTGATGGTAAATGTCTCAAAAAAAAAAACCAAAGAAAAAAAAAGACAAAATCTATGATTCAACGAGGACACAATAGGCTATTTGAGGTTGCATATTATGTAAAGGTTGCAGGTTCGAGCCATGGATGGTGCAGTAATGCACTGTCCTGAGCAACACATATTTATACCATGGAAGAATAATAGCAGGAGTCAATCAGTTCAGATCGCAAGTCCTAAGGTTGCCATAGTCTAGGAATCAAAACTATGTGACTAGCTAACTCAGTTCTAAGGTTGCCATATTATAGAAACCTAAACCATGTGACTAGCTAACTCTGCTTTCCCCTCAAAGCACTTTTCCATCCACCTCTTCATAGCTTAATAGAAAAATCTGTGATCAAGCATATAACAAAATCCGTTTCGCATCATATTTAAGGGATTTTATGATTCGGGCCGATGAAGCAATATCAATCGATCATTATCAAATGGACTGCCATCTTTTTCTGTAGGTGAGGATCCCAACCGAGCACTTTCTACTTTTCAGTACACTATGAAAGCTCATAATCATTCTTACCGAGTCTACCACCATAAGGGATCCCTTTTTTTTTTTTTCTCGAGTCCAAAAATATCTTGAGCAACTGATTCGGTAGGACAACTCAAAAGATAAAAAAGTATCGTTTATTGCTTCATGTTTATTCCAAGCTCGAAGTACCATTGGGCCACATTTAAGGCTCCAGTGCCTAATAATTTAATTTCATCCAACATAGATACGATAGATCTAAGTTCTATGAGGCCATTACTTGGAAGTATATCTTGTGCAACAGCCCTTCTTATCGGATAGAAAAGGACCCCATCACACCGACTTACACGGGCTTGAAAATCCCAAGTTTGTCTATGAAGAGCAAATCTAATTGTATTTGGGCATCCATAATGGATTCCCTAAAAATGGCTCTTATGTTGACCCCTAAGGTGTACACATAAGTCTAATTGGTGTCCATTTGACACTCCTAGAGTTTGGTAAATATAGAGAGCATATGTGCACCTAATGCATTAGGAAGAAAATTTTCTATTTTGTGAAGAAAGTAATAAAAAAAGTGTGGTTCCCATAAAAAAAAAAAGTATTAAAAGGGCTTGGATCTCACTTGGAACTTGCTCCAAGTCTAGTTAGATTTAGTTCATAGGTTAGGAGCCAGGCTTAGAAGCCTCCATTGAGAGCTTGTATTGGGAGCCCATTGAAGACTATAGTTGATCAAATGACTTGCTAAATTTTAGGAGCCGAAATTTCACCGAAAGATCCACAATGGCCTAAGCAAAATTGGATAACCAAAAAGTTGCACACATGCTTTTTGGTTATCCATTTAAGAGGATTCTTAAAGTTAAGAATGTCAAGTCCCACATTGGTGTTTTTTGTCCATAACCAAAAATAATGGACACCTTCCATCACTTATTCAAATGATAAACAAAACTTGCCACATTACTTTTTCAAACTACAAAAAATAGTTTTGAAAATTTTTTTTAAAAATATTTTGAATTTTCTTTAAGTACAAAACGGTTTAAAAAAAAACAGTTTTTAAAAATAAATTTTGAAAAAAAACATTTTTTAAAAATAAACTTCTAAAAAAAACAGTTTTTAAAATGAACTTTTGAAAAAAAAAAACAGTTTTTTTTAAAAGAACTTTTGAAAAAAACAGTTTTTAATAGGAATTTTTGAAAAAAAAAAAGTTTTTTAAAATGAACTTTTGAAAAAAACAGTTTTTTAAAATAAACTTTTGAAAAAAACCAGTTTTTTAAAATTAAACTTTTGAAAAAGAAAAAAAAATTAAATTAAACTTTTGAAAACATTGTTAAGAGAGGAGAGAGAAGGTTTTTGTCATTTTGTGTAATGGTGGGTGTATTTGATTGGATAGATGTGGGGTCCATTAAATTTGGTTATTGACAAAAGGTTTCTAGTTTTGGTTATCCAAGTGACAAAATTTGGTTAGTTGCTAAGAGGTTGCTAAGTTTGGTTATTCCAATGTGAGCACTTTTTTAAACAAACATTGCTAACTTTAGCAACTTTTTGGTTTTGGTTATGCCATTGTGGATGCTCTAAGCTTTTGGTTATCCATTTAGAGGTTGCTAAAGTTAGCAATGTCAAGTCCCACATTGGTGTTTTTTGTCCATAACTAAAAATAATGGACACCCTCCATCACTTATTCAAATGATAAACAAAACTTGCCACATTACTTTTTCAAACTACAAAAAATAGTTTTGAAATTTTTTTTACAAAATATTTTGAATTTTCTTTAAGTACAAAACGGTTTAAAAAAAACAGTTTTTAAAAATAAATTTTGAAAAATTTTTTTTTTAAAAATAAACTTCTGAAAAAAACAGTTTTTAAAATGAACTTTTGAAAAAAAAAAGAGTTTTTTTTAAAAGAACTTTTGAAAAAAACAGTATTTAATAGGAATTTTTGAAAAAAAAAACAGTTTTTTAAAATGAACTTTTGAAAAAAACAGTTTTTTAAAATAAACTTTTGAAAAAACCAGTTTTTTAAAATTAAACTTTTGAAAAAGAAAAAAAAAATTTAAATTAAACTTTTGAAAACATTGTTAAGAGAGTAGAGAGAAGGTTTTTGTCATTTTGTGTAATGGTGGGTGTACTTGATTGGGTAGATGTGGGGTCCATTAAATTTGGTTATTGGCAAAAGGTTGCTAGTTTTGGTTATCCAAGTGATAAAATTTGGTTAGTTGCTAAGAGGTTGCTAAGTTTGGTTATTCCAATGTGAGCACTTTTTTAAACAAACATTGCTAACTTTAGCAACTTTTTGGTTTTAGTTATGCCAATGTGGATGCTTTTAGGAGTCATTTTAAGAGTTCACTGTGAATGCCTTTAGTGTCTAGAATTTTGTCCTTCTGTTTTGGAATATTAATCGAAATTGATTTGATTGATGAAAGGGCTTCAGCGGTGAGTGCTAGAAGATCTTGTGCACCGGTGTCCTATAGCATTGGGGCGGTTGAGGGTAATCCTTTTCCCTTAGATTTAGCATAGAGTAGGTTCTTTCTATGTAAAACCTCAAAAAAATAAAAAATAAAAATAAAAATTCTGGGATTCAAAGAGGACATATTTTGTTAGGGCAAATTTTTAAAAGTCCTAGGCAAAAAAATTGTAACTCCATTAATCCACCAAACAAGTTTATAACCTATTCAGTCCTAACGCTGACATCTTTTTTTTTTACCAAATTTTTTTTGTACATCTATAAAAGTGCAAAAAAAGTTTGTATCCTATGAAAGTGCCTAAAATTCTAGGGTACCCTATAAAAGTACCTAAAATCCTATGGTATGAAAGTGTCTAAACCACTAAAACCCTCTAATAGGAAAGTGCACCATAAAACCTAAACCCTAGGGTATCCTATGAAAGTGCTAAAAAAGTTTGTACCCTATGAAAGTGCCTAAAATCCTAGGGTGTCCTATAAAATTGCCTAACACACTAGGGTACCCCATAAAAAGTGTTTAAACCATTAAAACCCTATAATAGGAAAGTGCACCATAAAACCTAAACCCCATGGTACCCTTTGAAAGTGTCTAAATTCTATAAAATAAAAATAAAAATTGGTAGACCTTAGACCTTATAAAACTTTTACATGGACTAAATGATATAATAAGTCCACACTTCTGGACTCTGAAACAATTACCTCATTTTGTTAATTGAATCTCGCGTCTAATTAGTGAATTACTGCATTTGTGACAAAGTGTACGTGCTTTGAATGAAACAATGGTTTGTAGGATACTCATTGTTCCATTCTTGTTTTTTTAATACGTCTCCATTCCAAAAAAAATTATCTGATCCGCAAAACGAGAAATTAAAGAATAGTACATTTTTTTAAAAGAAAATTCAAATTTTTTTCATGATTTAAAAAAAATCATTAATGTCTAGTAAATTGTTGAAAAAATTATAATAATTTTAGTTCACGTTCTGCGGACTGTGATGCTACTTACACAAAACAAAATGGCTAGGGAAAAATCCCCAATACCCTTTATCGGACAAAATGCAAAAAACCCATTCATATCCAATCATAGAACTCGTTCAAGATCCACAGTACTTTCACTTGACCAATAACAATACAGTTGATGCTTACATCTGTTTCTTTCCAACCGAAAGGTTTCATAATTATGAAAATTTTGACCCTTTCTTCCCACATACTATTCGCTATTCATGGGTGATGATGCCCCTTAACTCGGACGAGTCGGACCTAATGATTCTTGGTAGGCATGCCCAAACACTGCCCCCCAAAATACTAATAATGAGTTCGTGAGAGAGGAAATTAATTACTGTAGAATAAAGTACCTTATCTACAAGTCTAAGGAGTTGTCGCAGTGGTTAATTGACTTATTTTGGCTGATCTTCCCATTCCAATGTCGCATAGTCGATTCCTCTCCATAGCTATTAGTCCTAGGGACTCCCTCAAGTTACACAGAATGCATGGAAAAACTATGAGAGGAGCTAGAGAGATTAGTCTAATTTATCGAGACACTCTTCATTACCAAAAATATATACTAGAACTGGAGTTTACTAAGCGATCCTGCTCCTGCTTTGGTTCGAGCTCAACGTATAAGGAGTGGATCTGGAATGCTATAGGACAGCCCTGTGGGGCGGCATCTGAGCTGTTAATCTCGGCAATCAATGAATCGTATTTCATCTTGGCATTGAATGTTCAGATCTGCAAAGTGTCAAAATAAAATCAAGACTGTTGAAAATACATTCGACAATTCGAATGCCACACTACAAGGGTGCCCTACAACACCCCGGTTTCTAAAAGGAGCACCTGAAAGGACCTTCAGCTGGACTGACTAGAACTAGGAAACAAGCCAAGTTGCAAACAAATTCGAGTGCGAATCTTGACAATGTTGGACTTGGGTACAAAACCTACTTTGGCGAGATATCAACCTGTTAAACCAAATGACGACAAACCAAACAAATTTTTACAAAAGACACATAAAAGATCAAACAGGAAATTGCTAACCCTAAGTCTTGTTTACATTTGTTATTTGTTTATTTATTTTCACAACAAAATATGAATAAAAAATAATTAGCAAAATCGATTGGCACCCAATTTGCTGATTTAAAAGAAAAAATATGATAATTCTCTTGGTATGTTGCTCATTTTCAAGTCCCATGTGGTTGGCTGGAGGTTAAGGCCTAAAACTGAGTTTGCTTCCTGCTAAGTTATCAAATTCAAAATCTCTCAAGTGCTGTCAAGTATTAACTCATTTGAGGTCAATCTATATGCAGTAGACGGTAGGATTGGTTCTCACTTTTATTTGGAGTTTCTACTAGTAGATGGTAAGATTGGTTCTCACTTTAATGACTAGTGAAGATGTGCTTAAGTTGACTTGAACAGTTGGACAATTGAGTTATAAAAAAAAAAAAAAACTCATTTTCAGATAATAAGCGAATAGGCAATCGAATTGAAATCCACTTAGGGATGTTAGTTGTGTGGTTTGGTTTGATTATTGATAAAACCAGCGGTTTGGTTTGATTATTGATAAAACCAAATCCAAAACCTAAAGCCGAAATCGAAACCAAAATTGGTTGTTTTCATTTATCTAAACCACAACCAAAACCATCGGTTATCAGTTCAATTCGATTTTTCACCAAAATCGGTGGTCAACAGTTTTAATATTGTTTAAGACACAAAACATCCAACAACTAATTATCCAATAAAAAGCCACAAACTAATGCACCATGAGTTCAAAGTCACTAAATATCCATTATCCAATAAGGAAATAGTGAGAGTGGAAGAGACGCAAGTAATTGAGAAACCCTAACTGAGGACTCTTATAATGGTATTAACATAATTAT
This sequence comes from Vaccinium macrocarpon, assembly GCA_022606695.1. NCBI lineage: Eukaryota > Viridiplantae > Streptophyta > Magnoliopsida > Ericales > Ericaceae > Vaccinium > Vaccinium macrocarpon. Next base: position 37,403,544 of record CM040177.1, on the reverse strand, counting down.
ATTGCTTTCCGGTTTCGATTGCAGTACTGTTAGATTTTCATTGCGGTTATCAAATGGAACCAGAACTGGAATCGAATTGATCGATTTTTCTAAATCCGAAACCAAAACAATGATGAAAAAATTGGTTTAAAACAACAATAATCGATATAGTATCTTTCAATTAGCTAAGAATTCGGTTGAGATTGGCATCTCTAACTTGTCGTAAATAAATTGGCCAAGGAAAAAGACCTCGATGTTGAAGTGGTGGGGCAACAACAATACTGGCCCTGTGATTATGCACACCCTAGTGGCTTACAGCAAAGAACAAGAAGGAAATGCATAAAGAAATGAGGGGCGTAGATCTAGTTATATGGATTGACTAAAAGTAGGGCAGGTGAGAGAGTGGTAGATTATTCCTTAGCACACTTGCCGAGGGGAATGTTTGTGGGTCCCACCCAAAAGGCCTAAGAAAGTAGGGATTGTCAGATTCTTTTCTCTACAATCTTTCAAATATGAAAAAGAAAGGGAACATGGCATGGGAAAAGCAATCATGGATTCCTTGAAATGGGGCAATATGGGAGTCATGAATCTTTCACTAGTGTTTGGATACAGGAATAAGTAGGTACAGGCTTTAGGTTTGAAGCAGGTATTGGTTGGTTCTAAATCAACAAAAATACGGTTTTGTAACTGCTGAATATTGTACTACTAGGGACTACTTTTATCACAGTGGCATGTGAAGGGATCATTTCAGTTCATATACTTACACATACATGATTCAACTATATAACTAGCTTCTTGCTTGGCTTCAATGAGTTTTTCATTCTTTAAACTGAAAACGATGAAATATCTCGATTGATGAATTACATTCTGTAGTGCATCCTAAAGACCTGAAAAGTCACAACTGTTTTCCAGAAAACAACAAAGAACAATAATATTGTCACAAGCGTCGGATACGAAACTAGTTAAAACAAGTGTCTATGGATAATTACGCTATGCGTGAGAATACCAATTACCAACACGTTTCGGGCTAAATCTGTGTGGCTAGTTTCAATGTACGTAATTGATCAATAACAGAAGAGAGAGTAAGAGATAGATAATAGCACTCAAAGCCACCATGGAATATGAGGAAATTAACAAAAATAGTACCCTATATATGGTTGCTAAATTCAGAGAAAATGAACAAACTTACACATAATACATGATTAACTCTACTTGAATTAAACAAAGCCAACCTAGATAGTGGATGGCATTTCTTTTTTACCCCCTTGTGTGATAGGCTAGAAGATATCCAGGACATGGTTCAAACCCAATAGATCTCACGCATATTAGTTGCCCTTCAAAAATCTGGGCTTCTTCTTGATCTCTTCTTCTATCATCACTTACATAGTTCGTATACCCCAAATCATCTTCAACTGAAGCCAACCTAAAATAAAGCTTCAAAATACTTCCCACCATGAGTGAAGCAAACACAAGTTAAAAAAGAAAAATACTTACCAAAAGCAAGTTAAACAAGAAAATAATTAGAGAAAGAAAAAGAGAGAAGGGAAGAAAGGACCCCATGTCTCTCCTATGTTCTCTGTTAGTTCTGATGAAGAAATCCAAACAAGTGAATCACCACCACCCACCATGAGACACCCCAAAATAAAAATAAAAAAGACCAATAAAACAAAACAAAAAAAAGGGGGAAAAAAATTCCGATGCTTTTATTTATCTTCTTTACCATGATCCATCACCCAAAACACCATTCCAATACCCAGTTGAATCTCCACCACCTTGATCTCCTCTATTTTGGTGATCAATATCAGATGAGTTTGAGACTTGTTTCAGATCTTCAAATGGAAACAAAACCCTCCCACCGCCACTTTCTTGCAATATCCCATAGCCGCCGCCGCCGCCACCACCACTTCCATTAATATTCCCATCAAGTGAGAAATTCAGGGTTGGCTTAAAATCCTGCATATGAGAAAACCCAGATGAGTAAATCGAGTTCGGATCCGATACCGGTATCGGCATGAAGGAATTCAACCCCCTTGAAGTAGTATTAGCAGTGCTAGTACTAATCCCAGTCAAAAGCTCCAAAGCTGAAAGGTGGTGGTGATGCGATGATGAAGAATTAGGGTTGTTACCACTAATCTTGCTGTTATCAAAATTGGGTACTTGAATAAGTTCAGATATGGTTTTGAAATCATGGTACTGAGATGGGAAACCCAAGTTGAGATCTTGCCCTTCTTCACAAATCTTGTTAGTATTATTAGGGTTTTGAAAATTTGGAGCAAGATGATGATCATGAGGAAGTTGTTGAAGCAACTTCTTCGAAGATGAGGAAGTTGAAGAAGTTGAAGTTGGAGTTGATGACATTGATGATGAAGATTTCTTGTTCTTTCTTGATCCACCACCAACAGGGATGTTCCTGAGGGACCCACCTTCAGTCCAGTACCTTCTACAAGTCTTGCAGAAGTACCTTGGTTGTGAGAGGCTGTAGTTGTTGTAGTAACAGAATTTTGTGTTTGTTGAATTGCACCTTGGGCAGTTTATTGCTTGCTCTTTCTGTGGCCTTACCCTTCTCTCTAATGATGCTTGCTTTGTTGATGAACATGTGTTGTTGTTGTTGTTACTGTTGATGGAGTTGTTGTTTTGTACTACTACTATCTCTTCCATTGGTTTCACCACCATCTCCTAAAACAACAAGAACAAAAAAAACAAAACAAAAAAATGGTGAAAAAAATGGAAATAGGTACCAAAAAATCCACACACGTATATGTATATACTATATATCTAGCTAGCTAGCACCAAGAGCTTCAAGATGAAACAAAGAAAAATGATCAATTGCTTTAGTAGCTTTAAACTTTTCAAAAATCATAACTAGCAAGAAGCAGAAAAGGAAAAAAAAAAAAAAAAACTAGTATTTCTTCAATTGGTTTCACCACTATCTCCTAAAAATAATTGAACCCAACAACAACCAACATCAACAAAAAGGTGAAAACAGATGGGAAAATGGAGATAAGGAAAATATCTTTGAGTGTATCCATCCATCTACCACCACCAAGCTTCAAGATCAAACAAGGAGAAAATGATCTACTAGGCACTAGCTGCTTTACACTTTTCCAAAAAACAAATCATAACCACGTAGAAGCAAACAAGCGAAAAAGAACAAGTAAGTAACAAAGTTAAGCTTTTTCCTAAACTCTTTACCACATAAGCAAAAACTGCAAAAAGGAAAATAAAGTGAAAAGATTAAAGGGGAGAGAGAGAGAGAAAGGAAGACAAAAGAAAAAGAAAAGAAGGTCTTGCCATAACCATGAAAAGGTGTTGTCAAATTGAAATATCTAATGAAAGAAAGAAAAATTAGGGTTTGATGTGATCTAGCTATACCTGTGGCCAGTGAGCAGTATCCATTGATGAAGAAGAAGAAGAGGAAGAGGAAAATGAAAGTGGGGATTTCTTCAGAAGAGAGAAAAATCAGGGTCTATTATTGGAGCTGGTTTTTAAAAAAAGGGAAAGTAGGAATGTCTTTGAGATGGGTTTGTGTCATGTGGGAACTGGGAAGTTCTTTGTGCTTTATGTGTGTGAATGATAGAGAAAGGTAGGCTGTCTTCTATATATTTCTATAATAAATTAATTTTTTAAATTTCAGTGGTAGAATGTAGAAATAGTTAAATAGTAAAAAATGTGAGTGGGCGTCTGTTTACGCATATCCTGCGGTGGATTTAGCTTTTCTGACCAAGAAGTAATAGGAAGTCAGATTTTGTTTATTTTTTTAGTGGATTTCTGTTTATCTTGCTTTTTGAAAGGAATAATTGTTTTATAAAATTAAAAAATGCATAGAATATTTTCTACTGTCAATAGCAAAGGGATTTGGTCGAGTAGCATGATACAGAAATCAAAAGGATTCGTTCTCTTACAAAGGCCAAACGTTCTAAACCTTGGGGTAACGGAAGGTTTGCATGATCATTACTGTCAAAGTCTCATTAGTTGAGGTACATGAAAATTAATTTTTCCATTTGGTTATAAAATAAGGAAAAAAAAAAACAAAGAAACTGTCTAGCAACTTGTAGCAAGTGTCAAATCTGATAACCATGTTACTCTTTAAAATTCTGTTAGTTAATGATATGAAAATGGTTTTTAAACTCTATTTGTTTTTAATTTCCTCGAGCAAGATTGGTTCTTAAAAAAAAAACCTCTATTTTGTTAAATACTCCCTCCGTCCCCATTTATTTGTCCCTTTTGGGAGTTCGTGCCACTTTTCAATTGATTATATCTCGTAATATACATTGTTTTATATGATTTCGAAAACATTGTTTTATAGAATTAATTGAGATCTATCAAACAAGATCTATATTGAATATAAAATTCATTACCGATTAAAAGTTATAGCTTGTTTTTTATCTGGTTAGAATTGGACGAGAGACCAAAATTTGGGGACGGAGGGAGTATATTCTTGAAAACATATGTTATTACTGGATTATTTCAAGAATTGTGCATGTTATGTATAGTTCTGAACACGAAAGACAAGCTCTAGAGTGTATGACACTAAAATAGAATGCGATCAAAATTATTTTCTTAACTAGTGTTTTGGATTTTTTAGAAGGGTAGTATAGGAGTACTTGTGCATTACTTGATATTCTCTAGATTTCAATCCAGTAAACTGGGAAATAAATTGAATCAAATCTCTAGGGTTGGTCACCCATGCCTTCGGGCTATGATTTGGGGCATACTTTCACCCCTGAATCTATCCTTGGTGCAGCCGCCCATGGATATAAGCAAGAGATCGAGCTACTACTCTACAATAAAAGATCGATAATGCCATCCTAGTTTAGTTCGAAAGAGGATGCCATCTTAGTTGGGTAAATGGAGTCAGGGGGTGGCTAGTAGGGACTATCGTCCTTGCTACAATTCAAAAAACCCTTATTATGACATTGAATATATATATATATATATATATATATATATATATATATATATATATCATCAAATTATTTAGCTTTGTCCCTCCTTCACATATAGCTTGTCCCCCTATGTAATAATTCTAGCACTGTCCCGGGTTAAATTGTTTTCTTTGTATTGATAATAATGCCTTGTCCCGAGTCACTGTTTAATCTTTGTAATCTTTTATCTTTATGACAATCCTGTGAATAATCTTGGCGTTTTCACTATGGCTATGCTACTATTGTCCAAATCATCTAGTGTTTCTCAGCCATATCCATGACCAACTTTGAAGTAACTTTTTACCCATGTTATGATCCTCCTTAGAAAAACTTTTGTGAACTTACCTGGATCCTCAGGAGTTCTTTTTAATACAATGAAACACTTATTTCTTGGATTCTTCTAGACTATAAAGCCCAAATCAATACACCTATTTCCATGTAACTTTTGGAACTTTCTTTCCATTGGCTGCTTTTTTCATCTTAGCTTTTCTGGTGGGGAAAAAGTTCATTTCTACAAAGGCTGATTCAGGGTGGTACCTTCTTTGTCAATTAAGGATTTTAACGAACAATCTCATATAGTAGATACATTTACGTACGTACTTTTGTTTTCTTTTATTTGTCTCCATCAATATTTACTTTTCCAATTAGTAAATAGGTATGGGTAGAACTGCTGCAAGAGACTTACATTTGAGTGTTGAACTTGTGAAGTCTGATTTGATTTGGATTAGACTTTGTTGAGCCGTGGATGTACTCAACAAAACATTGGGAAACCACGTAAAATATATTTTTGTGTTTAGTTTTTGTGTTTTCTGTTCTTGATTATCTTTTCGCATTGTCTATATTAGTTTGGTTGTATTCTCAACAATAAGTTGACCTATTGATCGACACACACACACACACACTAATTAGAGCATTTTGAACAGATTTTAAATATGGTTTCTGAAATGTGAATTTAGAGATAACAAGATAGCTTCGTTTTTTCCCTTTCCCAATGATCTGAGGTGTCCTGGTCTCTTACGTGCACCCGACACACCTTGACTAAGTCTCTCTCGGCAGGCCCAGCCTTCAGATTTTCGGGGCCCTAAGCGAGTTTTAACAATTGGGTCTTTTTAAAATTGTATAAATATATTTGTTGTTCATTGTGAGAACCAAAAAATTCTTCTGTTGTAGCGGTCATTTGGGACAAGAAAGATCTCGAACGGAATGTCACAACTTCTCAAACGGAATGTCACCAGTTTGATTAGAGATTCAAATGTCAATGCTTCAAAAAATTGCAGTTTGGAAGACTCAAACACAAGATCTGATAGTTAAACTAAGGAAGCCTTACCGCTGAAGTAAAGGAAAGCTTATAAATGAAGAACCAACTGGTGATCACCCCAACAGTGCCTTGATTAGAGATTCCCACATCCTTCTGGAGTGTACCCAATCTTCTCTCGCACACATATTCTGTGAAGCTAACAACAGTGCCGACCACATGGCTAGATTGGGTGTTGAACGACTCGAGGACCTGCTAGTGACTAAGGATTCGCCTCAATCTGTTCGCTCTTTCGTGTGTGATGACTATTTCGGTAGGAGCCATTCCAGGGATTAGTTTATTTTCTGTTTTCTATTTGTATCCTCAAACTATGACTCTAGTTTAATCTTTTCTATTCCGAAGCACCAAAAAAAAAGAGTAGAGGAAAGCCATCTGTCAAGCAATAGACCTATATAATATTTATTATGCTCCCCTATTTAGTCAAAGGCAAAATATTTACATCGGGAGTAGGGAATCACAAGAAATTATTTTCTTGTTGCTTGACTGCAAGAATCTAACCCTGGTTAATTGTGTGAGAGCATATCCACCAACCAACCAGACTAACTCTGGTGCTATAACAAGAAAGCTTCCGATGATGCTAGTAGAAAGAGTTGGCCTTCCAATTTTAGTAGCACTTGTTAACGAAGCAAAAATGTGTAATATTTAGATCCGTTGTTGTAGTTGCTGCTTTACCTATTTCTTGAAGGCACGACTACACACGATTTACGTAGATGGGGCTCCGGCTATTTCGTCAATTAACAAGATCATGGGCCTCGATTATATAGGCTTCTATATGGGTTTGGGGCCGGGCACCCGAGTTTAGGGGAGCTCACCTCGCAGGGTATGTAAAAACTTTAGGCCAATTTACCACACAAGCTTACTGCCCCCACTCCAATCCTAGGGTTTTATGGAATCGGGGTCCGAAGTCCGTAGGCTTGGACTTGGTTTAGATTGCAAAAGTTGAGCTCTAAGGTCTAAAAACATGAATTAAAAGAGAGGAAAGCACTGTTTAAGGAGAATATGGAGTACTAAAAATTCTCTCTCTCTGTTTCGTTGCATTTTCTGCTATTGAAGCAAGTATTTTTTATTTTATTTTTAATTCCTTGAGATTTTCATTTACATAGTAATCCAATATAGAACAGAAGTATGTGGCTTAGAGCATCTTCTATCAATCTATATATCTCCATATAAGAGACTGGTACATGGTTCAGTTATTTGTTCGTCTTTGTTATTTTGGCATCAATTTTTTGTGAATTAATTATTTGTTTCAACAAGAGTAATTTAAAAATAAAAAATAACGTTAAAAATTTAAAGAAAATTACTAAGAGTGATTTTCCGAATGAATTTTATCTTTGATAAAATTCATTCGGAAACTCACCCTAAAGACAAAAGTTGCAAAATTTCATAGAATTGTTTGGTGTTTAGGGGGGAGTTTTCCAATGAATTTTATGAGATAAAATGAGAAATTTAATTTTAGTTGGTGTTTTATGGAGGGGGCGATAAAATCACCTTGTTTTTCTAATAGATAAAATCTAGTGTGATAATAGTTGTGGTTAATATAGTGTGATAAAATCTAGTATGATAAAATCACCTTACTTTTATCTATTTGTAAAAGATGATGATAAAATCGAAGATGATAAAATCAAATAATCCATTGAAAAACTCTCTCTTAGATTTTGATAGAGGTTTTAGAGTAACAAACAGAGAGAAATAAATAGAGAAATGAGAGCAAGAGTAAATAGAAAATTTATCAATGACCGTGGTTAGAGAGAGAGAGGTGGTAGTTCTGAAAAAACGAAAGGAACAAAGTAAAGCAGCAGGACATCGAATTTGATGTCCTATCGGCTTATGTGAGCTAGTCAACTACGTGAGATTTGCGAATTCGGGAATCTCTATAACGCCCACTTCTGCGCTGCATCCTTATTACACATTCCACCCGTCCATCACTGAGATGGACACCTGGGTTGTGCACTACAAAATGCAGCGGAAGGGGTGCACCCGTCAGGTGCCAAGGTTGAAGGTGGGGTGTGGTTCCGTACTCCGTCAAGTTGAAGAAAAAGGAGAAGGGAACATATTCGATCTGAAGTTTTTTTTTTTTTTTTTTACGCAAAAGAGAGAATTCATTTCACGACAAATGTAATTACAAACTATTAGATACAAAGATAATAAAATTAAATAACATACTAACAAGAAGAAAATAAAATAAAGCCAAAACGCATGAAGAATATATATCCAACGAGAGATTACTTTAGCCATCAAATATCCGTGATCAATATATGGTCTACAGCCCAGATATTGACGCTACGGTTGAGGCGCCTGAGAAAGTCGTGTCTGATGGGAGTGGTAGGGGCGGTGAAGAATAATTGTGGCCGTGGTGGACCCCGTTCATCATCTCACACCTGCACCACCAACCAATCAAGGAATCAACCACCGCCGTCTGATCATTCCTCAATCTCTTTGATGATATCATGCAATTTGTTTCACACGACGTCGACCGCACAGACCCCACCTAAGTGCGTCCACACGTCAGTATTTTCCTCTCATGCTTCCTCCCAGAATATATTCTCTCTCCAGAAGATAAGCTGTTGAATAGAACGCTGTTAGGGCAACTACAACCCACCTCCATTCCTCCAAAATGGAGGGTGGATGTGACATATTGAGGGAAAATTTTATAATTTATGCCCACTTTTCTTTATTTTTTGTACTTTTTGTGAGTATCTTGGAGGGACCCACTGTCTTTTTTAGAGATTTGGTCCTCCAAAACTATTTTGATCCTCCAAATATGGAGGACCAAATCTCATTTTGGTCTCCTTTCTCTATTTTTAGAGGATGGGCCCCTCCTAAAAAGTACAAAAATTAAAGAAAAGTGGGCATTAATTACAAAATTTTCCCTCAATGTGTCACATCCACCCTCCATTTTGGAGGAATGGAGGTGGATTGAAGTTGCCCTTAGGGGTACAATTCCTTTTTATACCGAAAATACACCACGCCTTCGAAGACCCGCTTTTGGGTCCTACATGAGACTTTTGATTTGAAACGGTGAGATTTTGGTTCAAGTACTTACAAACGTCCGATTGAGCTGATTTTTTGTGGGCCCCCTCGGAAAAATGTTTTAAGAATAACGAACGATTCGTATCACTCATGTGTGACCCAAAAGCGGATTCCCGAAGACGTGGGGTGCATTTTCGGTACAAAAAGGGTTGTGCCCCAGGTTTTTCGTGTTGAATATTGTTATGATAATACAGGAGTACGAAATAGTCAAGGAATAGAAATCTTAACCGTGGATTTTAGTTTGGGACCCACTAAATCTCCGATGAAGTAGATGTCCACTAATGATGCGTGGAAATTTTGCACTCGTCCGGTTTGATAGTTTTCTCACCCGGAAAGTGTCACCAAGAATTTGAGAATTAATGGAATAAATTTACTGGATGTGAAAATCATTGGCGGAGTAAATCTGAGCATTGATTTTCAAAATTTTGATGTTTTTTCAAGATATGTAGTAGTGTTGTTCACTTAACAAGATTCTATAAAGGAGCCAAATTTTTCTAACCCGATCTGAGCGTTCGAATGTTGAACTCAGTTCTTTTATAAATCAAGCTTAGTACTCGAGCTTGAACTTGAATTGAATACTAAACGAATTGTGCCGAGACTCGAACAATCCGGTTAACTTGCAATCTTAGATACTATGGATCTTTTTGGAAACACAACACCCCTATTCGTTATGTGATGGTTGATGTCGAGGAATTTTCTCTTCTCCTTTCTTTCTTTCAAATTTCGAAAAATCAATTGCTGATATCATTACGAGCGGCAACAAGGGCGGTCATACGGTTGGAGCTTATGGCCGACCGACGGTGGTTTTGGAGTTCAACTTGATCCATATTTTGTCTTCAAAAAATCACTTTCATAAGAGGAGATGGACAAGATGCACGTGGGGGACAACTTATGCAATATAGTTATTGGATGCTCCACACTATAATCCGGAATAAAGTCTCATTCTCTTTTCTTTATGGATTATGAATGGCGAATGAAAAAGAAAAGAAAAAAAAAAGGGGACAAGATCACAAGAAGTTGACGACAGAACTGCGGCTTCGTATCTAGACATTTTGGTGGCCTTTTCTTTGTTGTAATATCTACTCCTATTTTTTTGGGTTATCTTTTTCTCTGACCTCTTTGATTTTTTTTCAATATCAGTGTTGTTTTGTGCTTCTTAAAAAGGCAAACCGAGACTAGGGCAGTTAGCTCAGTTGGTCGTCTAACTCCTTCTATAGGAATGAGGTTCTGAGTTCAATTCTTATGAAGAGGAGGTCAACCTTTATTGTTTACTAACATGTTCTAAAGGGATCTCGGGTCGTGCAGACCACAGTGGCCAAAAACACTACAGGAATATAGTGCTTAGTCTGTGCCGTTGATTGCTTTTGGGAACTACAGAGACCTGGATCTGGTCTGAAGTTGGGCTGCTGTGCACTTTAATTTTTGGTGGTGTGCGAGTGCACGGTGAGCTGTAAAGGATGTGGGCCGTTGAAACCGTTAGATCCATGGGCCGTTGAAACTGTTAGATAGAGTGTTCTTATAGTTCAACGTTGCCTTTGAAAATGGGCAATAACTCTGAGATTGCAATTGCTAAAGTCGGCGGCCTACCAACAAACTTTATTTCCTTTTAGGCTTTTGCCCCTTTCTTTCTTCAGTGGAAGCGTAGTGGTGCTACTTCCACATATCTCTAGTCACACAAACTCACATGTATGCTAGTAGACTTTTAGCGTGAGGAATGTGTTGTATTTAGGGATGGGCATGAGGAGGATTGGGGCTCGATAGTATTATCACCATTTCCAATTTCTGAATCCTTCTCCACCTCCATTCCCTGCCCAGCTTTCCAATGAGACTTCGTTTCCATCCTCCATTTCCATTCCAAATGAGGAATAGGGATCCCCGTGCGGATTCGGGAATCCAAACATTTAAAAAACAAATAATAGATTAGTGCTATTCATCCGTTTCTACCATTAGATTAACCAGAATACAAATTAGTGTTGTCAAAAACATGTGCGCAGCTATGGTTACAAAAAATTAAAAACATATACGGCGTAAATACAAGGAAAAAAATAAATACAGTGAATACAAACATACACGACGCAAATAAAAACATCGATTTCTACCATTGAATCAAGAGAGAGATCAAGAGTGAGACAATATGAAAGGGTTTGAGTTATTGAGATCACTGTTGTGTGAGGCAGACATACAGTGAGAAAAGAGAAATGAACGAATGATATTGATGAGATTAGATAACTAAACCCTAACACAATATTTACAGTGAAACCCCTGTATATTTGGAGTGAATTTAGTGAGACCCCAAAGTTGCATAACTCATGAATAGATCCCCATGTTTCAAGAATTCGGAAATGGGGCAGGGCGGGGATGGATCAACGATCGGATTCAGGAAGGGGATATGCCTATCTTAACCTCCTACATGATTCCCAATTTTTTTTTTTATAAAAAAACTCCATATCCTTTCCAATCCCCAAACAAATCTCCATGTTGCAGATCCATTCAGAATGGGGTTAAAATCAAATTTGGACGGGTCAAACGAAATGGTCATCCCTAATTGTATTGTGTTTGCAATTTTTCTAAAGAAATTTGTGTGAGAGTTGAGTTGATTGTTAATTTGTTAACCACCAATTTATCTAAAAACTTAAATGGTTAGATGTCCACTAATATAGTAGGAGTGCAAACAGAGCCAAGCCGAACCAAGCTTTGTAAATTCAAGCTCACTCATTTGTTACGTGGGCCAAAAATTAGTATTTCAACCATAATTATGCATAACCGTAGTGACACAAGGGCAATTATAAACTTGAAGTTTTCCTTAAAACTCTACAGTGCATACGCAAGTTTGGAACCGATGGTTCATAGCCGCATGGGTTCTTGCTCGCCCAGTACCACTATAATTGTGGCAATTATTTTCTGGATGACATATTTCCCCCCGAAAAGGCACAACTCATTAGTAAATATCAAATTAAATACTTCGTATGACTGAATTTAAATCAGTTGCATAAACACTATCATCTTATATAGTATCAATAAAATTATTAATGACTTTATTTTTCAATTAATAACACTATGTACGTTAGTTACCTACTGGTGTACGTAACGTTATAAATTAATGTCTAAATCATTCCCCTTAACTTTCTTAAATTTAAACATCAAAAAACAATGATCCACAAGATTTGTAATCCAATTCTGTATCTCATATGGGCAATCAAACAACCCCTAAAGGTAATTCTAAACACACTCCTAATATTATAAGAAAGGCAATCCCCCAATTGCGGGAACACATAGAAGTCTTGGACATTCAAACATAAGCATAAACAATAATACTCCTAACATTATAATACTGATGTTTTTCCTTCACTTGTTTCCATCTTATAACCAATAATAAAAAAAAAAAAGACACAACAATTCCACCGTAATTTGTTTCTTGTGTGAGAGCCTAAGCAACTCATTTAGCAAAGTCTTGAGCTTGTTCCCAGAGGAATTTTGAATCATCAAACACCGTCTCACTTTGACAAAGTTCAAAGTCTATATCTTCCAATGCGCACAACTGTTGTTCCTCTACTTTAGTTAGGTTGGTGTAGATTACTTTTTCTGACACTACTTGCCTAACTATACAAATTGCAGCCCTGGTGGGTAATCTTCATATTCTCATATTGAAAATACAAAACAGCAAAGTTCTTATCCACTAATGATTGTAAAGTTATATAGATAGAAATTATCGTCAAAATTAAATGCCTTTTCGTACCTGTATCGGTTTGTGAATATTTTGGGACCGGACTTAATGTGTAATCTCTCTAGGTGTGAACACCTATTAAGTGAAGCACCCATAATGTTTCCAAATTCAGTCTCTTCGATTGTAGATATAACCATGATTTTTAATTCTTTGAGATTGCACATCGCACCTTCTTAACCTAGAACGATCAAATTCTACATTCGAAAAAGAGTTTAATCAGTACAAAGATAATGGTTTAATAGTTTAAATAAAAATGAGACAATAAATAAACAACTATGAAAAACAAAAAATTATAGTATACTAGTGGTGAGGAATTCAAATAGAGTAGGTGAGCAAGTTTAGATTTTGGACTTCCTCAAAAAGCAACGAAAACTGGAACGTATTCCATGTATAAACCTAATTTGAGATAAATTTTTCATCAACAATGCAAAAACTCATCATTGACTTTCTTTTGAAGAAGACTAATAATTTCTTGGGTCCTGTTTGCTCCTCTAGTTTATTCAATCTCACCATAGCAAACCTCATACAAGAAGATTGACGGGTCCATACATTTGGAGCCCACAAGACTTACGTATTCAACGGTGTTGTGGATCTTAAAATTTGAAGGATAAATATTGGCATCTAATGTTGCATCGAAATCTGCATCCAACTTTTCTTCCTAGGTCATTTCGCTCCTATCTACGTGGTCATATCCACATGTAAGTTTAAGAGGCACTAGAGGTCATCAATGATGACAACTTTTGATCGAGAGTTCACGAACAATGTCTCAATGATGGGCAAAGATACCTAAAACTGGGACAAAAGTCGATCTTGAGAGTTTGGATCGTTTTGCTTGATACAAAAATAAGGTTTTGAAGGACTTTGACAAACATAATTCCTCAAGATGTGAACAAGTGTGAGTCTACTTCTCGATCATAGCAACCTATAGTCCAGTAGTTTGATTGAAGCAAACTTTTTCAAGTTCGTAAAATAGCACCAAAATGTGTCGATTGGAGTTGCGTAACTCATAAAGGACGAAGCATGTTCAAAATTAAACCACCCCAATTTAACCAAAGAATAGCTAATTTGAGAAGATACCGTAACTGAATGAATAAGAAAGCAAAACCCATGTAGCTATTCTTTGGTTAAATTGGGTAGTTTAATTTTGAAGGCTTCGTCCATTATGTGTTACACAACTCCAATTGACATATCGCGGTGCTATTTTATGTACTTGAAAAAAGTTTACTTCAATCAAACTACTGAACTAAAGGTTGCTATGGTCAAGAAGTTGACTTGCATTTGTTCTCATACTAAGGAATTAAGTTTAAGTCACTATCTTTCAAAACCTTATGTGTTTGTATCAAGCAAAACAATCAAGACTCTCAAGATTGACTTTTTCCCTAGTCTTAGGTATCTTTGCCCATCGTTGAGACATTGTTCGTGAGCTCTCGATCAACGGTTGTCATCATTGATGATCTCTAGTGCCTCCTAAACTTACATGTGGATATGACCACATTGATAGGAGCGAAATGACCTAAGAAGATAAGTTAGATGTTGATTTTGATGCTGATATCTATCCTACAAATTCTAAGATCCATAATACTGTTAAGACAAATGTCTTATGGGCTCTAAATGTATCGACCGTTCAATCTTCTTGTGTGAGGTTCGCTATGGTGAGATTGAATAGATTAGAGGAGCTAACAAGACCCGAGAAATTATTAGTCTTCTTCAAAAGAAAGTTGATGATGAGCTCTTGCATTGTTGACGAAAAGTTGTTTCGAATTGGGTTGATACATGAAATACGTTCTGGTTTTCATTGCTTTTCGAAGAAGTCCAAAGTCTAAACTTTCTTACCTACTCTATTTGAATTCCTCGCCAATAGTATAATGTAATTTTCTATTTTTCATAGTTGTTTGTTTTTTGTCTATTTTTATTTAAACTTTTAAATCATTATCTTTGTATTAACTAACACTTTTTCAAATGTAGAATTTAATCATTCTAGGTGAAGAAGGTGCACTGTGTAATCTCAAAGAATTAGAAACATGGTGATATCTACAATTGAAGAGACAGAATTAGGGAATATTTTAGGAGCTTTACTTAATAGGTGTCCGCACCTAGAGAGATTATACATTATGTCCGGCCCCCAAAATATCCACAAATCATTACAGGTACAAAAAGGCATTTAATTTTGACAATAATTTCTATCTATATAATTTTTTTACCATCATTAATGGATAAGAATTTTGTTTTGAAGTTTCAATATGAGAATAGGAAGATTACTCACTAGGGCTGCAATTTGTATACTTGGGCAAGTAGTGCTACAAAAATAATCTACACCAACCTAACTGCAGTAGAGTAGATGAACAACAATTGTGCACTTTGGAAGATGTAGTACTTCGGATATTTTCAAATTCAGGCCGTGTTGGATGATTCAAAATTCATATGGGGAGAAGTTAAAGACTTTTCTAAACGAGTTGCCTTGACTCTCTCGCAAAGAGAAACAAATTACAACCGAGATGTTGTGTTTTTTTTTTTCCCTTGGTTATGAGATGGAAACAAGTGAAGGAAAAACATCCATATTATAATGTTAGGCGCATTCTTGTTTATGATTTTGTTTGAATGTCCAAGACTTCTATGTGTTGCCGCAATTGGAGGGACTGCGTTTCTTATAATATTAGGAGTTTGTTTGGAAAGGAGTTGTTTGATTGCCTATATGAGTTATGGGATTGGACTACAAATTCCGTGGATAATCGTTTTTTGATGTTTGGATTTGAAAAGGTCAAGGGGTGTGATAGACATTAATTTATGACGTTATGTATGTAACATACATAACATTATAAAGTGGATAATAAAGTCTCATTAATAACTTTATTGATGCTATATAAGATGATATTGGTTACGCAACTAATCTAAATTCCTTATTATTCAATTTGATATTTCTTGATGAGTTGTCGCCAAAAGGTACTCTATGTCGACGAAATTTTCTTTCCTTACCACTAGTATATTGTAATTTTGAATATTATTATTGTCTATCTAATTTTACTATCATTAACAGATAAAAACTTTGTTGTTTTGCAGTTTCAATATGAGAATAGGAAGATACTCGCCAAAACTTTTGCGATGAAATTATCATTCCTTACCAATGATTTGGCGAGGAAATAAATATTTCATCGCAAAAGAGCAGCTTTTCCCGAGGAAAATCATATTTCATCGCAAAAGAGCAGCTTTTCCCGAGGAAAATCATATTTCATCGCCAAAAGGTACCCGTTGGCGACAATTTGTATTTCCTTGCCACTTCTAATATTTAGTTTTTATTTTTAAAAAACTGGTGCTATTTTCAAATAAATTGTACATCTATATCTATTATACATTGATTACTTAGAAATTGTTGAAAAAATGCTAATATTTAAAATTGTTCACTATTGTCAACGATTTGTAAAGTGACTCAATAGCAGGAGTGAGAGATTTTGAGTTCAAATAGGAGCAACTTCAAAGTTGAAATCTATTTTCCGGTTTGGTCGATTTTGAGATTCATGCACTTAATATAGTTGTTGTTTATGTGGGTCATTTATTTAAGAAATAAATTGAATTCTACCTCTAATTTAATGTAAAATTCGTCCTTTAAAGTAAATTTCTAACAATCAATTAGAATAATAGATTTAACATCGACCTAAGTGATTTTGTGATGTTTCATTACCACTAATTAAATTAAACTTTGAGGTCCAATACAATACAGTAATGTATTCCAAGATAATCAATATCGATTTCCTCGAAAAAATGGTACCCATTGGCAACGAAATTTGTATTTTCTTCTCCAGTTCTAGGACAATCAATAAATAGTACGTGTGTGTGTGCATATAATACATAGATTACTTTGAAAAGTATTCAAGAAATGTTAATATTTCAAATTGTGCTATAATATCATCAATAATATATGAAGTGGCACAATGGTGGGAGTAGTAGTTTGGGAGCTAAAAGTTTTGAGTTCGAATAGGAGCAACTTCTAACTCTAAATTATTTCTGTGGTCGCTTCTGATTTTTTTTTTTTGGCACTTAATATAGTTTTTGTTTATGTTGGCATTTTATTTAAAAAATAAATTGAACTTTACCTATATAATTATCAAATCTTACTTTAAAGTAGATTTGTAAAAATCACAATTATGAATTCAGCATCCACGTAAGCTGCAATTTTGTATTGTTTCATTTCCACAAGTTAAATTAAACTCTCAGGTCAAATGCAATTTAGTACTATCATATTGCACACATTGTATATATATGATTTAGCTAGCACTAGTTTAGCCCAACTTCTTGAATATTTTTGTCATTCTTTTTACAATCCTCTTATCTTTTGTTTTTTTAGATATGCATTTTTTTAATTAGTAGTCTTGACGGACTGAATTTTAAAAGTAAAAAAATTATGAAAAGAAGCAAAAGAAAATCACTAAAAACGGAAAAAGTTCAGAAATTATGTACTCATGAGGTTAGCTTATGTTAATTTTTTACACTTTGATGTAGAATCTAAACACCTTTTAATTTCTCTCTTCGATATAACGAATCAAATGAAAATAGCTTAAAATATTAACAAAAAATTAATATTATTCGCTTTTTAACAACTACATACTAGTGAAAACTTGTCGTAGAAGAGAACTACTACTCCATTCAAGCTTCTTGTCACTACAAATTTAATTCACATACGTATTTATATACTTTTCATAGCGACATTCCATTCCAGGAAAATAATAAAAAAATCTCAAAAATATTTGCACAAAAAAAAAAAATGAAATGTTTGTGAAGTAGTTAGCAGTTACTTACAGTTCAACCTACATTCTTCGCATCACCAGCAAAATCCAGAGGATTTTCTGGAACCACCGGGAAGGGAGCAACTAGTGTTTCACATTGGGCTATTTATTGTGTATCGTTTTTGCATTGTATAGAACGTATCAGGATACACAACACGTTTCTTAAAACGTGCTTGTTAAGATAGTAGGAGTTTCTAATGTTTTTGGACAAGATTTTTGGAAGAGGGAGAACACTTAAGACAAGTGTGGGGAATGAGAGTATTGTATTAACTTGAACTCAAAATTTTATTTGGCTTGCTACAAAATGGTTGAAGCCCATCCCTATTATACTACTTCATGGATAAAAGACTCTAGTCCAAAGATATTTTCATATATGATAACGATTGAGGTAAATTCAAGATTTACACATTTGACTATTTCTCACAAAAAAAACTTTGGCACAAGGATATTCTAGAGCTAGATATTCTAGAGTTTCTAAATTAGATATTTATATTTCCTTCAATAATATCTTCTATCTCTGGGCTTTGTCAATTGGACTTGTTTGGACTTTCCTTTCTTGTGCCAAAATAGTAAATCTAATTTATGCTTCAACTAGGTTAATCAAAATTAATATACAATTACAAAGTAGATACACTTAATAACACTAACAAACTATGCTTACATTTAAAAAAAAAAAATGTTCTTACAATGCAAAATTTTCAATCTCTCAACTGGGGCCTATCACATTAAGGTTTGATGTTGCCTTAGTTAGGAAAAGAAAAGAAGTATGGATCTTTCTTCTATACCAACCCTACATTGAGGTTGAATTATTTCTATCTAATGGTTTGAAAGATGCGATAATAAAATCAAACAGCTTAAGATTAATGCATTTGGGGTTCTACTTAGGGATGACAATTATCTCCACTTCGTCCTCGCCCCGATCCAAGCGCAAGCAGGTAATCCCCAATCCGATAAGCAAATAGGGCGGGAATGGTATTTGCATCGCCCAATCTGTTTTACCCGATCCGACTCTAATTATAGTTATTACTAATTTTTATCTATATATATATATATATATTTCATTATTTTGGTGCTGTAAGAGCAAAATACCAGATAATAAATCACTATTTTGTGTCTTGTTTACTTTGTGATTTTTTTAACTATCATTACTTATCAATATCTTTTTTTCTTGTCAAAACATTCTAAAGAAAAAAGTTATCAAAAATTTATACGGTAAATGGGGACCTGATTTATCCCCGAACCTGACACATCTCTAATTTCCACCGCTCCGAGTCCACCTCCGAAAGGAACGGGGCGGGTGCGGCGGAGGGAAAATCCGACTCTAATCCGACCAGTTGCCATCCCTTGTTCTACTTCTTGAAATAAGGTCAGACATTTTTCCAATAAGTAATTGTAGGATATGTATCTAATTAGGATACGCATAAAAGATACATGATCGTATCATAGAATTTCTATACAAAAAGGATACGGGTGGGATAGGTATCCTATATTGTAGGTTTTTAACAACTATGGGAGCAACTTATGATTCATTTTTTCTCTCTTCTTACCCTAATGTTTTCCTCATTGCAATCGGGGAAACTTCAAATCTATCTCCACTCACTTGTTTACTCATGAATTCAATCAGAGATAGTATATCTAAAGGAAACTACAACCACCCCCACCTCAGATCCTAGATTTCTGATAGTGCAAGAGAGGTTAATGGGTTGGTGTTGGATAAATATGACTAGTAGCCATAAGAAAAGAATAAGCATGCATGCCCACAGGATTAATATCGGCAGCCAAACGAACAAATTAATTCAAGAAAAAAATAAAATGCTACTAAGAAGGAAGAAAGCAAACCCCGAACCATCCTAGAATCTTTGGGATAGTCAGTTTCAAATACCGTAAGCGTAGCAACAACTACTTCTTTGACTAAAGGCAGGGGCGGAGGCAGGGGTCAAGTGGGGTCACCCGACCCCATCGTGGTGGCAAATTTTTAATAGGATAGATATAATATTTAGGAGAATTTTGTATTTTCGCCCCTTGTATATTGTATTTTTTCCACAACTACTTGCCCTCCTTGCCACACGAAAACATTTTTCTTCTGGCTCTCTTCACCACTACTTGCCCTCACCACACGAAACATTTTTCTTCTGGTTCTCTTCACCACTACTTGCCCTCCTCACCACACCAAATCATTTTTGTGGACATTGAGAGGGAGATTTTTTATAGTATCACAAATGAGGCTATTGTGCTACGATTTCAAAATATGAAAAATCGTTGGAGTAATTTGTAAACGCTGTTATAGGTTTTAAATGGATTTCCACTTACTTACTTTCTGTTGGCATTCAAGTTTAGGTTTTTGTGGCTGGTTGTAGATGCGGTTATAGATTTTATATCTACTTGACTACTTTTTATTTGGTATTTCAGTGTATTTTTTGGAAGATCAATTGTAAATGAAATTATATGGTATTAATAGATATCTATTTTAACTCGTTTCTATTTTGCATTTTAGTGTTTTTTTTTTCTTCCGATTTTTATGTTTTAAGAATTTGACCACACTGACATTTTGTTCTGGCTCCACCTTTGACTAAAGGCATGAGATTTTTTGGGATACCACGATTATCGTTAATGTAGCCACAAGGATGTGTAGCAATCGGACTAAAGCATCCTAGCAATATGGTATTCCATTCAGTGTCCGCGCAGTGGAAATCATAGCATATCAGAACCTATTTCTTCGATGAGAGATAGGTTAGTAATGTCACCCAAATTGAGGCAAGCCTAAAAATAAAAGCACAACATGAAAGAACAAATCAACTTTGCCAATAGAGGAAAGAAGAACACCCATTCCTAATGACAGAACTCACCGTGGACTATATATTTGATATTAGAGAATAGTATAAACTGTGTAGTCAAAGTGCGCGCAAGCTAGCTTAGACCACCCCGTGATATAAAAAATAATTTCTAGAGGACCGTAGTAGAATTTCTGAACACCCTCACGAGAATTCCTAGAGCCGCCACTGTAGCTTAACCAATGAGTTATATCTTCGCAAAATTTCATATACTAATGTATATAATGTGACCTCAAAAATACAAAAATACGTAAAATATTTAGTTGTTTCAATTTTTTTTTTTTTTTTTTTATATTTTTAGCAAAACAATATCAAACTAGAGCATAAATATGCTCATATTTTTTCAAGAAATTATGTAGCGAATATGTTTGTATGGATCTTTTTAAACGTATGTTCTTATTTTTGGATTTTAGCTCTAAGAGAAACTCCATGATATATAACAATAACAATAAATATTTTTTCCTCTCTCCATTTTTTTGTTATTAAGATGTCTAACTTGTTTTGAGCTATATTAAGTATTCAATTGTAATTCACTTGAATGGCAGGGTATTTTGTTTATTTTTATTTTTGGTCTAAATCACCGGTATCCGGAAGCCCACTGGACCCCGACTAAATCCGGTTCAAGCTGGGTCGGCCCATGAAGGGGTAAAGCTCTCCCAGCGCAAGTTTCCTCCAATCACAAGACTCTAACTCGAGACCTTGCTTTCGTTTATTAATTGTATAGGACTAGGTGTTGAAACAAAATATGAGATAAAATTACTAAATGCAATAAACAAAAAAAAAGTGTGTTCAATTGACCACATTTTCTTATATGTGGTGTCACCTATATATAATTGAGCTACAACGGGATGTAATTTGGGTTGTTCAAAATAGATTGATTTGTTGGTCGATGTTCATTTAATTTGGCATTGGGTGTTAGATGGGTTTTGTTATTGTCGTTAACTTTTAGTAAAGCGGAGTGAAAACAATACTCTGGTGGATGCTTATTGATTTTTTTCCCCCCTTCTTTTCTCTGCTGGATGGTTATTGGCTATATAATTTCTTAAATTTGACAAATTGAAAGCTTGAAGAGAGAATTCGATGTTGTATGGGTGTAATTTCAAAGGTATACTATCTCTTTGCATGTGAATGTTGTCTGCTGCAATTTACTAATATACTTGTTGAAGGTTCTTTCATATGAACATCATTGTTGGCAAAGGTTGGTTCATAGTAATTGCTTTTTCCGTTTTTGTCTATGTGGTGCATAATGCTAATTTCATCGGCTCAGCTACGCGTACGTACACATACATGTACATAAACACCCATGTAAGTACGTGCACGAACCAATCTGAACCGTCCATTAATTTCAAGAATCAATGGTCCTGATTTAAAAAAAAAACTCTTCCATATAAGATTTTTTTTTTAAATTCAGACCGTCAAAAACTCCGCACGGACGATCAAGATGTGCCGTAGGTACATATTGCGTACGCTTGGCATGCGTACACATTGAATTTTACTAATTTTGATAGTGGGCGAGTTCAAAAGGGCATTCGTTGCGTGGGCTATAGAGGATGTTGGCTGTTGAAGCCGTTAGATCCATGGGCTTTTAAAACTATTAGATGGAGTGTCCTAATAGTCCAAAGTTATCTTTAAAATGGGACATAACTATGGGATTGCAATTGCTAATGCCGGCGGGCTACCCCTTCCTGGTAATCAAACTTAGCACAATAATATCTTCAATTATGCAATAAGCTTTTCAATAAATATTTTGAATGCATTCGACTTAACTAAGTATCAATTTAACATCTTGACAATATATGTCGTTTTTAGATACTTTAGTATAGTTGCATACAATCGTGTATAGCACAAGTTCTTGCTAGTATGACACTTATTTAGAAATAACTCAAAATAAAATACACAACTCTTTTGGGAAAGCTTTTTTTATGTGGTACAGCGTTCACCTTTCTCGCAACGGTGTTACAACCATGGTTGGAACGCCACGTATTCTGCCTACCCTTACCTTTTACCACTGCAGTGTGATTGAAACTGGAACACTTACTTGGTCCCGTGAGCCCGTTGGACCAAATACATCCTCAATGAGTTGTGCCGTCCTAGTTACTGGTTTTGGTCTCTCTGTGTTCGGTTCGGACTTCTACCCTCGTGGAGAAACACTCTTTTAAAGAGTCCTTTTTTGGGTTGTTCGTAAAAACGAATCCCAGAGAAGAAGAAGAAGAAGATGCGGAATTGGGATGAACTCCAGCGAGATCGTGTCGTTCTCGTTGCTAAAAGAATCCGTTCGCTTGAAGATTTTCGGGCTTTTGGTGGAGTTCGCAGATCGTGGCGGTCGGCTGAAGTGATGGAGAATTTCAAAGGATGTTCAAGAGTTCCCTGGCTGATGCTGGCTGAAGAAGAAGATGAAGAAGAAGGAGAAGTAGAAGAACAAAAAGAAGAAGAGGAAAAGAAAAAGGATGGAATTAGTCGTGGTTTTGTTTGGCTAACAAGAGGCCCGGCCAGGGATTAATCCAGGGATGATTCAGAGTTTTGCTGTACCAGAAGCAAAGGGAAAACGGTGCATTGAGTCGCTTGGGTGGTTTGTAACCATGTCTGAACAAGGGGAGATGAATCTAATTCATCCTTTTTCTCATGTTCAAATTAATCTTCCTCATCTCAATACTTATAGGTATTTAGAGGGTGATTACCCAATGGAAAATAATTATTTTTTTCTACAGAAGGCGATCTTATCTTCAAGTCCAAGTACTGACAATAATGACTATGTTTGTTCTCATGGTGATATGTGGTGAAAAATCACACTACAACAAAAAGTAACTATAGCGACGAAAACTGGCGAGGAAATTCAAATTTCCTCGCCAAATGGGTCTTTATGGCGAGGAAATCAATTTCGTTGGCAAAGAGTACGCTATGCCGACGAAATTATATTTCCTCGCCCAAAAACTAAGATTTGGCGAGGAAATGAACATTTCCTCACTAAAAGGCTACCATTTGGCCACGAAATTTGAATTTCCTCACTAAACATCAATGATTGGCGACGAAATTATCTTTCCTCGCTAAAAAAGCTAACATTGGCGACAAAATTATATTTCCTCGTTAAAAAATAAGATTTGGCGAGGAAATGCATATTTCCTCGCTAAAGGGTACCCATTTGGCGACGAAATTATCTTTCCTTGCAAAAAAACTAAGATTTGGCGACGAAATTATCTTTCCTCACAAAAAAACTAAGAATTGGCGAGGAAATGCTAGTTTCCTCACCAATTGTTCAGAATAGGCGAGGAAATTTTGTTTCGTCACCAAATGTTAATGTTAGGTGACGAAATATTTCCACACCTTTTCTAGGAATATTTAGATTTTGATATAGATGTGTTATATTATCCAATGGTAAGGTATTTATCCTATTTATGATACCATAAAATTATAATAAAAGAACTTATTTGTCGTATGCACATACTAATTAGTGAGACTAAATGTATACATATCATATTGATCATGTCATTTGCATATAAATCTATTATTATTATTATTATTACTCTAGTAGAAAAATGATTTGGTCTCCTAAAACGATCATCCATTTTGAAACAAAGGTGGGTATTATACTGTTTTGGAGGAAAACATGTTTCTAATGAGACTAAATTACCCTTTAACGGTCATTAAAAAAAATTACCCTTTAACTTCTCTTTCAATGCTATCTTTTCAACTGCCCTTTAGTTTTCTAATAAGTGTTTCAACTCGGTTTAAACCTGCTAAAGAGAAAAAAATCCTACGGGCATCACTCACCAAAATGGTCTACAAACACAAAGCAATTGATTTTTCTCCTCAACTAGAATTTATATGAAAAAAAAAATCCCCAAGCGTAGTAAAATTTATACTTTTCGACTTATTATTTGGGCTAATGTTGTCTTGTTTTTAATCTTTTTATATTTAGTCCTCTTTTTACTTTTACATTTTCTCTTCAAAACAAATTAGTGAAGTAAATTCTCTGATAAGAAGTTTAAAAAAATTCAAGAAAGCCAAAGAGTAGATCAATTATTTGTCAATAAATTCCAAATTACTCTTTAGCATACTAATAATGTTTAAAAACATGATGTTAAGAAGAATTTATGTTATCGATTGCTACGAAGAAGGTGGTTAGGTCTCACCCAACAACATTTCTTCATTTTTTGGTTTATGTTTGATAATTAATTTTCTAAAATTAAGTTCCAAAAATTTATGGGAGAACACTGGCCAACTAATTCTCAAATAATTTTTGTTTTTATTTGGTCAAGTATTGCATCTTAGGTTTTTATTCCATGGGTATGGGTAGTTGGTGGCATTTTCGTCTAATCAAAAAAAGATTTATCTTTCCAAAACACAATTGATTACTCTACTTTAATTCCTTGTGGAAGTGGAGTAAGGTGGAGCATTAATGTGTTCTTATCATGTGCCTTGGGGGCACATATTAACAAAATCCAATTTAAAAATAAACAAATATATAAATGCAAAGGTAAGTAATTCTAACAAGTAAAGACTTATAAAAGGGTATAGGAAAATATCAAATTATAAAAAATAAGAACTTCAGTAAAAACAAATAACGTTAAAAGATTTAAGAAAGAAGTTTAAAGAAACACTACAAAGAGACTAAATTTAGACAAAAAGATTTAAAAAATATAGTGAGGTAAAAAGACCTACAAAAGGTTATATATTAAAAGTTGTTGAACTTTGCATTGAAATGGAAGTTGGTGTGGTGGATGGATGTAGCGTTGCTTGAGAGAGGAGGTCGCGGGTTCGAATCCCAGCAGATGCGGAGAAGCTAGAATTGGATTTCTTTTTTTTTTTTGTTTCAGGAGTTTTGGCGAGGAAATTTTTCCTCGCCAAATGGGTAGAATAGGCGAGGAAAAATTTCCTCACCAATTGTTCCGAATAGGCGAGGAAAACAAAATTTCCTCGCCAATTGGTCCGAATAGGCGACAAAAAATTTCCTCGCCAATTTTCCGAATAGGCGACAAAAAATTTCCTCACCAATTAGCAGATTAGGCGAGGAAATTTATTTTTCCTCGCTAGAATACCTTCTGCGACGACCTTTTGGCGAGGAAACCTGGCGAGAAAATTTTTCCTCACCAATTCCTTTAGCGAGGAAATTTGGTTCTTTGGCGAGGAAACTCAATCCTCACAGTAGACATTTTTTCTTGTAGTGTCACGGCTGGCTTTTTGGAGACCCGGGGATAAGTTGTGGACTACAATAGTAACACGGCACGGGAGTTTCTGTGATGTTACTTATTACCGGGGCCAATTTTATGGGGTCAATTATGAGGGCCAAGTTTTTAGATGCGCCGTTGGAGGACCCGATCCAACTCTGGCTCGGCATGTTGGAGGAATCTCTGGAGTTAATGTTGGGGGCAAGCGAGCCTACATTGTTGAGTTAGCCGGGAGATTACTTGTCGTCCTACGAGATGGGTGTGATCTGACTTTCTTGCTGGGTTATGTTGATCAGGATATCGACGGGGCACATTTTTTTGAAGATGAGTCAACATTTGATTATGGGGCTACAGAATTTCTAGTGTTTGAGGTGGACATAAATAACAAATGGACATGCGCACAAATTACGAGTTTAGGGGACTATGCCCTGTTCTTGGGTGACAATGCTTCCATATTTGTTGATGTTTCCAAATTCCCAGAAGTTAAGCCCAATTGTATCTACTACACAGATGACAATTTCAAATCATATGGATTTTACAAGCGAGGAGGTGGCAAAGATATGTGCATCTACAACATAGAAGACTGAACCCGAACGCCTCACTATAACGGCAAACAATCTTTAAGTCCTATTACCCCACCTATTTGGGTCACACCATCTTTCTTCTGACCGTACTATGTTATTTATATTCTCTTGTTTTCATTTACTAGTGATAGGTGCGCAATATTGTAAGTATAAGCGCCTAAGTAGGGGGAGTTAGCGTGTTAGACGTGCGGTTTAATGGTTATTTTTCGTTTAATGCGTGCACAGTGGTGTTCTTGGTATTTTTGTGAGTTTTCCAGGTATATGGGCATTTGGTTTGTGTGTGTGCGTGCATGGCTTGAAGTGGAGGCGTGGGAAGCTAGTCTTGGAAGTTGGATTTTGAAAGTGCAAGCTGAAGGAGTTCGGTATCGATACCCTTCATGGCCGTATCGATATTAATCAGTTAAAAGGGTGCAATTTTGTTCCAGAAGGTTTAGTATCGATACCTCCCAAACCTGTATTGATACCTTCGGCTTACGCAGTCAACGGTTCAGTCAAGAGATTTGGTATTGATACCCTTGGTAGCCGTATTGATACCGAACGGTTACGGGCAAGGCTAAACGATGGCGTGTTGATGTGTTTTAGGGGTGATTACTATATAAACGTTTTTCTGATCATTAATTAGGGTTTGAACTTTTGATGAATTGTTTTGCAACTTTGGAGTTTTGAAAACCCTAGGCACGTTATTCTTCCATTGCTTCTCGATTAAGATTACTGTTCCAGATTTTGTTCAGATTTCAACTCTTGTTTGAGATTCTGCATATTAATCTAGCGTTCTTTAATCTTCAGATAGTGAGTATTTTTCATCTGTCAATTCTATTTATGCATAGCTCTAGGGTTTATGTTTATGTGTTCATGTTTATTACCATGCTAGCGTAAATCTCTGGACGTGGCCATGGGGTGAATAACACACCGTGGCCGGTGCCGTATTCGTTCACCCATTTTCACATGATTATTTTGAAAATCTTCATATTGGGATTTCTAAGAATGGCCAAGCTCTGTCATTGACGAAACCTGCACGAACGGGGAATGGGTCAAACAATTCATTCTTCGTGGCGTGTGGGATAACGCAAACAGGGTTTCGCCCCCGGGAGAGAAAATCCTAATATGGAGCGATATCTTTAAGAAACGGAGAGGGGGTGAAAGGATTCGGTACTGGCTACGAGGGTTAGGATCCCAATGGTCGCGTCTGCTTTTAACTAATTGATTAAAATCTAGAATTTAGTCTTAGCATACTGTAGTTAATCATTCTATTAACTGGATGAGTGGCTACCTAAGAGCCAATTCAAACTAGCGCCCCGTTTTCTAGGTTAAACACCGACTCCATCCCTGAGGATTCGACTCCGGACTTCCGAATATTGTGCTACGTCGGTTTTATTAGTTTTGCACTTGGAACGTGTTATTTCTGTTACTAAAAATCTGACAAGCAACTAGCTATTAGTTTGGTTTACTTTTAAAGAAGTTTCGTTTTTTTATTACTTGTCATTGCAAAATACGACTCTAAATTATTTGTATTTGTAGTGTCACTTCTTTTGTTGCTTGTTTTTATTGTCCTATAACTCCAATTTTATTAGTTTATCCATTGCTGTGCACCAAGTTCCTTAATCAAGTCTTCTAGCAAACGCGTTGTCCTTTTTCATTCTCTGTTCTAGATTCAAGTTGATTGTTTGTTTTGTTTTCACTTGAATCAATTACTGCATTAAGCATCAATTTAATCAACTCTTCTAACAGACATGAAAAGTTCTTTCTAAATTTCACGGTTTTGATTCTGCTAAGACCTTTGTGATATTTTCATTTTTGGGTGTAAACATATATGTGTCTATGTGTATTTATTCTCCAGGGGTTTTAAGGTGAATGGAATCGCCTTTGAGGAGATATGAGTGAATATGGTTAAACTAAGTCAATTGTCTCTCCTGAATTAAAGGTTAGCCTATTCAGTATTTAGGGCTGTCTAGTTAGTAGAAAAGAACAAATATTCAAATGAAATTATTGAGGCACTCGCTAGCAAGTGATTTTCAAAAAAATAAAATAAAATTAGAACTCAATTTATCACAAAAACATTTTACAAAGGGGGAGTTAATTCACCATCCCAAACAAATAAAATCCTTAGGATCCCATCCCATGTGATTTAAATAATACCAAAAAAGCCCTTTGTTTTTGTTTTTCCTTTGTTTTTTGTATTGTTAATCTTGTTGTGCTAAGAAAATCAAACGGCCAATTTATTATTCAATGGTTTTTAATATTTAGTGATTTGACTTAATACAAAAAATAATTAAAAGGAATTACTATATCACCAATATATGTTTTAAAGATAAGGAGATGTGGTTGATAGGTTTTAAAGATGAAGGGATGTATGTGTGGAATATTGATAGATACGGAGGTCTAAGTGATTTTTAATTTTAACCAAGGAAAAATAATAATCTCAAACCTGCTGGCACAATGCTGACCATGGAATATTTTTTGTCCGATAACGTAGGTGATTTGGCAAAAAAAAAAAAAAACTTAATCCAGTTTTTTGGTTTTTCCATTTTGTCCTTATTAAAAAAAAGTTGCATTTGTTAATTTTGCGTCAAAATTTTATGGTTTCTGGATTCCTCTCCACAAGACGAATCTAACAAGTATAAAATTATGGTCAAAAACTCAAAAAAAATTTAATAAAGACAAATTTGTACCAATAATCCAATTATTTTCAGCTTTATTAAAAAAAATTGGTTTGACCATAAATTTATACTTGTTAGATTCGTTTCGTAGAGATAAATTCAGAAATCACAAAATCTTGACGCAAAACTAACAAATGCAAAAAAAAAAAAAAAAGGACAAAACTAATAATTCAATAATTTGAATTATAGATTATTTGCCAAAGAAGTAAATGTATATGCATATGCATTCAATGATGCCGGGCCCAGCTTCCATAGATTTGAGAAAATCTATTAAAAACATAAAATTTGTAAAATAAAATAAGTTTATAATTTCACATGGATACACGTAACTCCCTTATTTGCTTATTCATGTATTGTTTTATAGGAGAATGAATCAAAATAAATATGGAGATATATGAAGGTAATGAAATTTCAAGAGTTTTTTTTTTTTTGTCATTCGGTATACATCAGTGGGGGGTGAGCGGTGGAGTTAGTGATTTAGTCCAAAGAGAGTCTAGAAGGTATTCATAGACCTAAATCCCAAATGCCTCTGCCGAGACTCGAACCCTGGTCTCCATTGTGGGAGAACCAAGAGATAACCATTAGGCTACAAGCCCTTGAATTAAATTTCAAGAGGTTGGCTGGTAAGGCTTTAGATTTAGGAGAATTGCCCCTTCCTATATTTTCAGGTTTGAAACTTTGAGGAGCTATATATATGTTAATTCTATCGGTATAAGTCTATACGTGATTGTGTTTTTAATTGGGTCCTCGCTGTTGATCAATGTAATAGGTCTCCCAATAATTAGTCCGTGTCTTAAGTTGGTCCAAAATATACGGAGCTATTAAAACAAATATGCAAAGGTAATAAACCCATGTAATCTTCTCTTTATATAGACAAAAATATATATAGATAACTTGACAAAAGTACATCGAGAGAATAAAAAGAGGACAAACAACTGATGTTTAGTGTGAAGCCGAATTCGGTATTTTTTACTCATTTTATGGAGTTTCAACATCTATAATCCAGACCAAGCCAAGAGTGGTCCGCACGAGACAAGGGGAAGCAAAAACCAAGCTACAACATCTCTGGTCCAGGGATGGTCTGTAGCTAGTCCGGATGAGCGAGTTTGTGGTCCGGACCAGAGTGTAGCTGGTCAGGATGACTGTGGCTGTGAGCGCGATTTTTGTTACCTTTTTTTGGATTTTTTTAGGACTTATCTTGTATTCCTTATAAAAGGCAAAAAAAAAAAGGGGCAGCCCCCATAGTAACTGTTATTCATTTATCATCATAGTGAAATCCCATAGCACCTTGTGGAGTACGATTAAACGATTAGCTAAAGTCAGAACCACGTATTCATTCTTCATCATTATGAAATGTCATGAATCTTTATGAGGTGTCACACTTTGGGCCACATTAGGTGCATGTAATACATTTACATCCTTAAGAGGCGATGAGTAATTCTAGGCCCACGACTAACACTTGGTATGTGAGGAACTTGGACGAGTATAAAGTATGGCCCAGAAACCAAAATCTTCGAAATCAAGTATTATTTAACCACCTTCCTAAATCCTAAGTTTCTTCTATTACATCTTAATATTGGACATAAGTGTATCAGATAACTTTATTAGCTAACTTTCCGTACAATATCTAAGGTCTTTTTTGTCCTTAAAACGTATTTTGTAAAACAGCCACACCACATTAATTCTGTCATCGATCCATTCATGTTTGTTGCCTGGGTCATGGCTAGCTTTTGAGCTTCTCAAATCTCGGGACACCACAATAGTAGTTTAGGTTTGGTGTTTTGCTTGATTGTGGTTAGAGTCAGCTATTTGCTTAACTTATCGGTGTGGTTCTTTTCCTTTAAAAAATGAAAATTCTTAGAGGTTGGGAGGTAGACTAAGAATTTGCGAGTAGCAATAGTACGAGAGTATTGCTCACTTTCCAAGACTCTCTCAATGTTTTTTTTTTCTTTCTTTTTTTTCAATCGTGTTGATTTCATTTTTTTTTTTTATATATCTTCGTGATAGATGGAATTAATTTTGCCGATCACAGAAAAAATCGTTCAATTTTTGTGTCATGATTTTGTTTAAAATCGGTACTCAGCCCGATAAACTAATTAATCCAGAGTTTAATATTACCATAAGCTATCAAGTAACCCCAAGTTGTGTTGTTACACACTATTGCTCAATTGGTTTCGCAGGTTGTCATTTTCTTTCATCTGAACTAAAATTTTCATCTAGCGATTGTCAAAAAAAAAAAAACCTAAGATTTTCATATGTTAAAAAACAAAAAACAAAAAAAAAATTCCCATACTTGACAACGTCGACCGTCGAGAAAAGTGAAAGGGAGGAGCATCCTTTTTTGTATTGGAAGCAACTTGGCAGAAAATTAGTACGTAAGTTTTTGCCAACAGTAAAATGACATTTTAGGACCACTCCAAGTATTAATATATAGTTATAAATGCGTTCGATAATCAGTGCTAGTAAATTCGGTCGGGGATCCCACTGCAGTGTTTTAGTCCTCCAATCATAGTCACCCATTTGTCAATCAATGGCCTGAATTATTCTATAAATAAATATTTATCTTTGTGTGAAGATATCATGAAGATAATCCGAACTGTTGATTATCAAACAGACAATTGTGATCGAGGGACTACAATTTGCAAAGCACTACAGGGTCCCCGGATATCCCAATTTGGGATTAAAATGTTGTCTTCAATGACAAGCTGTCACAACATGCATGCATAATAAAGGAGTGGAATAACAAAGGGGGGAAAATAAGTTAACAGCTAGAAATTCTGATGTTGAACTTCCTGTCTACCATGGATGTTAAATGAAGTAATGGATACTGTTTTATGGTGCTTTTGCAAAATGTTTCCTCAAATGACAACCCAGTGGTCTAAGACGTAATTTATTTGACTTGCCACCATAATTCTTTTTTTTGAAAAGTGCCACCATAATTCTGATACCCCTTCATATCAAAATGTTTGTTCGGACCTAAAAACGATAACTTAAAAAATAAATTTCCCAAAAAAATTATACATCATTTGGATTTTCTTTTGCTAGGCAACCGAGCTGAAATAGAAACTTTAGTGTACTTTTTACACCTTTTCACATATTTTCCCACACCTTTATACTCTCTTTCTTTTCTTCTTGAAAATGACACTTTTTTCACACATTTAGGTTTTGTTTGGTTTGGGTTTTGAGTTTTAGTTTTTATAATGATTAAAGGGGGAAATAGGGGTAATAATTAAAAAATAGGTATTAATGATTAGAGAGAGATAGAAAGAAAAATAAAAATAAAATTAAAAAATAAATGTAATAATTGAATAATAATTAAAAAAACAGGTTATTAAGAACCAAACCAAACAAGGCCTTAATGTAGTACATTTTAAACTTTAATGTAGTTCACTAAACTAGTAGTCTCTTTTGAGACCGTATGTCATTTTTAAATGCTTATGTCTTTTAATGTGAATTTCAAAAAAATGCATTATAGATCTTGTTTGATAAATTTTAATTAATTTTATTATACAAAATTTTTAAAATCGTAAAAAAATATTATAAATTAAAAGATATAAGCCGTTGAAAATGATACATAATTCCAAAAAAATCTATCATTTTGGAACCGAAGAAGTAGTACATTTTGGGATGTGCTATTTGAAACCCCTGAAGGTGGTCAGAATTGCCGGTATGTTTCCTGTGGAAGAACTCATTCTCATAATTATATGGATAGTAGATGGTCAAAGTCAGGCTCTTGATTGTTTTGACCACTTAGGCTCCGTATATTTAGGGTGAGTTTCCAAATGAATTTTATTAAAATTTGATAAAATTAAGCCTTTGATTTTATCCATTCGGAAATTGAGTTAGATTTTTTAATGCAAAAATATAAGATTTTATCAACTCAGTTTCCGAATGGATAAAATCAAGGCTTGATTTTATCAAATCTTGATAAAATCTATTCGGAAACTCAACGGAAAACATTTTCCGTAAAAAATATTTTCTGCTGTTTGGATGTAACAAAAAATTAAAATCAATGAAAAACCTTTTCTAAAGTTAAAAAGTCAAAAGAAAAAATGAACTATACCTCTAGAAAATGTTTTCCGTTTTTAAGACCTGGAAAACATTTTCCCAGCGTGTTTCTCCCAACCTCCCACCCCAACGATGAGCGTCCTCCCTCCCCTCAGGTAACAACTCATCTCTCTCTCTCTCTCTCTCTCTCCAGAGCTTCTTCACCGATGAACTTTCCGGCAGTTTCACCATGACTCATATCCTTCATGAAATCATCAGTTCCAATTCGAAACCTCATCTCCACCTTTTCAATTCATTCCTTCTTTTATTTTCTTTACTGTTTTTTTTTTTTTTTTTTATGGACAATTTTGAAATCAATTAGGAATTTAGCAAATCCATTCATCAAATCCATGTTTGATTCGTGACTTGGAAGTTTCAAATTGTTGGAATTTTGTGAATGAAACCAGGGCACTCGGAGGGTCTCCTGGGGCAACCGAGACCACCCCACGAATTCAACACGTTATGCATTTATCACTGGGTAACTCCCTTCATGAATATGGAGATTATGGCAGATTCAAATCCTATTCAATTTCGGATTCAAGACTGGAGTTATAGAATCAAGAATGAATTGACATAATTCATTTTATCATTCAATGGGGAGGCTCCCCCATTAATCCCATTTTGATGATTTCAGCTCCTCAAAACTGCTATTTAAACACAGCTCTGAGTCATTGTTTGAGCATCAAAAATTCGAGCAACACAAACACTCCAGAAATTCGTCTTTGTGAGAGAAGTAGACGTTGTTTCAGTTCGCCAAGGCAATCAACAGCGGTGTTCTGTTGGCCGTGGTTCTAGCCGTTGTATCGTGGGACGAAGACACTGGTTCAACCTGCAACACCCACGGTAGGTGGCGAATCTTTGTTAAAGAGAGTGTGGTTACACACGACTCGGCTTCCGATTACTGTTTATATCTCTGTTTTTCATATTCTGTCTATTTTTGTTATTGAAAATTTTCAATTGGAATCTGTTCATATTATATATAAAAGGAATTGGTCTTTCGAATTCGGATTGCCACTGTATTTTTCCAACACGAATTTATTGATTTGCTGATTATTATGTATACATACTCTATTGGGGTATTACATGTTCGATGAAATATCCGAGACATTGTGTGCAAGTTTTTTTGTTTGTTTTGGTTCACTAATCTTGGGACAAATATTGGGGTATTACAAGTTCGATGAAATGTCTGAAACATTTTGTGCCAGTTTTTTTTTTGTTTGGTTCACTGGGCTTGGAACAAATATGTGGTTTTAATGATTGAAGCACTGCCAATTGTAATGCTAGATTCTGAAGTTCTATGACAAAATGCTATACTTGAGGAATTTTTTAAATCTTATAAGATAGCTCCAGTAGTCGAGTGATTGATTTCATATGGACTTTTGAACCTGTTTGGAACTTTGGATTCTTGTTTGTGGTTTCAGGGTGGGTATGCTGTCGAGGGCTTACTCTTGGTGACTTGATTGGAGTTTTTAATGACTTCTTCTCCCGTCTTGGTGCTACTTACTTTTGCTTTTGATCTTTGGTTTTGCTCTTATCGGGTTTTGCTGAATCTTAACATTGTTAATCATGGGCGTGAACTAAATCCTAAAGAGAAACCAAGAACCTTGGTGGTATGTATTTACGAAGATGTTTTCAAACATGTTTTAGAGACTCAAAACCTTTATTAGGCCTTCCCTAAAGAGCTGCCTCTTTGTATGTGTTTATTGTGCATATTCAACTATCAATTCAGATCCAACTTGGTAGATCATGCTTGTTCTGTTTGTAGGTTTTTATCTTCCTCTTTTATCACCTTACTTGTGTTGTCGAATTTGAAGTCATGACGTCCAGGACGACAAGTACTCTTTTACCTTCCCACAGTCAAATTGTTGGAACGTGACTTGATTTGGTATCCAAAAGCGCATATAACAGAACTCTTGAGCTAGTTTTGTTGGTTTACAATACAGGTGTAGTTGGAATGTGGATGATACTTTGTGGCCTTTGATAGATTATTAATGAGAACGACATGCAATTTGAATAATGAAGGGCTGGTAACAAACAGATTAACAACTTAATTATTCCTTGTATGTGATTTTGATTGGTATTCTGTTTATGTACTTGTTGGCTTGCTGCAATAGGGCATATCAGCTTCAGAACTTCCATACAAGAGGACTTTACCATGTAGAATAAAACTTTATTACTTATGAGAAGAAGACAAAAAAAGAAGAGGAGTTCACCTAGTTGGTTGAAGTCTGAGGATGTATGAAGCCATTTTTATTCTTACTAGTTCATTGTTTGAGCAACTTTTTTTTTTTTGGGTATGTTGCTATTACTTATTAGTTGACTTGGTACATCAGAGTTATAAGCAATTTCAATGTGTGACCAATGAAAATAATTCCAAACTTTGGAAGGCCATCTAGAAACTGAAAGTTCCCCAACAAATAGGGTACCTAAAATCCAACAACAGAAGTTCCCCAACTGAAAGTTCAAGACACAAGTGGATGTGGTCCTAGCATGCTGCATCATTCACAATTATGTAAAGGGAGTTTATCCTATGAATGCTATTATGGAAGAAGTAAATAATAAGATGGCTAGAAATCCAAATCCTAGAGTCCAACAAACACAAAAGGGAAGTTCAAGAAGAGAATAGAGAATGGATTAGCAAAAGGGAGGAGATTAGTGATGCCATGTGGGCAGATTTTATTGCTAGGAGGAATAGATAGTTTTTTCAGTTGATGAACTATATTTGTTAGGAGTATTTATGCTTGACATGTGAGCAGAACATATTCTTTTTTTTATTGTTTGAGTTCTCTTGAGTTTTGTTTCTATACTACAAGGGTATTTATGTCATTTGCATAGGTTATGTTGGCTTTTTTTAATCTTTTATATAGTATGGGTACCATTTCTATTTTTACAAGGATATTTTGGTTAGTTTGTCAATTAGTGATTTTCCATGTCTACCAAACAATGGAAAACATTTATCACAACTAAACACTGGAAAACTTTTTCTAGAAAAGAAAACATTTTCCACCTGAAACAAATGGAGCCTTAAAATAGTCTCTAGCAGTTTATTAGTTTGGACTAACCTTTTTAGTTTCACTGACACCCCCCTAAGCTTAGTACGGATAAGAAAATGATATGAGTATACCACTTATGTATATCACATGCACACCAAGGTGGTGTGGCAGACGAGAAGAAGCTCAATGTGTGAGTCACCTAAAAAATGAATTTCTCCTTATCTGTCATATCACCTTGGAATGCATGTGTGGTGTACCCATAGCACTGTTGGGATAACGGATATCCCCTCACATATGGGAAATAACAATGAAACCTTTGTGGCATCTTTGTGTTTTTCACTGACATCTCCAATCATCAATTTCTTTCCAAACACGTGATGGAACAAGCTAAAAGTGACTTATATCTTAAAATCACCATGTCTGATAATAAAAAGTAATGAAAAAACTAACTCTCAATTATGTTAAATGAAAATACTTCCTCTGTCCCTAATTTCTTATCCATTTATGTGCATGTGATCCACTTTTCAATTGCCTATATCATTTAATTTATAGTCGTTTGGATTCCATTAGGGAAATCCTCGTATCTTTCAGCAAGGCTATTTACTTGTAGGTTCCATCAGGCATATATGCTATCACTTGGTCATAGTTTACTGCCGATTGCTGCACGTGACAAAGGCTAGCCCACGTGCAAAGATCCTCCTATCCTATAATGTTCATGACTACACCTCAAAAAATTATTTAATAGAACTCATCGAGAGCTATCGATCGTGATCTATATTGTGTATATATAACATTATAGATTTAAAATTACAAACAATTTTTTGAGTTGTCATGAACGATGAAAGTTGAAAAGAAATTTGGGATAGAGGCAGTGACAACTTTTACACATTGAATAAGCTGTTTTGATAATAAAAAAAAGAGAGTAAAATTTATTAATACTTAATTTACTATTTGAAAGAACTGTTCTATTCTACTATGAACGTTACATTGTTTATTCTATTATCAAAAATTGAGAATTTGTCAATATAAGACATTTTTTTGCTAATTCTATCATGTGTTTGGTCGTATGATAATTAGTTGGGTGGTGTTGAAATGAACATAGAAACCAAAGGAAGTTTATTGCCATTTCTCATGCGTGAGGGAGTATCTTTCAGAAAAAGCAAACCTCAGGGGTGTTAGTGAAATTTACCCTCATTCAAAACAAAGTCTACTAAAAGGAATTATCTGGTGCCTAAAGGCATGATGTAACACGTTTTGAACACGGCTAAAAAGAATTATCATTCTTTCCACCAATGAAGCCAACTTTTCTAATAGGTCTTTTTGCAAGTAAGATATGCAATAAATGCATTTGCTCCTAGCGAATATCCATGCCTGAAGACACTTCACAACTCAATTCGACTACAACCTAAGCCAATCACATCGCCACATAATTGATCGCTCTTTCTATATAACCAAACTAACCTCTTGCAAAATATG
Organism: Vaccinium macrocarpon; assembly: GCA_022606695.1. Lineage (NCBI taxonomy): Eukaryota > Viridiplantae > Streptophyta > Magnoliopsida > Ericales > Ericaceae > Vaccinium > Vaccinium macrocarpon. The sequence continues at coordinate 37,366,040 of CM040177.1, read as the reverse complement.
CCTTTTGAAATAAGCTTTCACATAGGGTCTATCTCATTTGCGTATGCCAACATGTAAAAGATAGCGTAATTCATGACATCTAGTTGATCAACCACATTAAAGCAACATAAGTAAAAAGAAACAAATGCATTCACCACACATTGCATAATGCTTACTAAGAATCGACTACCAATCGGTTCGTCCATTTGCATTTTTTTTGGTATTACAAAAGATACCTAGGAGTACCCAGGGATACTAAAATATCGAAGTCTTTAAAATTCATATTTTATAGGGCCTAAATCGACCGCTGATAAGCCCCTAATGTTGTATATATCTGGGCTTATCTCGCTCATTGTGATCACACATACGTGCATTTTGTGCCTTTATACGATTGATTTTGCGCGAGTTGTGTTTTTGATAAGTTTTAGAAAATCGGAGCTAAAAGGCATGTCCAAAGCTCCAAATAATCCTCGGTTGTACCCGGAGGTATCCAAGACCTCGCAATGCCGTGGAGGACAATCGCCGAAGCTTGAAAGTGGATTCAAAGAGCTTTGGAAGGTTCGAGGAAGGCCCGGAACAAAGGAACAAGAAGTGTAGAGTTATGAGGCTCAAGGAAATCCGACCAACCGATAGAAAAAGACTTATATCTCTCATTCTACAAAGGCCATGAAGATGAGGTCAATTGGGTTTAAAAGTAGACTCATAGAGCTTTCCAACGGTTCAAGAATCACCTCATTCGAAGTTGGATGAAGCGGGGGCGTCCAGCGAAGTTGGGTAAAAAAATCAGTCTTCCAGACGATTCTGGACCGGTCCGGAATTATTCTGGACCGATCCAGAATTGCCCAAAAATTTCCAGACGATTCCGGACCGGTCCGGAATTATTCTGGACCGGTCCAAAATTGCTCCGAACCAATTTTTGTGGACTTTTTGCACTTTCCACTTATGGAAACTTACTACTTTTGTTATTTTTAGGATATTTTTGTGAGAGAGAAAATGTTGTGTATATAATTATCTCTCTCTCTCCCTCTCTCTTATCTCCTCCATTAGTTTTTAGTTTTAGTTTAAGTCATTCTCCTCCATTGTTGTCTTCAAGCTTCTAGTGTAATTTTCTTCAAAAACCTTGGTAAGTTTTTATTGTATTGTATTTTCTTCTTCATTAATAGTTCTTGTAATTGTTGGCTCTACATATAAATCTAGTTTATTTGTGTTTTTATTGGTTAAATCTTGTTCTTCATTTCCTAGCTAAATCCTTCTTAAACTCAAGTTTACCATGGTTGTTTGTTAATTTTCCAAGTATTAAAGTGTTAGGCTAGCATAGGATCTTTATTAAAAACCAACTTTCAAAGTCATTAATCATGTTCTTTATTTCCTTTATTAAATTAGTTAGCCTAGTTAATTTAATGTGTGAGTAGTTTATTAGGTAGGGTCATGGGGTGATTAACTCCCCATGACCAAAGTTAGTCCATTTCCTCGGCGCCAATTTAAAAAAAGGCTTTCAACTTTTGTCGAGCAATGAATGGGATTCACTTTTTATGAATCAAAATTAGGGGTCAGTAAACCCTTTTGATCGCGACGTCGCCTCGGGGCATGACCACTGCAGTGCGTCGCGATGCTTAGGGATAGGACGACTCAAATGTTTGTCTAAATGGCACAAGAATCCTATTCTTTGTGGAACGCATTTTTCTAGGCGATGGTTTAGTTTCTAAACCATTTGCTCGGGTGCACCTAACGGTGGCTTGAGTCGGTTACCGAGCGTGAGGATTTGGTTAGCTTTGGTTGTGATCGTTATGAACCCCTAGGCTTTACCTTTGTTAATTTAGTCTTTTTGTATTCCGTGTCATTCATGAAGTTAAGTGAATCCACCAACAAATCACAAAAGCCAAGTTTGCCGCTTTAAGGCTAAACCCTCACTCGCAAGTCAACTCTCACGCCGGGTGCGTTCGGTCCCTGTGGATTCGACCCGGTCTTACCGGTTATTATGCTACCTCCGACCTAGCCCTACGCTTGGGGCAACACTTTCTACGACACAATCCAAGGTCGCAAGCATTTCTGGCTATACGTTGCCGGGGATCAAGCAACCGCAACACTTGCTATAGCTCAGGACCGCCTGACTCTAACTCCATCCTCCAAATTCACGTCATCTCATGTACTCATGTTAGTCTTACCATCAAATTGGTCGAACCTACCATATTTTGCAGTAGCCCCTCCAGAACATGTTTCAACTTGGGGTGCGGATACCAACACATGATTTATATATATTGTACATAAAATATGTTACAGAATGAAAGATATGAACATTTTAAAATTGAATTGAAATTTGAGCAGGACTAACAGTTTTAACAATTTTAGACAGAGGAGTATTACATTTGATGTTGCATGCAAAAAGTTCACTAATTTGCAAAATACCCCAACATAATTAATGCAATTCAATCCAAGACTACGGGGTGTTCCGCTAAGGTAGTTTTGTTTTAAAACTGTCTTGCTTTTGGTGTTCACATTTTTTTTATGTGATGTATTGTGAGAGGGTGACCTATCTTAGTTTTGGGGGAAAACTAGATTTTTGGAAAAATTAAAGCTAGTTAGTGGAACACCCAATCAGGTTTAAGAAAATCAATACTCCTATAAAAATGAGAATTATTGAGCTTAAACCCTTTGATAACCTACTACAAATAAAGAAATGCAATTATTCATGGAGTCTATCGAGAAGCCCATAGTTTGATTAAAACTGTGAAGAGTACTTTATCCCATATTTTTCACTTAAGCCGCTCGAGCTTAGTTAAAATAACACAGAAGTTATTCCACCTATAGCTAATTTATTTTATCTTGGAACCCTCCAAAGAATCTAATATGATATCAGGGTTAGGTCTTGAGTGATCTCATCTCATGTGGTCGAGTATCCCTAAGAGTCAATCTTCCCACCTTGTCAACCCATTTCTCCATGTACATTTAGGCTGGACGTGAGGAAAAGTGTTAGACTTTATCTCATATTACTTACCTAAGCCACCTATGCAAGCCTGGTTTATATAACTGAGGGGTTATTCCACCTATGACTAATGGGTTTTAGCTTGGAACCCTCCAATGAATCTAATGAGACAAAGCTAAATTTTAAACAAAATGCCACAAACACTTTTTTTTTTAACAACAAAAATGATTTTATTAATCTCTAGAAGTAAATTACAAAGAATAAAAAAGATCATATATAAGCATGAGGCATCACAACCACTGGATCGTTGAACATTAAACATATCCAAATGTCACAACCACTTGACACCGTTGTTTATAGTATTTGGCATGGTCGGTTCCTAATATTAATCTACCCAGAGAATAATAAAGGTGAAGATCATATCAACTTTGTAATGAATTGAATACCACACCGATTCATTCATTCATTCTCTCCTATGTATATCTTCACACCAACCCACTAATGTTTTACCTGTCTGTAGCCATCAAACACAGCTGAAAAAGGATAAGGGTATGGGCTGTCCGAACACATCTTTAAGTTACACGGACCCACTTTTCTCTGAATATATATCTCCCAAGTTGTGTGATCATGATTAAACTTAAAAGTTTCTTTTTAATTTCTCACTTTTTATTTAATTTATATTTAAGGGTAAAAAAGGGAAAATAATAATCTCAAAGCTGTCGGCACAATGCTGACCATGGAATATTTTGTCCGATAACTTATTAATAACAAAATTTAAATGTATGTGCATTCAATAATGCCGGGCCTAGTTCGATAGATTTGAGAAAATAAGTTTATAATTTGCAACATATCATGGATACACATAACTCCCTCAATAATTTGCCTATACATGTATTAATTGTTTTATAGGAAAATGAATCAAAATATATATGGAGATACATTGAAGGTAATGAAATTTCAAGAGGTTGGCCTGATGGTAAGACTTCAGATTTAGGAGAATTGCCTCTTCTTATGTTTCAGGTTCGAAACTTTCAGGAGCTATATGTTAATTCTAGCGGGATAAATTAATACATCTTTTTGTCTTTAATAATTGGGTCCTTGCTTCTAAGCAATGGAATAGGTCTCCCAATAATTATTCGATGTGTGTAAGTTGATCCAAAATATACGGAGCTATCAAAACAAATATATGAAGGTAATGAACCCATGTAATCTTTTCTCTTTTTTTATTGGCAAAAATATATATAGATAACTTGACTAGAGTACATCGAGAGAACAAAAAGAGGACAAACACCCATTTTGAGTGTGAAGTCGAATTCGGCATTTTCTACCCGTTTTCTTGAGTTTTAGCATCTACAGTCCGGACCAAGCTGACGGTAGTCCGGACGAGACAAGAGGAAGCAAAAACCAAGATGCAGCATCTCTGGTCTGGAGATGGTCCGTAGCTAGTCTAAATGAGTAGGTTTGTGGTTCGGACCAAAGTGTAGCTGGTCAAGACGAGCGTGGTTGCGAGCGCGAGTTTTGTTACTTTTTAGGACTTCTCTTGTATTCCTTGTAAAAGGCAAAAAAAATAGGGTAGCTCCCATTGTAACTTTTATTCATTCTTCATCATAGCGAAATCTCCCAGCACCATGTAAAGTACGATTAAATGATTAACGAAAGTCAGAACCACGTGTTGTTTTCTCCCCATTCCTTGTTTATTTTTCCCGCGTGCGATTGTTCAATTGCCCTTACACTGTTACACACCCGCTTCAGGATATGAACCCATGTAATCTTGGTCAAGTACCATGAACTTCTTGGTGCAAAGCCGCATAGCCTTAATTATAGGACAGTCTGTTGATCAACCAAGCTGGAGTCGGACAAAGTTGGGACATTTGACTAATAGAAATTGGGTCCTGCTATCATTCGCCTATTTAGGCAGAGAATAGCATATATATAAAGACAAATTAGTGAGGATTTCAAAACACATTTCATAAATAACAATATACTTTCATAGATAGAAAATACTATTTCTCGAATATTGATACACCTTGTATACATTGTCTTATATCTATTGGATGAAAGTTAGCATTTTCCATAGAAATTAAGAATTAGAAATGTAATGATGATCCACATTGCACCCACTACGTTGTGCCACGTTCATGCATGAGACATACCAATATTGTTGCAAATACTAACTAACACATAGTACTACAATTGTATCCTTTTGATGATTAGGTGTTTTTGTCGTTGAATTCTCGTCATAAAATCAAAAACTGGTTGCCCAGAATGGATGACCATACCCCTCGTAATGGGGAAGGAAAGTAGTTTGACTTATTCTTGGGTAAATTACACTAACCTTCCGTGAGCTTACTGACATTTTCACTGACCTCCCCTTTGTTTTGAAAATTACGTTAACCCCCCTTACTTTACAAACTAATATACACATACCTCCCTTGCTGTTAAAATTGACTTAACGGTGTTAACTTTGAGTGCTAGAAGACTATTTTACCCTTCATCACAAACAATTTATGTTACATTATCATTACATATTTTATGTTAACACATATTGACAAAAAAAATAAGATATTAAATTGGACAAACCTTTTTTTTTTGCTCGGCTAAATTGGACAAACCTTAAAACAGAATACACTATATGTTACAAAAGAGGGCTGAAAATTATTTAAATAAATTAAAAGGAAAAAATACACTATATATTAAAAAAAGAGATTAAAATTATTTAAATATCTGAAAATTATTTAAGGTTTGTCCAATTTAATATCTTACTCTTTTTCGTCAATATATGTTAACATAAAATATGTAATGATAATATAACATAAATTGTTTGTGATGAAGGGTAAAATAGTCTTCTAGTACTCAAAGTTAACACCGTTAAGTCAATTTTAATGGCAAGGGAGGTATGTGTATATTACAAAAAAGTAAGGGAGGTTAACGTAATTTTCAAAACTAGAGGGGAGGTTAGTGAAAATGTCAGTAAGCTTAGGGGAGGTCAATGTAATTTACCCCTTATTCTTTTATACAGGTCGGGTCAATCGGGTCAATTTACATACACTTTGATTAATTTTAGTGACCCAATCTCACCGCTCACTTGCGGGAAATCCAAATATAATTGGTACAAATCTTTATATAGACTAGCTCCAAAGATGTTAATGGCATTTGAGAAGTTTTGAACCTAACCTAAGACTTTAGAGCAAACCCCGGGCTAGAAAGTATGGCTTATGAGAATAGATACAACACACACCCCTATTTGGATGTATATCATATACACCTCTAAAATAGTATGAGCTTTTAGTAGTATAAAAGTTATGACACGCCCCAGCATGCTATGATTTTTCTAGTAAAAAAGTTATGAATTTTATTGTTGAAAAGTTACGAGAAGCAAATGTTGTTATACTTAGTGAAGATATTAAGAATTATGTCGCTGAAAAATTTCAAGTTTTTAATATAAGAGTAAAAGTTACAAGACTCACTGAAGTGTTATGAATCTTTATAAGGTGGCATAATTTAGACCACACATTCGGTGCATGTAATACATGTACACCCTTAAGAGGTATGTGTTGTAAACTTTTGCCTCACGGCTCGGTTGGCTAGTGCATAAGGGGGGAGTATAGGGCTTGTGAGGATGAATAATCCCAGGCCCACAGCTAACACTTGGTATGTGAGGAACTTGGACAAAGAGTATAAAATATGACCGGGATTAAATAGTGAGGTGTAGGGTGTTATTAATTGTTATCCCCTTTATCCCCCTTCTCGACCCCAAAATCCACCCCAAACCTTCTTATTTATCTTTATCTCTCATTTCAACTACAAATCAAGCACTATTTTATCACTTCTTATTATCAAAACCTTCGAAACCAAGTATTATTTAATCACCTTCATAACTTTATTCTATTATATCTTAACATTGGATATATGTGTATCAAATAACTTAATTAGCTAACTTTCCGTACAACATCTGAGGTCTAGCTTTTTTTCCCTTAAAATGTATTTTGTGAAACGACCACACCACGTGTTAAATTGAAGTGGTGTCATCGATCCATTCATGTTTGTTGCCCGGTTCATGGCTAGTTTTTGAGCTTCTCAAGGGTTTGACCGCACAATAGTAGTTTAGTTTAGGTTTGGTGTTTTGCTAGATTATGATTAGAGTTAGCTCTTTACTTAACTTATTGGTGTGGTTCTTTTCTTTTAAAAGATGAAAATTTCGAGAGGTGGGGAGGTAAATTACGAATTTGCGAGTAGCAGTATTAGGAGAGTATTGTTCACTTTCTATTAAAATCGGTACTCAGCCCAATACACTAATTAATCCAGAGTTTAATTACTTGACAACGTCGAGAGAAAAAAAAATCGATAATCTTTGTGTCATGATTTTATACTTTGACAACGTCGAGAAAAGGGAAAGGTCCAGGAGCATCCTTTTTTGTATTGGAAGCAACTTGGCAGAAAATTACGTAAGTTGTTGCAAAATAGGAATAAAATTACATTTTAGGACCACTCTGGTCAGAGTTGCTGGTATTTAAGAAGTCATACTAGTAATAATTACACAAGGACAGTAGAAGGTCAAAGTCAAGCTCTCGATCGCTTTGACCACTTAGAATAGTCTCTCACAGCTGATTAGTTTGGACTAACCCTTATTCAAAGGGTAAATTTCACTGACACCCCCTTAAGCTAATACGGATAGGAGAAACCCATTTTTTAGTTGATGCGACAAATAAGGAGAAATTCATTTTTTAGGTGCGCCCACGTGTTGAGCTTCTCCTAATCCGCTACATCACTTTGGTGTGCATGTTTGTGGTATATCCATAGCTTTATTGATAGCGGATATCCCCCCGTGTGTGGGAAATAACAATGAACTCCTGTGGTTTCTTTGTGTTTTTCACCGATACCTCCAATCAGCAATTTCTTTCCAAACATGTGATGGAATAAGTTAAAAGTGACTTATATCTAAAAATCACCCTGTCTAATAATAAAAAGTAATGAAAAACTAACTCTCAATTATGTGGAATCAAAATGCTCCCTCCGTCCCGGATTTTTTGTCCATTTGCATGCATGCATGCATTCTATTTTTCAAATGCCTATATCATTCAATTTAATTTTTTTTTACAATCTTAAAAACTTTGTTTAATAGAAATCACAGAGAGCTATCTAATGAGATCTATATTGTGTAAATATAACATTATAGCTTTGAAATTATAAATAATTTTTTGAGGTGTCATGAACAGTGAAAGTAGACAAGAAATTCGGGATGGAGGCAGTAATTGTTTTTATACATTGAATAAGTTGTTTGATAAAAAAGAATAAATTTATTAATACATATTTAATTTACTACTTGAAAGAACCGGTCTAATCTACTATGAACATTGCATTGTTTATTCTATTATTAAAAATTGTGCTTTTGTCAATATAAGACTTTTTTTTGCTAATTCTATCACGTACGTGATAGTTGGGTGGTGTTGAAATGAACATGGAAACCAAAGGAAGTTTATTGCCATTTTTCATACGTGAGGGAGTATCTTTCATAAAAGCAAATCTCAAGGGGTGTTGGTGAAATTTACCCTTATTCAAAACAAAGTCTACTAAAAGGAATTATACCGTGCCTGAAGGCATGATACAACACATTTTGAACTCGACTAAAAGGAATTATCCTTCTTTCCGCCAACGAAGCCAACTTCTCTAATAGGTCTTTTTGCAAGTAAGTTATGCAATAAATGCACTTGCTCCTAGCGAAACCTATGCCTAAAGACACTTCGCAACACAATTCGACTACAACCTAAGTCAATCACACCACAACACAATTGATCACTATTTATATAACCAATCTAACCTCTTGCAAAATATGCCTTTTGAAATAAGCTTCACATAGGGTCTATCTCATTTATGCCAACATGTAAAAGATAGCGCAATTCATGACATCTAGTTGATCAACCACATTAAATCAATAGCAAATGCAAGTGCCTGCTCGCAACACAATCTAATATAACCACGCCACATACAATTGACTGATGTTGCAAAATATGCCTTTTGAAATAAGCTTCACATAGGGGCTATCTAATTTGAGTATGCCAACATGTGAAAGATAAGCATAATTCATGACATCTAGTTGATCAGCCACATTAAAGCAAAACAAGTAAAAAGAAACAAATGCATTCATAGCACATCTTTGTGTTCTTGCCAAAAATAAAGGTGGCGTGCAAACTACACATGAATATACGAAGCATCATTATCAGGGAAGTGCCTTTTAATCACGGGCCAACACAAATTTACAAGTCATCGGAGTTCTTCCTTTGGTGCTGTGAGCTTTAGGTTAGCTCAGCAATAAGAGCTCTGCTCAGTCCAAGAGACCATCTCGGCTCCGTATCCCAAATTAGCAAAGATCATGTTGATACTTGCTCTATGGGGTCTAGAAATCCTAATGGGACACAGCTCCTAAATTATAGGAATGAGATAAGCCCAAGAAGCTCGGATAATTATCCATTTGATTCCTAGATATGCACTAGAAGTTCAATTCCTATTAGGAATAAGAAACCTAAAGTACTGAGAAAGACAAAAGATAAACACGATTAGCAAAGAGCCAAGGCTCCTAGTTAAAAAAATATGAATGTAGCTATGCTCTGCTTTTTGCTTGTGAGGGAGAGTCTGTTAAAATGGTGAGATTTATTACAAAAAAAATGAGGGGAGATTCTGTGAATTATTTGGATAATGTTGTGTATTATTATGGGGTGAGGATCATAAGGTAAAGACAATAATGTATACTCCCTATGGGACAAAGTTATAAAAATAACCAAAAGATATGCATATTTTGGGGAAGGTTTCCAACTCAGGGGTTTAGTTGCCTGACCCCCCATTGCCCCTTGATCATCTGGTCTTGCGATAATCTCTTAAGAGCCATTTTTCATCCTTCAAAGTTGAAGAGGAAGAGATCTTCAAGGGAAGTAACAAAATCAAAACTAAATTATATTTGAAAAGTCACACAATGCATGTAGCAAAGTTGCTACATCATTTGGGTGTAACTCTCATTGTTGAGTTTGAAGAGAGTGAATGACCCTTAATTGTCATGTCACATGTCGAGTCAAGATTTTTCACTATAGCATCTCATACTATATTAAAATAGCATCAGATGTGACTACTACTTTTTACGGTAATAAAAACAAGAATCCGTTTTTAAGAAAATATTTAGTGCAATTTTGTTAAATATCTTTATCAATCTCATTTTATACTGCCAGTGCCCTTAGAGAAATGGGCGGCTAAAATTGTCAATACCAAATACTTATCACTCATTGCCCATAAAAAATAAAAGTCTTAGTAACCTCGGCCTTTTATATGAAAAAAAAACTGCATATAACGATTGCAAGTTCATAAACGATACACAGATTTGCACATATCAATATACTCTTTTTGAATATTGATGTTTTACACATAATTCTCCGTCCTAACGGCTGAGAGCATTTTTCAAAAAATAAATCCTCTTTTTGTGGTGAAAAAATAATTGGAGTAGCAATTAATCAAGCGTAAATCTAAAAAGACCGACGGGAATGTACCGATGGGGTACTGACGGCGTCGCCGACGCCGGTATGGGTCCCAAACGGTCAATCCGAGCCGTTGATCGTTCTCAGAATCAAATTCCAAGTGGGTCTAAGCGGGAATCGAGGCAATCGGACGGCTTTATGAGCTCGATCCAAAATCACCCCATTTCATTCAAAAAATTTCAAATGAAATGGGGTGATTTTGGATCGAGCTCATGAAACCGTCGATTGCCCCTCCGGATTATATTCGAATTGATTAAAGCGATCAACGGCTCGGATCGGCCGTTTGGGACCCACATCGGCGTCGGCGACGCCGTCGGTACCCCATCGGTACTATTCCGTCGGTGTCAATAGAAGGGCTCATTAATCAAACGTCCTAATCTATACAGCCAAAGCGTGTCTACTTTGGCACCCTTTCAATCTTATACAACCGTTAGTTGGAAAAGACACATCCAGCCGAGGCGTACATATGCCAATTATGAGTTGTTGTACCCGTCTTTTATACGCAGTGGTTGCTCTATCAGTTGACAGAGAAGCGCAGAGAGAGAGAGAACCACGTCTTCAACCTTCAGTCTCCATTCAGACAGAGGGAGAGCAGGCGAGAGATCATTGCACGACTTAGAATTCTTCAACCCGTGATTGATTTCTGGGTTTCACCCCAATTCTGATGACCTCTCAACTGGTGAGTAAATCTCTCTCTCTCTCTCTCTCTCTCTCTAAAATCTTTGTGGTTACCAGGGTTTGTGTCCTTAACAAATCTCTCTTTTGTGGGATTCCATGTTCAATTTGGATATCTAGGCATAGACATATGCTTGTGTTTGTGTGGTGGGTTTGGATTGTGATCTGGGTTTGGGCGTATCTACTTTCCTGTCCGTGGAATATAGATTTAATGGGGCACCCATTGTAGATTTTGTTTTTTCATTATTTCTGTCAACGAAATCTAAGTTAAAACCTTGTTTCTGCTTGATTAAGAGCATCTTCAATTGAGGAAAAATAACCAGTCAATGGCTATTTTCAACAATCCAACAGACTCTCTTTGTGTCTAGGCAAAATGCCTCCGACTCTTTTCCCTGTCTAAATTTAGTAAAAATGCTATATAGTTAGCCACAGCATCAATAATTTCAAGTTAGATATGTCTGAACATCTGCAATCGAGAGTATTGTAGAGAAATTCCATGAAAAGTGGCAAGGCAAATAAACCGTGTTCAACATTATTGTAATTGACCAGTCAAAAAAACTTCTAGGATTTGACCACGTTGTGTTTCCTTCTTTAATTTTCTTTGTTTCTTTGTATATATAAATGAAGGTAGGCTTTTATGCTTGAACTCTGGAAATGATGGCCAGTCTCTCTGAAGCAAACGAAGAGAAGTTTTTTGATACTCGTGATGAGATCACTTCTGTTTCTGATTGGGGTTCAGATTGCTCTGATGATTGTTGTTCTTGCTCTGGGGTACCTGATCTAGATGTGAACAGTTTAGGGTATGATGTGTGGATGAAGGCTCCTGAAAGTGCTCATGAGCGTCGCAGTAGGTTTTTCGAACGGATGGGTTTACGTTTAGATCAGAATTTGAAAGAGAAAAATGAATCAGGAGATGTATCTTGTGATGAAATCCAATTGGGAATTACCAGAATTAATGAGGACAGTGGGTCTGTGCTGAGAAATTCAAATTTGGATGATTGCTTTTTTGCTGATAGAGAAGAAGAAGAAATGTCAGGGGAAGATGCTTCAGAAGATAACTTTTTGAGCACAATAAGAAATTTGGATGATGGCACGGAGTTTGTTGCTGATGGAGTCAGTACCAATGGAATGCTCAACAGGTTACGCGAAGTGGGTTCAGACAGGTCGGTTACTATTGAAGAGTTTCAGAGAAATTATGGCTCATCGCCTTGGGTCCAGCGGTTGTTGCATAGGGAAGTTGAGGCAGGTACTTTGTTGGATGTGAAGAACAAACTTAAGAGTCGGTGGCTTAGGAAATTAAGCAAAGCGCGTAATGTGGGTAAAGAAAAGTTGAAGTCCGGTGGTTTCAGCTCAGAAATAGGGGCTGGATTTCGAAGAGTTAAGGTGCAATTGTATAGGAAGAGATCGAAGGAGTTATCCTCTCTTTATGCAAGACAAGAATTTGCTGCACATGAGGGCTCAATCTCAGCAATGAAGTTCAGTCCTGATGGTCGGTACCTTGCAAGTGGTGGTGAAGATGGCATTGTGCGTGTGTGGAAAGTTCTTGAGGATGAGAAGCCAAACAATTTAGATATTCAAAACTGTGACCCTTCATGTTTATGTTTCTCAGTGAATGATCTTGCCCAATTAGCCCCTCTGGATGTCAACAAAGACAAAACTTGTAAGATGAAAAGGTTTAGGAAATCACCGGAATTCTCTCGCGTTATTTTCCCACCGAAGGTCTTCCGAATTGTGGAGGAACCAGCCTATGAGTTCCATGGACACAGTGGCCAGGTCTTGTCTCTTTCCTGGTCCAAGAACGGGGTTAGTATCTTCTTTAAAAAGTTGAAAATTCTGTTGATTTTCTTGGATTCTCCTGGTGCTAATGTTATTAGCTTTGAACTCTCTACAGAATTTGCTATCATCTTCTGTCGATAAAACAGTCCGCCTCTGGGAAGTAGGACAAAACCATTGCCTAAGAGTTTTCTCTCACAACAATTATGGTGAGCTTCTGAATTCCTCTGTCGATTTCTTTTGCCTTGAAGATTATAGCTCATTTGATCATGTCCACCACAATCTTAATCTTTACTCGTGAAGATATAGTTATTACAATTCATGTTTGTTAACCTTTGCAACTCTTGATGCAGTGACAAGTGTAGAATTCAATCCTGTCGATGACAATTATTTTATCAGTGGTTCAATAGATGGAAAAGTACGCATTTGGGAAGTGCATGGCTGCCGAGTAATTGATTGGGTTGACATAAGAGAAATAGTGACTGCTGTATGCTATTATCCTAGTGGAAAGGTTTGGAGAATTTCTTGGCTTATTATCCATGCAGTAAATTCAGCTTGAAAATAATGGGAGTTGGTTTTGAAAGATGACACCTCTATTGATCATTGCAGCGAGGCATTGTGGGCTCAATGGACGGAAGCTGCCGTTTCTACGATACCATAGGTATGTCCAGGTCTTTCACCAGGCACTCTTAACAAGTCTTGCCCAAGCTTTTTGTATTATGTTAGTGGTGATACATGCTCCCATTATGTGTACTTGTTATTTTAGCATGAAACTCGGAGAACTAACATTGTATGATCGTCTTTTGCGTGGGTCAGATAATCAGTTGCAGCTGGAAGGTCAGATATGTTTGAAGGGGAAAAAGAAGTCATCCTGCAAGAGGATAACTGGCTTTCAGGTTAGTGCCCCTTTCCATCTCTTTTCTAGTAGACTAAAAGAAATTACATATGATTTCTTTTTTTCAGAGGACCAGAACCAATTCAGTTTGACGTCTTATATGGACTTACATGTTGCTCACTTTTCCTCTTTACAGTTTTCTCCCAGTGATCCAACTAAAGTTCTCGTCACCTCTGCTGATTCCCAAGTTCGAGTACTTTGTGGCGTTGATGTCATCCTCAAATTCAAGGGTAAGCATTGAGTTTTTTCAATTATGTTATATCAATGTTCCCCACAACTAGCAGTGCAAACAGAAAGTAATAGAATAATAGATGAATACAACTATAACTATTAACTCCTACAAAGCTATGCATGATGGGATGGTTAAAAAATAGCCCTGTTTTGGGCTGAACTGAAATACCCAGCTTGTCACTTCTCCCAACCAGCTAGGAAGTTTCATACGATCTGTTGCAGCTAACTGCGTATTTAACTTTTCATGTTCCAAGCCAGCTTCAGAAAGACTTTTCGAATGTCGTGTTACTCATTTTCCCCTCATTTGACAAATTCAGAACTGCAATTGTTATATTCACTTATTTCTTCAGTGACAGTGGACATGTTGTTTTCTTGGTTGCAAAGAATGATTGGCTCTTTGTGCTACCTTTATATGATCTTTAGGATATATTTCTTACCACTGTAACCAATTGCTAATATTTGATTGTTAATTTTTTCCTCTCACCAATTCTTTAGGCCCATGTACTTCAGGGAGTCCAGGAACTGCGTCTTTCACAGCAGATGGGGAACATATTGTCTCAGTAAGTGACGATGCAAATGTGTATGTCTGGGACTATATTAGCAAGAGCATAACTCCTTCCAAAACAAAGAAGGTTTCATCTTATGAGCACTTTGTTTCTCACAGCACATCAATTGCTGTACCTTGGTGTGGTATGAAAACCACATTTGGTTCACTTTCAACTCCGTCTACAGGGGATGATGATCTGGCACGGTGTATCTTGGGGAATAGGAACTGTGACCAGGGCTTACTCAACAGTCTTAATTTATCCCCACTTGATTGTTTCCCTTTTAGCCGCGGGCTTTTTTTTGAGTCTTTTCCAAAGGGTTCTGCTACTTGGCCAGAGGAAAATCTCCCTGATTCAAGCCAAATGGCGGCTTCGCCGCCAATGGGTAGATCCGAGTACAAAATTTTGGTGACTGCTTGCCAGAACGGTTGCAGTTGTAGTCTGTGGGGCCTTGTGATTGTAACGGCAGGCCATGATGGGCGGCTCAGAACATACCAGAATTACGGGTTGCCTATTCGCGTTTGAAAATCCAGTGTTTCGTGTTCCATTGGAGTCTGATAATTCAATTGTTGGCCATTATAAGGACAGCAGCAACTGGCACTGTTGTGGCAAGACTAGTTTTGTAGGTATCTTAGGGTGTACAATGTAATGTAGAGTCACAGAAGAAAAATGGTTTACAAATTGGTCTTATCTGTAGATAAAAAGATATAATTTCCTTGATTCTTCCACAAGCCAGCCATATGGCAACAAATAGGCTGGAATTACTTTTGTAATGGATATCTTTATCTAGATAATCATTATATGATTCTTTGATTTGTGTGGCTGTGTGCAATAACGCGTTTATGGCCTGCTGATTCAATATTTGTATAGAAAGTCAAAGAGCTCACATGGAAACATTTGGACTGTGCAGGATGCTGGCTGCTGGGTCTCTGTCTTTTATAACTATGTATTTACTTGGAAAAACCTTTGAGTAGTCTTGTTCACACCAATGGTCCAATTTGATCCCAAGTCACATACAAGATCATTAACTACTTTGAAGACTAGTTTCAAAATTACAAGTGTTAATGATTACCATAATTTTATTTAGTCCAAATCTATGAACTACTTTAAGCATTATATTTTTATCAATAGTATTTGGATGTTAGCAAGAAAGAACTAGACTGGGACCTGTAGTGCACAAAACACACTACACGGTGTAGTGCACTATATCCAACCATCCATTTTAATAGTTCACAATTCAAATTTAATCCACACAATAGACGGTCGGATTAAATTTGAGCCGTTCATTGTCAAAATGGACAAGCGGATGATGCACTACAATGTATAGTGCATTTTGCGCACTGCACCATCACCCAACCTGAAAAAACCGGGGTTTGAACGAGAACTATGTCGTTTTGGTTATGGTAGGATTCTATAAATGTAACGGTCAGGTCTTCGCTTTCATAAGAATTGTTTGGAATGCTCCAATTATTGGGGTTTATACATAACTAATCCGGATCATGTGCACATCTACTACATGTACATCCATATTGTAAGCAAAGAGAAGCAAAATGTAGACCATGAATTGTTAATAAATTCAAATATACATTCATAATGGCAAAAGATGAGGGTGTTGCAACAAGATTGAAAACATAAACAGAATGGTGTCAGAAGGGCCACAAATCCCCCCAAAGAGATCTTCGAGCCTGATGATGCAATGTAGGATTCTTACTTTGGGTAACAACAATGCGCTCGAAGGATCCCTCGGAGCCATCACGATCTGTTGCTCGGCAGACGTTCAGTTCAACACGCCTTCCCCTCCGAACAGGACTGTAGATGATTCTGCCCCAACCGCTCCCAAGATCAGCACGAGCTGTCTCTTCTTCGTTTTCTTCTTCTTCTTCTTCTTCCTCTTCATCATTCTCGGTAAAGGCATCTGTTTCTTTGCTATCAGAATCATAGGACATTGGATCGTCTTCATATGGAACATCCTCGGCTTCCAACTCAAATTGGTCCTCTATCAAGGTAGCCAAGGAGGAAAAAAATTTAATAAAGACAGGATAAAGAAAAGGTCTTCAACTCGTTAGCAAGGTTGCTAGTATATACAAACTAGAACAAACATACATGAAATCGCTTCCAAGCATAGACACCTTGAACAGAAATGACACATCGACATGCATGATGCACGTACCGTAAACACTTCTCGAAAAATAAAAAGATATGGAAGAATGTGGCACATACCATAGTCGATTTCAAGATCCTCCGGATTTCTTTTAGCATGCTGCTCTTTCAAAGTTTCAAACTTCATACCATCAAGGGGCCATGGATCTCTGTTAGAATAAGCAAAATGGAATTACAAAAAGAGTACGAATCAGGATGCCCAAGTGAAATATTGTAGTAAAATAAGAAAAAGCGAATACAAAACAAGAAGTTGACAAGGAAATTTTTTGCTAAAATTTCTATATTTATATCAGCAGATAACTTTTCATACAGAAATATCTAAACAAATTACTCAACCATAAAGATGTTTGTTTATATATCCGGTTGTGTCATACACTCATAGCCAAGTAAGATTATACCCTTTTTTCAATAGTAATAGCTCACTAAGATTCACATTGTCAAGATGTTGGTTCTTACATCAAGATTCATACTGACCGGTAAGGAAAAGAAGCCACATTGTCAGCCAATATTGGCTACCAGGATACCTGAAGCTGTTATTTATTTTTTATTTTTAATCATTAGCTGAAGGTAATTAAACAATAGTAAACTGCAGGAAGGAACCCTGAACCCAAATGAAAAAATAATTAAAAATTGCACAGTAGTTTAGTTTGTGGGACGGTGCAAGTATATTCATGCCTTCAGACTATAGAGGCTCTACAAATGACAAAAGAACACACGCAATACACGCAAAGGAATGACATTCTGTGAACATATCACATCAATTAGTGCACACATTGTATGAAACCCCATGCACACTCCCCTAATGTGGGGAGGTTTCACAACTAACCCAAAACTTGATCCCCGAACCTGTTTAGAACCTTTCACATGTAGCAGCATCGCCATCAATACCATTTGATTCATTAATGCTTCACTTGAGGGAGCCCCAATTGCCAAGCATACACAATTTTATTAAGGACTGAAGTACCAAGAGGACTGACATGAAAACTGACTTTAGGTTACTTTGAACTGATGTTTATTGAGATAAAGAAACATGAAAAATTAAGTGTATGATTTCCTCCGAATTGTTCAAGTATCGAAGTTGATGTTAACAAGGTGATTTATAAACAAAATTCCCATTTACAGGTTTCGACAAGTTACTCAGAATACTTGCCTTGGTCGTTGACCTCGCCTGAAAGCGACAAAACAGAACTTTTCATCTTCAAAACCACGTAAAGGCTCCCCCTTGGACCTCTAAAAGACAATGATGGACAAGAGGAAATGAAACAAATGTCAACCACTCAGTCATGAACAGCCAGAAAGAATTCAACATGTCATGGTACCCATGAAAAAATGGCCATACAAACCAATGTTAAGGGTCATCTGGATTGAGTTGATGCTAGGTTAAGAGGTTTCTATAGCTTCTCTGAACTTACTGCACTTTTAAAATAGTAAAACTAACTCACCATGGAAAGGTAGTGATTGGATTTAGTCGATGCTCAGTTAAGAGGTTCCTATAGATTCTCCAAACTCAGTGCGCATCGAAAATTGTAAAACTAACTCATTACCGAAAGGTAGTGGAGCAATCCTTTAGCGAACAAACATAATACCTCTCTAGATGAATTCATGCCACCTATTGCACTAGAGATGCAGCCAACACTCAACAGTCAATATGAACTACTGTTGGTGTGCTCTATGAGTTGCACATTTCCTCCAATTCCATCTCCAATTAACCAAATTAATCAAAGAACTACAAACATTGATCCTTCAATTTCCTTTGCAGTTGTTTAAGATGGCTCATTTAGCCAAGACCAACATCAACAATCACCCAAGTATTAAGGCCCCAAAACTCGGGCTGACAGATTTTTTGTTTGATAGAAATTCTTTACATTTCAGACTGTGCCCCTCACAAGGCAATATAGAGAGAACCACGGACATCTTGAAAAATCAAGTGCGTGCTAAGGTTTTGAAAGTAACCGGACCCGACTCATAGACACTAATATGGAACTGAGAATTGTACTTCTGCGGCTCCAAACCATGCAGAATGATCTCACAGGAAAAAAACCACAGAGAGAGAGAGAGAGAGAGAGAGAGAGAGAGAGAGAGAGAGAGAGAGAGAGAGAGAGTTTAAACAGCAACCTTGTATGCACGCTGTGATGTGGTCCTCTGCAGACGCTGAACAAAATGACAATACTTGCCAGTACCATCCAAAGGACAACGTCCATCATGAGCACACTGCATCAGGAACAATAATATCAGAAAAGTACACATAAAACATTAGGCTGAACAGATGAGTAGAACTAAAAGTGAAAAATAGTCGAACTCACTGGAGCAACAACGAAGGCCCCACTCTTAAGAGTCATCAGATCTTTAGAAGTATCATCCAATGCACCCTTTAATTTGCGGCATTTCTAAAGATCGTAAGAGGAAAATATCCAAAGCATTAAAGAAGAAAAGATCACTACCTCTGAAACTGGAAAATTCCAGCACCAAATTTATTTGATTGAGGGTAACATGGTACAAGATATATTTTACCCTTTTTTCCATCCATAAAATGTAGGACCTCATTTGCGATATGATATTAGATCCATGTGGTGTTCCAGGCTCAACCAAAACCTGCCAAATATCCAGAAGTTTCAGAATGCCCAAAAAGAAAAGTTTACTGAGTGAAAAGCAAATTCCCAAGTCCCAACATCCAGCTTCAGATATTACACCAACAAAGCTTTAAAGACTGAGAAATGCCACAGTACAGAACCATTGTCTTTCAAAATCATTCCTTATCAAAATAATTTCCCAGCGGAGGCACATCCAAGGTAATTTGATTGAAACAAGTGGGCTGTATAATTGATACAAACAGGACCAGGTGACACAAATTTGATGACAAACATTAGCAGAACAATTGCAGGTGCCATCAGCGCCAAAGTATGCACAATTTGAGACATGAATGCATCCGTGGAGTTAAAACTTACCAGAACATCTTGTGTAAGATCCCAAAGCTGGCGGACGATAGTTGTTCTGTCCTGCAGTGATGGTATCTCTCCAAGCACATAAGACTTGACCCAATAACAACAAAGATCACACACTAATTAGCACAAAGCAAGGCTGCATAAAAAGTTCTCAAAAGAAGTTGATGGGCTTAATGTCTAAAAGAATGAAGAAACTCGTGTCTAAGGAAAGTAAAGTATGAGAAGAACAAAACTTACAGCAATGACGAGGTCATGGTCCCTCTCGGTTTTTTTAATATTCTTTGTTAGTGATTGAATACTATCATAGCTGTGAATCAGCGGAAGATTCTTTAGATCTACAATAACCACAGCATACAAATGTTAGAAGTTACTTACAAATACAATTAATAAAAAAAATGAAATGAAGTTTCCCTCCATTTTTGGGAAATTCAATAATATACCAACTGTCCAATGAATGAAATGGTTCAATGCCACCCATGGAAACCCGTGGTCTGTGAAGCACTCACGCTCCTAGAGGACGCTCTGTCCATGTATTGGACATGCCACTTAAATTAAATCATCTTCTAGAGGGGGAGACACGGAGGACACAACATGGACACACGTTCGTGTGTATATATAAAACTATATATATGGGTGCGTATGCACTCGTATATATTCGATGCATATAATTTCGTCACAATGTGTGTATATCTTACATATATATACATATGTACAAGCATATATACCAATACAGAACAATGTATATATCTTACATATCAAAAGAACATATGTGATATATTTATACTAATTATCTATTTATTTATTTGTTTATTTTTGTCGTGTTCCCCCGCTGTGTCCGTGTCTGTGTCCATTTTTTTAGAATTTCCGTGTCCGTATTCATGTCTATTCAGTTCTACATAGCCTGTGGCAATAATAGTCACATTGTCTGAATTTGAACACTTCAAAATGAATGGCGTATCTATGCCAAAGTATCGCATTTATTTACTCATATTTGAATCTACTATATTTTGCTACTCCAATCCATGTACGTGTGAATCATTCCTAAATAAAACAAAGTTCGTATCTTAGATTTTCATCACTCTTTATTCGATACGTCATGGAAAGGTGAACTTTAGTCTCCTTACAGAGGTCTGAGGTCATGAGGCCAAATGTGGAATCGAGTATGTAGCCAAAGATTACTTTATACAACAGACAAAAGGCATCTAACCTTGATGCCACATAGCACAGGTTCAATGCTTCCCCTGAAACATCAACTGTGTAATAGCTCAAAGAGGCTCTTTTTCATCATAACTTACTCTTTATAAGGCTCTGACCAGCTCGTTGCATTGATTGGGATGGCTCTACTAAGTTAATTGTTTCCAAAGATCTCGGCCAGACTTCATGCACTGCCCTTTAGAACCAAGTGCCAACATAGTATTTGACAACAATTAGCAAAAAAAACACCACAAAAATAAACCAATATCAATCTTCACAACAGAAGTAACATAATAGACATGATCACAAATTAGCTTCTCACCACATAGCTGAACCAGTACCAGCACCAAAATCCAACACCCTTCTTGGAGAAAACCCAGGTAGCCTTCTGTGAACCTAGAACCGAAGCTCATCTCAAATGAATTCAACAAGTTCACAACCACAAATCAACATAAAAATCATATACATATGGGAAACTTCTAGCACACTATTTTACCTCACTGAGAACTCTATAGCAAGCAGAGTAGACAGCAGGCATTCGGGATGCGACATAAGCGACGGTCTGGTCTTCTCTGTACTTGAGACCAATGTCGCCATAAGAACTCTTAATCTTCCACCGCTTCGAGCTTTCCATTGACTTGAGAGGATCTTCAACGAGCTCTTTGGAAGTAGAGGCAGTGAGCATGAGATTCACGTCCTTTATTTCATTGAACGATTGAGACAAACTCAACACCTTCCTCCTCATATGCGTGTCCTCTTGCTCTATCCAAATAATCAAACATGTTTATGATCCCGTATCTAATCCATCTATCTCTTTATCTCTCTATCTCTATCTCTATCTATCTATCTGTCTATCTAGACTTCTAGCCCACTTGGATTGAGTGATTTGATAAGAAAAGAAAGGATTAGACTTTCTTGCTAAATCAGTCATTTGAATTGAATAATTTAGCGAGAAGCGGAAAAAAAAGAGTATAAAAATGAAATTTTTTTATGGCATTCTCCACCTTTCTACTCACACTAACGTGATCATTTTTTTCAAGAAAATATTAAAAAGAAAATTTACAGAAACCCACTTCAGCAGCTCACATTCCTCTCCTAAACTAGGAAAAAAAGACTTCAAATGATCTTACTTTTAACAAAACCTCCGCATTTTACATCAAACTTAAGAAAAATTCTTGGATCCATGAACGTATGTATAAGTAGATGATGAGATAGAGAGAGTACCTCGGAGATAACGTTTGATGGCTCGACGGAGACGGACGGGGACGACGTGGCATCCTTCTGATTGTTTAGCGGCGTAACGGAGGGCTTCGGCAGTGAATTTCGGGAGGGTTTCGGGTATCAGAGACGCCATTTTTGGATCAAATTGTGGTGTAATAGTGCTCTATCATGTTAACTGGTGTTTTAGAACGGAGAAGAAAAGGGTGAGGGTATAGGGTTTTAGGAAATTGAGAGGTAAACCAAAGGAAATGCTCGCCTGAGTCGACTCACCAGTGTTACCCGACCATTACGGTTGTCTGTTTATTGGGCCTGTGAACAGAGGCCCATTTATTAAAATGAGCTCAGGTCCTCAGGACCCTAGACAAGGCAGCAGAGGCCCATCTTTTGTTTCTCTTTTTGATTTTGAGGCCCATGCTTTATCTGTGCTGTGTCGTTGGGCACCACATTTATTTATTTTTATTTTTTTCCGACAAGTCAATTGCAAACATATTATTTTGAAAAGTCTACGGCACTTACAAAAGAATAGGAACAACATTTTTTTTTTTTTTGCGACAAGTCAATTACAATCATATTTTTTAAAAAAGCCTACGGTACTTGCAATAGAATTGGCCCAAAATATAAAGATAAGAATTTAATACGCAGTTCAAATAATAAGATAGAAAGATTACATCAAAATAGAATACTTGATATATTTTATCGAGACAAAAGCACATACTGCACAGAGTTCGGCCAATAGAGCCCGTCAACGACAGAGAAATAGGCACCTAATTGGGCACAGCATGTATAGCTAACTTTTGCAATTTTCGCCTTCTGTATTAACTGGAAGTTTAAAGCATTGGGATGAGAATTTTGTCGGTAAGAAAATGTACACTTCGGAAATTTCTTCCTTTTCTACACATTGGAAAATTATGTTTTGTAACAATCTGTACTTTTTTCTTTTTTTTTTTTTAACCAGTATTCATTAACTCAGAAAAGTCCTAAAGGCTACAAACATCAAATAGACACGTGTACTTAATTGCATTGAAATCAGCCACATGCTCCACAGTCCCTTGTACTCGCCTCTCAATTCTTTTGAGCGTTATTATTTCGAACATAATTTTTTTGGGATATAATAGCTACAACACTGTATCGGTAGATATACACAGTCAAACACCTCCTACGGGTAAGGCAACTGAGAAATACATCTAATCTGGAGCATTTTTAAGTCTAACAAGAATCACTTTAAGGTAGGTCTCTAATTTTTTACATTAGAGTGTAGGAGTAATTTATTTTTATTTTTTTTAGAGAAATCGCTGTCATTTTCGTTTAGCTCAAGATCCACGAGGGTCAAATTACAAAGATACAGAACCAAGCCACAGGAGAGCAAAGCCCCCAATAAACATAATTCTGTAGTACAACCCCGGATAAACAAAGTAAGGCATACTCGACAACAACAAAAGTGACTTGTCTACAAGCTGGTAAATATCCCTAATCTGTTACGGGCACGTTGCCAACCAACTGGACATTACTATCCCCAAGAGATACGAACAAGGCATGCATGATTTACCAAAATGAAAGCCGCAATGATTAATCCTCCGCCGAAAGAGGGACAAAACCAACACACTGGGAGGTCTCCAAAACATCACAAAAAAACTACTCCTAAAAATTATTCACCCACCATCACAACCCACTGAATCTAGAAAAACTAGACCGAGACCGAAACGTCGGACTAGGAGAAACCCAGCCGGCGAAGAAAAGCAACAACGGCAAAATAACAAAGAAAAATACATCTTCTATCTACCTACCTACTTTTATTACACTCACACTTCTCACCGCCGGCTACAGCTCGCCCGAGTGGCGAAGCTACATAGGGGCTGGGGGTGCCCCCACCATCCCGCCCCCCAAATTCCTATCTTAGAGTAGATTTTGCATATTTTTTTTTAGGTATTCTTAAAAACATTACAAAATTTAGACTACAATTAAAATGTAGATCAATTTTCATTTTAAAAACACTAAATTATGATGAATTGTACTGGGCAATAATGATATCGCTATGATAACAACAATACTTGAGATTAATTTTTCAATTTATCAAAACAGTCCCATAAAAAGTCAAATGTCTGAATTTAGTCGCAAAAAAATCTTCTAACCAAAATTTCTTTCATAATACAATCCCCTCTAACTTCAATTTTTGACTCAGCTCCCTCTAATTTCAATTTCTTGACTCCGCCACTAGCTCGCGGAATCTATAGTAGACAAGGATGAGAGGCGGCTCAGCACAAGCCCTTTATCTTTGACTGGCTCACAATTTACAAAGATAAGGTAAGTTAGGATTAAAAACGTTCGCAAAATTGAATAATAACTTCGCGATTAGAGAATCCTTGACCTATCCTCAGCCTTAAACATCTTGTTGAAAAGTATGGATCATGAAGAAATTTCTAAAACTCTGCACACCAATCGAATCGCACGGTCGAATAAGGACATGTAAAAATGGAGGTATCAAACCCGTGATTGATGCGCATGGCTCAGTACATGGGCAAATAGCACACGGCATAACATATTCATACATATATGTGGCTGGTCTGATGTTGTCTTCATTGTCGTCGAAGATCAGTGATGTAGCTAGAAACCTTTATAAATTGGATTCAGGGGCACTGCTGTCCCTTTTGAGGGACAGCACCTGCTGTCCCCCGCATTTACGGGCCGCTCCGGTCACTTTCCGACGATCGGAAACGTTCACTTCGTAGAGCTCGGTGAGTAAAACAAGTGTACCAAAAATCAGCTCAATCGGATACCATTTAGTGCCTGATCGGTACACATATAACTCAGCAATTATGGGTTCGAGTGGGTTTAATCTCGTGTTTCGGATGCATTCGTTTCATGATAAAAATGTTCCGATCAAGCACTTAATGATATCCGATTGAACTGATTTTTGGAACACTTGTTCTACTCACCGAGCTCTACGAAGTGAACGTTTCCGATCGTCGGAAAGTGACCGGAGCGGCCCGTAAATGCGGGGGACAGCAGGTGCTGTCCCTCAAAGGGATAGCAGTGCCCCCGAATCCTTATAAATTATACGTGTAGGCACAATCTGACACATGATATCTAAAAAACAAACCCCAAAATAATTTATTTTCTTATTAACAATCTAAAATACATATAATTAATTATTTTTTTTGCACGATTTCTTCAAGATCCTTGTTTACAAAAAGTATTTTACTTCCACATTATCTTAAAGTAGCTACAAAGAAAAAAGAGCCCAAAAAAAAAAATGTATAGACAACTGAGCTGGGGCTCGTTAGTTAAATTTGACTTTTTCAGTAATCATCATTTTTTGGCAAAATTACTAGGGTTGGCATAATCTGTCATTCGGTAATTTCTAAATTTATATTATACATACATATAATTTTAAAAAGAGCCAAAAAAAAAAATGTATAGACATACAAACAAAAGCTAATTTTTAGTTGTTAGATCACCTTTTATGTAATACATAGAATATCGTCCTAATAAATCTGGGCCCTCTTTTCTTACTTTTTAAGCAATATATCCCTATTCAAATAGGAAAATGTCTCAAAATTGAAATTGACACAATGGGTAGATTACTTTTGTCAGGTAGAGCACGTAAAGCTGTCGAATAGACAGATTAATTTATTTAAGTTGATCGTATTCTATTATGTTGCGATGTAACTTTAAACACCAGTATCCACTAGTTCTCTTACATCTAAGGGCTAATGATGACTTTTGCTAATTGAAATGACAAAAGGAAAAGCTATAGAACATCTCACTTAATGGGAAGAAAAACCCCACCTGAAAAGTTGTAATCCAATTTAGAGAACAGATCATGGTGGAAGAACAACTATAAAGGGAGAACACTATAATTCATGGGGTAGCAATTGCAACACATGCATATGGTGCACTTTGGGGTTGTGTAGATAGGCTCCTCAAGAGGGAAGTGCTTGCTTGTCAACCTCTAAAGTTTGTTTGTAGCACTTCTTCCATTGATGGAAAAACAGGGCCCTTTCTCCCTTTTCCCTCTGCTTTTCCATCAGTTTTGAGGATAGAAGTCCCACACATGGACATCATGCATCTTAGCCTGTGTGGAAGATGGTTTTTCTGTTAGGACCATAAGTCACGGTCTATCTGTGTTGTCAAATTCCACGACCACACACATTTATTTGTATCCTTATTTATTGAGTTGTATTTTATTTTTCCTTTTATTTTTAGAGTGTCTATTTAGGAGTGGACGAAATCAAATATTTTGTAAATTGAGTGAATAAGATCTTTTAGGTAATGGAAGTGTTCAGATATCAAGATAATCAAGAGATCGTGTTTACGTATTTGGCTGCTCATTAAGGGAAGAATATATGACAATCATGGGCTAAAGAAAGCAAGTGAGGTAATTCTGCCGCTTTCAGTAAGATGTCAAGTTAAGATATGCGGCTGTTTTGATTTGCAGATTATATATACTTATATGTGGCTGCATTTGTGGAGGCGAGAGTGGACGACATAGGGAGAACTCATCACGTTAACAATTAAAAAGGCAGAGCTCAGTTTTGTCTCTTGGAAAAATAAATGGCATTTGATCATTAATTTGTGAAGTTTGAAGATAATTCCAAGGTGCTTAACGATTTTTATACCACTACTTTGATTGCTCTTTCGGTGTATTCTGGAAGTATCTCAGAGTACTTGAGGATTCGAGGCATTCAACAATCAACCACTTGGTGCAGTGTATGTGGATTCGGTAAAACAATTTTTGGTTAGTCGGTGACGATTCATGATTATGATTGTTGAGATTGTTTTGTAACTGCACAATGGTAATTTCTAGTTTGCTTATAAAGTATTTGATAGCATAAAAAAAATTCATTCTTTTGATATTTGAAGTGCCAAAGGTAGCTTTTGCGCACCTTGACATTAGTGCTCAATCCACCTCCTACTTGCAGAGAGCTCAATTAAGGTAGGAGCAAAGCCTCATATGGACTGGCCCCCAAATGAGTTAATAGCACCTGAAAAGTTTCAAATTTGAGATCTTAAAAAAGAGTAAACTCCTAAATCTCATATTTTGACCACTAGCCCAACCCCTTAGTTTCCTGTGTGCTAGATGTTAAGATTAGCAAGAGACTTTTCAAATCGATCAAGTTCCATTATCACCCTTAAATCTATCTCATTGGTATTTTGACATCATATCTATTGATATTCAATTAACACGATTTCTAGCATGTTTGATATTCTTAACAAGCTTTAGAAAATGAACAATTCTAACCAAACAACCTTAAACCTATCTTATTGGTGTTTCAACATCATATCTATCGATATTCGATTAACACGATTTCTAATATGTTTGATATTCTTAACAAGCTTTAGAAAATGAATGACCTTGTTGTCCCTCCAATACCATTCAAAACATCACGCACGAGTTGGAGAAAGTTTTTTATTTTCTTAAAAGCAATATTATTACACTCTTTGTGCTAGAAGCTTCTTCCAACTTATAGATTCACAGTGGCTAAACTACTAATAAATTGCTAGCAATGCAGAATATATAACACATCGCATGTGGTTTGCTTGTGTCAATTTAGTATCTTAAATTTAAAACCTTATTAAAACAAAAGGATGAGAAAAATGAAATTGGTCCATGATTTTCCTCGAAAGCATGATCACCCTCTCCTGGCGCACACTAGTAGGCCCCACATCATCACCCAAAAAATCTCGAAACCCACATGGTAGAGAACCAACCCCCCATGTTGTTGATCTCCAAGTATTAATTTCAGCCGTGAAAATAAATCTATAAATTTCTGGAAAAAGAGAAACCATAGAACAGATAGAGAAATGGATGCCTTAAAAGTACCATATTTATTTATTGCTGCAACAAGTTGAGTTTTCAACCACTTGAACATGCATTTACAAAAAAACATACCCAGAATTAATTCATTTGAAGCTTTGCTTTGGCCTTAATTGAGCTTCCAGTAATTGGCCGGTGAAATTGGCCTCGAGATTAGTCGAGCAATTAACTTGATTAGGACTACCGAAAGAGCATGCCAAGAATTCTAATTCCCCAATGTATATCATTTTAAGGAACTTATCTGCCAATTTAACAATTTGATTAGGACTACCAACGACCTAACTTAACCATTAAGTTAACAACTAAAGTAACTTCCTACAAGCTCCGGACACTGATATATTTACGTCATCTTCCTCTAGCCATATCCGATCAGATTAGTGGTTTCATTGTCGTTGTTGTAAAGTAGATAGTGGTTCTATTGTCGTCGTTGTACAATTTTGTGGTTTTTGTCTTTTTTTTTTCTTTTCTTTCTTTTCTTGTATTTTCAGACCAATAGTGTCCTTTTTAGTTAATAATATAAGTGTTCTCGGTTAAAAAAAGAAAAAGAAAAAAAGAGGAGCACTGAGCCACTGAGCACAACTAGTCCAAAGGACCCTGGTTTAATTTTTGAGAGTCCAAGGCAAAAGTCTAGCTTCTTCGTCTTTGTTTAGGGCTGAATGTTGCATGACGGTACAACAGAATTTGTGGGACTCGGGTCCATGATAGTTTGGCAAGCATCTAGTCCGGTCCATTTTATATCGGGACCGTTCATTTGGTAGAGCTCGTCAAGTTCTTCCACTTCAAGAAATTAAGTTCATTGAATACCAATCAATTGACTTATCGAAACCCATTCAGACACCATAGAATTCCAAATGGAAGGTATAAGGTGGTGGATTTATGTTGAAATTCTGTGATTCACTTCCCCTTGAGGTTACCCTCAGGCCTAGGCCCGTTAATTACCATAGAAGATCCTTTGCCCCCTTTCCCTGCCTCCCTCCTCTGCCCCCAATTTTTCAACCGTCGATCTCGGCAACTAACGATCCGGATTTCATGCTGACACTTTTGATCTGCACCGTCCATTACTGAGTGAAATCTTGACCGCTGAAAATGAGGGGCAGAGGACGGGGGCAAAGGATCCGGTTTCGTTAATTACCCAGAACTTGGGGGACGAAGAGTTTGCATTTACTCGGGGATTAGTCAAGGCAAAATGTTTCCAAAAAAAAAACAGAATATTATTTCAAATACAAGTAGTCTGTTCCTAAAAACAAAAAAACAAAAAATACGAGTTGAGCTACTTACACAAGAAAAGAAAAGAAAAGAAAAACAAAAAAAACATATACCACATTATGTTCACTGTTCAGTCTTCACACTTCTAAGCAAGGACTATATATGTTCATATGTATTTCTACTATTTCCAGCTCATATGTATGTATGTATATTGTTTACAATTGATCAAAAACTGCTCTCGAATATCCAGAAACCATGATCTCTGAAGCGGACCACAATCTAGCAGCTTCGCTTCGGCTCGAGCCTAATTTGGATGTTGAAGCTTCATTGCAGTCCGCGAAGTACTTCCCAGTCACGTTTGCAACCCTCGGATGCGTCGCAACGTAGCAAGTCGTCGCAGCAGCCTTTAAAAAAAAAAATCAATTGATCAAAACACTTTCATTAAATTTAAAAACACACATAGATAGTGATGAAACAAATGGAGTAATTAATTTGAAAAAAAAAAAAAAAACTACCTGTGGAATTGTCTTCAGTAGCTTGGAAGCCAAGAGGAATACGAGATCCGTAATGAGGCCTTCGCGTTCCCTGGTGAGTCGTGTTCTAACAATACCCGGATGTACGCTATTCACCGTTATGTTTGCATCTATTTCCTGCGACATTCCGTGAAAAAAGAGACTCCAACATATTACATAACTGGTAATGTTACTCCAAGATTTGACTATAGAAGGGAGCAAAACTTTCGCAACCTTCCTAGGTTACTCCGAGATTTAACCATTAGAGGGAGCAAAACTTTTAATACTTCTATGGAGAGAAGTATTGAGCAGTTTTTACTATTTGCTAATCGATGGTTCCGGTTTGTCTCGGGATCGAATAAGCAACTTCATTTAGATATTAAAAGACGTGAAGTTATCTAGGATCCAAAAATTAATTACTCGGTCACTTTTTCCATGTCACGATTTTTGTGATTTTCTTTAACACTAGGGGTTGGAAAATCGATACTTAAGTCGGTACGGTATTGAGAACCCTAAAAAATTCGGGAAGAAATTTCATTTTTAAGATAAACATCAAAATAGCATAGTAAAAAACAGAGCATTTAAATGACTACCTTGAGTATCTGAGCGAGTTCCTTGGTGTGCAAAACGTTGGCGAGCTTCGAGAGAGCATAAGCACGTGTCGCATCGTAACCACTGCCAAAGAAACAGTTCAGAATTCAAATCCGTAACAGAGTACCATTAATTTCACTGTAATTATTGATTTCGGATCAGTTTTCCCGATTTTATAGAACTGCTATGTTGAATTCTCACCTTTTATCTGTAGTTACCTGCTCCAGATAACGAATTAAGTCACCGGAAAACCAGCCGTGAATGCTCGACGATACGTTCACTATCCGTCCTTGAACGCCGGTGGACTTCGCTGTTTTGATCATATTCTTCAGCAGGAGTTTCGTCAACAGGAAGTGACCTGAATTTTCAAACAGAAAATTAACGCCTTTTTTGATACATCTTAATCATAATTCATAAATGTGAATTGAATTTGCAATTTTTTTACAGGTTAAACGGAATTTTACCTAAGTAATTGGTAGCGAATGTCATCTCCACTCCATCGTCGGAGATTGCGTGTTCGTGCGTGAACTTTCCGGCATTGTTTCTGCAATCAATCGGAAAAGAAAATTATGTTTCTGAAATCAATCACTCACAAAAAAAAAAAAACGTAGCGAATTTTAAGAGATTTTTTTTATTTAAAATAAAAGAATTGTTTAGTGTGCTAAATAAGACATAAACGAGTAGTCATTATACCGGCCATGAATATATTTTACTTAAAAAAAAGGTTGTAGTGGACAAGTATTGATCGTAACGGCCGTGAATGAAAAACGTAATGTTTGATATTGACCGTAACGATCGTGAATGAAAAACATAATGTTTGATAACTGGTTGATAAACTTGAGATTTCCTAATCTAATAGATATCTCGTGTGTGACGGTATTGAAAATACAATAATCAATTATGTATCAAAGAAAAAATTGCATGTGTATCTTTCAATTCTTGTTACGTAAAATTTGATATTGTTGAAACTATTACACTCAAATCGTTATTATTATGCAACATGACATCGTTATTTAAAACCATGGTATCGACAAAAACGTCATACAATACTGGATCGAAACCTTCATATCTAATTAAGTATAGGTATATATATGGAGTTTGGGAGTTACATGAGGAGATTGAGAGGCAAATTGAGAGACTCGAACTGAAGGACGAAGCTTCGAACTGAATTAAGAGAACTGAGATCGAGTGCCATAACGATGATCTCCGATTCAGGAAATTCCGATACGATACGAGCCTTGGTGTCCTCTGCGGCCTTGAGGCTCCGAGCCGGAAGGACAAGCCGCGCTCCCCGCTTGGCTAAAACCCGAGCTGTCTCGGCTCCTATCCCTGACGTGGCGCCTGGGAACCACACGATCAAACAGAACGTTGAGAATACTAAAAAGTCGGTCCAAGCATTTGACCGACATTATCCACTGTTATTGTCAATATTTTTATTTACAGTTTAAAAGATTTGTGAACGTGTAAGGTTAATTATTCATCGGAAAAAAATTTTAAAATAAAAAATTATCACAAGAAATTTAAAAAATACAAAAACAATAAAAAGTGACGATTTTTTTAGTGTCTCCAATTTTGTTTTATTCCGGTTTTTTTTTTTTTTTTTACTTTGGTTTATATTTTTATATTATGTTGATTGATATCATTAAGACCAATGATTAATCTTTAAAAAATTTAAAAAAACTAAACGAAAAATCTCTAAATATTAGCAATGCCCATTGTCTTCTAAAATATCTAATTTTATCCACACACACCCCCTAGTGGATTCTTAAAATAAAAATCACGTTACTAACAACTTGGTCGAATTAAAATTTAAAAAATCAATTTTTATGACAAAAACATAATTTTGTACAAATATATTTTTATAATTCGAGATATCCGAAATAAACGATTCAAATGATTGGACAAAACTCATCTCGTGTCATATTAAAAATCATACGACGAATCATAGGATCGTATATTCTATGAGTGGAGGATGATTACTATGAACTAGGCTGCTTACCGGTAATGATGGCGGTGACGGAGCGCAAATCAGGGCAGCTCTCCGTGACTTGCTCGGCGGTGGACTTGGAGCCGTACCCACTCGCGCCGCTCGATCCAAGCAGGTACTTTATGGTTTCTAGCATCTTTCTTTCTTTCTTCGTCGTCTTTTTTGCTCTGTATTTAACAACTTTTTTGTTCTGTACTTTCTCCTTCTATGGCAGTGCTGTTTCTATCTTCCAATTTGACTTCTGAGAATGGGTACTTTATGCACTTTGCAGTAAATGCGTAGGCGTGGCTATTGTCAGGCTTGCACCGTTTTTGCATTTACTCTCACTCTTGTACACAGAGAGAGAGAGAAAGAGAGAGAGATCTGGTGAGTTTGGGGTGGTTATGGATAGGAAGCTCAGCTAAGGAGAGGGATGGAGGAGGGGAGAGTTTTATAATGGTGGAAGGTGCTAATTAGTAGGGTTAGTGTGAGGAAATCAATGGATTAATTAAGATAAGAAGATGAAGATTATATGTTTGTCATTGGTTGGTTGTGATTAAATTTTTTTTTTGTATGACTGGCGTTTACAAGTACAAATACTTTTTTTTTTCGTATACTTATTTATAACCAAATGTTCACGTTAGTCTGGAACCTTTGAAGTAACGATCGGACATAAATTTCATTAGCCTCAAGAATTTTTTGCTAATGGGAATCAAACATGAGCTAAACCTTAAGCGGAAGTATACCCCTAAGTTCTAATGCAATACCACTTTGACAACCCCTTAGGGTTAAATACCTACTTTTTTAGTATTATCATTGTAATTTGTAAAGGGTAAAAATTTCAGCATTACGATGAATACACTCTAATTCTTGTCTTTAGTGAAAAATTATAGCAACTTGCTAAATGACAGAAAATGGAGTGCACTAATAAAAAAAATGGAGTGCAAAAATTATTTTCAAATTGTAAATAGCGTTTGGATCATAAATATGCAGGAAATATGTTGCAAGGAAAGTGGCTAGACGAAAAGAAAATTAAAAAGTTTCAGCCTTTGCTTAAATCAAGTTAATATTTTTTTGAATTTTGTGTAGAGTCGTGTTGAGTTTTTTTAAAGTAATATGGATAAAGTGAAGTTTTATATATAGTAACAAAACTTAAATGTTCACAAAGACAAAAAAATATATAATAATAATAATAATAATAATAATAATAATAATAATAATAATAATAATAATAATAATAATAATAATAATAATAATAATAATAATAATTTGGCAACACAATTTTATGGTTTAAGTCTCTCTTTTCTGAACAATTTTCAATTTTGTTTCATTTTTTTTATTCAACTCCACTTCTTATAGTTGAGCCCAATGATTATGCATACATGAAAGTTAAATAAACTAATGTTCTTTCTGTCAAGTTAGAAAATTTAATCAAAATTAAAAAAAATGGGGTTAGCGTTAGAGATTCAATGGATTAAGTCATTAAGATAAGAAGATGAAGAATAGTATTTATTTGTCATTGATTGATCGTGATTAATAAAATTTGTACGAGGCTTTATTGTTGTTTAATATTCAGTCCACGATTAATGAATATTTATTGAAAGCTTTATGATTAAGATAGAGTTAGTGGATGGTGTAGATTGTGTTTGGGTTATAATTAAATATTTGAGAAATATGGAGGAAAGTGAAAAAAGACAAAGGAAAAATTAAGGAGATATCACAAAAAGTGAAGCAAATTAAGGCTTTGCTTAAATTAAGTTAATTACTATCATTTTGTTTGTCTCTTTTGAATTTTCGTTAGATTCCCGATAAATAATTTTCAATTAATCGTGAGTATTGATGAGATGAATTGAAAAAGTAAAAAAAATAAAACAAAACCCGAAAAACTTCACAAAGAGTGAAAAAAATTTGATAAGACAAATTTTTTGTTATTAGTTCATATCTTTTCAAAAAAAATTACGTTCTTACTATATTTTTTTATTTATCCAAAATATTTTAGAGAAATGTTAAAAATAAGTCATTGAACACCAAGAATACACATTGTCTTTAACAATTATTAGGTAGTCCACATCATCTCTCAAATTTCCAATTTAGTTTGCCAATTATTTATTTTCATTTGTCAATTTGTCTTCAAATATCAGAAAGTTGAAAAATATGTTCTTCTTGTCTCGTAAGAAAATTTAAAACAGAAGTATTCAAAAAAATCATTGCTCATTTAACTCATGAAGAAAGAATGAGTATACGTTGTGAACTGCATAGGCGCTATAAATTCAACTCTTTCTGAGGTTAGCCTCAACCAAAAAAGACTTTCTTTAGTAGACGGTGGAACTAATCGGTTGTCAAATACTCGAAAGCTAAAACAAATATCTTGAATTATACTCAAGCTGTGATTTTTAATCTAGGCCATAAACTTGACAATATGTAGGACGGGTGAGATGAGTAAACGCCTGGGATGGAGTATATTTTAGCATACAAAAGTGGGTTATTTGAAAATAGTTAATGCTTGCGATAAAAAAAATCAATTAAATTAATTTTTATCTGTTTGTCATTATAGTTTTTAGATTTTATATTTCTCTAGTCAAGAGTAATAGGTAATTCACCCAAAATTGATGCTAAACCAAATAAGATTCCAAAAAAGCACAAAAAATAATTTTTAATTAATTTTTATCTGTTTGGTTAGATAGTTTAGTTTAATTTTGATGATGTCAGCAGATGTAATAAGTGGAGAGAGATAGAGAGAGAAATGAGAGAAATAATGATGTCATCAAAACTAAGGGGGTGTTCCACTAAGGTGGTTTTTTGAAAAAATTAGTTTTTCACGGTTTTTTATGTGATGTATTGGAATATGAGAGAATGACGGTTGTGTTTGGTTTGGTTTTGAGTTTTGATTTTTGTAATGATTAGAGACAGAAATAGGGGTAATAATTAAAAAATAGGTATTAATGATTAGAGAGAGATAGAGAGAAAAATAAAAATGATATTCAAAAATAAGAGTAATAATTGAATAATGATTTAGAGAACCAGTTGTTAAGAACCCAAACCAAACAAGACCGACCTGTCTCAATTTTTAAAAATAATAATTTTTTATTAATGAAACACCTTTTAAAACTAAAATTAAACAAAAAAAAATAATAAGGCCAATCTAACCCCTGCCGAAAATTGGAGTATAGTGGAGTACTATTTAAACTGATCCGCACGCGAGGGTTCCGAATTTGCAGAGAATCGGTCCATCCAACGTTATGTCCTCGAATCTCACGTCGTTGGATGCTGAAAAACATGTTCCTCGTCAATCAATCCCCCGGAAATTGAAAATTACCCCCTCTTCATGTCTTGAATTTTTTTTTTTACAAAAATACTATGAGTACCCCAAAAATGCACCCCAAATATACACCATGTGGGTTGTGTGGTGGAGGAAAATTCAGCGTGGAGTCCCCTCAAAAATATAAGTTATTCTCCATTTGCCACATCACCCAGTGTGCATTTTTGGGGTGCATTTTTTAGGTACCCATAGTATTGTTCAAAAGGTTTTGATTCTAAAAACTTGAAAGGTATTTTTACGGCCGAGTATAGAAACGTGCCTAGCCTTAACTTAAGGACAGAGCCGGAATGTTTGAGTAAGGGGATATGTTATAACTGTGGAGCAGGTGCGATGCTATATAATTTGATGGTACATATATATTTTTCAGTATGATCATAGAATTTTTTTAAATTGTAGCAAAAGCGATAGCCTCTATTAGCCCTCATCACTCCATCCTTGTCTTAACCGCCATGCCAACTCCTCATTTCTTGATTTTTAGTGGACTTGTTTGTTTCTTGGACCCACTTTTGGGTCCCTCACGAAAGATCCGAGTCGTTCATTCATCTTAAAATAATTTCCCAAGGGGCTTTAAAAGAAATCAGCTCAATCAGACGCGCGTAAAGTGCTCGTTTCAAACGGCGTGGGTTTTTTATCGAGCACTTACTCACATCTGATTGAGTTGATTTCACGCGAGACCCCTCAGAAAATTATTCTAAGATGAATAAATGGCTCGGATTATTCATGTTGGACCTAAAAGTAGGTCCCCAAACTGCTCTGTACATTTTTTGTTTCTTTTCCTTCTGTGCATTTAGAATTATCCAGAAGTATTTCTGGTAATTTCTTCTTTCCGTAGAGTTCATTTGTCCAACGATCAAACAAACTATACTACACCATCTTAATGCTAGTGTGCCGGACTCAAAATATTAAGGTCGAAATACTAGAAGTTTATACAATCGTTAACTCTAGACTCCAGAATCTTAAAATTATAGAGTTAAATTTTTCACAAAGATCTAAATTTTTCACAATCTAACCGGGACACTAAGATATAAGACAAGAAATATATACTCCTAAAAAGGTCCAAGGTCTCTTCCAGTATCTTGCTCCTTCAACCTTGACTTAAAAACTAATGACCCATTTATTAAAATTGGGGTGATCATGCCAATGCCAATATGGGTGGTTAATTAAGGGATTAATTAGTGTGTTTGAATAAAGAACTCTGATTAGGGAGGTGTGTTAATAATAATTGTTAGTTACATTGAATAACACCAGTTTAATGCAAAATTGGGTTTTCAATGCCAAGTACAAATGGAAGGCCATGAATTTTCTAATAGGTGCACATGGGGTAGATTTTGGTATCCAACTTAAGATTCCTACCTCCAAAATGCTCGGTGCAAACGCGAGCCCCTGCACTCTTGCAATTCTTGTACATTTTGGTTGAAACTCTTAACTCTTATAATAGTAACAGTGTTGTGTTTTGAAAAACGAAAATGCATCTTGTTTCTTAATTCGCCACCTAAACTCTATTTAATATGAGTAAAATGAACCGAGTTGTTGAGTAATACTTGGTCGGTTCCACAAGTTTGGTACCTCGACTCTTCTTTTTGTTTCTCATGATTCATGTTCGTTTCATAGTAATTTTTTTGCTTTTCTAAACATAATATAAGGGAATTTAGTTTGATCTATTTTCGAGACACTCCTTGAACTTCATTTTTAAGCACTTATACCCCCTCGATCTTCAGACTAAACTGTAACTGTTAACAAATCTGTTTATTGTGACGTAACAGAGGGTGGGAATTTTCCCTGCAAAATGACTAAAATAATTCCAAAATTACCCTTGGAAGCCATTCGTAAGCTTGCAGACCTCCATTTCACCAAATAAAAAATTACAGAGCCCCAAAACCCCCGAACCTTTAACCCACTCTCTCCTCCCTCTAAAAAATGTCATTTTCTCAAACTTTCAGGGCTCCATCAATTGCAAGGCCACCAATGCACCCTCTGTTTGCGGTCAAGTTTCACCCATTCAGACATCTATTACCCAAGGAAGGAGGTTCTACAGTTGTGCTAACTATTGGAAAGGACAAAAATGTGGTTTCTTTCAATGGATTGACCCTGCAACATGTGACTGTGGCAGAGGTGAGCTTTTTCGAGAAGTTGATTCAGGTATTAGGTTCTACACACATACATACACGTGGAATATGTCTGAGATACATAAAAGAAAACGCAATATTTTATACATATAATTTGAAGATTCAGGTATTGGGTTCAACAAATACCTGAGCAAACACCCTAAATCCCTTTGATTTTGTGTTTGTCTTCGACACTCAAAAAGTTCTTCATAGATGCAGAAAACAAGGCTGATCTCAGGTTTTAGTAGATGTTGAGTAGTCTGGATGGAGAAATAGTTTTGCAAAATAAGTAAAGGTTAGGGTTGTAAATTGGCATTTAAGACTTTTCATCCCTTCCGTTAACGGCATCCAGAATTTTGCAGTTTAGTCTAGAGTACGTGGGGTAGAAGTGGCTAAAAATGGATATGTGTAAATTGCTGATCTAAATTTCTCAAGGATATGAGTAAGGTAGTTTTTTGAAAAAAAATGGATATGAGTAAGGTAGTTTTTTGAAAAAAACTTGTTTTTTACAATTTTTTTTATGTGATATATTATGATAGAATGACCTATCTTGGTATTTGAAAAAAATATTTTTTTGTTAGTAGAACACCCCCTAGAATTACTAAACGAACAGAGCCATTACAATTTTCATTTTACCTCCACCATATCCATGAAGTATCTCGGCGTACCAAAAAAGTATTTGAATTCTACTTATTTTCCATCCGATACGTATGACTAACGTACAAAATGCTTATGGGTATCTGATACGCATTTAAATACTCATAGCTCCCTGATTCAAGAGTACTATCCCTGCCAAGTGCCAACATCGCTTTCACAAGGATCGCGGGGTATTTTAATACAACCCACATAAACAACTCTTAGATTTGGTATGTTTAATTAATAGTCTCAGTTTGATTACCAGAGGCACTATAGATAGGTCTATTACCATTAATACCTCTTATGTACTAACTTTATTAGAGTCACTTTATACATAGCTTTTCTTTGTCTTTAACCCGCTAGTAAACTATGAGATTGGTATTCTAGAACTAGCATAGTTTTGAATATCAATTTGGTTAGTCTCCGAGATTTGAAGGCCCGACACCGACAAGCATTGCATCAGTATGCGATCGTAAAAAAAAAAATTTTAAAAAAACGCTACAACCCATTCCCGTGACATATTGTTCAATATGTGATTAAAATATAATCGATATAAATTTGAATCATACCACTATTTAAAACTATAAGAAGCCCAGATGGAAGCATACATAATCTGCCGAGCAGGAGACTTGATTATCTTTACGGAAAAAAAAATGATCCATCACCAATTTGGCAGCGTGCATCTGTTGCTAGCCGACTCTCTTGACTATTACTAGTATCATACATTGGAAATCCCATAAAAGACTAAATTACAAGTATGTGATTGTGCATCTGGTCATGCGTTGCCACTTGCCCAATTTCCAATCTAAATGAATGTAACCTCCTTTTTTTTTATCAACACAGTACATGAATGGTGCCATTGGAATACTGCCAGGCTTCAATGATTGCCACACCATTTCTGTGGGTACCCCGAATCTAGTAGGGCCCCTCCTACGTAAATTTGGTCTAGAGTATCCAATCTCTCACCCAAAAATGATACAGACATTTCTTTGAGAGGTAGCCGATTATCTGTTATACACGTATGGGGTGTGAGTAATCTAAATGTAGGCATTCACGCTACTGTGTGAGAAAATGGTGTGGCTAGGAATGGCTCTCAAGGAGTGTATGTATCGTCATTCCACTCACCCTAGATAGTCTTCCGCATGCGAGCGGGGGGCGTAAAAAAAAAATGCGTCGCGATTTGGGGGACCTATTTTTGGATCCCACATGAGTGATCCATTTTTTTATTCAAACGGTGAGACTATGGTTCGATTACTTTCAACTGTCTGATTGAGCTGAAATTTTGTGGGGCCCCTCGGAAAAATGTTTTAAGAACAATGAATGGTTCGGATCCACTCGTGTGGGACCCAAAAGTGGGTCCCCGAACAGGGACGGAGCCAGGATT
This sequence comes from Vaccinium macrocarpon, assembly GCA_022606695.1. Classification (NCBI taxonomy): domain Eukaryota; kingdom Viridiplantae; phylum Streptophyta; class Magnoliopsida; order Ericales; family Ericaceae; genus Vaccinium; species Vaccinium macrocarpon. The sequence goes on along the minus strand of CM040177.1, from coordinate 37,326,448 downwards.
TTACCTTTGTGGTGGCGAAAATATGTACTCAAAAAATAAAAAGACAAACTGTATTACAAATATTCATCCACTCTATGAAAAACTATAATAACATAAAAATCTAGTGGTGGCGAGTCTATAATTTGGGGATAAAAATCTATTTTCTATGTAATAATTGTACATGTTTTGAAAACCTTGTGGTGGCGGCCGCCACCACTTGTCCCCCCTTGGCTCCATCCTTGTCCCCGAATGCAATCGGTACATTTTCGGTCCATTTTTTTTGTACCCGTGTCTTTATCCCTAAACTAGCTTTGGTTAGATGAGGCTAATCAACTTACCACCTCACTTTTTCTTTAATACGGTGTACGAGCAAGCATACGAAGTTACGACTTAATCCTAGAGCCCTGACATTATTTGTTAAACAAACCTCTAATAAACCCATACGAGATTTTTCTCCTGGCAATATGAATCGAACTTCGAGGAAATCGAGAGAATAAGCTCCGTACTTGCTCTCATGTTTCCACCCGACCAACCCGTTTGGGGATATCTAACCACCTCCTTGATTTCTTATGTATCTCTTTCTTTTTTTTCTTTCAATGATTAAGATTATCAACTTTGCCTTATGATCATGCTATTGTTATGCATCTTAATTTAGAAAAGGACTTGCATAGGAAATGAGAAGAAAATGACATATTTAAGGATGGAATAAAGAACTATTTTTGAAAGGGAATAACCCTTAGAGATTCCAAAAAATATACTCCTATATATAAATTTGGTTTAATGATGGATCTGAGTATCAGCAATCTGGAATCACAGTTTGGTACCACACCCTCTCTTGTTTATGCAATAGCTGTTAAGTCCATAATTGAGAGTTTTGGCCCTTTCAACCATTTGCATTAATAAACAAACATCTTTCATTGCTAACTCTCCTACAGATTAGGCTTTTTGGTTAAAGTTTGGTTTTTAATACTTGATAAGGGATCTATTCACGCCCACCACTAACTAATGACACCCTAAAATATAGGGTGGGTCATATGTGATGTAATGCCTCCACAAATCTAGAATATGAGTTTGACTCCACACAATTGAGTGGGATTCAATCAGCGTGGATGGTCACATTTAACTGGACTGGTAAGGAGAATAGTCGAGATACTTATAAGTTGACCCTCGACACTCCTGATCGTCAAAATTGAAAAAGAAAAACAAAAAGAATGTGGGTTTGAGATTAGGCTTATATGCAACAACTTTGTGCATTTTGTTTATTTGCTAACCTTTTGCAGGTTCTTTCTTTATCTCCGATGTTGACAGAATTAAGTAACAGGCAACTAACTCCACCGGCTTTGCAACATGATTGTGTGATCATTGTCCCAGAATCAGTGCTGACTCCAGAGCAAATCAAGAATTGATGTCACCAACTTGAACCTAATCTTTACTACAAAAAAAATTGTGGTCTTCTAGAATTTTACAAACCAATCATCCATTTGTTGGGATCTATGGTTCCTACTTCGGTGTCTCTCTACCAACTCTCGAACCTGAGACCTGATGGTTAAGGAACACTCGAGGCCAACAGGCTATAGAAAGAACTGGCAGATCTATGGTACCTGATGGTGACGAATCTCGCTCTCAGCGATAGATGAAATTGTGTGACGACCGTAGAATCAAGTCATTCTCGGTTGCAATCTGGTAGTTTCAGACTAAAGACAATGGATGGGTTGTGACCTGCGAGTATCGAAGGAGAGGAGAGTGTATTTGCACAAAAGTGAAAACAATGGAAAACCATTTTTGTTTTTGAGTGAAACATGCGATAGCGAAAAATCAACATTTACATCTCACAAAATACCCCGACCAAAAAGAAAATCTGAAGCCCACATCAAAATAGAAGAGATTTGAATCCATTTGAATGTTATTTATCCTTGTCACAATCAGAATGCAATGTTTTCCAACTTTTTTGGCTATGACCAGGAAGAAACCTGGTAAAGGAATTGATATTTATGTACAGTATTTATTCTGGATTGGCTTTTCTTAAAATGTGAAAAGAAAATTTTTCATTTCATTGCTCAATAACAATCTAAAGAAAATCTAGGAATTTCTTCTCACTAGCAATCGATCTTCAGGTGTTTAGGCCATCCGAACTCCTCCAAGAATGCCAAAACAACTCCATTTGACCACCCAAATCCCTTCTGCAATAGAGCAAACCAGAAACAGAATTGTATGAGTACTGAAGCAAACCGAGAAGCCATTTCTTTTGAACCCAAACAAAACTTACAATTCGATATGATTGGAGGTAAAATTTACATGAATCTCTAAATGTATATGATGAACAGTTAAATTGTTTACGCATTTTACATTGACTATAACCATCACTTGGTTCATATTTATTGTGGTTAACATATCTTAAAAAAAAATTAAGTGTGGGATAAAATGCAATCTCTATATTTCAAATGATTTGGTTGAGCTGACAGTGTGCTGAAACCAACTAATCTCTATGTCATCAACCAAAAAAACATAATTTAAGCCAGTTTGAGATTAATGTTCAGACAAATTTTCCTGGTTTTTAGGTATGACTTACCAATTACAATCCTTACCTGTGGAATGTATTCACCACCTCCTCCTAATGCTCCACACTTTTCGACATCGTATTTCTCTTGCATAAAGCTTGTTTTCTTGTAAGTGACGTAGTTGGTTCTGATCCAACTCACAGCAATGTCTTTTGCCAAGGACTTTGCTTCCTTTGATCCAGACTTCACCAAACCTTCAACAATGAGATGCTGAAGAGGTGCCCAACCGTTCGGAAAGTCCCTATAACAGACGTGATATCATTTGAAATCTCATCTAAGCTTCATGAAATACATGATCTTTTCAGGGTACATTTTGGAACATGTTACTTACCATTGTTGTCCAGTATTTGTTAAGGAAGTTGCGATCCCACCTGCACGGATTAGCCCTGACCTTTGAAGACTTTGCCTAACTTTCTCCACCAATTTGAGATCTTCACATTGAGACAACAAACACGTTCTTAGTGTACCTCATTAAAATTAGAAACCATGTTCAGCGCATCCTAAATTACATGCTATAGGATTGCCCCATTGTGAGCCAGTGGTTACGGGTTTGAGTCACGGAAACAGCCTCAACCCTCTCCCAGACACTAAAATAGGGCTTCGTGCATGGGTGGCTCTATTTTAATGGTATAGGGTTTGGTAAATAGGTACAGATTGGCAGTTTCAGTTCTGCTCGTTAAGAGTAAGACAAGCTGACCTTGAGAATTTTCAAATGATTATACAAAAGATCACATCAAGAAATTTTATATGAAGCATCACAAACCTGAGTTAAACAACTTAACCGAAATAGGAATGAAGTTTGAGGCAAATATGTTCCGATTCTGGTTTGAGGCCACCCACTTGTAACCATCCTAAAGCATCAAAATGAACTGAAATTACATAAATGAAGAAGCTTGTTATCTGAATGCAGTCGTAGATTTCACTTGCAGAAACCACCTTGCACGTAGTTTTATCACTGATCCAGTAATCTAGCCACTGTCCCATCTCTTCGTTCCAAAAGATAGAGTTCATTGCCTGTTTTCTTGCTTCAGCCGCTTCAAGAAAACGTGCAGCAGTTGTACAATCTCCAGTAACATTTGCCAAGAAAGCTATGTTAAGTTCCATCTGAAACAATATGGAAAAAGCTCCCATTAGTACACTTTTTTTTCTATGTAACTATTGATGTGGATTGTTTGAATTTAGCCTTTAGAGTTCTTTACTAAACCTTGAGTATGTATGCATTTAGATCGACAGGGATGATTGAGGTTGTAGCCAATGTTGTGAGATCAGAAGAATTCCTGCAGTACAATATAAAAAAAATCATAACATTAATAATCCGTACAGAAAAAAACTTCCTAAATATACGATTATGCAATCTCGTTTACACTTTGAACAAGTAATTGAGCGAAAAACCTCCAAAAAAGTTTCGTATAGTCCAAAGTTTAAAAAACACCTCATCCATCTGGAACTGAAATCCCATCCAGTTTCAGCGCCTGAAGCCAATTCCCGGTAAAGATACTGTTTTTCGGATTCATTTGATAACTTGGAAGCGGTTTCCATGTCCTGAGATAAGTGTATCAATTTTTCAATCTAAGAACTCCATTTTGTCTTTATAAACAATGCATATGACACCAAAATAAAAACTTGTTCCCTATGTCTACCAAGTCTTTTGCACAGTTTCTATTTTTGGTGTAGAGGGTCTTTTTGTCCCCATTCAATCCTACACATTTTATAGTAGGGCTCAACTCGGGGTAGAGCCTTTTTAATCACTCAACAGTTTTTTTCTTTTTTATGGAGAAGTTGCACCCCTTCTTGCACTTTTAGTTTAGTACACGGTTTTACGCTTGTTAGAAAAATAAGATTTAGGCCAGAGAGTATATACAATAGTTGCAGATTCTGGCCTGGGTTTGTTCCACATTGCATAGTACCGGCTTAAAGTGCGATTGGATCCTTCAGCATCAAGAATAGTCACGCTGTGAATTCCTGAAATAATCCAAGTGAATGGACGTTAAACAAAATTAACATATGCAGTCATATAGCTCCGACCAAAGGAGACAAGTGACAACCCAACTGAGATGATCAAGAATAAACAGATACGGAAAAGGATGAAACTTCCAATTTACCTGAATTCCAAAAGTGGTGTTCTTTCAACAAGGCGGGGAGAGACTTTTTGGCAAAGTCCATATCATCGCTCCTACTGTAAACCTCGTATACCATTGCACTCAAGAGTGGAGGTTGGCTGCAAAGTCCCGCGAGACTTGTATTTTAACAGTGAATGTATGCCAGTAAAGGTAAGCAGAAAGGATGCACTCCTTAAATAACACTCATATGACACCATACCGTGAATTACAATGCCTGTTACCCAAATATTAAGTAGGAAAATAAAAACACTCAGCAACACACACAAGCAAAAGAAAGACTGACAAGTCGGGCAATCGATACGGTGGCTCTAACGCAGAGGAATAAAGCTTACTAACATTAAGTGGAGTGCAACAGTCTCTATTACTTCTCTTTATTCACTTCGTTTTCTTGATTTCCATTAAGAACAAGGATAAAGGGCTGAGAAATTGTTGAAAAAATTATCATAACAATCTTTTTGCAACCTACAAGGTTAATTATTTATAGTGAGAGTCATCTGACAACGATATAACAAAGTTTAATGTGTTTTTAACAGGCATGAACTGCACCATGCATTATGCATGAAGAAAGATATAGCTACCAAGTCACTTGTCTAGAAATAAGCAGATGATTTCTACACTGAATCCATGAAATGACAAGAGAAAGAAGAAAGATGTAAGCTTAGTTGTTTATCAACAAGGTGATTTTGATACTGAGTAAAAAAGTGCACATCATACACTATGCATCAAGAATTTTTGCTAAGGTACCGAGCAACATAATCTAGAAAGAATTATGTTGATACGAATTCTGGAGTTAAAGGGGAAACAGATTTAATTTAGTCGTTTATCAACAAGAGGAAGCAAACAGAGATTAGAGATAGATTAACTCAGGTTTTTATAGAAGGTTGTTCAGAAATGTTGCAAGGACCTAAAAAATCCACCTAGGCCTCTCAAGAAATCAGCAAATGTTGAAACAGGACTTACCTCCTGTTAGTGTAGTATTTCCTTGCGCCGTTAAGAACAAATCCATATTCATCTACGAACGAAATTAGATTACTCACTATCCCTTTGGCAGTGTCGTACATTTTACTTACTAACAAGCCCCTGCATGAAAAATCAATTGGTTGCATGAGAAATATGCCTGAGAAGGAGCTTTAAAACTCTCATGCCCACATTGCACTGTCTACATATTGCCTTATTAAGAGACCAACAATGGCTGTGCAGCACATTTCAGTCCAAGTTCACGCAAACATCAGTGAAATAAGACTTAGAAGCAACTCCAAGTTGAGTAAAAAATCAAGACCTAGTATATCCTCCGTTTGATGTAACTAAAGGAAGAGAAACTAAAAAAAGAAAACATTAATAGGAAAAATGTTGTACCGTATAACGTCATGTCTCACACCCCCAGTCTTTCAACAAACATTATTTTGTTTATTTGTTTTCCCAAACCAAACATAGAAGACTTTTCAAATTTTCACGAGCTAACCAATAATTACTCCCTTTGTCCCAATTTATTGGTCCCTTTTAGGGATTCCAACTAATTAGAGGAACATAATCACACTTATCATACTTTTTCTTTCCTCCTTAGACCCTTCAAAACATCATCATTATATGTACTTACTCTAAAAAGAAAGGGTAAAAGTGGAATTTCATTAGCTAATGCCCCCTTAGTTTTGAAATGGAACAAAAATTTAGGACAACAAAAAAGTGATGTTTGGGACCAAAGATTGGGGACGGAGGGAGTAGTAAACAATGCGAATATGCAATGCTGAGAAGAGAGCAACAACGAGACAATGCAAAACTGAAGGTTCTGTTTATTCTCTGTTTAGTTCTGTATTCAGAATAAGTTTTCCCAAACCACACTTCTCAAGCAAATATTATGAAGCACCAAATTCAATCAGAATTAGCCCTCGAGAATTCAGAAAAGTTTTGTGGGGGGTTTTTTATTTAAATTTTTAAACAGTGATTCTTCTATAAAAATACTATCAAAAAGATGGTTTGATTTCCATCAACCAAATTAGTCATCTTAAGACTTTAGCAAACCAAATAGAGATTTTAAGTCTCAATCAATTAGGGTCGGTTAATGATCCGTATTCAAGAAACCTAAGCTTTTTTTGAACTAATGCATTTAAATTCAATTTTGGTCTACATTCCTTTAGTGCTACCATCTAAGGTAACATATCCCTGCTATGGTGCAATTTAAGTACCACAGCATCTGTCATAGGTGCTACAGCTAGTAACCATAAGACAACAACAATAACAATAACAAAACCTATCTAGTCCCCAACCAGCGGGGGTATGGGCATGGATGATTGGAGGCAAATTTAACATTTGGCAATAGCACAAAGTGACTACTCTCATAATATCACTGAAACAATGCCCCCTAAACCTCCAAGAACCGAGGTGCTAAATGAATGTTTTGATGCAAAACCATGCCCCCATATCAAAGCCACAAGGCTTGAGGGAGGGGGCCTAGATACCCAAATCAATTTTTGTACTCATTGCTATGCTTCCTTCGCTCATGGTCCAGAGCATCTTAATGTGCTAGTAATCATAAGAGCGTTCCCAAAAACAGAAAAAATAACTCATAAACCAAATAGAAAAATTCAGAAAACTGACCTTATTACCCAATAAGAATCCCAGTAATAAACCTCTCTAAACCTTGACCCAGGAATTACAACAGGCTTAGACAGGGGAAGCAGAGTATGCAATTCAGGATGCTCCAAAACCCCTTCATCCACTCTCCTGCTCAAATTCTTCCACAACAAATGAACTTCCAACGCCCACTCCCTCACCACCGGATTCACCACCGCCGGCAGAAACTCCTTCGGCTCCGGCCCAAAGTCCGGCGGCTCTGCATCCACTAAATCCTCCCCTGCCGCATTCAAGAAACTCTTTATAAACCCGTTCAAATCGGTAGCCGAGACCGACCCATTTGAGGATTTCGGGAGATTATCGAAGGCGAGTTGGGTTTTGGAGAGAGTGAATTTTAACGAGAGGTCGACGTAGGTTTTTGGGTCGAAGTTATTGCTGCCGAATGTTTTGAGAGCTGTTAATTGGAGGCGTTCGAGGAAGGCGATTAATGGGGTCGTGGGTACTACTGGGCCTGAATCGGTTGGTGAGCACATTGGAGGGTTGTCTGAGGCTGTGGTGAGTGATGTAAGTGTGAAGAGGAGAGAGAAGAAGAGGAGGAGAGAGGTGGAGTTTGGGTGGTGGTTTAGGGGGTTTGGAGTTTGCCATTTTTGAACAAATTGATGGGTGAATCTGGGTTTTTGGTGACATGTTGGCCTGCTTACAAATATTTATACGTATATATGTATGTATTTGTGTGTGTATACACCTTTTGGGAAGAAGATTGAAGAGGAGGACGAAGCCGGCCGCACTGGAAGAGTATTCGAGGCTTTGTTTTTGTTCGATATGCAGCATATGCTCCATGTCATTGTCTTGTCTAACGTATGAGTCATATCCTTTTGTACGTATCCGAGAGATCCTCGTGTTTGTTGGTTGGATTTCTGTTAACATCGCGCTATGTCGTTTCATCAAACTCCAATTCTATTGGTTAAGGTTGGATACGATTTTAAATACTGGCCGAAGCCTAACGGATTTTGAATCTTTCAATATCATTACATTCCTATGTACTGTTAAAGATGAAAAATTGCATGCGTATTGGTTGGTTCTCGTTACTTATTGATTGGTCGTCAATTTATGGATTAATTCACTACCATTATGGCCGATAATCTGACGGATGAAATGTACTTTTTTCATGAAAAATCGTATATTTATTGACTACTCAATCGTTACGGATGATATGTACTTAATTTTTATTTTTTATTATAAAAAATGATTTTTAAAATAACAACAGCAAACCGATTTCCACTACATATCGTTTGATACTCCCGATAACGTTACTCTGCAACTTTTAGTGTTGCGTATCCCGATACCGTTATTAAAAACCTTGAGTAAAACAAGATGATAGGCTTACGGCACAACAAGATGTTGTGAGTTCAAAAGATTTTATTCCCATTGTCGGACCACTTTTTCACCAACTTTCCTAAAATTAATTGGTGTTAGAAATGGTTTCAATTAAGTCTTTTATGACATTCGACATAGCACCCACAAGTCTATTTTAGAGCGGTCGTAGGGAGTGGCATTGTGTAACCAAATCCATGGGAGCACTCCGGACCCAACAATCTCTCCCTCATGATGACGCTCCCGCGACTCGAACCCATGACCTCATGGCTCTGATGGTTTTAGGAAGAGTTTCAATTAAGTCTTTTATAGCATTCGATATCTCACCTGCAAATCTGTTTTTAGAGTGGTCGCAGGGAGTGACATTATATAACCAAATCTATGGAGGAACTCCGGGCCCAACACCCATGATTTATAATGTAGAGTGCAACAAGTAGATCATTTTTTCAACAAAAGTAAATTTACCGAACATGAATAACTCAGCTATCAAAGTATATTGTTCTCGTTGAATGATAAACATAATCTTAAGTACGCATTTCAATAAAGATTTCATTCGATTTTGTAGTTATCAATATGTCTGATCGTCACCAATGTCTGATACACACCCATATATGGGTGTGTATCATACACATCCTTGTAAAAGTTACGATTTTTTGTGAAAAGTTACAAATTTTTTGGAAAAGTTACGAATTTCTTGTAAAGGTTACGAGACGCACCAAAATATTACGAATCATATTGCTGAAAAGTTACGAAAAACTAAAAAATGTTACGATTGTCGATGAGGTGGCACAATCTGAACTATACAATAGGTGCATATGATACACCAAAATAAGGAATGTGTATTGTAGACATTTCCCTCTATCTTTACAATAGATGTTTTATTTGTTGAGCTCCCTATGAGGCATGGTTCCAATAATCTAATATTTAAAATATGGATAAATACTGTTTCAGCGGTACAGAAGGGTCCCCTTTATTTGGAGCAAAATAGATCTCCTCATACGCCCGTTTGATTTGGTGAAATTAGTATTCACCAATTTATTTTGACGACGGGATTATAATCCATAGAATAAAATAAAAAAAAATTGAAGAAATTAATAGTACCGTGTCTATGATATTGCATATCTCATACTTAGCGGCATTATTTATTCATAAGTATTTAGTTTAGATAATAGCAATTTTGATCAAACACTTAATATTTGATTCTTTTAATATATCCTATATAGTAAAACTCATTATTGTTTTTTCCGGTCATACAAACGGCCATGGGGATATTTTATCCAGTTGTCAACAAACATGGGTATTTCTCTGTTATTTTGTCTACCCATTTCCTAGTTCATTTTTTAAAGGCTTATCTACTATTTTACGTCATATAAAATACATCAAGTTTCAAGTTCGTCCTTACAAAATATTTTGTGTCAATTTCGTCCTTATAATTTCAATTTCCGATTCATCAAATTAATGACAGAAAATACTTAAAATACTAAAACATACCGGAAAATTGTCATTAGACATCTTTCTTAGTTGTATTCCAATTTCATGATATTTGATTGACGTAAGAATTTTTTATTACTGGATTGAATTTGCCCAATCTTTAATTAAGCTACAATACTTTAGCAAATGACCACTTTGAGATGAAAGCAAAACTAGTGTTACAAATTGTGTTGTGCGGAGAGTAAGAGTCAATCCAAATATGATGATTTGATTAAGATTGTTTATTTTGTCGTTCTCATTAAATTTACCATCATTCCACAAATTGATCATTCCACAAATTACTTTGATCAGTTATTGCTATTCTTATTCTAAGGTGTATGCAAATTAGCTTGGAACACTCTGCATTTATTCCAAAAAGAAAAAACTTAAGCCCGTTTATGTTATAAATTTGACCATTGTGCAAAAGTACATATGTTTTAGAACAAAACTACAAGAAAAATATGCCACGATGTAGCTACATTAATTTACCATAGGTGTTTCTTTATCACTCCAACTATTACTACATCACAGTAGAATATGGTTTAGATTTTTCAAGGTGGAATGAACGTAGCATAGGCAATTTTCTACAGAAGTACGGAATTGGGGTTCCTGTTGTGACTCATGTCACTACACTCCCATAGTAACCTATATTGACGGATAAGCCAGAAATAATAGGAGAACAATGAGGAGCCCTTGGCCATGTGTAAAAACATGAGAATTCAGTTCACTCAACAGATGATGATCTGAAAACAGTAGGAGAACAATGAGGGGCCTAAGGCCGTGTTTAAAAACATGAAAATTCAGTTCACTCAACAGATGATGATGGACATTGTCTGGCCCTAAGGTAAAGCTCAATTCGAAATACATTTCCATTCTTAAGACAAATAAATGTTGGTCCTTCTGCCCAAAGATGAAGGGCCAACTTATAAGTCAATATCAAAACTCCGTCGTTTCGGGAAAGCAAAATGGCCCGCATTCCACAGGTTACAAACGATTCCGATTTTATACACCTAATGAAAAAAACTCCAATCAAGCAGAGCAAACAAAAGTTGAAAGCAGATCAAAAGTTGAAAGATCACCTGTAAACCTGGGTGTTACTCTGGCCAGAGATCCCTTTTTGTTTTTTAATAATCGGATGTCCAAAATTGACTTATATGCACCTCGATTAATTTTGGATTACTAAAATTAACAACCAAGCCCAATGTCCCCATGGTGTGGAATGTTTTGCCTCCGTAAAATTCAAACATGTGACTTCATAAAAACAATCCCTTAGATCATCTCCATCAAGAATCCGGGAGAGGCATTGTGTGATAGGTGTTGTGCTATATGTCGTGTCGCAAAATTACGTTGTTTTGCTAATTTTCTTGGTAAATCCAAGGGCATTGTTTTGAGGGTTAATTTTGAGGTTCAATTTTAGAGAATTTATGCAATTTGGGTAGAGTATAATGGGTTTAGGCACTTTGTAGTGATTTTTTCTTCCTCCAAACGAGACCCTTGGAAGCTTTGGAGATGTACAAAAAAATCAAGCAAAACAACGTAATTTTGCCACACAACACGATGCAAAACACCTATCGCATAGCATCCATCCCGGATCCATCCATCAGCCACGCTATACCTCTGGCGAGATTAAGTTGGCGAGCCAAACCTCCATTTCCGATGTCCAGCAGCCACGCCATCACCCTCGCCAAGAAGCCATTCACTATAGTGACTCGCTAGGGTGGGTGAGTCACTATAGCCCTCACTTACCTCTCTCTCCCCACCGTCATCGTCATTGCCGGAGATGCAAAAAAGATGGCAATTCTTAAATTTGTTCCTAAAATTGTTTTTAACACCATAGGGTTGTAGCTCTTGTCAAGACGATGGCGACTATGCAAAACCCATTGCCAGTGGATCACTGTAGTAGTTGCACATGCCGGACAAAGAAGGTAGGTGTAGGGATGTCAACTTCCCCATATCCAATGAATACCCGCCCCGTCCTCGCCCATATGGAGGCGAAGATAACCCAGAATTTTCCCCAATAGTAGCGGGTATGGTAGGATATGAAGAAAATCTGCTAGGGTATAGAGCGGATATGATTTTGTAATCTCCATCTCCAAATACCTGTTCCTGCCCCATACCCTCCTCGTACCCTGTTATACATTCTACATATACCATTAATATATGAACATACAAATAGGAACATACGTATAAATCTTGAGTATAGTTACATATGTAAACAATTATCTTTTTAATTAGCAAATCTTATCAATTATGGAGTACTACATATCCTAGGCTACTTAATTTTCAAAAACATCAATTAAGATTATATTTTTAAAATATAAATATCAATTTATTTCATTTTTTACTTATTTATTTATTTTGTTTGGATATGGGTATGTTCGGGGAAACCCCAATCTCCATCGCCAGGTGGGTTTGGTTTTTCATCTAATATCCCCAATGGGGATGGGGGCGTGGATGGTGAAAGATCCTCCAATCGGAGATCGAGTATGGAATAGGGTCCCCCGATCCATATCCTACCCGTTGTCATCCCTAGGCACATGCCTAAGAGTGAGATCTACTATCGGTGTGTGTGGTGCATGTGCCCGTGCAAGGCAGAGGAAGATGACCCTTTTTCTTTTTAGGCAAATAGCTACACCATTAGGTACTACACTTGCATGGAGCTAGCCAAAACACTTTTTTCTTGCCAAAATGACTAGAAAAATGATTAAACTGATGGAGATGCTCTTAGACCATCTCCAACTGCCGCTTCAAAACTCCAGCAAAGACAAAATGACGAGCCGATCTCCCATTTTCGACGCCCAATAGCCTCGTCGTCAGCCTCGCCAAGAAGATTTTTCGCTACAGTGACTCGCTGGGGTGGCCGAGTCACTGTAACCCTCACGTTCTCTCTCTCCCCGCCGGCCAAATCGCAGCCAAGAAACTACATCTCCGGCGAAGATGAATCGTTAATCCTAAAATCGTTTTGATACCATAGGGATGTAACCCTCTTCAAGACAATTCTACTGGTGCAAACCCTGTCGCTGGCGGCATACTGTGGTGGTCGCACGCGCCGGAAAAGAAGGTGCGTGCCAGTGAGTGAGATCTCCTCGCGACGAGATAACTAAACTGATGGAGATGCTCTTATAGTATTTTTTGACGTTCAACTAGCCAAACCACTTGGGATTGGCGAGCAATCCCGGTTTGCAATAGAAGAAACAAACAAAATAGTTCTACATTTGATTAAGCGGCCCGGCTCACGAGCACTTATAACCAGAATGATTAAGCCAGTGTTTTCAGCCGCATTTCAGGCCTTTAATGGGGACATATTTAACGCACATTTTGACTGAAATAAGGTGGTCTAAGTGTCAGGTGTGACCTCTGTAACAAAAAACACTTTTAGTTGCAAAAAAATGCCAATGGTTCAGGTGTGTCCTGTGTCTTTTTGGCAATAGAAATCCAGCTTTACCTCCCTCTCTCTCTCTCTCTCTCTCTACATATATATATGTGTGTGTGTGTGTGGATTTGAGTCCTGAGGGGGAGGTTGTGAATTCGAGTTGATGGAGCAGCGGAGCGGTCTGCGTCTTTTAGTAACCTAACATACTCTCTCCGTCCCAATTTCTTGGGCCCTTTTGGGGAAACGAGTTTTTAAAGGATGTGAAAACTTTATATTGACATTTTTATTTTGCCCCTAAATTCAGTCAATATTACTGTGACCAAATTTGTGAGGCTAATTTATTATATAAAAGTCAAAACATATTTAATATGGATCTTGTTTGATAGATATCAATTAGTTTTATTATACAAAATTTTTAAAATCATAAAAATCGTTATAAAATAAAAGATAATAGATTAGCCAATTAAGATGGAAAAAATACTTTTTAAGGGTAAAATTGAAAAATGACCCAATTTTGATAGATGTTTTTAGAAGTATGACAAATATTTTGGGACATCCCAAAATAAAAAAAAATGACCAAGAAATTGGTACGGAGAGAGTACTATACAGTATGGGCAAACAAAAAAAAAGGGAACAGGAAACAACACAAAACTGGAAAGCCTGGATGATAGGGCATGCAGGGCTATGGCAGAAGACCCAACACTTGGCAGCATATTGCTAGCAGGCAAAACCAGCCCCCACCATACCCCCTTCCCTCATTTGACTGCCAAAAGCCTGAGACTCGTCTCCTCCTGGTCCAACTCTAAATAAATTCCAGTACTTCAACACAAAAACCTCATCAAGCGAAGCACTTACCAGTCTATATACATAACCAAAGTCTATATAGGGTTCAAAGTCTATATACATAACCAAATGCTATCCTTTCTTCTTCTTTTTTTTTTTTTTTTTTTGAATCATAAACATAACCAAATGCTATCCTTTCTATATATATGGTTTCGAGCCCGGTCAGCCCCCTTTACCAGTCCCTAGAAGGGACTAGATAGTCCTGCTTACAAAACATATTGAATAATGCCGATCAACGTGATTTTTTGCATCAATAATATGTGCAACCAATTTTAAAAGATGAACAATCCGAATCATTGATACGAGTACAAAAAGAACCCACAAAATAGATGAGATGGGACCCATAAGACATTCCGGGACTAAAGAGGATCGTGATCCAAAACAATAGATGAAATTGGACCATCTACTGTTTCAGTCAATAGAAATTTTGGTAACCTAGATTGGACTCCTAAATTTTAGTATAGTAGTATCTAGTACACCCTCCGTCCATTTTTAAACGATCCGTTTAAAAATGCACTTACGACGTTTTTAAAAAAAAATTCGCACCAAATTCAAGTACTCAATGAGTACTTTAATTTAATATAAAAAAATTAAAAAGTTAAATAGAAAATATGTTTTTTAAGAATTTAAAATTGCATGTATTCTCATATAAATCAGTTAAAAAGAGGACAGAGGGAGTATCTACGAAAAAGACTTCAGACAAAAACTGTCAAGAAGGGTTCTCTATAAATTGAGGGAGAACAATGGATACTAGATACTTATACTACTGTACTACTAAAATTTGGGTAACATATTGAATTATGCCGATCTCATTAATATCCGCAACCAATTTTAAAAGATGAACAATAGAAATTTGGGTAAGCTATAGTGGACTCCTAAATTTCAGTACAGCGTCTACGAAAAAGACTTCTGACAAGACTGTCAAGAAGCCTTCTCTATAAATTGAGGGAAACAGAGGAAAGGAGTTTAGTGCAGATAAAAACAAGTGGATAAAAACCCATGGAAGTGTCTTGTGGTACTTCTGAGCAAAAAAGGAGAGGTGGAGTGAAGGTACCTGGGAGTGGGACTCTCAAGGAGAAAAGAGCAAGGTTTTTCATAATCCGCAGATGTGTATGCATGCTGCTTTGTTGGAGGAAGAAGAATGCAGATTAGCAGATACTAGCAATGCCGGTAAAACCGACCGTTTTGCAAGTTTTGCTGTTTCAAATGTATACACCATTATTCACAGTTAATCTGTATCAAAACAGTATGTGGTCTTCTCTTGTGTTTTTTGTGTGTGTGTGTGGGCGTGCGCGTGTCACCTTTCCGAAGTATGCAATGTGCCATTCGAACTTGCAATGTAGCAAAAACAGTTGCATAAAATGTACCCAGAAATTGCTCAGAATTTAAACGCTTGGTTTCACTTTATGGGTATGTAGCACTACTAAAGAGTTTTTGATCCAGAATTAGAACATCAAGCTTACTTTTTTGAAACCAGAAAAGAGACTGGCATGGTAATGCATTTCTCTATTAGTACCAATCCAATCTTAAGTATGCAATGCAATTTGCAATCCTGCTAAATGGACCTGGGATCCTCTAGTGGAACTTGGACTGTTCAAAACACTTTTGGACAGGTTGAATGTGTACTACAGGATCCCTGATTCCACTACAAATTTGTATCCTAACAGATGCACTTCAACTCTTAATTTGAAGAATTTTCGTATTTATTCTATTTATTTTGAGGATATGGTAATTTCCTGAAAAAATGTAGATCAAAGAAGTAGAACAGTTTTTTAATATGACAAAGCTTCTTCTTTTTTTTCTTCGTGCCAGATGGCTTTATGTGGTAGTCCTATAACGAAGCAGCTATAACTGTACACACTGAAGTAGATAAGGTCACTCTCCTGCCGTGCACAGAAGACATGTTGTCTTCATACCCAAACACCAGATGATAAAGAAAATCTTCTGTATTTGAATCGCAAATAAGAAAACAAAAGTGAGCATCTCCTCTCTAATATCCATTTATCATTCATTGATAAAAAAAAATAATAATAAAAAAATAAATAAAAAAGACAACTTTCCAGGTAACAATTAACATAATAATGAGCACAAAAATTGATTTAAGTGCCTATATTTGCCCTCTCTAATGTTTTTCGGCTTTAATTTGAGAACATGGTTTTACAGCAAAACATCCCTGTAATTTGATTCTTGAAGATTCAGGGGGTACTGTTTCAGTTGTATTCTAAAAGCAGCCACTTTAAGCATATATTGTCAAATGTTAGATCTGTCACTAATCATCGCAGCTCGCACCCTCTATGATTGGAGATTAAGATGGGATCTCTTCTTTCTTTTCTTTTCTTTTTTGAAAGGAAAGAACTTTAATAATCTCTAAAAGTACAAAGATTCAAAGGGAAGAAGCAAATTCAAAGGGAAGAAGCGAAACGGCATCCCAACTTGGGAAACAACTTCCCATAAGAAGATCATAGCCGCTTCAGACCCCAAGCAAAAGAGACGGCAAGATGCCAACCCAGAAACTTAACAAAAATCATGAGAGAAACAACTAGCAACACCTTGTCCATACAAATTTCAGAAACAACCAGCAACAAATAACAACTTATAAGGATTGCAATATAAAGATGGGTTCTGTTATTGTTGTTGGGGTTCCATTAGATTATATCAAAAAGCCAAAAAAATCATCTCCTATATGGAAAACATATCCCTACAGCCATAAAAACTAGTGTATCATGATGACGAAATGGTGGGGAAATCTCCAAAACCCCTTGTTTCTCTTAGGGCAACAATCCAACAAAAATACACTGCGATTTGGCTTACGAGTGCTGAAGTAGTTTCTTGTAGTCTTGGAATGTGCCATTGAAAGGAGACACCTTTCCGTCAGTTACCGCCCACAACTGTTCCACACTTCCCGATATTAGATGTTCATCGTGACTCACCTGCAAGTTAAAATCCAAGGGCATAAAGTTAACCCAAAAAAGTTCTAGACGAGATCAAATAAGGTGCTGTCACAACTGGAAATTGAAGGGAAGAGAGGCCGAATACCATCAGCACGCCTCCTTGGAACAGGACAAGACCCTGAATTAGTGCCTCCACAGCATCCAAATCCTGCATTTTAACAATACCACTATGTTAACCGCAGTGGCGGCAGCAGGGAAAGCTAGAAAGAAGACAAAAATAGAAGAAAGTTTTTGCAGTAGCAAGCCATGATGCTTCTATTCTGTTTGCATAAAATTGCAACCTATAAAAACAGGTTCAGCAAACACAAATAGTAAAGCATTTTGCACTGGTTTAAAGGGTAACATCTGAGATAATTGAATCCAGAAAACAATATGCCAAGTTCCTGAGCATCAAGAATACAGATGAGCAGTATAATCACACAAACCACATGGGAACAAAGGATCTCTTCACCTTCCTCCAACATACACGATCAACACACACTTAAAAAGCGACATATGAAGCACATGAGAACATGATGGGAACTTACAAGATGATTCGATGGCTCATCAAGCAATAATATATGAGGTTTTTTGAAAGTTATCTTTGCAAATGCAACTCTGCTTTTCTGACCACCTGAAACAGAGCAATTTACAACACATGGAAGTAAAACTTCAGTGAAAAAGCTTACAGGCTATAGGTCACTACACAGGTTCACCATGATATAGATTAGTACAATCAAGGCACATCAGTTTCTCAATTATCTCATCCAAATTGCAGTATGGTTTTACATATGAACATCTAAAGTGATGTGAAACACCAATCTTCACTTCAAAGTCCAACCCAAGTTTTAGTGAGGGAAATGACATTTTCACCCCAAATATTGAAAATAAATGAAAAATCAAAGAAATATACCTGACAAGGTGTACATTGGCTGGAGAGCAAGATTTCCAGTTATACCTAATGAACCCAAGTGACCTCGAAGTTTTTGTTCGGGCACTCCCTGAAAGTCGAGGACAAAAAAAGAAGTAAAACAAGACACATCATTGAACAATAAAAACTCTGTTCATGTCCACAGATACATTTATAAGACAAATCAATATATCCCTTGTGTTTGAAAATATGATTTTTAGACTCCCCAATAACTATTTCTGGATTGTGCTAGGACCAGCGTGACTCACGCTATCATCATTGCATTACAGAGTTGCAGACCAGATATAATCAGCCAACCAGTCCCTCACTCCCTCTCCACAATCTTTCAAGTTAATGATACAGCTAAGACAGCGTGAGCTCCCATGACTTGGTTTACAGTGGCAAAGACAGGAGGCAAAGGATGAAACTCAATCCAACTAAAGGATTAGCAAGGCTGGGGAAAAGTTAACTGTGTGTTAAGATATACCCATGTGTACACACCTTAGAAAGGAATCCTCTCCAAAATTATTAGTATTACCTTTAATTGAGCCATTATACAATTTCATTCGAATGTGGTGGGATGTCACATTTGTTCATGACGGGGGGTTCATGTACAAAAAACTCGTACTAATCTGTTATGCAATGGAAAAACGTTTTAGCCTAAAGAATAGTAGACCAGCTGATTTTCTACAAGGTTACGGCTCCATAGATGAGGTGAAAGTTGATTTTGATTGTTTATGACAATCTTAGATAGATTTGCAACATGATACCTCATTTCATTTGTTTTTCTTTTCCCTTCAAATGCCGGATAAAAATGACAGTCTTGTCCAAAATATAAGAACTCAGTAAATAAAGTAACTGCAACAATAGAGCTGTTAGAGCTTGTCCCACATTGGTCAATTAATACCTCCAAAAACTAGTATATGAGCCTGGGCGGCCTCTCCACTCATTGCCAATTGGTTTTGAGTTGAATGTTTTAACATGGTATCAGAGCTAGGCTTTCAAAGGATTTTGGACAAGACTCTCTTGGTTATTTCCCCGTTGTTTGTGCCATAAGTGCACCATGTTTTGTTATGATCCCAATGTCGAGGATCCATTGTTTACCTCTCCACGTGTGATCAAGGGTCACACATGCAGGGTAGTGTTAGAGCTTGTCCCACCTTGGTTAATTAATACCTCCAAAAACAAGTATATGAGCCTGGGTGGCCTCTCCACTCATTGCCAATTGATTTGAGTTGGATGCTTTTAACAAGAGCAATAAAAAAAAAAGAAGCAAAGATACTCGAAGACTAGATAAATTAAGAACTTACTGGGAAGTTGCGCATCATATATAAAAGTGGATTTGAAGATAAGTCTAAACCGTCAACATGATGCTGACTGAACACAGCAATGCGAACCTATAAAAAGAACAACATTAGTGCCAGAAAAGTAAGGTAGGTGAAGGTGGTGAAGCTACAAAATGTTTGGAACTGGAAGTATCTCAAACTATCGGCAGTCCTAGTCATCTCCGCCAAAAAATCTAATTGTTGCTCCACTAAAAGGGGAGGAAAAACAGGGAAAGGTATCACATAAGTTTGTAGAGAGAGAATTCATGAGTATGTCCAATGAGGACAAAAAAAAAAAATCTGGATGTAGCTAATTAAAGATTTGACAGTTTTTATTTATGAACTTTAATTTATTCAGGATGTTGCCTTTGATCAGGATGTTTTTTTCATTCTTGATGTAACTACCCTTTCACTTCATTCCTATCAATAGGTCCGCATGGCAGGACTTGACGATCTTAGAATGTATTGATTTGGACTTGCAATCCCCTTTTCTCCCTCTCCCTCCCTACTCAAACTCCAAGGGGTAAGGATAGTTCGACCAGATTGGAATATTTTCCAAGGTCTGTGCCATGTATTTTTAGTGAATATAATTATTGTATTTAGCTGTTATTGATGGTAGCAAAAGGTTGGTGGTACTTAGTTGCATCGTGTAATCATAATGGAGAAAAAGGTAAAAAAAACTGCTTCCCATATAGCTCACTGGTCAGATCAAAGAAATATAACACTGGTCAATGGTGGAAGAAAGCCAGTACCTTAGCCGAGCGGAAAACTGTCCCCGAGCTTGGTTGCAGCTCCCCAGCAATTAGCTTGAGAATGGTTGATTTTCCAATGCCATTTGGGCCAACCACTGAAGTACAATTATGAAGAGAAATGAAACTACTCGTACATGTTCCATTTTTTTCATGGATAGCTAAAAAAGTGGATATAATTTCCTTCTTAGTGTCCTAACCCCACCAAAAAAGAAGAAAAAATAGCTTCTTCCATTTGATTTATTTTCCATGTTTTCCATTCATTTCCTTTTACCTCTGGAAACGTAACATTCAAGCATAGAAATAGAAATATAGAATAAACCAAACCAAACCAAGCCTTATGTCCCAATCAATTGCAAATTATTATCTACATCCAATTCTAGGTTCCCGAAAAGATGGACGTCCAACATTTCACAATAACTAAAGACATTATCATGCCTAAACACTACCATATCTAATCGGCACTACCGAAGAAAGTGTTCTCATTTATCATATATATTTCCTTCGATGTTCCCCAGAACATGGAAGTCTAACATCATATAATTAGAAAGACAAGATTAAGCATAAACACTGACGTGGCCTACAATTGACATTAAGTGTTCTCAATTATCATCTATATTCACTTTCCGTGTTCCCCAAAGGTGGAAGTCTAGAAAAATATCAAAGACATGATTACGCATAAACGTAAAACATCCTGCAGTCATCTATAAAATGTCCTCATAATGATGTTGTGTGACAGTTAACTGCTGACAAATAGATATGTGGGTAACAAACAGGTAGAAAAAGATGGAATTATTAACTCAAATTTCCAAATAAGCTTGAAAAGAATCCAGATTAACCACCCAACAATTCTTGCAACGTTCAGGAAGCAGGAGATGTCACCAATTAAGCTAACGATTCTTACTTGCTACGCGGCTGTCAAGATCAATCCCAAAATTTAAGTTCTTAAACAACAATGGCCCGCCAGGATAGCCAAAAGATGCATCACTGCAATCACATTCACAAACATCAACTCAAATAAGCAATTGATCGATAAACAGAGGGATGGCATCAATAAAGTAGAGACAAAAATTTACCATCAAATTGGGAAACATATTAAGAAGATGCATTACTTCATAAATATTTGACTACTTGAAAAACCAGAAAAATCCAACATAGCAACAACAATTGGTACCATCAAAAACCATAAAATACCCCACTTGTAAGTAGTAATCACAGACCTGAAACTTATAATAGGTGGGCCTGGTCTGTCATCTGGACTAGGGAACTCAAACTTGTAGCTGCATGTCAGAAGCCAAAGTACTATAAACAAAAATATCTAAAATGGAAAATGTGAAGTAAAACACATCCCACATTAAAATCCCAGACATTTGAGTGTGAAAAATGCAACAAACCACATGTCCACGTGCACACACACACACACACAAACTACTCTCACACACATGCTTGCGCCCACACACGCACACACACACACACACACACACAGAGAGAGAGAGAGAGAGAGAGAGAGAGAGAGAGAGAGAGAGAGAGAGAGAGAGAGAGAGATCTTTCAGGAAGAAATTTCCTACTCAGGGTCATTAATAACTTCGGCCACACGACCTATCCGCTCCAATGCCTGATGGATTCAAGGAGAAAGAAGGTAATAAGAAAAATTATAGACCACATGAACCAGCAAGACAACCAGAGAAGATAAATAAATTAATCAAATAATGTTTCGCTCCTTTACCAGATGTGACAACATCTTTTGCTCACTCAAGATACATAATACTTACCCACAACCACAACTAAGTGAAATTAAGTCCAAACCAGACTCTACCTCCAAAACAGCACAACTCTTGGAGGAGTTATAAGGGTCACAAGGCCATCCAAAATGTAGAGCGGTTTGGGTTACTTTGCCTCTTTTGTAGTTGCATCCATTTCTAAAGATGATAGATACTAAAACTTGCTAGAACTACAAGTACAACCAATTCAAGGGAAAACTAGCCAAATTACAGTTGACGTTATTTGCACACATCAACAGCCAAAATGTACGTAAGAAATCACATCTGAAAAAAAGGCCAGAGCAGCCTACAAAACGACATTGATGTAATGGTAAAAAGTACCTTAATTCTTGATTGGACAAGAGATGCACGCTTTGCGTTGTAGCGAAACTTATCAATGAACGACTGCAGCATAAATAAATAAATAAAAATGCAGGCAGCATATTAGAAAGTTTAGTTCTATAACGTAGAAAAGCACAAAGAAATATTTCACACTTCATCAGAATTCGTCATATTTGAGACACCAATTGTCATCAATATCTGGCTGCTGGCATGTCACATTCTCAACATATAGAACTTACCAATTCCACCAAGTACAGAAGGCAACAGCTTTTTACACCAAGAATCATGCAAGTATCCATTTCACTTACGGATTCGTGACATGTAGCATTATTTTCTTCAAAATTTATCACCATACCACCATCCTCTAAAAAGAAGATTTATTAACTAACATCACAACTACAACACACACAAATATGCCCATCTGTAAAGTGGACCCAAAACCGAGTCTAATATGATAATATCAGACTGCTTTGCTGATGGCCATTGCTGACAACCTGTAACTGCACCAAACTACACATTTATATCCACACTGACATGTGCACCAACACAATGTACCAACTTTAGTATCTCTTTAAATTGGACAACCAACTGCTGCAAATAGATTTGGTGAAGGAGGATATCATGCATCGACTTTCCTTTTCTGTACAGAGAAGAGAGTGGATTTTTCGTACACAACAATCAAGCATATCAATCTACAGAATCTGAGGGCAGTTGTGCTTTATGGTGGAAAAGCTATGGCAAAGAAGCAATAACATGCCAGACAATTAACATGTCTCCAACTAGGATCATGAGATGGATAAGTAGCACTACACAAACGTATTGAGACGAAGAAAAGAAAGAAAATACAGGTCAAAAGTTCTCTTGGAATAGAACATAGACGCAGCAGTACTTGATCATAAATGAATAAAGTTCAGTCAAACCAACATGCCGCGAAGGATAGAATAAATCTGATTTGATGGTGCTAAAAAGCCAGAAGGAAACCAAACAGAACCCAGGAGGAGCAATGGGAGTAGCGAGCACTCAAACGGGTATGATTGCCTAGTGGACTAAAATAACATGGCTCTACAAGGACCTGACTGGAAAAGATAAGTCAGTGTAACTAACTTCAAGAAGTTTCCATCAAGTGTGATCAAGTTGTGTTGCATTCTAACTTGACGAGCTCTATAAAGATCAAAATTTAAGCAAAAAAATAAAGTCGTAACCGCAATGTCAATGCCACCAAGTTCCAAGGCTACCTTACGTATTGAAAAATCTGATATTTCACAATAATGACAAACTCAAAGTGATCAAGAAAGACACCATCAATGAAAGCACAAAAGCGGAAAAACACATACCAAAGGTCCAAAACAATGCTCTACGCAGGTAACGCGTATAGTAATGGAGCAATAATACAAACCTGCATGTGGTCCCTCTCACGTTCGTTAGCCTCAAATGCTTTTTGTTGGTTCTTAAGCTGCTCCTCTCGTGTCCTCTCAAAGGTATCATAATCTCCTTTGTATGAAGTAAGTTTTTGCCCTTGTAGATGGAGAATATCTGTAACTACCTGAAAATAAGTTTCAAATAATTGTAGAACAATTAAAATATGTACCAAAATGATGCATCACATTGACCAATAACACTGATCTTCAACAAAAAATGCTCATGTGAATAAAAGGTACCGTGTTCAAGAATTCTCTAGCATGAGAAACAACTATGAATGTTTTCGACCATTTCACCAAGTAAGTTTCCAGCCACAAGACGGCATGAAGATCAAGATGGTTCTGCCACAATTGAGGGTATAGTGAGTCTTTTTTCAGTATAGCTCAACAAATGTACGCGATGAGAAGAAAAACATGTGAAGTACCGTGGGTTCATCCAGCAGTAATATATCAGGCTCAATAAATAGTGCACGGGCAAGTGCTATTCGCATTCTCCATCCTCCAGAAAAGGTTTTCGTCGGCTTCTTCTGCATTTCTGTCGTGAAGCTGAGACCCTGGAGAGTTTCAAATTTAGCATATAAGAAAAGGAACATAAGACTGACGATGACAAATCTATAACAGAGGTAAAATCAAGAAAGCTAGCTCAACTAAGTGTATTTTGCACAAAGAAGAAAAAGTCAAAAGCATACGCCAACCTCAAACCCAGTGAAAAGACCACAGGGAACAAACTAACATAGCAGTTCCCGAAAGTTTGGAAAAATCCAAGTCCGTCCTAGGAAGACTTGATATTGTATCTAATAATTGAAACGTATTGAAGATATCTTGGACAGTTAGACATACCTCCAAAAAGAATATTTGCAGCCCTAATCTAAAATGCCTGGGACCAAAAAAAAAGGCTCCCAGAGGAGACAAACACAGGGAAAATCCATACAACAGCACTTCACATATCCTTCTTTCATTGTTACTGTCTTGTTTCACCATTCAACATTTTTATCAAAGAGTGCAATGTGCTTCTCTAATTTATAGCAGAGCTGAATCCAGCTCAATTCATGATTTGCACGAGATGTTAACAATAACAACTCCCAATAATTAGCTTAAAAGGTCAATTCCAGAATGTACATGGAAGTAACCGACAGAAAGCAAAATCATGAACTTACTGCAAGAATGGTAGCAGCACGTGACTCAGCAGAATCTGCATCAATTAACTCAAGTTTTTTGTAAATCTCCTCAAGCCTCTGGGAGACAGCATCTTTGTCCATCCCCGCATTTAACTCCCCTTTATTTTTTCCACATTCAGTCTCCATCTCCAAATTCCTCTGGAGAACAAAGCAGTGTAGTCAGATAGGAAATGAGCACACAATCCAACCAAAATACAAGAAGCAAAAAACGGACGATTAAGAAAAGCAATAAGCACTGCTATTCTCAAACATGGAAGAGCCTGAAGTCAACCTGTAATGTAAGTAGATGAGCTTCCTCTTCCAATAACTGGGCTCTTTCAACATCTGCATTAAGAACACACTGCAAGGCTGATGTGTCATCACCCACCACTTCCTGCTCCACGTGCAATATCGTGCAGTTCGAAGGAATGCCATCAATTGCATGCATGGCCATGTACCTCAGAAAAGTTGTTTTCCCGGTACCATTTCTTCCAACAAGACCTGTAAAAAGAAAACAAAGCAGTAAATATATTGGGAGTAATACATCTACACTTCAGCAACTGAGTGTCTACTCAAGGGACATCTAGAAATACCATCAGAAACCTAGAAAACACGAAAAACAAAGCAAACTCACCATAGTGCCTTCCAAATGAAAGTGTCACGGTGCCATCAACTATAAGATCACGACCACCCACAGAGATACTGAAGTTCTCCATGTGGATATCCTTGACATTTGGTCCATCACCATGATTTACACATACGACCGGCATTCCAGCTTTGGTCGCTTCCATTTCTGCTAAATGCATCAGGTATTCTGCCTGTATAGTCAGAAGAAATGATCAGAAAAACAATACAAAGGCACCATTCTCTTATTGTTGAAACCAACAATAAACAAGCCAAGAGAAATGAAATTTCAACCAGCTTGATATCAAAACCACTACAAATCCACAGCAATATTTACAAAATGGATTTGATAAGGTTGATTTTCAAAAGTATGAATCACACAGGTTCAAATCTCTTACCTCCCTTTGTCGCTCCTCCTTTCTCTTTCTCCTTTCAAGCTTTATTTTGTCACGTTCAGTTAGCAAAGGACCATCTATCACCTCTGGCTTCTTCTTTGGAACTTCCACCTCATCCATTCCATCAAACATTCTCAATGGTGTTGCAAGGCTTCTCACGGTTGGAGTATTCTTAACCAACCCATGCTTTCCAAATTTTTCACAAAGTTTGCTACAAACCTACCACAGAGCTCCACAGCAGTTGCGCCATTATTTCAGTAAGAATGCAAGGGAGACCCAGGGAAGAAGAGAGAGAGAGAGAGAGAGAGAGAGAGAGAGAGAGAGAGAGAGAGAGAGAGAGAGAGAGAGAGAGAGAACAAGAATATGTAACGTCACAAAGTTGGATAAATAGTTTTCATTGTGGTTGCAATGGAAGGGTATGGGAAAGCTAAAAAAACATGAACTCTCGAGTCTTAAGACTGCTGTTAAAAATCAAAATAATGTAACATCCATTTATATATTACCGTTTCAACATTGCTCCATGTGGTAGCCAAAAAAAGATATGAAAGATAAAATGTACAAGGTTTCAGTGCCAAAAATGTTTCCGTAAACTCTAGCCCAAAAATTAAAAGGAATAAAAGCGAAACAGAATCATTTCCCTGAACTGAGTGTCTGAGTTCATAAGTTGTGTTCAAGTTCAAACCAATGTTTCATCTGCATTCAACTAATTCCAGAAACCAAATGAAGCCATAAACCGTGCAACGTCTATCTTTTGAATTCCTTAATCTTAGCTGAATTAGAAGAAAAAGAAAAAAAAAAACTCTGTATCACACTCACTCTGAGTTCTTAATTTGTTTCCAAGTTCAAACCACAGATTTCATCTCTTGTGCATTCATCAATCTTCCCAGGAACCAAATGAAAGCCATAAACCATGCAACGTCTTAACATAATCAAGGAATGGCTTTTGAAATTCCAACATATAAGAGCATCTCCAGCCCCTTACTCAAAACCGAAGTATGAGTAAAAATCTTCTCAAACTCACCCCACTTGACTCAAACCTATATCAAATTGAGATTACTCAAATCAAAAGAGCCTCAAACTGTCACTCAATTTTTGAAGGCCATTCATTCCCTCTCACAATTTACAACCATACCATTAAGAAAGCTTTTTCCTTTAATTTATGCTAAGATTTGAGATTGCCCATTAGAGTGATTCCTACCAAAGTTTTTAGTCAAATTTGGGCTGGAAATGCTCTAGTCATCATGAGAGGAGTTTATTTTTCATAACTCAAGTGTCCTGACCAGCTTAAGCACCTTGACTAATCTAGCGGACCAATCCCACCATCCCTGAACAGAAGGCTCAATTAAAGCTGGAACAAACCCCCGTATTTGACTGACCCTAAAGTAGAGCTGTTAAAAGAACCAAGCAACTCAGAGTTCGAGCTCATGTTCATTCGTTAAAAGCTCGTTCAAGGCTGGACTATTACATAAACAAACCAAGCTTGAACATTTTTTCTTTAGCTCGTTAAGCTTTCAAGTCAAGATTGAACAAGCTACTACTAGGATGGTTCGGCTCGGTAAAAAATTCAAGCTACTCGACATCCACTTGTGTTTGGCTCGATTAAAGCTCGATTGTCTCCTTTCAAAAGCAATCTAAGCTTGAACATTTTTCAAAAGATCATTAAGTCTTCAAAACAAGCTTAAACAACTAACTGCCCGGCTCATTCAGCTCGTTATCAAGTTGATGGCACCCTGGAGGTTTCAAACCCGAGACGAGCAAAACCAAGTCCCATCTTCGACCACTAGGCCAAGCCTAGGGATTTAATCAGCATAAAAGAAAATGAGAACAGAAGGAATTGAAGAGTTTGATTCGTTCTATACCAGGCGACATTCGGAATTATCAGAAACGCAGCCGGAATCGACCAAGAGTTCTCCGAGGGCTTCGAAAGCTCCGTCGCCGTCTTCACCAAAATCGAAGTCCTCGTCGGCGAGGACATTGACGATGTAGTCGATGATTGGCTGGTCCACGTCTAGAGCTCTTCGGCCTAGTACGTCGTGTACAACGTTGCTCGCCACCTCAGTCATCTTCGAAAACCAAGGTTTTACTGGACTCCAATGGCTAATTACAACGATATCTGAAGTAGGCGTCTGAGATTGGCCGCGAAAGGGAGAGAGAGAATGGCGCGACGGTGATTAAGGGCGACGTATTAGTTCTTTAGGGCTTTTAACATTTTATCCCCTTGAAGATAATTTTATGTGCATTTGGCCTCTTAAAATATAAATTTCAAGCAAATTACTACAACTGAAGTGACCTACAATTAAACTGATAGAGCTTAAGAATATCCTCCCTCTTCGGATATGTGCTCGTGCTCTCAATCTTCATTCTCATAGATGTTAATATATTGTGATGGTCTTGGAAAACCGCTTTTGCACTCGAGTTCATGCTCCCCACGCGCATGTAAATTATGTGAGTTAAGCCTGGACTCAAAAATGTTTCTGATGGAATTCACCTAAGCGTACATGTGACACTTCTTAAGTAGATGTGTCTATCAATGTATTGAATAATCTGTTGATGCGTGCATCTAGTGCATTAGTAACTAATTAGCGGTTGTAGCCTTGCCCAATATTCTCTTTTCTTCCTTTCTTTTCCCTTCCAAACAGGGCGTTAGAATATTCTTGAATAATAAGTGAGCACATAAGAGCACTAAGTTTGCTTCAAAAAAAAAAAAGAGCACTAAGTTATTGTAGGTAGTATAAGTTATTTTGCAGAGTCCAAATTAGGGGTGAAACCATGACCGAACTGTGGTTCTCAAATTGGTTTGATTTGTTATTTAAAAATTTTACTAGTTTGAACGAGGTTTACAATTTCTTGGAACTATGAGTTAAGGGTTCGAAATTCAACAGCAGCTTTAATCCCGTTTTCACGTTTGCAAGTCGAGACCAGTTTTGTAGTCAAACGATTTTTGGGTGTTGACAGAACCGTTGCCTAGACCGGCAGACAGTTCAACCGATCGAACCTATAAATTTGGTCCAGTTTTTAAAACATTGCTTTTAAAATTTTCTTTCAAAGCTGATAAAAATCCAAAAAGTACAATTGAAAATAGGAATAAATCACTTGATGAATCTACACCGAAAACAAAACAAAACTAGTGAAGGGGGGAAATCGTTCCCCCTAACTCTTTCAAGAGCCACAAAAATTGCAGTTCAAAGCCTTCTTGCCTATCCTGTATATCTCAACCTTTCCCTCTTTCCACTGATCAACCAAATTGTTCTGGGCTTCCTACAGTTCATCGTGGGAGTCGTCGTCAGAATCTTCTGATCCGGCACCTGGGGCACCACCTGATCTTTGATAAACGGATGTGATAATTGGATTACAAACAGCTTCCACCTCCTTGAGCTTCTCTTCATAGTCCTCTTTCTCAGCACTCTGGTTATCGTCAAGCCACTCGAGAGCCTCCTTCACAGCTGTCTCGATCTTCTCCTTCTCATCAGACTCAAGCTTGTCCGCCAACTTATCTTTGTCACTGATTTGGTTCTTCATGTTATAAACGTAAGTCTCAAGGCCATTACGAGCATCGATCCTCTCCTTCACCTTCTTATCTTCCTCGGCAAACTCTTCTGCCTCCCTAACCATCCGGTCAATCTCGTCTTGGCTCAATCGGCCCTTGTCGTTGGTGATGGTGATCTTTTCTGATTTACCAGTTCCCTTGTCTTCTGCCTTGACATTTAAGATACCATTAGCATCTACTTCGAATGTGACTTCAATTTGAGGGGTACCCCTGTTCAAACAAACATACTAATTAGTTTCCAACAGCAGTTGAACCAGTTTATATCCAGAGTGGAACAAAAGGAACACATCAAACCTTGGAGCTGGAGGAAGTCCAGTCAGATCAAAGTTACCAAGTAGTCTACAATCCTTTGTAAGACTCCTTTCACCTTCAAAAACCTGGTAAGATAATATGAGCAACTCAACTTAGGAATAAACATGAACATAATCAAGATTCTCCATTTTTTCAACTTTCTTTTTCAAACTAAGGAACAAGCGGAAAAGCGAAGGAAATGTACTGTCATACCTGAATCGAGACGGTGGTCTGCTGATCTTGGTAGGTGGTGAAAACTTGAGATTTCTTGGTTGGGATGACAGTGTTCCTAGGAATCAATTTGGTCATAACCCCACCAACCGTTTCAATCCCAAGTGTCAAAGGCGCCACATCCAACAGAAGTATATCTGCATCAAAATTTTCAAATCACACATTAGACATGAATTGATAGACTGTCTTCTGAACTCTTAGAACATACAGAATCAGCTTCCACTATGTAGATAGTTTGTGTAAATGGAATTACGAATAAAGTCGAGTAATCTTAAAAAACAAGTAATACCTTTAGTTTCGTCACCACCCTCTCCACTCAAGATGCCTCCTTGTACAGCAGCGCCAAAAGCAACAGCCTCATCAGGGTTCACCCCCTTGTTGGGTTCCTTCCCATCAAAGTAATCCTTGAGGAGTTGCTGCACTTTGGGAATCCTGGTGCTTCCACCAACAAGAACAATTTCATCTATCTGTTTCTTCTCTAATCCGGCATCTTCCATAGCCTTCTTCACGGGTCCCATGGTCTTTCTGAACAAATCATTGTTCAATTCTTCGAACCGGGCACGGGTCAGTGGTTCAGAGAAATCAGTACCATCGAAAAGAGATTCGATCTCCACGCGGACCTGGTGCTGACTGCTCAAGGCTCTCTTTGCACGCTCACATTCTCTCCTCAACTTCCCAAGAGCCCTGTTGTCCTTGCTGATGTCCTTTCCGTGCTTTTTCTTGATCAATTTGATGAAATAATCCATGATCCTGTGATCGAAATCCTCACCTGCAGAAAACTGAGGCTTAGCATGCGACTATGATACAGTTATCGAAACCAAATTGTGGACATCCAATGTCCCTGATAATCTCTTACAAGACATGGCCCTTGCAATCCCAAACATTAACTGTTGTTGTAGCAAAGACAACGTTACAAATACCAAGTTGCATACTGAAAATTTATCCATCCTCCCATGTGTTTGTTTGGAGTCTTTGGAAGGCAAAGACAATGTAAACAATCGCAAATACATGGGAAAATGAAAAGATTGCTATTAACTACTCAGCATTTTAGCTATGCAGATTTAAGTGGTCCTGTTAACAAATGGTAATTGTTGAAGCCACTATAGAGTCAATCCTTTCCAAATCACCGGAGAAAAAAATTCTGGTATGTGAGCATTGCATGGTTTCATAATGAATGATGAAAGAGTATCAATTACAAACATTGTTCTTACCTCCAAGATGAGTGTCACCATTTGTGGCAAGGACCTCAAAAACACCGTTATCTATGGTCAAGATACTGACATCAAATGTCCCACCACCAAGATCGAATACAAGAATGTTCTTCTCACCACCTTTCTTATCCAATCCATAGGCAATGGCTGCAGCAGTGGGTTCATTTATAATTCTAGCAACATTCAGCCCAGCAATGACACCAGCATCCTTGGTAGCTTGCCTTTGGGCATCATTAAAGTAGGCTGCAGATTGCAATAAAAAGTACGAGTAAGTACCGCTTATACAAACACGATACATCTTCACTCAAGATATAGCAAAAACGATAGTTGCGCATAGAAGAGTTTTACTCACCAGGAACAGTGACAACGGCATCCTTGATTTTCTTCCCAAGAAATGCCTCAGCAGTTTCCTTCATTTTTGTTAAAATCATAGCGCTGATCTCTTCGGGGCTGAAGACCTTGGTTTCTCCATCTTTAACCTGAACTTGGATATATGGCTTTCCATCCTTATTTATAATCTTATAGGGAACAAGCTTCATATCTCTTTGTACCTCCTTGTCCTCAAACCTGCCAATCAATAGGAAATAAATACATTTAGAAGTTATCCTCAAACCCAGTTATCATCCAAACCTCATATAGCCTAACGACAAACAAAGCAAGAAAAGAGACATTACTTTCTTCCTATGAGTCTCTTGACATCAAAGATGGTCCTCTCGGGATTAACAGCCGCTTGATTCTTTGCAGCCTCACCGATCAACCTCTCGGAATCGCTGAAACCTACCCATGAGGGGGTAATACGGTTTCCTTGGTCATTTGCTATGATCTCAACATGACCATTTTTGTAAACCCCAACACAAGAATAGGTTGTTCCAAGATCTATCCCAATGACAGTTCCCAACTTCGTGGCTTCTTCTTTGGCAATGGCAATTGCAGATACACAACCTGTTACACAAAATACAGTTAACCATAACTAATTATGTTACCTAAGTTATCATCACTAACAATTACTCCTCAGTTCAGTCATTAACAAGCAATAAGATAGGATTCAAATGGGATCACAAATGAGATTGGCATACGATGGAAAACAAGTAATTGCAATTTTATCCACTATAATATATTATGATTCAACAAAGGGAAATGATTTTGGCACACCACTCTTTGATAACCACACTCCAATATTTGTCGTTCATAATACACACAGCACATTTTTAAAAACACACTAAAGCACAAATTTTGGAGTGATTATCAGAAGTTGAGTGCAAAAATCATTTCCCTTCAAGAAAAGTGTGATTCTTTATGAAATTCTGCACAATTTCGCTAGAATGTTGTGCGGTGGCATTTCAAAAATGATAGACCAACTTCACGCATGTTTTGGTTTAAAATTTTAAGACATTAATCAATCATGTATTCATTTTCAGTACGATATTTCTAGTTATTTACCGCCTCTCACAATTCAAATACAGGCCAGAGTGATAACAATTGAAATAAAGCACAGTTCTCATGCATTTTTAACAGGCACCACGAGCTACCCTAAGCACCAGTGTCAGAACAAGCTATCAAAATTGTTAATTAATAAAATGACACTTGCAACGAGCAGGGGATCAGAACAATTCTAGGACTTCATTGAAGGTGTATACCTAAAGGCTAAATCTTTAGACACCAAGGAGGTGTAATAAACTTCAACTAGTTCCGAAATACTCAAAATAATCAGTGTGATAACACGAGTATAATACCATCGCCAAATTGACATGTAATATCGTCAATTCACATCAGATCTACAACATGCGAAAAACGAGAGATTTAGATTAAATTGCTGGAAAAGCTTTGGAAAAGTCATAAGAAGATCTACAACTGACAATCAGTGCCAGATCTGCTTACATTACCAATAAACTAACAACAATACTCACAAAAAATTAAAAAAATCTATTGTTCCAAATAACACATGAACCAGATCTATAACTAGAAGAGAGGAGCGTTTACCGAAGAAAACAATGGCTAGTACGATCAGAGAGCCACCGCCCCTCCTCCACGAGCCGCCCATGACTGTCGTATCCTCTCTCGCTCTCTTCTCCCTCTCTCTCTCTCTCTCTCCAAATAATGTATGTATCTACGGAGGAAGGTTCTCTGTGTTGGAAGTAGTGTTCTACAATGGCGTTAATTATCCCGCGAAGGTTTTATAGGGAGCTATAATCTGCTGCCCGCGTTTGTCGTGAACAGAAATTATTGACCGAAAGTCGGAAACGTAGGAAAGTGTCACTTGAGATGACGTGGACCAATCAGATTTGAGGGCCGTGTTGCTTCAGCCAATTGGAAACTGTTCTTGTTTGAGATCGATGGAGCTGCTTGTCATGGATGATGACGTGGACGAATGCGATTTGTGGAATGGTTTGTTAAGCCAATGGCAGTGGGTCTGGCGTTGGGATGATCGTGGCCGTGTATTTTTCGACATGGCAGTGGACTAGTGGCTGTCTGTTTCGATTATTCGGTTGATATTGGAGGTGGCTAATGAAGCAAAAATGGGAAAAGAAAAGTGTATAAAAGTTTGGTTCTATTTCAGTTCAAAAAGAAAATAAAGTAAAAGTGTTATGTACAATTAGTCAATTATATATCATGTTTAAATAGTACTATCTATGTACCAAAAATTGTTGCAAAATGAAAGCTGAAAAATAACATATTGTTAGATCTTTATTCGCTAGTTACGAGATATCGATGAGTTCTATGCAACATTATTACTAGCAAATTTATTTGATAAAAATATATTATTTTTAAGTTTTCGTTTTGCAAACTGCATAATCTTTTTAGGAAGAAGGAATTAATTTTTTTTGTGTGTTTTACTATGTTTTCTTATTTTCAAGTTCAAAAGCATTTGGAGCACATAATAAAAATATGTTCAGAAATATTTTTATGATTTTGCAACAGTTTCTTTAGGCAACTTCGTCTTCGTTCCCAATATAGTGTAGCCCCATATTTTTGGGCTAGTACCATCATGGTCTTAGAAAGATCTAAAGAAATGTTCATTTGAGTCGCAAGGTCTTCGAAAAATCTAACATATGTCAATTTTGAGCCAAAAATTATTTAATGTCCAACCAGTGGCAGAACCAAGACATTTGAGGAGAAAATTTTCAATAGGGGATGCCGAAATACAAATTTTAGGTAGAAGACATTCAATGAGAAAAACTAAATCTTCAAAAAATAAAATTTTGAGTATTTGTTAACACACACACACACACACACACACACACACACACACATATATATATATATATATATATATATATATATATATATATATATATATTTTTTTTTTTTCTTTTTTTTTCTTTTTTGAATAAAGCCCACTTCTTGTACAAGAGTATAATAACTAACCCAGCTTATTGTGAGTTAGAACCTAAATTAACAGCCCAATACAAGTTTAGTGGTTACATTGAGAATGTAAAATTTAGTTTGGACTTACACAGAGGTGCCAATAACATAGAAACATGTTGCATTAAAATGTATAGTATAAATACTTTTATCAGTGTTTTAGGTCTCAACTACCACCATGTTCTAAGGTCGAAAGGGGAAAAAGGAGAGAGAAAATTAATACAGTAATTTCTATTTTTTTGATTTCCCAACCGGAAAAAAAAAAATGTTCTCACCTCGGGGTGTAGATTTGTTCACCCTACTTTTGAGTGGATCACTGTACCATCCTTTAGTGATTCTCATTCAGAGTCTCACTTCAAAATCGCTTATTTAATTGTTACGGATCGATTGGTTTGGAAATTATGCAAAAATTTTAGGTCAATAAGATATAGATAAGTGTTTGATTAGAAAATTAAACTCTTGGGTATTAAGAATTAGCAATGTTCAAGTGAGCTAAACTTTTTTTATGGCGTCTTAACAAATCAATTTTGTTAAAATAAATTATTTTCGAAATTAAAGTGGCATCCGAAATACACCTCACCAAAAATGGTCAACGTTACCCCTTTGGAGGTAGGCGAAAAAATTACACTATCAAATGCCACAATATATAACGATCTAAAGAAGTCTTATATTTCTTGGTTCAAAAAAACAAAATGCCACAATATGAATCTTCGGCACGTGTGGATTAAGTATTCCTAATTTGTTTCTCTTGGTTGATTGTATTTCATGGGATGATTGTTACTTTCTTAGAGCATATAATTGTTACTTTCTTAGAGTGTCAATTTCATGGGATGATTTCATTGCATTGTGATGCTGTCTACCGCTTGTTTCTTTTAATGTTTGTACTTGTAATTCAAATAATAAAATCTTCTTATTATTAATTATAAGCACCAGATTGCTAGGTGTTATGGGTCAAGTAAATAGTTGGAGTCCATTCCAGTGCCACTGACTAAAAAAAAAATTCTGGTTTTAATGTTTGATCTCTATCGATATCTGATCAAAATAAGTTTTTTTTATTTTTTATCTTAATGCTCTTCTCAGTAAGCCATTCAACACCTCTTTAGATCAATGGATTACCGAACACACAATTCTATAGTTTTTCTTAAAGATTCTTTCAAAGCACAGAGTCCTAAATTTTGAATGAAAATTGAATAAATTAGATCAATTATTTAAAAATATTCAATGAGCTTGATTTTCTCCAAGACCACTTGAATAATTATTTTAAAATGATTTCACAGTTCGGATCGTTTAGATGTGACCCGAGAGTTGGCCCCCACAAGATTGCATTTGACAAAGCACTTGGGTTGCCCACAAACGCCACCCGTTCGGCTGTGTGGTGCAGAGAATGCTCAGGAGGCACTCGGCTTCCCTCAAAAATTGAGAATACTATAGAGTAACATTGGAGTATTAGAGTAACATTGGAGAATTCATCATGCATCGTATTCGTAACAGTTAGATAATAAACAAACCAAGAAGGCCAGTCCTTCTAGAGAAGCACGACCTACAGACGAAAACCTAGAAAAAAGGACTTTGAACCTGCACTACTTGGAAACGAGGAAGTCTAGTGATATTTTTACACAAGGTGTCGGAAGTTTTTCCTGGGCGTCCTTCCACTTGGTTCAAGGGCAAGCTTGAGAAACAAGTTGGTGAATCAAAAGCAAGGTGCAACAGCGGTAGGCTAACGACTGAGGTGAAGGTTACCCAAAAGGTGCGCAATAAATTTATTGAGGCATGCAATGGTTCTGTGAGATACAACCAGGGGAAGTGACATCAAGGTCAGTTTTTGCTTCAGTTACATGTTTTCCATTGGCTCTTAACGATTTGGGTCGAGTCTTAGTCTTGATCTGATAGGTATCTGTGTCTACTTTGGTTCGAAAGTTGAAACCTTATATTTTGTAACTGTTTAGTTCCAATTTCTTGGTTCTGGTGTGATTTGATCAAGGAACCCATGTTTAGGGTTGATTTAAAGTTTATATAAGGCTCCAACTGGTGTGAATCTTGCTCTCTCGAGTTTGATCCTTTTTGAGTAGGACATGCTTTGGGTCAAAACTGCTTGACCTGCTTCAAAACTCCTTCAAATTTCATTTTCACCAAGTTTCAAGCACAAGCAATATGCAACCTATACCAATAAAAATCAAAAGAAGTAAATTGAAGCAGGTCAAGCAGTTTTGACCCAAAACATGTCCTACTCAAAAAGGATCAAACTCGAGAGAGCAAGATTCACACCAGTTGGAGCCTTATATAAACTTTAAATCAACCCTAAACATGGGTTCCTTGATCAAATCACACCAGAACCAAGAAATTGGAACTAAACAGTTACAAAATATAAGGTTTCAACTTTCGAACCAAAGTAGACACAGATACCTATCAGATCAAGACTAAGACTCGACCCAAATCGTTAAGAGCCAATGGAAAACATGTAACTGAAGCAAAAACTGACCTTGATGTCACTTCCCCTGGTTGTATCTCACAGAACCATTGCATGCCTCAATAAATTTATTGCGCACCTTTTGGGTAACCTTCACCTCAGTCGTTAGCCTACCGCTGTTGCACCTTGCTTTTGATTCACCAACTTGTTTCTCAAGCTTGCCCTTGAACCAAGTGGAAGGACGCCCAGGAAAAACTTCCGACACCTTGTGTAAAAATATCACTAGACTTCCTCGTTTCCAAGTAGTACAGGTTCAAAGTCCTTTTTTCTAGGTTTTCGTCCGTAGGTCGTGCTTCTCTAGAAGGACTGGCCTTCTTGGTTTGTTTATTATCTAAGAGTGGTTAATTGATCTTTCTTTCTTGTTCCAACTTTCCTTTGTTCTTATTCCAACTTAAAAATCTTGCTTTGTTGATATATTCACATTTTGAAAAAGTTCCACACAACCAAGTCTTCGGTTAAAAGATCAGCTTCTTTAGATTTAATGTCACTTCTCCTATGGTAAACCGTAGATAAAAAATACAATCTGAGTTGGTCAAGTAAAAGTTAGAAAGATGCACACTATAAAGTAAACAACCATAATTTAGCCCATAAATAGAAATCTAACTTACAACTCAAAACAAAACATTTCTTTGTTGAATTGCTCCTTCAATTTCTGATGAATTGGTTTTAATTTTCAAATGTGTCCAGGGAAGTGCTTCTTAAACATTAGTTGGAGCCCTTTTGAATCCCAAACAGAAGCCATTTTGAAACAAAGATAATAATTCATTAACATCAAAATTACTCAACAAAAAGACAACCGAATTAGGTAGATTTTAACTCGGCTTTGTACCGAAGGATAAGTCTCGCACAATGGATAAACCCATTGCATGGAAACCGTGCACGGTAGAAAAGCCTCGTCATGTCTGTAGGAGGGATGATGTTGTCCCCTCATGCAACCTTTTGAGTCTCACCAAATTTATCCACTACATAACTAAGATAGCTAAGCTTAACATCTTTCTCTGTTATGTTTTCCATGTCCCTAAAAGCTCCATTGTCATCTTGATACTTGTTTGTATTCCACGGATTCTCAATGAGACTCGATAACTCCAATATAAGCTCAATTTTCTCTTTAGGCCTCATGAGATTAGCATCTTCAAAAAGAGTATCGAAATTACCCTTGAAGCTTTATAAATTGTGTGCAAACATTAATGTTTTGGGTGCTTCAACACTTTGGTTGATAGAAACAAACAACTCATCTACCCATTTTGTACGTTTTTTTTCCACCTTTAACACCATACTTAACAATATAAAAAAAAGCCAATTCCCAAATATATATTGTGAAGTACGGGGTTGAAGGTGGAAAAAAACGTACAAAATGGGTAGAGGAGTTGCTTGTTTCTATCAACCAAAGTGTTGAAGCACCCAAAACATTAATGTTTGCACACAATTTATAAAGCTTCAAGGGTAATTTTTATACTCTCTTTGAAGATGCTGATCTCATGAGGCTTGAAGAGAAAATTGAGCTTATATTGGAGTCATCGAGTCTCGTTGAGAATCCACGGAATGCAAACAAGTATCAGGATGACGATGGCGCTTTTGGGGACATGGAAAACATAATAGAAAAAGATGCTAAGCTTAGCTATCTTTGATATGTAACGGATAAATTTGGTGAGACCCAAAAGGCGACGTGAGGGGAAACGATCTTCCCTCTTACAAACATGACGAGACTTACCTACCATGTGCGGTTTCCACGCAATGGGTTTGTCCATTGTGTGAGACTTATCCTTCGGTACGAAGCCGAGGTAAAATCTACCTAATGTAGTTGTCTTTTTGTTAAGTAATTTTTGTTGTTAATGTTTTCTTATCGTTGTTTCAAAATTGCTTCTATAAGCATTGGGATTCAAAAATCCAAAATATCTACAACTAATATTTGAGAAACACTTCCATGGACACATTCAAAAACTAAAACCAATTCATCAGAAATTGAAGGAGCAATTCAGCAAAAAAATGTTTTATGTTGAATTGGAAGTCAGATTTCCATATATGTGCTAATTCATGTTTGTTTATTCCTAGTGTGCCTCTTTCTAACTTTTACTTAACCAACTCAAAATGTGTTCTTTATCTATGGTTTACCATATGAGAAAGTGATATTAAATCTAAAGAAGCTGATCTTTCAACCAAAGACTTGGTTGTGTGGAATTTTTTCGAAATGAACAAAGATCAACAAAACAAGATTTTAAAGTTGGAACAAGAACAAGAAAAGTTAGAACAAGAAAGAAAGATCAACCAGCCGGTCTTGGATAATAAACAAACCAAGAAGGCCAGTCCTTTTGGAGAAGCATGACCTAGGAAAGAAAACCTAGAAAAAAAGAAAATGACTTTTATGGAACCTGTAACTGCTTGGAAACAAAGAAGTCTCGTGCAAGTATGACACACATGGGGAATCCATTCTCTCTCCCAATACACTCGTTTACACCTAAGCCAAATGAACACACAGACATGAATAGCGGACAAGAAGTGCGGTAAAGAAAGAGGAATGAAGAGCAACAAACATGTTGCTTTTCTGAACTTCAAAAAAATTATGAACAATTTGGCTACTCAACTCAACATTCCATGCTTTTTATCTGTAGAATTAACTGTTGCTTGGGATACCCTTCAATGTGGGAAAAGAGCATACGAATTCCCTAAATTCACTTCAGAGAAAACAAAAAATAGTAGACTAGTGTGAGAAGTACTTCGAACATTTAAGTTGGGATACGCCGAGGCTAACCAGCTGATGTCAGACAGGCTTTTAGCAACCCATAAAAATAAAGATACAATGGCTGGGGCACACTTAAAATTAAGCGATATATGTTAAAAGGGTCCAAACTCCAAACCATTTAATAAAAACTCGTGATATTTTTTCATGCGAGTGAATTATGTTGAGCAAAATGATTAAATTTTCTCCAAACACACTTTGACAAAGAGAGCTCACTAACAAAGAGACGGTAGGGGGAAAGAAAGGGAAAGCGCAATGCCAAGAACACAGACTAACACATGAGACAGGACATACAAACAAGACAAAGTTTACAAAGACGGAACCTACTAATCTAATATATTTATGCAATTGGTAAAAAACACTAGATCACATTTTCATATAATGGAGAGCGATACATGTATAAATAAGAAGCAACGCACGGTGTAATGTGAAATTAAACAAATAATCCACAACATGAAGATCTTAATGGAGGCAACCCAGAAGATTTCTTACCATATCATAAACACTGAATGCAAGCAACATGAGGACTTTCAAAACCTTCCACTGCACCTGATGCAATGCATCGGGGTCTTTTGAGAACACCATCTCCTCATGGGAAGTCCAACAAATACATGAGAAACTTGTAAGTGCCAAGAATCCTGCACCCTTACCAGCTGCAACAGACTGATCCTCACCTTCTATATCTTGAAGGCTCGAGAACATAGAATCCTTGGGCAAATCCAAGGAGTCATAGCCACAAGAAAGGCCTGAAGATGGAATCATAATCGTGTATCAAGCTAAAAATTTTGATAAACCACAACGTTGGTCCCATAAATATCATAGACCACCAAACAACACATTTTACAGCCTTGATAGATGATTTTCAACACATTAAAAGCATTTTGAATAACGAGGGGAGAAAATAAGTGGTTCTACTCTCTTGCAGTTGTGGATTGCGCTAGCATTGTACATATTGTTGTATTCTAAGACAGTTATCCCAATTTCTGTGTCTCTGATAATTCAAAAGATTAAAAATAATGCAAGACAGTGAAATGTAAGAGGCATCCACAAACTTGCCTAAGAAAAATAACTTCCCTAAGAAATTGATAGTTCAGTAACTATGAATTGCTAGCTGCTAGTACTCAACTCAAATATTTTCCAACCATATATCAACCCCGAGCATGGCTCATCCATGGCAAGAAAAGCAAACAACAATAACAGTCACATTTTTTTCCCACAAGTGACAGAATATCAAAATTGGTGTCACAAACTCAAAGTTTCATGTCGGTGGCAACAATGTAGGGTGATTTTCCAAGTATTATACCGCCCGCCCAACCACAACTACGCACACCCCACATAGACAAAATTGTAACTAGAGAAAGCGCAGAAAACAAACTGTGGTTCGTGTGTAAGAGCCCAAACAGTGAAAGTTCTTAAATTTACAAGCCCAAAAATGCAAGTTCAAAGGTACAATCGTGGGATACAGATCTGAAAATAAAATCGTTCACAGCTTCATAGTTATGCATACAAAGTTACACCAACGAGACACGATTACGTATGAGAGAGAGAGAGAGAGAGAGATCACATATGCATCGTCGTCGTCTCCGTGATCTGTTTTCTTGCCGTCGCCGTTGTCTGTTTACTCCCCGTCGTCGTCTGCTGTGATGCGCCGCCGTCGTCTGCTGTTGTGTTATCGCCGCCGTCCATCGTCTCTTGGAGAGAGAGAGAGAGAGAGAGAGAGAGAGGTGGGTTTGGCCGAGATCTACTAGTTTTTTTGAGTTTTTCAAATGGAGTTACAGAGATATATGATAAGACTTTGAAGAGATGTGTGTGAAATGAGAACACTATGGAAGTTCTGAGTCTTGACTATTGACCATATACTAGGGCCTTCTTGGACTAATGCTTAGTTTGTCAAAAGATTTTAGCAACTCATTTGCTAAAATTAATCATGAAAATGAGTTGAGTTGTTAAAATCATGAAAATTTCAAAGTACAAAATTAAGTGATTCCGTTTATCATTTTTCGATTTTTTCGCACCAAATTAAAGTATTCCTCGAGTACTTTAACTTGGTGCGAAAAAAAATTGAAAAAAGATAAACGGAACCACTTAATTTTGTGATTTGAAATTTCCATGATTTTAGCAACTCAACCCATTTGCTAAAATCATGGTTGATTTTAGCAAATGAGTTGCTAAAATATTTTGGCAAACTAAGGCCTAGTTTTCCAAAAGATTTTAGCACCCAAGTGCTAAAATATGATATTTCAAATCAAAAAATAAAGTGGTTCCGTGTATCGTTGTTCGATTTTTTTCGCACCAAATTAAAGTACTCCTCGTTTACTTTAGTTTGATGCCAAAAAAATCGAAAAATAATATACGAAACCACTTCATTTTTTTATTTGAAAAATCATGATTTTAGCACCTGGGTGCTAAAACCTTTTGAAAAACTGGGCCTAAGCCTAAAAGTGGTTTTTAGTTTTTTAATATTTTTTATTTCGTCTTTATTTAAAAAAAATTGCATTTGTTAGTTTTTGTTAAGATTTTGTAGTTTCTGGATTTCTCTTGGCGAGACAAATCTAACGAGTATAAAATTATTGTTAAAACTTAATTTTTTAAAATAAAACCAAAATAGGTGGATTATTAGCGAATAATCCAAGTATTTCGGCTTTATTCAAAAAAATATTTGGTTTGACCATAAATTTATACTCGTTAGATTCATCTCGTCGAGAGGAATTCAGAAACCACAAAATCTTGACGCGAAACTAACAAATGCAATTTTTCTTTTGAATAAAAACGAAACCAAAAAACCATAAACTACTTTTAGGCCAAAGAAGGTCTAGGTAGTTGACTACGTGCTACGCACGTACGCATTAACCTGTTAACGTTAACCTGTTAAATAAAAGTATGACATTAATAAATAAATAAAAAACCATTAATACCTATTGTTGGAAAGTGGCTAAGGCAAGAGTTTTCCAAAAGAAAGCTGTTAAATTTTTTAAGTAAAAACAAAAACAGAGCCTTGCATGAAGATTCACCAATTTTTTATCACATGCCGGCCAATCTTGGTAAACTTGCTACAAGTTCACACCAACGATAATCATATTAGAAATCATTTTCAGCTAACAACCAATTATGATTTTATGAGATGGCTTAGCCCTGCACTTCAGCAATAAGAATGACTCAATGTACCAAATTCTCAGGCCCCAGGGAGGTTCCCTCTCTTTGCAAGATTGACCGCAAGCTCTAGGTTGTTCAACTGCATCAATAACAGAACTTCAACAACCAATATTCGAACTGTTATTACACCAGAAAAATTTGAAGATACAGACAAACATACTTGGCCACTAACGAAAGGCACAATTTTGCTTCGTTCACTATGGCAAGCAAAACTTGGCCATGCCTATTGATGGTATAGAAGCCTCCAACTGATGAAGCTTCAGCTATCAAGAAAATTGGATCTGGACTAATCCTATTTCTGTCCACAGCAGTAGCCGTTTCCAAGTCATAGACGAAAAGCAGCCCTAGCTTGGTGATAACATAAATCAAACTATACTTGTGGGAAATCTGCCAAAAAAGAAAAGAAAAGAAAAGTATTGTAGGAGATTACAAAGAACCAAACCAAAGTAAAAAACTTGGAAGAAGATTTACCTGCATCGCAACGGGAAAGTCATCAGCAAAATCTGGAGGAAAGAAAAAATCTGCCTGCTTCTTCGTAAAAGATGGTCTCCCTACAAACAAATGCAAAATTCATAGATTAGAGAGGAGAAATGTTCAAAACTCCATCCATGAGAACCAAGGAAGCATAATGATTCCAACAAGAAAACAATCATTTATAAGGACAGGGCAAGATGCTCATTTTTCCATGTCAATGCTTCATTCCAGATCTGGTTTAAATAAGATCTAGCGATGGAAATGTTCCTAAATTTTCTTGATGCCAGTTCGCCTTTTAATTTTTTTTTTTCAGACATAATGGGCGGAGCATAATCATTTTAGGAGCTACATCATTATTTCTTTTTAAAATCCGTGTAAAAAAATTCATCTTTTCGCACATAACTCCTAAACTGAACTTAGGCTTCTTTCCCTCAACTTTTGGAAAGGTTAGCTACAAAAAGTTCCTCTAATCACCAGTCATATGACCCAGCCCAGCCACCCAAAACAAAAGCTAAAGTAAACACAGAATACGTAGG
Source organism: Vaccinium macrocarpon (assembly GCA_022606695.1). Classification (NCBI taxonomy): domain Eukaryota; kingdom Viridiplantae; phylum Streptophyta; class Magnoliopsida; order Ericales; family Ericaceae; genus Vaccinium; species Vaccinium macrocarpon. The sequence goes on along the minus strand of CM040177.1, from coordinate 37,282,540 downwards.
AATGCTAATCATTATGCAAAATTTCTAACAAATTTATCAGAGACAAACAAAAGCAAACAAGCCAACAGAATAACAGATGGAACATAGGAATGCACTCAAAAGAGTGAACTCAAAATCTGCCATGTTAATTAAAGCAATGGATACCTCTTCAATTTTTGGATGAAATGAAACCCTAATGACAACATCCAGGACACTGAATGCCTGAATTTGGCCATATATGGTTTCATTATCCAAAATGCAGCACTTACCAAAAATCATCCTTCAAATTGTTTGATGCATTTGTTTTGCGACACCAAAAATCATTGCCATGCCCCACTACACCTTGGCAACATATAAAACTACAACACTCATTTCCACCCATATCATCCTAGAGACCAACCATAATCCACTAAACTCTGGTACAGAAAGGCTAGTGGACACAAGATGGCCTTTCTAGTTGGAGACAAAGCTTGAACATCATCTATGAGACACTCAATTTAGCTAAGAATCAAAGAAAAGAAAGCTTAACAGGTTATCAAAAAAAATTATCTATTTTCTTTTGAAGAATGTAAAACTTGTAATTAGTTTTTGTTTGTACAATTTCTTCAAGATCCTTGTTTAAAAAATGTGTTTTACTTCTACAGTATCTTAACTTAAAGTAGCTATGGAAAAAGATCAAAGTGATCATATGTTTCAAACAATTTTATAATTTGGATAATCATTTTTACGTGTAAAAATAAGTAAATTTTTGTTAACAAGTTGTTGATAATAAATTTAAGAAGAGTAAGTAAGAGAGAAAGAAGGGGAAAGGTGAAAAAAGTCCAATTTCACTTAAATTTTGAGATGAGATAGAATTATATATGGCTGCGTAACTACATGACAATTTGGAGGTTAAAGTTGAGTGAATGAATGCTTGGTCATAAAAAAGTAGTGACAAGAGTTAGAGAGAGAGAGAGAGAGAGAGGAGGGATGTACGACCTTCTCCCTAGGGTTTCCCCTTGTGGCCACCTCCTCTCCCCCACCGCCCCCTTCCACCTTCTCCCACCTCCTCTCCTTTCCTCTGTCTTCCTCTTTTACTTCTCTTTTGATTTTCCGGTAACTCCCCATGGACCACTAGATCTTTGCCCCCTCTCCCTATGAGCGATTGGAATCCTGATTTTTGGATAAGGGGAGCCAGATCTGGGGTTTTCAGATCCGGGTTTTGAGATCAACGACGGCGATGGCTCCAGCGTGATAGCAGCGAAGACATGCACCGGCGGTTTCTTGTTTCTTCCATTTCCTTTTCCATTTTTTTATTCCTTTTTTTTAATTTCTGTTTTTTTTTTTGTAGGTGGCTGTATTTCGATTGGTAGATTAATGAAATTTTTATCTCTTCATAAAAAAAAAAAATCAATCATGAGTAGTAGTAATTATTTAGTAGTTGTGGAGCACTATTAACATGGTGCTTTAATTAACATCCTTCTTCATCATATATTTAAGTAAAAATCATACATTTGGAATTGAGTCTTTTCATGAATATATGATAGAGAAGAGTGTTAAGACACTATGTAACAGTATCTTAGTATCACACAATTATTTTTCCATTTATGTGGGTGGGCATGTAACTTCTTCAGATATGGATGTTTATGTTTCTTTTGCTTGAATTTCAGCCGTAAACCAGTATCGGCGGAGGAGGTTTCATTTCCCATCTTTTTTAGACCCTCTTTGTGAGGTGATTTTTGGGTCCACGTCATGAAATATGCACCATCAAATAATGCCAAAAGCTAAAGGAGGATCAAAAGGCTAGACGTACGATGACATGTTAAAATATACTAGCAAGAATAATCATTCAAAATGATCACCCGATATAACTATATATTTGACGATCATACCATGCAGGCAATTTTCTATTTCCACTTTGACCTACCACAGGGAGGAGGGGAGGCTGATGTGCACATTGCAGATGCGGCACAAAACGGCCCCATTGTGGGTAATCCAATTGGTTTGCAAAATGCAATCTTGTGGGATTCATTTTTTGGTCCCACACAAATGATCCAAATCAAATAATTTTTAAATAATTATTGAAGTTGTCTTGAAAAAAATCAGGCCTATTGGATATTTTTACGTAACTGATCTAATTTATTTGATTTTCATTCAGAATTTAGGATCCTGTACTTTGAAAGAATCTTCAAGAATCTTATAATTTTGCGCTAAGTAACCCATTGATCTGAACCATACGTTTTGTAGGGCTTGTTAAGAAGAGCATCCAGTAAAAAAAATTGTTTTGATCGAACATCGATAGGTATCAAAAATCACATATTTTTATTTCTTTGGTACCTATCGATGTCCGAACATGATAAATTTTTTATTGGATGCTCTTCTCAAGAAGCCCTACACTACCTATGGTTCAGATCAATGAATTACTAAGCACACAATTGTATAGATTTTCTTGAAGTTTCTTTCAAACTACAGAGTTCTAAATTCTGAATGAAAATCAAATAAATTAAATCAATTACGTAAAAATATCCAATGGGCCTGATTTTTTTCAAGACCATTTGAATAATTATTTTAAAATTATATAAAATTCAAATCATTTATGTGGGACCCGAAAATGGGTCCCACAAAATCGTATTTTGCAAACCAATTGGATTGCCCACAAAATGGGGCCGTTGTGCACATTTTGCACCACGGCTGGGCCCCAATTTCTTTTATTAAAATGCCCAGAAAATGGGGCCGTTAGCCAAAAGTTTCTTGTATTAAAAAATTCACATTTTAATGATAGATTAAATAATAAAAAGCTCTTAATTCTCAATTAATTTTTTTAACCCAAAAGTAATAAAAAATTTCCTTTCTGACAAAAAATAGTTCTTTCTAGTAGTCAATAGTAATATTTAAATTTTATCCTTTTTTATTTTATCAAAACATCTCTTCCAATGGGTGAAAAAATCATTTTGAATCAAAATAAGTGAGAGTATACAGTTTTTTTTTTTACAACTTTTCATATATTATCAGAAATGGCAAATTTTTAGATATTATCACCTTTTTGGACATAAAATTGTCGATTGGGGTGTGAGTGAAATGCACATAAAAACCATAAGGGATTCGTTGTTATTTCTCATACTTGAGGGGTATTTGTTATGAAGAGAAACCTCTATAGGTATTAGTGAAACTTAGCCTAACAACTCCATGAGTTATATAATTCATAACCTAGAATCGAAAAAAAGTAGTTGATGCTGAAACACCCCCTAATAAGTGAGGAAAAACGGGAAAAAAAAGAAAAGAAAAAAGAAAGGGGTCACAGGGAACGCTTACCCTCAGCTGGTAATAAGGGTCTTGGTGATGCATGGGGCTTATCAAGTAAATGTTTTAGTATTCTTTTTGATTGGCGAAAGTCAATATTGTTAGTTATAGTCAGTGAGGTTTAAACCACACTCTAATGCATGGAAGTACATGCTATATACCTATCCAATGGCGACTCCAGAAATTTATAGTTGCGAGGTCATTCACAAACTAAAATTTGAGATGTTCCGTCTAGTCGAACAGGAAAAAAAGAGGGGTTCAAATTAACCTGATTTTTTTTTAGCACAATATCTTGAAAGAATTAATAAAGTTGAATTTTGCATTTTGATAGTCTTCTTTTAAAAAACGTGCTCAAATTTTTTGGAGGAAAAAAAAAACACTAGAAAATCTCATAAGAGCCTCTTTTGTACTTACCGTTACAACACTCGCACTCAAAATTTAAGTAAAACCTCATAAGAGCATCTCCTACCCATCTCTATTTTTCTAAAATGGAGAATGGAAGTGACACATTGGGGGGAGATTTTGTAATTAATGTTTTTTTTTTTCACTTATAGAGATTCTTGGAGGGTCCCACTATCTTTTTTAGAGATTTGGTCCTCCAAAACTATTTTGATCCTCAAAAAATAGAGAACCAAATCTCATTTTGGAGGAATAGAGATGGGTTGAAGTACAAAAAGATGATGGGTCCCTCCAAGATTCTCCAAAAAAGTACAAAAAGATGACATTAATTACAAAATCTCCCCCCAATGTGTCACTTCCATTCTCCATTTTAGAAAAATAGAGATGGGTAGGAGATGCTCTAAGAACTCATTCAAACCCATGACTCAAATTTTAATAAATCTCACCTAAAATGCACAATACTAACTTGAAACGTACTAGATCTTACTTGTACAATACATCCCTCAAAAAATTAAGGAAAGGTAGGATTAATACCTTGATCAAGCTTTTCCAGGTATTTTTTTTGCCAAATCTCCACGTTAGACCTTGAAAACACCTTTTAAATATATCTAACGGTTCGGATTTTCAAAAAAATATTGAGAAGGTGGAGGTCCGGACGTTTGGTCCGCAAAATGCGGTTTGGATAGGAAGGGGTTCCATATGTGTGTGTGTGTGTTGGGGGTTACTTACAAAGGGGAAAAATAGTGACAGGGCACACCATTTTCCTCGAATATATTTGATTTGATTTAACCCTCGAAATGAATTCACTTTTGGTGGATGAAAATTACCATAGCAATTGATGCGACATCTTATTTCAGTGCAGTTGACATTTTGATATTGAAAATAGGTATTGCAAATCTAAGGGCGGCTCCACAAGTATTTTAAGGTGTTCGCTTGAACCCTTGAGGATCATAAATGCAAAAACATTTTATGTGTTTTTGCATATATTGACTATTGAATGTTTGTGCCTGAAAGCACGATTCAATGTAATCTAAAATCAATCAAGGTGGCTTGCAAATTTGCTCATATTGACCCTCTCCAATGAACCCAACCTTCTCCAAAATAAGGCTCATGAAACTTTTGGCACCCGTTGAACTAAAATCTTCTTAATTAGGTAAAAATTTAAGACTCATAAACCTGCAAAACACTTTTTATACATTTTTAGCACCGTTGAACTAAAATCTTCTTAATTAGGTAAAAATTTAAGACTCATAAACCTGCAAAACACTTTTTATACATTTTTGGCACCGTTGAACTAAAATCTTCTTAATTAGGTAAAAATTTAAGACTCATAAACCTGCAAAATGCTTTTTATACATTTTTGGCACCGTTGAACTAAAATCTTCTTAATTAGGTAAAAATTTAAGACTCATAAACCTGCAAAATGCTTTTTATACATTTTTGGCACCGTTGAACTAAAATCTTCTTAATTAGGTAAAAATTTAAGACTCATAAAACCTTTTTTGAATGGAACATATAGCAGCACCATTCGCAACTTCCAGAATTCATACAATTCCACCAAGTATAAATAGCAAACTCCACAACCTCTCAACCCACAAAAAATCTCAACTTATAACAATAACACCAGACCATTCTGGAATGGGTCGACAGTACTGGATCAGAGCCGTGGTCCTTGTGATTCTTCTACTCTCTTTATTTTCAGGTAAAATATGTAACAATGCATGCAGGCATATGCCCATCGATTACCTAATTAGGATCAGCTTGTGAATTTTTGTGGCGTTGTATTAGAATTTCATTACCAACTTTAGTACTCTACCCGTTGAATTAGCCTCCGAATTTAAGTCTAAAGTACTGGAGAATTTGTATCAGAATCACAATTTTGAATCATGGAACATAGATATTTAATGGAAACTCCATACGTTCTAGTATGAAAGAGGGTCAAGATAGTTACTCCCTCCGTCCCATTTTGTTTGTCGATTATTCCTTTTGTCTCTTTTGTGCCATGACTTATATATTTCAATGTGGATCTCAAAAAATATGCAATATGAAATTTATTTGATAGATTTTGATTTGTTTTATAAAGCGAAGTTCTCGAAACTATAAAAAAAATATTGTACATTGAAAGATATAGACAATAGATACAAAAAAGACAAAAGGAATAATTGACAAACGAAATAGGATGGATGGAGTATTTTTTTTAATGTAAAATTATCATGTTTTACGTGGCAAATTGACTAACCAGAATTAATAGATATTGTTTATACAACAAATTGAATTTGTTAACATGAGTTGATTTGAAGTCGGGACAAATTGAGGGAACAATAGCCAATTCAATAAGAACTTCGGCAAATTTAATAAATGAAAATTTGGTCATTTACGAAGCTAATTAACCAACGTTCTTTTTATTCTTCAGTAGCGAGGGTTGAAGGCTTGAGGTATGTGGTTCCTGCAAACCAACTCAATGATGTAAGTGACTGATCTCTATATCTCTGCTCTTATGAGAAGAACTTGGGTGCCGGTCGGATATGGCCACGTGGTGTCCGATTGTACATCTTGACCGTCCAAAAGTATTTTGGATGGCCTAGATTGCAAAATGCGCGGTTGGACACCACATGACCATACCTGACCGGCACCCAAGTTTTTCTCCTACTCTTATAAAGGAAACTTTGTGGAGAGTCTTGGCAAATTATTATTAAACTGTTGTTTGGCTGAGAAAAATTTGTGGGTTTTAATTTGTAAAGGAGATTGCGCAGAAGAACATGAGGGAGCTTACAATGGTTGATGCAATGTTGGACTATGACAAAGCAGGAGCAAACCCAAGACATGAACCAGGCAAGGGAAAGCCTGGGGGTGGCACAAATCCATAAATTAGTAGCATTTGGCTTCGAGGCAGTAATTTCAATAGGGTTTTGTTAAAATGTGCCCCCAGGCACATGTGCCTCCAGGCACATGATAAGGTTCATTAAATGAGTATAATTAAACCTTTATTTGTATGAGAAATCTAAGTTATAAACAATAGGCACAAACTCTTTTACTACTTTTTGCATGGGAAATCGAAATATATCAATTATTTTTACTACTTTCTAAAAAAGTAGATTTAATTAGACTCATTTAATAAACCTTATCATGTGCCTGGGGGCACATTTTAACAAAACCCATTTCAATAAATGTTACCCTGTTTTTTATTTTCGGAGCATTAGTCCATAAAATAAATGTTACTGTTTCCAAGGTGGTTGGGGCTTTTGGGCTCAATACCATTAACAGTACTATTAACTTTTTTGTCCAAAAGGTTGTTCGTGTTTTTCTTAAGAATCGTAAAATTATAAAAAATAGAACTTTTGTGTGGAATTTTTTGTACTATTAACTTTTGTTTCGACTTATGACAAGACTTCTGAAAACAGACAATATGAGACCGATGTCTTTTGGTTGGCCGTATGAGTAAACTGGTCCTTAATTATGTAAGTCCAAGGTGAGTAGTTGTTTGATACATGGAAGTCCGGCCCAGTAATTCTTGATTAATTCTGAAACCTTAAAGTTAATGATAGGACGAACTCTTTGTAATGATTTAACTTTAATTAAAGTAAGCCTATACACTGATAGACCAATTTACAAAAGTTTCGGCAAGTCAATTGATGTCCATATGTTTTTTTGACCTACATACATACAAATCACATTACTATATAGTTTCAACAAATATTAATCTGATTGCCATTAACCTCAGGAGCTCGCTTCTCAAGAGTTGAGAAGGAAATTCCACAGAGTGAAGTTGGACATTTTTGTGCCTACTTTGATGATCGGAATTATGTAATATTTAGAGCTTGTCCAGATCATCAATTATACATATGAAAAATCACATTAATAATATCTCATTATTATGCGAATGAAATAGATTCATCTTTAAGTATCTATTGAAAGAGGGTTTTATCCTAGGCCGAGCTCATTTTGTTGAATACTAGAATTAATTTGATGTTCTCAATAAGCTCTAACAATTTAACTACTATTATTGAAGTGACCCCATCTGCCTTTGGTATAATTTCTTTACTTTTACAAGTGTTGTCAAAATGAAGAAAGAAAGCTAAGTTACATTTAAATCGAGTTTATGTGAAATGCTGAATTACCTCTGATGTCAATGGCAAAGGAAGCTAAGTTACATTTAAATCGAGTATATGCGTAATTTGTTGCTACTTGGTGATCTTCTATTTTGTTGAAAATTCATCTCTTTAGCATATGATTTTTTGGAGCGAAACAGAAGGATAGGTGATAAATGACGTTTCTTAGAGTTTCGAAGATTTGAATATGCTTGGGCAATTGCTGTGCAAACAGTTGGAATCGTCGGACAAGAGTTGAGATATAGCGTGTAACCATATTGATTTACATGCGTGTGATAATGTCATAAAGAAGGTTGCTGCGTGCCTGCGTGCATGAGAATCAAAAGCAGAGATTTTCAATTTTTGAGCGGAAGGTTGGGCGAGCTACTATTTCTAGGGGAGATAGAAGTAGAGGATTTGATTGTGGTAATTAAGTATTGTATAGGCATATTTGAATGGTTGGCTATGGGGATTTGATAATCGAACTCTTCAGTTCATTCCTAAAGTCGCCCGCAAGCGTTATACTCTCTATTTATGCAATTTTTTTGGCCCAAAATATAATTTGATTTCATTTTGTGCTTACAATCCTCTAAACAAAATTGAATACAGATGGTCGAGCCGTGCCTTTAGGCACGGACATGTGCTAGTGGGTCAATCAACATCAGTTCATTTTTTCCACTATTTGGCAATAGAGATAAAAATTCTCGTAATTCAAGTGCTTTAAATTTTTCTTCAGCACCAAATGCATGGCAAGCTCACAAACTAACCATGCCTAACCTGTCGACCATCACGATATATTTCAACAATATATCCAATAGAAAGTCAAACAGAGAGGAAAGAGGAAAAACTAAAAGTAAAATAAAGCCCATGCATGGCCATACATCCGATTACTGCAATCCATAGTTTCATTGATTACTGCAATGAAACCATAAATGGTGACTACATATTGACTGTCATGTACGTTACAAGATTACTGCAATGAATTTATTATGTTAAAAAAATAAAAATACTGCAATGAAAACCACATTTGGTGACTAAAAATTTGATAGATCATGGGTAATACTCTCTCCGTTCCTTTTTTTAAATGAGTTGCTTCGTAAATCTAACTTATTAAAAAGACATCGTCATTACTCCTTTCATATCAATTTTTACGCCTATTTTACACATTTAACATCAACTTTTCAAAATCATCCTCAATTTTTACCCATTAACTCTTTATTCACTAATTTTTCAAAAGGGCCAACAAAACAATAATTGTACAAACTTTTACCCATTAACTTTTCAAAACACATGCACAGTTATTAAGAAACAACCCAAAATAAAATAACCAACTATAAAAAAGATGGGCTAAGGGATTATTTAAATATACATTTCATTGAAAGAGATATATAGACTATTCTATCAGCTTAATTTATGTGAGGTGTGACACGAATTGGGACAAAATAAAAGGTTGAGTTTTCACTAATGGAAAGAGGGTGCGCTTAAGCATGCGAAGAAAGCTCTTATGATATTCTTTATTTCTTTCCTCGCCGAAGAGGGGCCCTTTAGGGGACGACTGATTTTTAGTCAACTCAGTTAACTTCTTCTGCCCACATTGGAGCCATATAACACGAGAGGCCTCATAGAAGCTCTTCTTGTTTGAGAGTTTGATCCTCTCATATATATATATATATATATATATATATATATATATATATATATATATATATATATATATATATATATATATATATATATATATATATATATCAACCGATTTGATAATTTTTAGTCCAAAAACACTGAAAAAACCGTAGTAAAAAGTCAACCTAGTAGAACCATGATTAACAAATGAGTCCAAAGTGTTGAGCAGTTAATTGTTCAAACTTGGTTTGAAAACTTAACGAGCTTCAAAAGTATGTTTAAACTTAGCTTGTTAATGACTGATCTCAAATGAGCTTTAATCGAGCCAACATCGAGTAGCTTAAATTGTTTATACACCCTCCTTCTCTTTATTAGAATACAATACTTTATTTTAGACTGTCCTTTAATAATTGCATATTTTGTAAATTTGTGTGTAAAAGTTGATATATTTTTCATTTGCTCTTAAAAGTAGATTCTTTATTGTAAAATTAGGAGTAAAAGTATAATAATGATGCCACCATCCTCCATAGAGGATAGTTAGGGAGTAATTTTTAATGTGTAACAATGATTTCTCCATAAAAAGTTAGATTTATGAATTCCGATGCCTAAAAATAAAAGGAGGGAGTACATCATAAGCCCAACGAAGAGTCATAACTGGTTCAAGCTTGCAACAAAATGTTCATGCTTAGTTTGTTGAAGAAACAAATGGATGTTGAACGAGCAACCATGAGCTTGAATCCGTCCAATTTGGTTAGTTTATCAGCCGTAGAAGCACGAGTGCTTTTTTTTTTTTAAAGCTTTTTTCTTTGGGTAGATTTCATCAACACCCCTCAGGTTCATCTTTAGTACAAATTCCCCATCCATAGTTGAAGTAATTACTCTACACCCCCTGTCAGGCTATGTTTGAAAGAAAGTGTTAACAGAGTTTTACGAAATGTGAGCCTTGCCCTAACAATAAGTTATCATCATTTTGATAAATTAAATAAATGTCCCAAAAAATATTCCTTTTAATATCCAAATGGATCATCGGCACCATCGTCAACCCATCTTGTCATCTTAGTCGGAAAACACTATGTTTTTTCTTCGTTTTCCTCTCTTCGCAGCCTACTTAGCGCACACTATCAAATAGGCCGTTTACAAACCCACCCGTTATGAGTCCCGCTGCATCATTTAGAACCACCATAGTCCATCTCTTCTTCTTTTTGTGTTCAACTGTTCATGCATCTATAAAATTTCTTCGGCTTTACTTCACTCGGTTTGCACAGCTCTATGGATTGCTTATTTGGGCCTAACTAACTGATTAATGGATGAAAAAAAGGTTCAAGAAATTGGGCAAATTCTTCTGGGATTCAAGATTGGGGAAATGGGTTTCCAAATCTTCTTTTTATTCGGTTAATTTGGTGTCAATGTAATGGCTTTTCTTTCCTATGTATATCCATAAATCTATCTCCATCCAAGCACAAACAACAAAGTACAAAGCAGTTTTAAAAGAATAGGCTTGAATTCGTAAATTGCTTGCAATATTTGTAGTATTATTAAGTGCAAAAATTCATAAATTAAATCAATAGACTAGTTAAATGGTATGAGTAAAAATTCTTTTCAAGAAAACAAAATTCTCTGGGAATAATGGGTATTCTGAGAGTTTTAACCTAACCATTGACTAATAGTAGGGGTGTAACTGGAATGCAAATATAAACCCAGGGAGGGGAAAGTTATTTCTCATAGGTGGAGGGGGAATTTGTACAAAAGGTAAATCTCAGGGTATGTGGGTGATCCGTACCGGTAATAAAAACAAGCTGATGAAGGCTACTTGGGCACAAGCAATAACAAACCAGAAAATACCAACTTTGTGTTTTTACAAGCTAATATCATTGACAAGAGTTGGTATTGGCTACTTTGAACGAGGCAGTATCACAATCCATACTGTTGTACTGCCCAGAGGTCTGGAAGTCTGCATACAACACTGTAAGTCCTCATCGCAAGCCATTAAAATGAAATCGTCGTCCTCGTCTTTGTAACAGATATCATAGGTTCCAGCTTCCAGGCGAAGCCTCTTAGCAACTTCCAGCTGCAATTCTTGCATTCCCGACGACATAGAAAGACGAAATTTTATAGTATATTCAGAGTGTTTTGCCTTTATCGTCACCATTTCCATTTCCCGGGATGCTGCATTGTGTGGTTGTATGTGAACATCATCGACACCAACCTTGTTTCTATTTTGAGGTGGCCCTAGATGAATACGATAATCCCTACCATCTGAAGCTTGATTAGGAGGCACATCGGACGTCAATTGTGACATTCCTTCCTGAAGTACAACACGCGATGGCTGTGGGGTACCAACCTTGTCTATGTTGCGAGCTGGAACATCACGAGAGGGCTGTGGTACACCAGCCTTGTCTATCTTGCGAGGTGGCCACCGATGGATACCATAATCCCTACAGATACGCTTCAAAGTAGATGAGCTAACTGCAAAAGAAAAATTTCATGTGAGAGAAACTACTGCACAAACTCTAACTCAATCTGTATGGAGACTCTGTTGATGAAAGAAACAATTAGGACCACAAGCAATTATGGCTTACCATTGAGTTGTCTTGCAGCATCGTCCAGTTTCATCTTGGAACATTGAAGTATCTCCTCTTGAGGAATTTCAATTCGAACTCCAGTTTTTCCCCTTTTTCCTTTTTTGCTTTGTGATGGTGTCTTCTTCCGAACAAGTTGCATCTGAGTTGCTGTGTTCAAGTAACGCTGAGGCAAATACCTCCTCCTCCTGCCAATTCAGAATCAAGGAGAGAAAATAAGTAAATTTGGCCTCCTATGTCCTATGGATTTACTTTATTTGCTTTCTTTTTTTTTTTTTTACTTTGCCCCAGATTATGGGAAAAGGAAGTATTTATTATGTAAAATCCAATCTCCTTAAACTCCAACAGTGTGAAGATTCCTGATAACTACTGAGTCTTGCATAAGCAAAAAACTTGGACCTATACAGCTATCAGATTTCAATTCATTCTGTCATCCAATTTCGGGAAGCAACCAAGTTCAAAGGAAGCTGAAACCGTGCTCGAGTAATGTATGTGAACCTGAATTAAAGTTAACTAATGCATTGGCATGGTCTGAAAGTGACTAACCTTGTGCAGTATAAAAGAGGAGTGGCAAACGGGCAGTTGCAATGTCGCTACAAACGGGAGCCTACCAATCTGTCAGCCAACAGCTTGCGAACTTCTCATGTATTGATACCATGACACCGTGAACTAAAATAAATGGCAACATATTTGTTTGGACATGATTCTACGTAGGAGTACATCAATTCTCACCATTCTCTATTTGACTGCAATTCATAAAGGTTGCAAAGCAACTAAACACAAAACAAGCAAGAGACTCTATCTTGAAATACCTATGGCATTGGGCCTATGGAGGCTACTTGCCATATCTACACTAAGTCACTAACTGAAATACCTATGGCATTGGTATATGAATTTCATCTCTGTCCATTTCCCTACTTTATACCCCTTTTCTCCCTTCTTGTTAGCTAATAGTGTCCGAAGTTCAGGTTGAGTTTAACTATACTTAAAATTTATGTTCAGGAACGACTTGTTTTGCTGGAAAAAACAGAAGAAGAATGAGCGCATCCATATTGACTTCTGTTTTCAGTCAAGTTTCTAGGTCAAAGAAATACTCCACAGTTGAAATTAATAGGCAAGCGATCACCAAATGTCTTCTTTTGTGGTCAACCAAAAAATATGAAAAGGGGGAAAAACAACAAGAAAAGAATAATGAAAATGCTGATCACTGACAAACCTAAAGACCATGGTACAGGTTGTGAAAGAAAGATTTGTCATGCCAATCTGTAATGGTGTCGACAGCAGATACAAACTCAAGAACACCAACACAGACTTGGCTGGAGTTTTCGAACACTGGTAAAGCCCAGGATGATCTCACCTGGCAATGAGAAGCATCATCGCGTTGTGGATACTCTTTTTCACTCGAAGCGAAAATTTGATCAAAATCCTATGAAGCCAAATTCACCTAATTACCTCCTAAACTCAAAACTATAGCAAATTGAGTTTTGCTCCAACTTTTTACCAAATTAAGAGTTACTCAATTTTTTTTAAAAAAAGCTACTTTTCTTTCTCTCGAGTACATGACTGTAACTGCCATCATTAAAGTATTTACTCAGATTTCAATAATTAGAATTGGGTTTGCCTAATGAATTTTCGTGCTCATTTTAGCGGTACACCCACATGTTTGCTCATAGGTTAATTGTTCATAATATAAAATGATTGAAATTTTTACCTAAATACAGTTTTTCCCTTTCAAATTTGTAATTACCAGTACCATTATTAAAGCTTCTACTAAAATATATTTTTAGAAATGAGTTTACCTAATAAAGTGTGTTCATATCAAATGACTAAGATTTTACCTAAAGCTATTTTCTCCTTGCAAATTTATAACTGCAACTAAGCCATTGTATAAGATTTTACTCAAACTTCTATTTTCAGAATTGGATCACCTAAGAGCATCACTAGCAATAAACTATATAGCTAAGGCATTTGCCAATTTTCAAGGGTGAGTTCGACAAACGAGTTTTTACCATTTGGTACCAAAGCTAATCAACACTTTGCAATTTGACCAGCGGAGAGGGCGAAGATCTATAGGCTGCATCAGAATACTTAAAAAGTATTGAATATTGATAAGGGAGTGGAGTCGCAAAAAAAAACGAGGAGAAAGACCTCTAAGAGTTCATTTGGGAGGGACTTACACAAACTTGTATTAGAAAAACTCTTATTCTATTCGAATGCCTTATCTGGTGTGTTTTTTAGATCCATAGTAAGTAGAAAGTTTTGGGGCACATGGTATCAACCATATACCAGCCACACCCACTCATGTAGGGCCTATTTCGAGATCCCACACGAGTGATCGGAGCTGCTCAATTTATTTAGAATATTTTTCTAAGAGTTCCTGAAAAAAACCCAGCTGAATCTGATACCTGTAAAAGCTCAATTGATTCTTTAAAGTTTGAATTCCTGAATCAAATGAACCAAAAATTTAACAAATTTATCAAGCCTTTCCCGATATCTGATTCAACTGATTTTTTTTTCTAGAAACCCTTAAAAACATATTTTAAACAAATTGAACGGTTCTGATTATTCGTGTGAGACCTCGAAGCAAGTCCCACACGAGTGAGTGTGTAACGCCCCGATTTTCAGAAGCATTAATTTAAATCATTTAATAAATGATTAATATAAATAAAAAGGATCTCATTAATTAAGCAGCGGAAATAACATAATTGTCTTAGTTCAAGTACAAATAAACATAGTATTTTTCTTGGGAAAATTAAATTACAATTTTCCAACACAAAAATAAGGGAGATTTGCTCTACAGGTTAAGGTTGAGATCTTGATCCCAACGCTTCTCTTCAGCCTGATCCACTAGAAAACCTTTTGTTCCAAAATAAGCGTCGCCCTCAATACCTACAGTACCTCCTGTTCAATCACAATTTGGCATAATATGTCCAAGTCGTGAAGAAATATCATGGTATTATACCAGGGTCACACGAAGTGTACCACCGTGAGCGATAAATCACTCAATTGCTACTCCAACCCCCAACCCTTACATAACATACAAGAACAACATATATGATTGAAAAGCAACACGTAAAAGAGTAAACACATAACTGATTTCATTACTAGCCATTAACTTACATTTTCATCTAAGTTCTCAACCTAGAGAACTTTCCTCCCAAATAACCATTAAGGACTATGACCAATCCATGATTAAACTCCCCCTTGCTTGATCTGACTGTGAGCCTTAACAGAAGACATAAGTTACGTACTTAATCCAACCATCAACCGCCTTACAAGGATGAATTTCCCAGGGACTAACTGTGCCACTGGGCTATAAGTGTGACAACTGTCAGCTCCTGTAGGTATATAGTGGTAACTCAGTCTGTAATACATCCACCTTTTTAACGCCTCAGAATTCAAATGAAGTAATCACAGATTGTCATATCCTAGGGTTTCGAAATCCTAGCAGGCTGCCAAATAATCCTCCAAACCAAAATCACTTGGCTGTCTGCCATTCAACAAATCTCAGAGTGACTCCCCGTAAATCAATTCATTTCCAATTTCCATTAACCTCAACGTCTATGAGAAATCTGCGTACGATCACCCAACCTGGGAACTTAAGTGTCCATTCTAACAATCAACAATTTCATGATAAGTGCGCACAATAAAGGAAGCAAAACAATAACGATATTCTAAGGGTCACAAAGTCGAATAACACGATTCACAAGTTCACAAGTCATCACAAATCAAAGTAATTGAAAACAAGGGGTCTTAATGTAATTAAATAAAGTATAGGGTCATAAATGTAATTTATAGAAATAAGGGGTCGCCCTCGAAATTTAAAGTATAAGGGTAACAAAAGTAATTTCACGGTTCTAGGGTCCTTCGTAAATTTTTTTTACTAACTTAGGGGTGCCTTTTACAAATAAAACTTTATACGAGGGTAAAATTGTAATTTTCCTACAACGAAGGGTAAACACGTAAAATGCCTTATTAAAACCCACATGGTAATATAAGAAATGTATACCATTTTCTAAAATCTTAATACTTGCAATAATAATGATAATAATCAGCATGTCTAACAAATAAACAAGTATGGTTGCAAAAATGGTCAAGAGATAATCATGGACACATTTCCTATTCTGGTCATGTACTTGGTAATTAAATTAGATCATGTTTAATCTAATGTGATACAAAATTTTACATTACAAGGTTAAAATATAAAGTAACCAAAATCCGTGATTAAAATGTTAAAAATTTAAAGTTTAGGGACCCAACAACAATAAATCTAAAGTTTAGGGATCAAATTATAATTAATAAAAAATTAGACCTGGTGTAGTTGACTGCCATTCACTTGATTACAAATTGGTGGCTATACCGAGTGAGGTGATAGTGATGCGCTCCACCGATCAAAACGTCTGAGTTTTGTCTATACACGATGAAAATTTACAAATAATATATCAAAATGTTCGTTAGTCTATGAAATACACTTCTATCATAAAAAAAGTTGGATTTGAATTGGTTCGGACATGACCCAGTAGCTCAGAATGTCAAAAACGCATATACACTGTTTCCCTACAATCGAAATGCTTGGGTTTTATTTCTACTTAACGAAAATCAACATATTATATATCAAAATGTTCATTATGAAATGAACTAAATTTCTATCATGGAAAAAGTTGGGTTCAGATTGTTTTGGATGGAATCCAGACCTCAGAATGTCAAAAACGCATATACACTGTTTTCTGACGATCAAAATGCTTGGGTTTTATTTCTACTTAATGAAAATCAACATATTATATATCAAAATATTCGTTATGAAATGAACTGCATTTTTATCACGGAAAAAGTTGGGTCAGATTGTTTTGGACGGGACCCAGCAGCTCGAACTTCAAAAACGCATAGACACTGTTCCTCAACGATCGTAACACTTGGGTTTTGTTTCTACTCAACGAAAATCAACATATTATATATCAAAACGTTTGTCATGAAATGTACTACATCTTTATCATGGAAAAAGTTGGGTTCAGATTGTTTTGCACCGGACCCAATAGCTCAGAAGGTTAAAAACGAACTTACACTACCTTCTAACTAACGAAATGCTCGGATTTTGTTTCTACTCAACGAAAATCAACTTATTATATACCGATGGGTTCAGTATGATGTAGCCTACCTTTCTTTCGAAGATTAAGCTAAACCGGAGTGATTTGGATGGGCCTCGGTCGCGTCGAATGGACTGAACTTCGGACATCAATAGAGCAGTCAAACTTCAACCGTTTTGGACGATTCTTGGGTCTAAAACTTAGCTCTCGAAGTGGTCTAAAACTTTCTTGAAGAAACCTAAGCCTAAAAACCACTCCAGGTTGGAGAAAAATGGAGTTTTATGAGGGGTACATGGGCTACCCTAAAATGAAATGGGAAATGGTTTCTCTGTGTGTTAAAAATGGAATTGGGAATGGGATTTATTGGTTTGGCCAAAATCTAGTGGTTAATGGAGTGTGTGAGTATGACTTATTATTCAAGGGTTAAGGGAAAGTAATTTGGGGGTGTGAAAAGATCTAATTGGCTAGGGAAAAGAAAGATAAAAAATGGCTAAACATATTTGATGATGGAATGATGGGTTGATTGATAAGAGATGAGGAAGCTTAGTAACATCAAGACTGTAGTTTAGGATTTTTGGTTAGGGTAACCAGATAGTGTAATGGGATTATGACCACTAAATCACAAAAATAAATTTAATCATTCTAGGTTTTATGAATAAAACTAAATCACAAAAATAAATTTAATCATTCTAGTCCGGGAGTCCTGGATCCGGGACTCCACCTTCCCAATATTTTTTTGACGATCCGAGCCGTCCAATGTGTTCAAAAGGTGTTTTCAAGAGTCTACGCGGGAAATCTTCAAAAAAAAATACTGGGAAGGGCTTGATCCAAGCAGTTTTCGCAAAAACTACAAATATAAAGTTTTTGCTAAAAACTACTTGGATCAAGCCCTTTCCGGTATTTTTTTTTTGAAGATTTCCAGCGTGAACCTTGGAAAACACATTTTGAACACATTGGACGGCTCGGTATGTGGGTCGTGCAAACCAACTCAATGATGTAAGTGACTGATCTATGTTTGTACTCTGCTCTTACAAATGAAACTTTCTAATTTGATTATTACGACCAAGAAAAAGATATTAACAACTAGATAACAGACAAAGTGATGCATTGCATCAAATTAGCCTTGTTCTTTAAAAGTCCATAGATCACCATTTAGTTTTATTAACTCATCGTTCATTATCCTAATTTCTAGCTGATTAACACTCAATTGACGTACCCTTAATTGATTTCTTCCTTCTTACACTAGTTTAACTACATTTTGTAGAGTCTTGGCAAATTATTAAACTGTTGTTTGGCTGAAATAAATCTTGTGGGTTTTGTAAAGGAGATTGCGCAGAAGAACATGAGGGAGCTCACAATGGTTGTTGCAATGTTGGACTATGAAAAAGCAGGAGCAAACCCAAGTACCCAAGACATTAAAAAAAAAAAAAAAAAAAAAAAAACCAAGACATATACAAGGCAAGGGAAAGTATGGGGGTGGCACAAATCATAAATAGCAGCATTTGGCTTCGGGGCAGTAATTTCAATATACTCCTTCCGTACCAATTTTATAGTCCCTTATGAGAGTTTGTGCCATTTTTCAAGGTGTTATATCTTATAATCTACAATGTTTTAGGTAATTTTGAACACTTTATTTATTAGATTAAATCAAGATCTATCAAACAAGATTCATATTACATATAAAATGTATTGCCGATTGAAAGATATAATAATTTTTTTATTCGGTTAAGATAGAACAAGGAACTATAAAATTGGGACGAAGGTGTTACTGATTTTTTTTTTTGGAGCAATAATCCATAAAATAAATATTACCGTTTCTTAGGTGGATGGAGCTTTTGGGCCCAATAACATTAACAGTACCATTAACCTTTTTTCAAAAAGGTTCTTGTTTTTCTTAAGAATACTGTAGAACTTTTGTGTGGAATATTTTGTTCTATTACCTTTTGTTTTGACTTATGTAGTGGCGGAGCCAGGATTTTCAATACGGGGATTAGCCATAGGCATTTGATAGCTTTATCGGCCTACGATGATGTCAGAATTGCCTTCACGGGTGGCATTACGGAGAGAGGACTAACCTTCGTCCTCGATTCTTAAAAATAAGTTAAAACAGTTACCAAATTAGCTTTGCAATTGCAAGCTTGACGGTTATGTAAACATTGATAATTTGAGACACCAGAAATCAGGAACGGAGCCCATATTCGGCCACAGGGGTGGCACCATTCAATGAAAAGCTAATTACATGTTGTAGAAAAAATATAAAGAAAAAAATTACTAGGAAGTCATATAATTACATATAAAAAAATGAGCAATCTATGATTTATTCATACAAATATGTAAATCGACATGTTTTTGTGATATAATTTTTATTGTACATTAATTCCTACCATAGTTTGTAAAGAAACATAGAGTAAAAAATGCTAGATTTTGAGAAAAAATTAATGTCCAAAGGTGTCATGTTTGTCTCCATTTAATAAAAAAAATTACAAGAGGGAGAGAGAGAGAGAGAGGGGGAGAGAGATGAGTTGCAATAAAAAATACAGAACATTGCGCCTTGGGAGAGTTGAACATAGGTTGGGATGTGTAGAGTAAGGCATTCAAACCACTGAGCTGTCTATAATAGGCATGAAAATGCCTCTTTTTCTCCAGAAGTTGTCGGAATTATTCGTAATAAATTATATTGGCTACAATTGAAAAAAGTCTTGTCTATAAAATTTCCATTCATTTGCGATCTAGGCATAGGTGACAACCCATTTGAAGAGCCTAGAAGGGTTACTAGAGCTGTTAAAAAAAAGAAGGGTTACTAGAGCATTGGTTCGTTCTTCTCAAACTCTTCCATTGTTAGCATGATTAATAACCTATTGTGGAATATCAAGGCATAGGCAACATCAAATCAAAGTGGGTTGTCAAGCTTGTAAAGATGTATAATATCACGTTGGTTTCGATTCTTGAACCTCTTTACAATGCTAATAAGATTTAAGAATTCTCCAACAGATGGGTTTCCACTTTTCATTGGCAAATCTAGAGGCAGATGAGAAAAACTTTTGGCTCCTTCCGAGATCCGGCCGACACCTATTTTATAGAAAATTGTCGATTGGGATGTCAGTGAAACTCACATAGAAACAATGGGGGTTTCATTCTTATTTCTCATAGTTGAGGGCCGGAGAGGGTGTTTGGTATTAAGAGAAACCTCAAGAGGTGTAAGTGTCTAAGTGAAACTTAGCCTAACAACTCCATGAGTTTTATAATTCATAACCTAGTATCGGATAAAAAAAAGTAGTTGGTGCTAAAACACCCCCTAATAAGTCAAGGAAAAAAAAGAGGGTTGAACAATACTTGAAACTTGTTAAATTTTCAAGGGAAAGGCTACAAGACACACTCCTCATTTGGGTGTGTATCATACGCATCCCAATAAAGTTATGAATCGATTAATAAAAGTTACGATTATTATTATTATTATTATTATTATTATTATTATTATTATTATTATTATTATTATTATTATTTTTTATAAAAGTTATGAGACACGCCAAAGATTTTATGAATTATAGAAAATATTACAAATCATATTGCTGCAAAGTTATGAAGTACTAAAAAATGTTTTGATTATTGATAAGGTGATGCAATTTGGATCATACAATAAGTATAAGTGATACACACTTTTAATGGGTAAATTGTAGCTATTCCTAATTTTCAAAACCAATTTAAACAATTAAGTGCTCGGCTGGTTCCTGGTCCCCAGCTTTAATCGATTACTATGAGTCAATAAACGAACATCAGCTCATTTTTTCCACTATTTGGAAATAGAAATCAAAATTCTCGTAATTTAAGTGCTTTAAATTTTTCTTCAGCATAAAATGCATGGCAAGCTCACAAACTAACCATGACTAACCTGTCGACCAACAAGATTTCTACAATATATCCAATATAATGTCAAACAGAAAGGAAAAAGGAAAAAATAAAAAATAAAGCCCATGCATGGCCATATATCCAATTACTGTAATCCATAGTTTCATTGATTACTGCAATGAAACCATAAAGGTTGACTACATATTGACTGTCATGTACGTTACAAGATTACTGCAATAAATTTACTATAAAATAATAATAATAATAATAATAATAATAATAATAATAATAATAATAATAATAATAATAATAATAATAATAATAATAATAAATGATTATCGGCTTATTGCAATGGAAACCACATTCGGTAACTAAAAATTTGGTAGATCAGGGTACGTAATAGTACTTAGGGTAAATTACACTGACCTCTCCTGAGGTTTCTGACTTGTACATTGACCACCCTTACTTTATCTGAAATAGCATTGACCTCCCCTGAGTTTTATATTTTAATATCAAAAGCACCATTCAACAGTACCGACAGGTACCGACGGCGCCGATGACCCCCTTGTGGGTCCCCAACGGTCGATTCAAGCCGTCCATTCATTCCAAAATCGAATTCCGAGTGGGTCTACGTGAGAATCACCTCAATCGAACAGTCCTAAGTGCTCGATCCAAATTTTTTGAACGAAATGTGGTAATTTTGGATTGAGCACTTAGGACTATCCAATTGAGGTGATTCCCGCGCTGACTCACTCATAATTCGATTTTGGAATGAATGGATAACTTCCAATTGACGTTAGGGACCCCGAGAAGTCACCAACTGCCGTCGATGCTGACCGAAGAGTCTTTGTGATGACAAATATAAAACAGGATGTAAAGCTATTTCGTGATAAAAAAAAGGGTGATCAAGTACAAGTAAGTAACCTCAGGGGAGGTCAGTGTAATTTACCCTAGTACTTATTTAATATATGGAAAAACATTCTTTACATCGTCAGTGTAAATAAAAGTTTTCTCCAAAAAGATTATCAGATCAAATGCCCAAATGCGTCCGGCCTCAAATGTGCCGAATAGAAGGACAGGGCGTATTGCCTTGAATACAATTGATTTGGAGGAAAGCTTTTTTTACACGGACAGTGTAAAAAATGTTTTCTCTTAATGTATACATTTCATTCTCATAGATATATCATATATAGACTATTCGATCAGTTTAATTTATGTGATCAGGTTTGACATAAGTCACTATTAAAAATTTCAAAAAATAATTCTTGTGTATGATTACGATGATTTTATATTGCATTTGGATGTGGTACACGAATGTAACATGCAAGTAGAAATTTTTATTTAAACTTACAATGATTTTACGATGATTTTATATTGCATTCAAGCCTTCATTTTTCAGCACTCAAACATACTTTGTTAAGGGAAAAGTTTACTAGATTTTAGAGTTCTTTTCTTTCATTGCTTTTGATCACACCCAACAAGAAACAACATTTTTCTTTGAAAACTTTGGAATTTCTTTCCCTTTATGTTTGGTTTTGAAGAAAATTTTCAGTGTCGAACGGGTACCACATGACGTCTAACATGGTACCCATAGTGTCTTATAAAAACCATTCATCTTAGCAATGAATAGTCCGAATTTTAAATAAACTCTTCTAGGGATGAGTTTATTTAAAATCCAGAGCATTTAAAATATTTTTAGACGGGTCGGATGTGCCGACATGTGGGATCCGCTTGGCACCAAAAAAAATTCCCTGGTTTTGAAATTTTCAATTCCACGCGCAGTCTTAAAATTGACAGCAAAAAGCTATATTACGTATGCACACCCAAATATCCATTATCCGTTAGCTGATAAATCTGAAATAAATTCACTGTCTATAGTGTGGATAAAGAAAAAAGAAAAGTGATCCTCTACACAAGTCTTCGCCTGAGAAAAGAATGACATGCAAAAGGATCCATCAACTTAGGGACAGATGCGGAATTCGAGTGTGGGTTGGACAAACACAACAATAAAAATTAAAACATAGGAGTACAAAATTTTGTAACATCATTGGGCAGACGAACCTATATAGTCGTAATTTTTTTAAAGCATCATCATTATGTATTCATATAAGAAAATTTTGAAACTTGAGTAGGGCGGTCACTCCGGCTAATCTGCTCTCTTGTGTATGTCATTGCATCCATCTCTCTCTCTAAAAAGTCATGACTTATCCAGGTGCTGAACTGATGAATACAAGTACATGCAGATAAAAAGAGTAATCTTACTCATGGAAGATATTTTCCCTTTTCTTCTTGCTATATATATATGCATTATCTTGGTGCTTCTCTATATATGAATTTCTATCAAAATCTCTCTCTCTCTCTCACACACACACATCTGCAAATACAGCCAGCCATGGTGTCGAAAGAGGCTACTCGAACAACAGTTGGTGTTGTAGGTAGGTTGAAGTTTATCTTTACAATATTTCCGAATTACTGCATCCGTCTCAAAATGATTGTCTGGTACACAAAACGAAGGAATTACAAGGAATGCATTTTCGTTAAGATTTCTTCCAATTTGCAAACATAATTTCAATTTTTTTGACAAAAGTGGGTGTTTTAAAAGTTCTTGTTTTGCACAATGAAAAGTTTGCGACGGAAAGAGTTTGAACTTATTTTTCGATGTAGAATTTTCGGGTTGGGGTACATGTCTTATTTTTTGCTTTTGTCAGACGAACTGAGATGGTTTTGTTTCCTTTTTGTTTTCAGGAAACATCATTGCACTCCTCTTGTTCTTGTCACCAGTGTAAGCACCAGTTTCCAATTTTGTTTTATTTTATTTGTCATTTGTCATTCTTAATTTTATTTGGATGAAGGACTTTTGGAGTAATTTTATTGAAATGATGGTTTTTTTTTATGCTCATTTCATGTAAAAAAAAAAAACAAATTACTCCCTCCATCTCTTTTAAAATGTGTTTCTTCCTAAATTTAATTTATTAAAGAAACATGACCATTACACCGTTCATTTCAATTTTTACCTCCACTTTACACCTCTTATATCAATTTTTACCTCCACTTTCCAAAATTAACCTCCATTTTTGCCCATTAACTCTTTACTTATTAATTTTTCGAAAGGAAAAAATAATTAAAAATTGTATGAACTTTTACCTCTAACTTTAGAAAACACATGTACACTTATTCAAAAAATATATATCATTTGTTTTATTTTTGTCACCTCAATCTAATTACGATTTTTTTTGTCAACGCATCTGTTTGTTTAGTAATTTTTGGAAGCATATGTGAAAATTATTAAGCTTTGTGCTAATAGGTGTTAATTAATTTTTCAGCCCAACGTTTATTCAAATATGCAAGAAAGGGTCAGTCGAACAGTACTCGCCAGCTCCATATCTAGGGACCTTTGTCAATTGCTGCCTTTGGGTGTTGTACGGGCTGCCCATGGTGCACCCACATAGCTTCCTTGTCGCAAGCATTAACGGAGCCGGAACGGCCATTGAGCTGGTGTATTTGCTCCTCTTCATCCGATACTGTGACCGGAAGAAGAGACTCAGAGTGGTACTTGTTATGGTTGTCGAGATCGTGGTAGTTGGTGCGGTTGCATTTCTGGTTCTAACTCTTGCTCATACGACCAAGCTTCGGACCACAATTGTCGGAAGTATAGCCATGCTGGGTAATGTGATCATGTACGCTACACCGTTGTCTGTCATGGTCAGTCCCTCCGCCACCAAAATCCGTATTCGATAACGTTACATATCATGACATTACCATTGAGTATTTATAGGCAATCAATTTCTTAATTGATTTTCCTCAAGAAAGGAAAGCAACGCGTCTCACATGTCTTATCAATTTTTTGTTGTTGCAGAAATTGGTGATAATGACAAAAAGTGTGGAGTACATGCCACTTCCATTGTCTCTAGCGTCCTTTGCCAATGCCGTTTGTTGGAGTATTTATGCCTTCATCGGCTTTGACCCCTTCATCATCGTAATCGACTCTTTCTCTCTCTCTCTCTCTCTCTCACACACACACACACACAAACACAAACACAAGGGTGGGTTAGCCTGGGCGGCTGCTTTACCCAGGTTTCAAATTTATCGTATAAATATAGTAATATTAAGTTAAAATTTTTTACAACTATCTAAAGGTCCGCTCGCTCAATAAATTTTCGTTTTCGTATTTGCCCAACTCAATAGAATCCAACATCCGTCTTTGCACAAATACACACAAACACGTCTTACTTTAAAAGAGATCACCAATAATTTTTAGCAGTCACCTAAACCAAGTGTCTAATATAAGAACACTGAGATTATTGTTTTTAAATAATAAAAAAAAAAAGCGACACAATTTTATTAGAATAAAAGAGGAGCCAAATGATAGTGCTAAAAAATAGTCATCCATTTTATTTTTTTTTTTTGGGCGAAAAGAGGAGAGAAAGTGTTCAAGTAAAGTGGTGGATGAACGCTCTTTTATTTGTCGTAAAAGTAAACTCAAGTCCCATGCATTTTCAAATTTTCTAAAACAAAAGGCAGAGGTTTTAGAAAATAAATGTGGCTGTGATTTTTCCATTTCAGGCACCTAATGGGTTGGGCGCATTGCTTGGGTTGGCCCAGCTTATACTCTATGCCACATTCTACAACAAATCCAAAAAGCAACAGATGATAGAAAGTGAAGGCAAAGGCGAGATGGGCTTGAATGGCAATCTAAAAGTATGATCTGTACGGCCCGTTCCAGTTTCTCCCATGAGCTTGGCCCATCTATCAAAATGTTTTTTTTTCTCCTTCGTTCTTCTTGTACTAGTAAAAAAAACGTCCAGTTGGTACCATTGCTGGGTTCCTGGTACATGCAAGTATTTTCTTTTTAAAAAATCAAAAAAAAGTTGTGGTGCATTATGTTGCGGGAAAGAAAGGTACACAAACGGTGTTCGTTATTTTCTCCTCTTCTTCTTCTTTCTTGTCAAACATAGAAAAACGAATGTAGCTGAGACAAGTAAAACCTATAAAATGAATTGTTTATGACGCAAATGCAAACCCGAGATCCTCTATTTCAAACATTTTTGTCTCACCATCTATATGCAATCCCAAGTCCCAAACACTCAGGACATCCGAATCTAAAAGCTCTTGTTAACTGTAATTCCTTTGTCAATCTATTTGTTTCAACGTAAAATGTTTTACAATAAAAAATATTTTTCATGTAAAATACTTTTGCGCAAACTGTTTTTTGTGCCTTTAATTTCCGGTGTTCGGTTAGCTCTTTCTGCCACTTCATTTTCACCCAACAGTTCAAGATACAAGAGAGATGTCTAATTCAAAGAAAAAAGAGTAGTGCTTGGCAAATAAACACATCCATAGCAAAATGGGATGATTCGAGAGCTTAGGAGCATGTCACACAAACGAGCCAACGTGTTAGAGCAATTGATTTTGTTCAAAATTGGTTTGAAATCTTAATGTTTGCGTGACTGTTCAAATTTAGTTGTTCAAGAGGCGAGAGTCACTCTTAGATAAGCTTTAATCAAGCTAATCTCGAAGTCGCTTTAATTTTTATACGTCTGGCCCAATAACTTGAGTTGACAAACACATCTGCAAGACCCAAGTATATAATGTATTATATACTTTGACAAACACATTTGCAAGACACAAATGTATATAATGTATTATTTACTTTTGCAAGATGCTAGTATATAATTTATTATATACTCTAACCATAGAAACCCTCATTGAACTCAAACCAGAAAGTATACCATACTGAAGTGATCCATACTGTGTATTAACAGCACGAAAAACAGGAAAATCAATATTGTTAACACCTAGGCACAACTTGGTCAACAGCTTTCAGAGGTTTGTAGCTTGTTGAGCAACCAAACCATACACAGTTTAGCAGCCATGATCCTGGGAAGGCAGTGCTATCTCATAAAGGTCAAGATATGATAATTTAGAATGTTCATTCTCTGGTTGAGTTTGTTGTGTATCTAAAGAGTTTTGCAACTCTTCCTCAAATGTTGTTCTGGTGGAATCTGAATTGCAAATGCATTCTCGACATACCAATCATCTGCTATTAGAATAATTTAGAGTATTATATACTTTGACAGACACATTTTAAGTATACAATGTAGAGAGTAATGCTACAATGTGCAACTCACCTTTTGGTATATGGTGTACAATTCGTACATATAGTCACAAAATCTCATATAAGCCCACAAAATCTCATATTGATGAAATTAAGCACTCGTATTGGAAATTACAAAAATAAATATTGGAACACCAAAACCCAATAAAAAGGACCACAAAATTTTGGAATAACAAAATCAAAAAAAATGGCAATCGGTTGGTCACCGGGCCCACCACTTGGCAAATGTGAAAAAAAAAAATTCGATATGAGATTTTGTGACTTGCAAAATGAGTGTTTGTGAAAGAAAATATGAGACTTTTGTGGTCTACTACAGTCCAAAAATTGTTAATAAATTTTATGAATTTTGATATGAGAATGTGTGATTGAATATGTGAAATTTTGTGGACCAATATACGAAATTGGAGGATATGACTAAATGTGCATGCTTATATTTATTTTTGTAGGTAAGTATATGAGACATGTCACTATCAATACACAACAATATTTTTGGACTGTAGTGGTCCACAAAAAACTCATATATTCCTCCACAAGTACTAATTTTTAAAATAAAAAATTCTCATATCAAATGACTTTTTATATAAGTGTTCTTCGAAGCATATATGAGAACATTTTGTAATGACTCAATGTGGGCTCAAATATGTATTTGTGTGACACTTTATATGAGACATGTCACATCAATATATATACACACAATATGTATCACATTTTCACTACAATCCAAAACTATCATATGAGATTTTGTGGAATGTTTTATGAGGTTGTCTTTTGCCAATATGACATTTTGTGGCTCTTTCAAATTTTTGTGGTAATTTTGTGGCTCTTTCAAAACGTTACATGAGAGATCACCCGAGATTTTATGATTTTTTTTGGCTCTCCATATGAGAGAAAGATGACCGGTATAGGGGGCCACGTTTTGCATATGTGGCGCAATCTCGTCCGTTGATCTGGTCAAAGGTGCATATGGTATGCTCTTTCATATTTTTAGCCACAAAATCTCATATTTAACCCACAAAAACTCATGTTTATTGTTACAAGATCTCTTTTTTGGGCCTAAAAGTGGGGTGCACATTGTAGCATCCCTCTACAATGTATTATATACTTTTGTAAGGCGCAAGTAGATCAAATTCGTTGTAAGCTAATATCAACTAATATCATTTACATGAGTTAACAAGCTAATGAGTTAACAGCAAGTGCAATGCACCATTTGAACCGTTCGTTACTTAGACGGACAACCCGGATTTCATCTTGCATGAACGACAACGAACGGTTCAGATGTAAAGGTGTCGAGGTGAAATCTGAGTTGTTCATTTGAGCAACGGATGGCTCGGATGGTGCACAACACTTGCTGTGTAGGTGCTACACAACAGCAATCCCATGCCTTGAAAATAGGGGTAGCAATCCCATGTCCTGAAATCAGTTTCGTGTTTGGGTCAAATATGGCTAAACAAGTTATTTCCAAGTTAATTGTGTCAGTCTGTGTCATGTTCAGGTTGACACGATTAACAACAGGATGGGTTAGGGTTCATTTTTTGGCACAATTAGTTAAGCGGGTCATTTTGGCAGAATAAGTCCAAAAAAGCAGCTTTTTTGGATTTATTCTGTATTTTTGAAAAAATTTAAGAGTTTCGGTCAAAAATTTTTACTTTTTCAATTCCTCTCGTCGAGACGGATCAATAGGTCGCAAAAGTTTGACGCAAAACTAAAAAAAAAAATTAAAAAGTACAAAAAAAAGGAATAATAAAAAGTGGCTTAACTTATTAGGCCAAATTAGGCCTTAGGGGCACTTTCATACATTTAGCTTTAGGTTTGAGTAAGACGTTTTTTTAGGCACAGTCCACAAAATTTTTATAAGAGGAAGCCCAACAAAGAAAAATGGTAACCTAACTCGGTTTTAAATTTTTTGGCCGAAGAAAGCAGAAGCCCAAACATAATTAAGAGCCCAACTCTTACTCCAAATTAAATAATCATCTTCCACTCTCTCTCTCTCTCTCTCTCTCTCTCTCTCCAGATTAAGGCTTTGTTTGGCTAAAATGAAAAAACTAGTTTTTTGGTTTTATCCTTATTCAATTTTTTTTTGTATTCGTTGGTTTTCGGTCGATTTTTTGAAGTTTATTGGCTTGTCTCGACGAGAGGAATCTAAAAAGTATAAAATTATTAGCCAAATTTTAAGTTTTGTGAATAAAGAAGAAAAATAATCTAAAAAACCGGTTTTTTCAATCATTTTTCGTCTTTATTCACAAAACTTAAAATTTGGCTAATAATTTTATACTTTTTAGATTCCTCTCGTCAAGACAAGCCAAGAAATCTCAAAAAATTGACCGAAAACCAACAAATGCAATTTTTTTTTGATTAAGGACAAAATAAAAAAACCAAAAAATTAGTTTTTTCAATTTAGCGAAACAAAGCCTAAAAATGCCCATCTCTCCCTCTTTCTTTTAGCCCTAAATCTAATTGGAAATGTAATTTTTTTTAATTACACTTTTTTAACCTTGGGTTTAGTCGGTTATTTTTGTATTTTTTATTTATGTATATGAATGAGTGTTTTGGCATATCATTTTTTTTAACGACTGCTTTGTGTGCTGTGAGTATATTTTTGTATTATGTATTGACAGTGAGTATAATAGTATAATGTTCGAATCTTGTCCTAACACTTTCTTCTCAAGTGTTTATTTGTCAAAAAATGATGAATCCTGCTATGGGTACTCCATTATTGCACACCTTGATGAGGTGGAGCTGAGTGGGATTAAAAACATGAGGTTCACCGAAAATATTTTCGGTTTGAAATTTGAATGGGCACTGGGCAGAGGTGTGGGATCCTCTGTCCCAGCCTCTCTGTCCCCATCATCTGTCCCACAACCCATTATTTTGACACCTGTCCCAATTCAATCTTAGCCCTTGAATCACTCACACACTCCTCTCTCTCCCCTGTCCTCTCTAGCTCCTCTCCTTTTTTGGTCATATAAAATCCCACAGCCTCCATCTCCGGCTAAAACATGACGAATCTGGCGAAGGAAACCCAAATCCAAAAAGAAACCATGGCTGATTTTAGTTGGAATCAAAGAGACCCATGATTGCGATGTTCAATCGATGAACTTCAGAAAGAGAACAACATGAAATTTGTTGATCTATCATGTACCCTTCTCGTTTTATCTCTGCAACAAAGGCGAAAATTATGGAAGTTATGATCAACGGCGTCTGGATTGAGCCTTCAATGATCGACGCCAAAAATGATTCATTCCGATGGGTGGGTTTATCTGCTCCAGTGGAAGGCGGTCTGCTCTGATGGGTCTCTCTCAAAAACAAGTTACACACAGTTAACATTTTTAGCTGACCTCTTTCATTCAATTTATGATGTTTAAAGCTTAGGAGTAATGTTAGAGACACTAACTAATATACAAATTATTACACTAAATATGCATGTGACACTCTCTTAGTAAATGAGTTTATCTATGAATTTTTTATTTGTAAATGCGGCGGATTGAAGTGTCCGTGATTGTTTCATGCCGATGAGTTTGTTTCAATTTTTTTTTTTTTGGGTGAAAATTTGTTTCAATTGTTGCTAGGCATGTACAGGGTGAAATGAGTGTATATTACACCCCCTGTACTTTTTCCAATTTAGAAAGACACCCCATCAATTTCATTTTTGGATATTTGATTCCTCTCAACTTTCCACAAAATTGAAATCGTTTACTTTTCCGTTAAAACTAAGACCTACATGCACTAAACTGATTTGGCGGTAAAGCTCCCTCCAAAAATCATTATTTTTTTACTCAATTGTCCGTAGAATACCTTATAAAGGTTCTAGAGGCCATTAGGTCACCATAGTCTTAAAAAAAAATCAACATACCTATTCTCCATCAATGACAATTGGAGCATAGGTACTAGTTTATAGCTTTTGGGTTGAGATAAATTTGGTACTCGTTCCATCCCAAAAAATTATACGATCCACCCGCAAAACGAGAACTTAAAAATAAATTTATTTTTACCTAGAAAAATTCAAAATTTTTACCACTAGTTACTTAAATACTAATGAGTTCTTTTAATTATCAAGATTTTTTTTTTAATCTTTCACCATAAGAATGCATTTTTTTTAAGTTATTGTTTTGTGGTCTAGACAATCTTTTGTCACAGAGAGAGTATAGCTTTGAAGGATGCGCTATGAATGCAGAATTGACTCAAGTATACTAGGATAGCTACTAGATTTTTTGTGGACATGTTTTTTAAGTTAAAGGCTTGTTAGCCACTTCATTATATTTTTGGGTTTGTTTCAAATAGTACTTAAAATTACTTAGATAAGTCAACCCACAACTGTATTAAAACAAATTCTATTAAAATCATCAAAATTCACTAACATCAATTAACTAAAAAAGAGTAGAATACTATAATCAGTAAAGAAATAAGGTCATGTAATAAAGTACTAGATTTGGAAATTAGTTAATGAGCAAAAAGATTAGGAAATCAATTGACTAAGTTCAAGCCATGCATGAGGAATAGGTTACCATATATATAAATTGAGGGTTTTAACCTTGAAAGTAAATGAATCGGGTGAATGAAACATTAGATTAGGAAAATAATAATTGACTAGGGGAAAATAATTAATTCTACGTATCTAAACAAATTCCACACATAATATGTACAAAGTATATCTATATAAATACTATATATCGGATTGGTTTGGAATTGGAACCATCAATGTAAAACCACAAACCAAACCATTTATCACGGTTTTTAATTTTTTTTAAAAACTAGAACCAAACCACATTACAAGAAAAACCAACCAAACCCTTCAGTGTGTATCTAAAAAAAAAGTCATCGACTTTTCAAGGAATAAAAATACTTGTTGACCTTGCATTTACCAATTTCTAAATTATAACTAATGGGCACGCGGTTACGGGGACTAAAACTAGTTTATCCAAAAAATGTGCCTGTGATTTTTCCTTTTCAGGCATCTAATGGGTTGGGCGCACTGTTTGGGCTGGCCCAGCTTATACTCTATACCACATTCTACAGCAAATCTCAAAAGCAACAGATGATAGAAAGTGAAGGCAAAGACAATCTTACTGCCCGTATGATGCAGCTGTACCGTTTGCTCTAGTTTTAATTTTATTTCCGAAGTACCAAAAAAAAAAAAAAAAGAAAGTGAAGGCAAAGGCGAGATGGGCTTGAATGGCAATCCAAAAGTATAAACAGTAAAGCCCAATTCCGGTTTCTCCCATGGGCTGGGCCCATCAGTCACCAAAATCTCTTCGTATTTTCTTTTCTTTTTCTTTTTCTTTTCAAAAAGTTATGGTACATGCAAGAAAGGTACACAAAACGGCATTCATTATTCCCAACATGTTGGAGTTGTTTATAAACTTAAGGAAGTTCAATAAAATTGTTGAAGCTGAAGTTCAAAAAAATTGTTGAAGCTTAGAGGGTATTAGGATTATGATGACCCAATTTCTCATTTTCATTTTCAGATTTTTCAATATTAGGTGTTTGGCTTCCTCACCCAAGATGAATTCTCCAATAATTTATTTTTGGTTTTTGACTTTAGAGAACAAAAACCAAAAAGAGGTCGTTTAGTAAAGAAGGTGGGTTCGAGTTCAACTCGCATAACCCAAGAATAAAATGAATTAACCTGTTCGTCTATTTGGGTCGACACGGTAACCCGAGAATGAAATGAATTAACCCGCATAACCAGAGAATTAACCCACATAACCTGGCAATGACATGAATTAATCGTGTCGTGTTCAGGTTAAATTTGGCTAAATAGGTCGTTTCGAAGTTAATCGTGTCAATCCGTGTCGTGTTCGGGTTGACACGATTAACAAGAGGTCGGGTTAGAGTTCATTTTTTTGACATCATTAGTTAAACAAGTCATTTTGACACAAACCTAATTTGATACGACATGAACATGACACAACACAACACAACACGACTCCCAATTCTACTAGGAAAGAGGGAACGAAGGAGAACACAATAAGGTTTTTGACAAAGATGCATGCAAAAGACCTTTTAGCTTTTAGGTGAGTTTGGTGGTTCTAAATTCTAATAGAGGGGCTCTTACATTCACTATTTCATTGACCAGTCATTGCAAAATACTTTTGGAGATTTTATTTTATTTTGTGATGTTTTTTTTTTTTTTATCCTTCTTACTCTTTTACTCTTTTGTTCTGATCTTTTTCATTGATATGAGCCATGAGGAGTTGGGATTAACCCATGTTTAACCTGACCCAACAGAGCCTTTTTTGCAAGCAAACGACTCCTTATATTTCATTGACCAGTCGTTACAATATTATTGGGGGAGACCTTATTATACTTTTTGAACAGGTGTAGTTGAGAATTAGGAATGTTCTTTTCTACTATGCCATGTTTATGTTTGACCCGATCCTTTTTGACTTTTGTATTACTTTGAGCTGTTGTGTCTAAATTGCTTTTGACCTGATTAATTAAAAGTGATTTGAGCTCTTGTGATTTTTCTCATATAAATGGCTCGTGCACCCCCCAGTTCGAATGAGTCCAAACTAACACCGGCAATGGTAATTAACGAATAAGTGGGGGAAAAGAGGGATGGATTTGAGTGAAAATTATAAATTGGAAATGAGAGCATTTTTATCTGCTTAATACTATAAGAATGCATTAACGATATCGGTGTTACTCCTTCTCGTACCCTGACTCTATTCTTTTGAAAAAGTGTACCATCGATTGAGGAATTGTTGCCACTTTTTCTATGGGAATGCAATTTCCCCGAAAATAAAATTGACTGAGACTTTTTTTTTATTTTTATTTTTTTGTCGCTTTGTAAAAATAGTTCTTCCTTTTCCAACCAAATATTTAGAATCAAAACATTTGAATCCATCAAAATAACATCTATGGCATGATAAATCAGGCTCTCATAGGGGACACAAAAATAACATCTATGGCATTAGAACACTCGAATGCATGGAAATCTTGTCAAAGCAACACACGAAATTTTGTGGCAAATTGAAAGCACTCCAAAAGCTGTGGCAGGACACACAAGGAAACCTTAGATCTGTCACTCTCTAGTGGCACATAATTCTTTAACATAATTACATAAACGAAATGAGAAACCGAGTGCACTAAAATCTGATAGTAAAAGAGAAATTAGATGGTGGAACCAAGAGGGGTCTCCAGCCATTTTCCCGATACCCATAGATTCAAACCAAAATCAAGGGGGAAATAGCATATCAGTGGTTAAAAGGGGCTAATAATTCCATCTTCTCGTTCCTCCAGAACCGGTACATGCAAGTAGTTGAAGGCTAAATCAGTTCAAGCAATACCATGACAGAATCTATAAAGTTTAAGTTGACAAGTTAATAACATTTACAAGAGCTTCTTTGGCTCAAGCAGTACAACAATTGAATTTTTACCCGAAGGTCTAGAAGCGTTTATACATAACTGTAAGTCCTCGTCGCAAGCGATTAAAATCAGCTCACCGTCCTCATCTTCATACATGATATCATAAGCTTCAGCCTTTAGGTTCAGCCTCTTACCAACTTGCTGATGCAATTCTTCTAGTCCCGACCACAAAGGCAACTTAAACTTTATTTCTAAACCATTTTTGTATTTTGCCCTTATCATCACCGTTTTCGTATCTTCGACTGCTGTATCACGTGGCTTTACATGAGCAACACTATCTAACACTTGATTAGAAGGCCTATCAAAAGTCAATTGTAAGATTCCTTCCTCACGCAGGGAAGCTTGGTTAGAAGGCATATCAGAAGTCAATTGTGAGATTCCATCCTGATGTTCAATTTTAACCCCAGTAAAACCCTTTTTCCTTTTTTGTGGTATGATGCTGCCTTCTTCTGAACAAGCTACGTCCAAGTTGCTGCGTTTGGCACTGATGAAACTACTTCCATTATTTACTGAATCCATTGATGGCTGACCCGGATCTGGTGGTCCCATAGCTTGTCCTTCATTCTGCAAGGGTCCAAGAACACTTATCTGATTTAACAACAACAATAACATAACCAATTTAGTTTCTAATAATTGGAGGTATGGGCGGAGGATGGACAGGAGACAGACTTAACCTTTGACAATAAATGCACAAAGTGATTGCTCCCAGAATACCACTGAAACAGATGGATCGGAGACAAACCTAACCTTTGGCAATAAATGTACAAAGTGGCTACTTACAAAATACCACTGAAACAGTGGTCCTCCTATACTGTCGCGTTTGTTGTGGAATCATGCCGTCAAATCAAAGCCAAAAAGGCATCACAGACCCAATAATCATTTTGATTTATGTGCACATATGCTTATTTCATTCAATATCTAGAGCATTGACGTCGCACAAACTTATCGGATTTAACAATTCATACAAATTTAAGGAAAGAATTATTTGCTCTTTTTCCTTCTTCTATTTTTATTTTTATTTTTGCTCGGCAAAAAAAATGCCTTTTTTACCTAATTACTACCAACAAGAAAAATTACTTATCAGAAATGAACGAGTGAGTTACTTGTAGATTTGGCCATCGAGTGATCCCATGTTGTCTACAGATGCGCTTCATTGTGGATCCGCTAACTGCATGAGAAAGAATTAGCTGGTTCACACAAGAATACAAGATCCAGATGGCGAGCAACTTGTAATCTAAGTGAAGATGCTTAGCATCAAGACTTTTCGCAACATCTACATGTCTACGTCCAAAATGTTGTCGGAGACTCTCAAACATACGTATACTTTCGTTCTCCAAATGAGAACTAGATGGGCAGCTATGATCTGTCGGTTCTGTTCTGACATCATGCGGCCCATATTTTGTAGGATCAACTTCCAGATCTTCTGGTGAATTTAGGTGCCCAATATCTTCAACATTTGGTAACGCCAAGGGAAATACCTCCTCCATTTGCCAATTTGGAATCAAGGAGAGAGTAAGTAAATTTGACGTCCTAAGGATTTACCTTTTTTTTTTTCTCCGGTTCGATCCCAGTTTACGAAAAGGAAGTACAGTATTTATTATGTAAACAACAAAATCTCCTTGAACACAACAGTGTCGAGATTCCTGATAATTATGGAGCCCGGCATAATCAAATAAACTTGGACCCTTACAGTAATCAGATTTCAATTCATTTTCTCAGCCAATTTCAAAAAGCGCCCTAGTTCAAAGGAAGCTGAAACCAATGCTTGAATTATGTCTCTGAACCTGAATTAAATTTAAATTACATATATGGCATGGTCTGAAAGCGACTAACTATTTTTAAGTCGCGAGGAGGCCACCGATGGATACCATATTTCCTACAGACACGCGTCAGTTCTCTATCTGCAACAGATAAATTCAGATAAAACAAAGTTGTAATCATTATGGAGGTACTAAATTGATGAGTTTTATAATGAAGCTATGCAAATAAGACTTCTTTGGATTTTGCAATACTCTAGAAGTACCCCAATACAGTATCGATCGGAAGCGAAGAAAATGAGTTTTGTTCGTTCAGGACATCCCACCGATCGCTACCTGTCCTTGGAATTGATCCTAAATCTGGCACAAATCGGCATCATATGTTCACGAAAATTAGTCTCCATTAAAGATATGGCAAGCTAAAAATCAAACGTAAACGGGGGAAAACATCTATGCACATCCCACACACACCCAACCGTAACTAGCAAGAAAATCACTCAAGTAATACCATAAAAGTCTTGACAACTGAACCAAAATAGTTTATCCAAAAAAAACTGAACCAAAATATGCAAACAGTACACACTCATTCACTATTACATCCAAAAGAAATGTGTAGCGCAACCCAAAAATGCGAGTGGAACAAAACTAACTAGTCAGAAGTACGAGTGGAACAAAAACAATTACGAACATGGACTGTAGCCTGTATGTAGTAATGGAAATGGGGTGGGTCAGGGTGGACTGCAAACCGAAAATCTATCCCCACCCCTGGCCCCTAACCAGACCGGTAATGGACGGTAAGGGTTTACCCGCTCCACCCCCTCCTATTTTTTTTACATGTTAAAAGATTATTCCAAAATTGGTGAGTACAAATAATAAAATTTCACAAAATAACAATTACAACTTAACCAATATCAACTATCTAGAAAATGAAAAATAATTGATATATAATGTGAGATTTTAGTTGTAAGGGTAAAAATACAAGAATAAAAAAAATTTTGTGACGGTAATTGGAGAGAGTGATGTCTATCGTGACCCTACCCTACGCGGAAAAAATTACTCCCTCCGTTCCAAAAAGAGCAATGTATTCCATTTTAGGTTGTTCCTGAATAAGTGTGATGTTGAAAAATTAATGGATAAAAGTTGTACATTTCCTATTTTGCCTTTAAAAGTAGATTCTTTTTTGAAAAGTTAAGTGGGTAAAGTTTAAAGATGATGTCTCCATCCATCAAGAGAAATGATAGAAAGTGAAGGTATGAATTGGAAAAAAGCTGTTGATCAAAAGAAAAAAATGTTTGGAAAAAAGTTTATGTAAAATGTGTAATGACGATGTTTTCATAACAAGTTGAAATTAGGGAGCACTACACTTAAAAGGGAATGGATGGAGTAATAGATACCGCCCCGGTAGTGGCGTGGCGAGGTGAGTAGCCATCTCTAAGTTTAGGAGAGAGAAACTGTGGAGAGATCCAAGACTCACAAGAATTGAGAGGCGGAGTGACCACCTGTTGATTACTGGTCTCGGCATCTAAAGCAGTCGTTGATGAAAATGAGTATAAAGGATTCCAAAAGCAAATTCAAAGGAGAGAGACAGAGAGAGACAGAGGGGTTACATACCGGAAAGAGGATGCAAAGGAAGCCTGTTTTGATCGACCGGTATATCATCTGACATCTGTTCATGAAACTGAGATTAACAAAAGCGAAAATTTTACTACTTCACCACTAACTGCACACAATCTATAAGCTCTTTTGTGGTATAAATATAATTTTGTTTGAAGAAGAAACTATTGTCTTTGTTTTTATTGAAAGTAGTTAACTTTTTGCATAATATTTGCTCCCGGGTATGACAAATTCTGAATTAATTTTGAATGTATATTTTGTATTGACTAACTTCACAAACTTATGTACACAAGAATACATCAAGATCTCCTTTAATTAAGGAAATCACAATCAAATCTCCTAATCCTAGGATACAATCAAATCTCTTAATGCGAGGATACAATCAGAGATGGAGGAATAAAGATATGCTGAGATATTCAGAATATATGATTCTTATCAGGGTATCTAAAAATTTTAACTCCGCGGCTTAAGGGACATATCGAAGACTCACCAGACTCGGGAAGCCCGTGGAGGTCGATCCCTAAATCCAGCAAATCGGAATCACGTTTTCATGAAAATTTACTAGTTAATTGAGAGAGAGAGAGAGAGAGAGAGAGAGAGAGAGAGAGAGAGAGAGAGAGAGCTCACCGGAATAGTCTCAGAAAACCCTGGACTGTGAAAACCACCGTGAGGAACTGAGAATCAAGACCTCTTGGGCAATTAGTATTTATGGTAGCGAAATGCGCCATTTTACTCCTATTGAAGGGTTCCCGTTCAAAAACCAAAAAAAAAAAGAAAGGTTCACCAGAGGGGAGAGGGCCAACTTGTCTGGGCCAAACAGGTAAGGAACAAGAAGGGAAATTGTAATTAATGTATTCACAATCGTTCAAATCTATATAAAAGGATCAGATAGAAAATGATAAAAGTAGAAAGGAGGGTTCGAACGTCCACTACCCCTGTTCATTGTGTTCAATGAATATTAGGTGTAGGTTGCTTGCAAGAAACGCTCTTTTGGATCAGGTCAACGATCTACTCCTATATTCTATCACAACTCAGAATCCCCAAAAATTTAAAACACTCGAAACGATCAAAACAAAGACTCAGTCGTAGCCATCAAAACTTCAAAAAATAAACAATTAAATGGATCAATTATCAATCAATACCTTATAAAAATAATAGAGAAAAACTTGGGTGTAAATAGGGTAGAAGTTGACGTATGCCCCTTTTGTACATTTGGACTGTTCAAAAGTGTGTTGGTTGGTCTGAATTAAAATACTCTCTCATGTCTCTCTCTCCTCTTCCTCTCTCATTTTTCTCTCTCTAAATTCAGACAATCTAAACACACTTTGGACGGCCCGGAAGTTTCTCTCTAAATCCAGACCATCCACTTTCCTTTTTCCAGCCCCACTTTCTCATGTTACCACCAATCCACGTCTAGACTCTCTCATGTCTTTCCTTTTTTCCTTTTTCCGGATGTTTCTTCCCTCTTTTTTTATTAGCTTACTTTCTACTTTGTTTTTATTAGGAGTGAACAAAATAACCGCCAAACCGCGAATCTAGTTCAAACCACTCTAAAAAAAAAAATCATTGTAGCTTAATAAATTATATATATATATATATAAAATAAATTTCATAATCTAATGCTTCATTCCTCGCCGGCCAACAATGGAGACCAGTTGGGCTCCGTGTGCAAATACATACCGAAATTTTCAGGAAACACTTCCGTTTCTTCCACGCTACCGCTGCTCTTATCAACACAATCATCAGCCCTCCTCACCACCGGGAGTAATTGATTTACTTCCTCCATTTTG
Source organism: Vaccinium macrocarpon (assembly GCA_022606695.1). Taxonomy (NCBI): domain Eukaryota; kingdom Viridiplantae; phylum Streptophyta; class Magnoliopsida; order Ericales; family Ericaceae; genus Vaccinium; species Vaccinium macrocarpon. The sequence goes on along the minus strand of CM040177.1, from coordinate 37,243,022 downwards.
AACCGTCTACCTTGTTCAGTTTAGTTTCTGTGTTTAGGGAATCGGGCCGGAACAAGGGTTTTTAATGTCAAAAGCTTAAATTAAAAATTGTGCCCTAATTAAGAGTAAATATCTAAACAATTTTTACAGTAACAATCACAATACAAAAAAGTTAAAACAATACAAAAATCTACTAATTATTATATAACAACACAAAATATAAAATCTCCAATGTCCTTTTGATTTTAGTTAACTTTTTATTTTATTGTGGTCTTAAGCTTTATGGATCAATTGTAAAAGTTAATTTGTTATATGCTTTATTTTGGGCCTTTAGGCTTAGTGAACTTTTTTGTTTAGACATATTATAAAATCAGATGGACTTTTTTTGTTTTTTCCTATTGGGCTACAAAGACCCTACTCAAGTCTCATAGTAATAATAATGGGAGTGCCCCTATTTTTTGGATGCCTAAGGCCCAAGCTTCCTCAGTCTTGGGGTTGGGTTGGTCTTATAGGGAATGAAAGGAGAAAATATGATGATAATGATTAGAGAGAGATAGAGAGAGAAAATAAAATAATATTTGAAAATAAGGGTAATAATTTGAGAGAAATGTGAATAATGATTGAGTAATAATTGAGAAAACTGGTCGTAAAATCCAAAACAAACTAGGTGCGTGGGCCTTTCATGAGTTGTTGTCCAGTATAATAAATAACCCATTTTGTAAAGTTAGTGGGTAAACGGGTCAGAGGTCTGCTAATGGCGCGCTGCGTGTTCCAATTTGGAGCCCCTCGGGTCCCGTTGATTGATCCGGGTCATTCATTTTGTTTGTCTCATTGAATATGTATTCCACAAAAATTTAGGTTGATCGGATATTTGCAACTACTTAATCGGTGACTATTTAGCTTGTTGTTTTGTAGAAAAAAAATCACTAACTATTCTAGAACTTCATTTTATCCCATATCGTTCACAACCAATAAACCTCCTTGCTAGTAGTCCAATATGTATTGACCTTCCCCACTTTGTTACAGTAGCAGATAAGTGGTGAGTCCATCTTCTTCTTCTCCTTTACACTTCTCTTCTCTCCCTCCCTCTCTCTCTCTCTCTCTCTCTCTCTCTCTCTCTCTCTCTCTCTCTCTCTCTCTCTCTCTAGGGTTGTGCTCTATTTTTTGTTTTGTGTTTTGGGGGAAAGAGTTACAATAGTATATACAAGGGAGATAATGGGAGTGACTATTTCCCTCCAAAATGAGTGGTGGAGGTTTGGTGGAGGGTAAAATACCCAGAGTGTCCTCTTTTTTGACGGGAGAGGGAGACGGAGTTAGATGGGGGGACTAAATCAACTAACATTTGAAACATTAGGGTTTAAATTGGTCGAATATTTATGTTGGGGACCAAACTCGCCACTCACGTATACTTTGGGAACTAAAAAGATAAAAAGGTAAAAGTCTATAGCCTGCTCGAACTGTCGTTTTAATATCTTGGCAAACAATTAAAGCTGCTAAATAGCCAACTCGATAGCTGCACAAATCTACTTTTGAAAACAAGGGTAACAAAAGAGATTCCAATCCCAATTATGAAATAGCAAGAAGAATCCCAACAACAATTAGGAATGCCAAATAGCCAACAAAGAAACTGATCACCATAATAAACAGTTTTTAGCTTCCCTTAAACAGAAACATAATGAAGTGACCTTTCTCAAGTAAATTTTCCATGTAACAAAATTTTTTAATATTTTTTTGTTCAGCCAATACCTCTGTAGCGCATCTCAAAGCTCAAAAAATAATTTTTCGTCAAGCTTCATTGCCCTAATCTCCATCAACCACTTTGTAAATAAGAATATGTAGTTAAGCTCTATGAGGGTCAATGTAATCAGCCCCACATCCAAAAGCAGGGCTAGCTCCAGAATTCTCCAGGATTTTTATTCAGGACTGACAAAAAACACATAGCATGTCTACGATGAAAAATTGAATGCAAAATAAATAATACTATAATAATAATAATTCTAACTAAGCTCCAGGATTTTCCTTGTGCTCCCATAATTTATTGGGCTAGCCTTGTTTTGTTTTGTTGAGTTATAAAATTTTGGTTCAAATTTAGTTGAAATTTTATTTAATTTAACCTTGCACGAGTAACCCATTGCAGACAATACTAAAGTAAATTTCATTATATCTACTTTTTTCAGTGCATTTTTTGAACCTAATGAGGTCGCTTGACTGTGTTGGGTCAAGAGTGGAGTCGCCCCTGTCTAAAAGCACATCTGCACATTAAGAAATGAACAAAATGATAAACTTTTAAAATAGAACAAGAAATTCGCAGATTTTTTGTAAATAAGAATTGTAATTAATATCTTAATTGTAAATTCCCCTATGTAATTTTTTTGTGAATAACATATATGGCATGAGAACACACGAATGCATGGACATCTTGTCAAAGAAACACACGAAATTTGGTAGCAAATTGAAACACTCCAAAAGCCATGGTAGTAGAAGTAGAACGCATAAGAAACCTTAGATCTGTCATTCTTTTGTGGGACACAATTGTTTAACGTAAACGAAATGAGAAACCCAGTACACTAAAATCTGATAAAAGAGAAATTAGATGGTCGAACCAAGAGGGGTCTCCAGCCATTTTTCCGTTACTCATAGATTCAAACCAAAATCAAGGGGGAAATAGCATATCAGTGGTTAAAAGGGGCTAATAATTCCATCTTCTCGTTCCTCCAGAACTGGTACATGCAGGTAGTTTCTTTTCTTTTCTATTTTTTTAAAAAAGTTGTGGTACATGCAAAGTATGTAATCCTGTGTTAGCCCAAATATTTTCGGAGAAATATATTATTGATTTTGATGATAACAAACATATATAGTTAAAAGTGAAATATAATTAAAATGGATATTTGATACTCACTTGAATTAACTGTGTATTTTGTAGGAATTGGGTTGAGGAGCATAAGAAAATATCCTACACCAACTTCCTATCTCCAATAGCCAAGATATACATGAAGAAGGAAAAAGATTAAGGACAAATCTTTTCCTATTTTTTGAAAAGCAAAGATCATGGAAATAAATGACAAGCTCTTTTTGGAAAACAATTCACTCGATTCAAATGGGTAAATTGCACAAAGGGAAGTCAACAGATTGAAAGGCATTTCACTGCCTTACTAGGATATGTGTCCAACGGCTAAATTGATGGAGTCTCTTATTTACAAGATAATTAGCAACAGCTAATGCTCCTAATCAAAATTTCCTACGGCTAGTGGAGAGCAAATGGAATGTATTTAGAATCTTAGTTTGGCTCAATTATGGCCATAATGCATTGGCTTAATTATTTCCTAAAAGTGAAGATATGCTTGCAACGTTAACATGGAGAAGAATTATATAAGGCCAACGAAAGTGGAAGAAAGACAGAGAGCTCTAACGGAAAATTACGTGTGCCATTTTTATCCATCAACCTCAAGCTTTATCTTGCATATTCTACACTAGTTTGAGTGTTCTATTTGAGATATCATTGTAAAAGGGATTGTACACCCTTGTGAGAATTTATCTTTTGTGAGTGATTTTTGTGTGAAAAAAAAATTCACTTGCTTAGGTGTTACTAGCACCGGAGTCAAAACTAGTTGGATAGGTGTGACTAGCACCAGAGTCAATACTAGTTGGAGCAATTGGGGATAAATTGCTCGTTGTAAAGGTTTCTCTGGCACCTGCGAAGCTAGAAAGTGTTACTATTGGAGATAGTGCAGCAAATCCCAAGTTGGACACTTGGGGAGTGGACTAGGCCGTGAAGTTGCGGACCGAACCACGATAAATCTCTGTGTTTGATTTCTCTCTTCTCTCTACTCTTTATTTGTTGTTATATATTATTGCATGTGTGCTTGAATCAATTGAATTTTATTTTGGGTGTTGCATTTAATTATTTAATTCCGCATTAATTTTTAGATACACAATTCACCCCCCCTCTTGTGTTGCTATCTGGGCCAACATCCTGACACAGTAACGTTGCGGGAAAAGTAAGGTACAAATGGCATTCGTTATTTTCTCTGCTTCTTTTTTTCCTTGCCAAAGTGTTCATAGCAATCGAATGTAGTTGAAACAAGTAGAACCTATAAAATGAGTAGATTATGATGCAATCGAAGCTCAAACTTCCTTAGTTTGTATATGGATGGTGAGACAAACACTCCCTTAGTTTGTTTATGACTTATGTAGCCAATCTTGAAAGAGCTTTTAAGTTTTAACAAGTAAAAAACAAGCAATTTGACATTCATCAGTCGTAGAAGGGCCTTTTGTTTTATACTCTTTTATCTTTTTGAACCGGTTTGAGCTTTTAGTAGTAATAAAAACTAGGGCGGCACAAAAAAACCGGTGAACCATGAATCCGGTCCGGACCGAACCGATCCGCGTGTTTTGAATTTTAACCGTGGATTAATGGTCTGGACACGGATTGAAAAATTAGTAAACCGTGACTCGCGGTCCGGACACGGATTTTGATTTCGGACCGTGAGATTTTTAATATATATAAATTTTAAAAAATATATATACACACACACACATAATTTTTACACAAAACTTCTACTATACAGACTATGGGGTAAACTGTGATATCTTTCAAAACTTAGGGGTTAAACTATTACACTAACTTCTACTATATGTACTTGTTATCTATTTTTGTTGTAAACTATGATCTCTTTCAAAACTAAGTTGATAACCGTGTTTGGATGTGTATTTTTATAGATGACCCATGGAAATAGTCTAAAATTGCCCATCTGGAGTAAATAAACTCAAAATTTGTGACAACATATAGTAGATTCAATTAATAGTTGTGTATTTGTGTTTACACCATTAGTGTGAGATTCCAACGAAGGCCTCTTCTCTTATTAGTTGTGTTTACACCATTAGGTAAAATTTCAATTATATAACTTTGTTACTTGTTTATATATAACATGTAATCTGTGGATAAAACCGGAACCGATCCGTGACTTGTGAATCGGATTCGAACCGAACCGTGAGACTTTTGGTCTGGAAACAGATTGTATTTTCTAAAAACCGTGACTCGTGGATTAGGATTGGATTCATGCTAATCCGATCCGATCCGAACCGTGTACACCCCTAATAAAAACAAGCAAAAACTTGAACGCTAAATCGGTTCAAGCAATACCACGACAGAATCTATCCGAATATCATTTACAAGTGCTTCTTTGGCTCAAGCAGTACCACAATTGAATCTTTACCCGAAGATCTAGAAGTGTTTATACATAAGTGTAGGTCGTCATCGCAAGCCATTAAAATCAGCTCACCGTCCTCATCTTCAAACATAACATCATAAGCTTCAGCCTTCTGTTTCAGCCTCTTACCAACTTGCTGATGCAATTCTTCAAGTCCCGACCACAAAGGCAACTTAAACTTTATTGTAAAACTTCCGTATTTTGCCCTTATCATCACCGTTTTCGTATCTTGGACAGCTGTATCATGTGGCTTTACATGAGCAACACTACCAAACACTTGATCTTCTGGCCTAGGAAGAGTCAATTGTAAGCTTTTTTTTTTAGGTAAAGTCAATTGCAAGCTTTCTTCCTCGCGCAAGGGAGCTTGGATAGAAGGCATATCAGAAGTCAATTGTGAGAATCCATCATGATGTTCAACATGCGATGGCGATGGGGCAACTTTGTTTATGTTGGGAAGCATACGATAATCCCTACTATCTGACGCTTGATAAGTCAATTCTGAGATTCCTTCCTGAGGTTCAACTGACAAGGGATGCGGGGCACCAACCTTGTCTAAGATGCGAGGTGGAACATCATGCGAGGGCTGTGGGGCACCAACGCCATCTATGTTGCGAGGTGGCCACCGATGAATACCATAGTTCCTACATACACGCTTCAAAGTAGATGAGCTAACTGCAAAAGGAAAAATTCATATGAGAAACTACTTCATATTCGCTACCACAATCTGTATGGAGACCGTCTAAATGAAAGCAACAATAAGAACCAAAAGCAAATATGTCTTGCCTTTAAGTTTTCTTGCAGCATCGTCAAGTCTCATGTCCGAATATTGAAGGACCACCTCTATAGGAATTTCAATTTTAACTCCAGTTTTACCCTTTTTCCTTTCTTGTGTTATGATGCTGCCTCCTTCTGAATGAGCTATGTCCAAGTCGCTGTGTTCGGCACTACAAAATCCTACATCCATTGATGGCTGACCTGGATTTGGCGGTCCCATAGCTCGTCCTTCATTCAGCAAGGGTTCAAGAACACTTATCTGATTTCACAACTTGTACAAATTTAGGGAAGGAATTATTTGTTCTTTCTACCTTCTATTTTTATTTGTATTTTTTTTTTGCTAGGCAAAGAAATTCTGTTTTTATCTAATTACTACCAACGAGAAAAATTGACTTATCAGAAATGAATGAGTGAGTTACTTGTTGACTTGGCCACCGAGTGATACCATGCTGTCTACAGATGCGCTTCATTGTGGATACGCTAACTGCATGAGAAAGAATTAGCTGTTTCACACAGAAGAATACAAGATCCAGATGGCAAGCAACTTGTAATCTAAGTGAAGAAGCTTACCACCAAGACTTTTCGCAACATCTACACGTTTACGTCCAAAATGTTGTCGGAGACTCTCAAACGTAACTTGACTTTCATTCTCCAAATGAGAACTAGATGGCCAGCTATGATCTGTCGATTCTGTCCTGACATCATGCGGCCCATATTTTGTAGCATCAACTTCCAGCTCTTCTGGTGAATCAAGGTGCCCAATATCTTCAACATTTGGCAACGCCAAGGGAAATACCTCCTCCTTTTGCCAATTTGGAATCTGGAATCAAGGAGAGAGTAAGTAAATTTGACAACCTATGGATTTACCCTTTTTTTTTTCGGGTTCTATCCCCAGTTTACGAAGAGGAAGTATTTATTATGTAAACAACCAAATCTCCTTGAACACGACAGTGTCGAGATTCCTGATAATTATGGAGCCCGGCATAATCGAATAAACTTGGACCCTTACAGTAATCAGATTTCAATTCATTTTCTCAGCCAATTTCAAAAGGTGTCCTAGTTCAAAGGAAGCTGAAACCGTGGTTGAATAATGTCTCCGAACCTGAATTAAATTTAAATTACATTTATGGCATGGTATGAAAGCGACTAACCTTGTTTACGCCGCGAGGAGGCCACCGATGGATACCATATTTCCTACAGACACGCTTCAACGTCGATTCGCTGACTGCAACAGATAAATTCAGATAAAATAAACTACTTTCTGTTCTCTACAAGCAAAAGCTCTACAATTTCTCTATGAAAGGAGACTGTCTCATTGATGATAACAATCAAGACAACAAGCAACACTAATATCTAATTTTTCAGAGTTTACAATTTTACCTTTGAGTCTCATTGCAGCATCCTTACGGCTCCATGCTGAAAATCGTTGGACATCCTCCAAAGAAATGTCAAATCTAACACCAGCTTTTTTGTGTTCCCTTTCTTGTGAAATTGTTGTGCCACCTTTTGAAATAGTAGCTACACTGTCGTCCTGTTCTGCATTAATAACATCCATTTCATCGTCTCCATTCTTTAAGAGCTCAAGACTAGCCTGGATCTCTTGAAGATACCGATGCTTCTGGCCATTCTGGAAATCAACAATTTCGACAGATAACATTTCTCCCAGTTCTTCACCAGAAGCAAGTTTAAAAGTTCGGGAATTATCCTTCATCGTTCCCAATATAGTGCTGACCCATGTCCGTATGTTCTCATTATCTTTGCCGCTTGCAGGCAAAAAGAAGTCAAGCATGTAAACATATTCCCCAGTGTTACTGCTACGCAGGCATACTGTGAAACAACAACTTAATTTGAACTGTCGTGCAAAGGGTACCAAAGGGTACTCAGCTATGCTGAATTTTGTTACGTCCGAGCAGTATAACAAGCTACTACTTCCAAGTACCATCTTAGCTGCAAGCCCCTTTCGCAAGTGATATCCAGTACTGGCTTTCAAGGATTCAACGAGGTGGCTATTGTTGGCCTTGAAAAACTGAAGATATTCTCCACCATTGGATGAGAGTCGGCCTGGCAATAAGGCGTCACAAGCATTGCAAGGGACCCAAGTCAGAGCCAAAGGTAACTTGTGAATTTCATAAACCGATTCCAAAACCAATGCGAGTTCATGGAAGGCAGCCGTAAGAGCTTTATCCTCGTCCTTGAACTGATTTGCAATTATTACCATGCAAAAAATACATGAGACCACTTGCTCCATACAATCTGGGCATACAGAAACTGAAATAGTACATTTCATAATGCATCACAACTTGAAACTTACTTTCATTTCATAGTGTTTATGTACATCACTCGATTGCAGACCTAGCTCCTGCAGGGGAATGGAAGGATAAACTGAGGAATCACAATAACGTTGAAATATATAAAATCTTGTAAATAAAGAACGCACACCAGAAAATCCATAATGGAGGAAAATTTAGAATGACATGATAACAATACAATGCAAGAAGTATCATGGATGCTTTTCATTGGAAATTCACACTAGTTGCTAGACAGTAAGTAGGAAATGAACATTATGCTTACTTCTAGTGATCCTTCCTGTTTGCAAAAAATGATTAGCCCAGAATGCAATTCTATTGCTTCATGAATAAAAATAGGAAGGATGATCAGAAATAAGTGCAAAAATAAGCACAATGAACAGCATTAAGACAGCCCAGATCATAAAAAGATCAGCATTAAGATGGGAAAAAAGAAGGTTAAGTGGAATTTCGCCAGATTCAAATAAGTAAAAAAATCTACAAATTAAATATCCCTTCTGGGGCATTTAACTGGAATTCATCGAGATCAATAAAGCACATAAAGCAAGGTATTCCAACACGAAGTTCCAGTCAAAATACAGATAAATATATTCATTATGTAAAAGCAGGATCAAAAAACAGCAAAGAGGAGAAAACACATGTCCAGATGTATACCTTTTTGGGACAGATATAGTACTATAGATCTTGCCTCAAAGATGACTCCTATTAAATTGTTTTTGTCACCAGATGTTTCGACAAATTGCCCAAGTTAACAAAAAAATAAGTAATCTGATATTTCACAGTTTCACTACAGATTTGTGTCCGAAAATTCATTGCCTGTACTATGATACTATCTGTCTGTTTTCCCATTTTAAAGCCAGTTTATCTACAGCAAAAAATATAAAATGGTAACTACTGCATAAATGTTGGGCAGTATCACAGTTCAGTGGCAACCAGCAATTGCAATATCTCTAAAAAAGGTAGCACACCAATCTGTCAGCCCAACATCTTGTGAACTTCACATTTACATTGATATCATGATATGATGATGAACTAAAATAAATGCCAACATAATAATTGGACATGATTCTATGTATTACTTTCAAGTTTCAATTCTCACCATTCTTTGTTCGACTGCAATTCATAATAGGTTGCAAAATAAATAAAAACAAAACAAGAGACTCCATCTTAAAATATCTACAGGTTTGATTGTCGCTACTTGCAATCTACACTAACTGATTTGTTAATCTTTTGTAGATTGATCAGTTTTCATAATTGCATGTCTAGAGTTCTTCTGGTTGATAATATGTTCCAGAAACATCGAAGCCAAAATGGCTTATAGAAAAATGCTGAAGCATCTCACATTTGTGTAGTGTCATCTTTTATAGTCAAACAAAACATATGATAAGAGGGAAAAACAACATGAAAGCAATAAGGAATGCTAGAAAGACATTGATAATGCTAATTAGTGACAAACCTGAAAAACATCACACAGGTTGTGAAGGAAAGATTTGTCATACCAAGCTGCAATGGTGTCAACAGTGGATACAAGCTCAAGTACACCAACACAGACTTGGCTGGAATGTTCGAACACTGGTAAAGCCCAGGATGCTCTCAGTTGGCAAAGAGAAGCATCATTTAGCTGTGGATATTCTTCGAGAGAGTAATACTGCACATCTGGAGTGGATTCAGGAAATTTATATAGGAACACACGGCCAGGAAGCCCAAGTTCTTCTTCTCCACTCTCTCCAATATCCCCGTAAAATATGTACTCCATAGATTTCATCCTATACTCATAAAGTCCCCATGCTGACCTCCCCACTTTACGAAGACCAAAAGGTTGGTTTTGTGTTGTAAGCACAATCCGCCCCTTAATTTTTGTGGCTGCCCAAAATTGAACAAGTGATTTACCACATCCTGGGTGTAAAATTATTCTCCCAAGCGCAAGTCTAATCTTGTCTTTCACCTTTGGTTTGGAATCGAGAAAAATGTCCAAATTTTCTGAAACTAAAAATTTAAAAGTGTCAGAAAACAAATGAGTGGACCATTCAGTGGAAAGAGTTAGGGGATTAACAACACTTTTGAGTTTCTTTCCCCAACAACAATCAGAGAGGCGTAACAAATCAAGGAAAACAAGTGATTCGAAATAGTGAAGAGAAATAAATAGCATTACATGGTAACTGTTAAAGCCATATCTCCAATATTACCTTATTTTTTACTTGAAACCAAAATTTGATTAAAATCCCCTTAAAATCCACTTCACCTAATTCACTCCTTGGCTCAAAACTATAGCGAATTGAGTTTTACAAAAAAAAAATTTAAGAGTTAATTCTGAGAAAGCTATTTTCTTCATTTCAAATACATGACTGTAACAGTCAGTATTAGAACATTTACTCAAATTTCGATACTTGGAATTGGGTTTGCCTAAAAGTAAAAGCATACAAAAAGCTGGGTTTTTTTTAGGGGTGTCGTAAGTTCACAACAAAACAAAAAAAGACACGGGGATATTTGTTGTGATCAAAATGTCCCGCATCCACCAAGTATTGGCTTGGTCTTGGGCAAGCTTTTGGGCACCCTCTCCTAAAACGGTTTGCAAGGGTGAGTTTTACTAATGAGTTTGTATCATTTGGTCTCAGAGCTAACCACAACGTTGCAATTAGACCCATGGAGGGGCGACCTATCACCTGGATTAAAATTCTAAAACATTATTGAATACTGACAGGTGGGTGGAGCTACCAAAAAGAGAAAGGGGTACCATCAGATCAGAGTGGGCCACCGTGGACATCGGAAGCATGGTGATACGTTACGAACCTAATATCCCTCCGACTAAGTATTTGCTTGGCCTTGTGTAAATAAGCTCTTGGTCGCTCTTTCCTTATTGAACTGGTTTTTAAGGGTGAGTTCTATCCATGAATTTCTAAGGTTGAGTTCTACCCACGAGTCCAGTAGAGGGACAACAAGAAGTTGGAAGCCTCAATCGGAAAAAATGAGGAGGATTGGATTTGTCTGTCTTCACGACTCCGGAATACCCCTTCCTTTGACATTAATCTAGGCATTGGGTTGCCTGGCGACGCCTAGGCCTACTTTTATAACAATGAAATGAAACTTACCCTTAGATCTAAGTTTTCCGATTGAAGTACTGTATATCATCTCATATCAAATGAAACTTGTACTAACTACTAAGCCTCCTTGAACCCTTTTCGGTGTTTTAAAACCCAAGGTTAAAGGTTCAAGGCTCGGGTGAGGAGGATAGGAGCAAAAAAAAAAAATTTAAAAATAAAAAAATATATATAAACATACACACACACACACTAAAGGTTGTCCTCAATCTTGGGTACAAATAGGAATTCTAGAAATTTCGTGCCCCTTAAAACGAAATCATACCGGGGCTGAGAGAGAGATTATTCACCTCAGTTGAGAGTTGATGAACTTTGGGTTTGAAAAAAAAAAAGGGAGAGATTTTGCAAGAAATGGAAAAAATAGAGAAGGAACAGATCGGAAGAAAGAAGTTGATACCCAAATCAGAAATCGGAAGAGGATTGGGTCTGTCGTCTCGTCGACTCCAGAAGACACAACCGGCGACGTGGGATTCATCGTCCTCCAATCGAGACCAGTTCAGATCCGTGTGCAAATACGTACCGAAATCTTCAGGAAACTCTTCTCTTTCCTCAACGTTACCGCTGTTTTTATCAACACAATCATCAGCCCTGCTAACAACCGGGAGTAATCGATTTGCTTCCTCCATTTTGGACCCTCTGGAGCGGTCTAGGTCGTCGTGCGGCTGGCCTTTCAAGACCTGGTACGTTATTCTCTATATAGATAGAGAGAGAGAGAGAGAATACGAAAGAGCTTTGTGAGAGAGAGTCGGTGTATTAACCTGGTCTCTGACGCGCTTCAGTTTTCTCAACGATTTGGCCGTTTAGACCTTAGAGAAGTGTAAAAAGGACTCGAGTTTGGGAGTTTCATAGCGAGAGGAGGGTGCACCATAGGGTTCAAACAGACAAACAAAAACGGTGAAGTTGAACACAGGGGTCCAAGAGGAGTCAGAAGATTCGCGGAACCGACTGGGAAGGTCAAAGAAAAATGTACGGCAAAAAACTGAAAAAGGGGTGAGGATTGTCTGGGAAGCTTTCGTCAAAGTGTACTGTAGGTGCCAAAATGACCCGCTCTAAGCAACAAAAAAGTGAAGCACGGGTCCCAATGCTGCTTCAAATTCAAAAGTGCTAGAGCCCATATTTTGGCGTCACACCTAATCACATTTTCACTTGCATGGAGTGTGAGACTCACACAGAAATCATATGTGGGGCCCACACTCTATGTAAGTAAGAGTGTGATTAAATGTGTCATAAAGTTTGTTTCTCAATCATTGTTCCTTGAGATTATGTCGTACATGGTGGTGTATATGAAAAGTGAGTAATTTAAACAGCAGGTCAGGTGTTGGGTAGGGTTAAATAGAGAGAAAATGTGAACTATAATCATCGAAAAACCCGGGGTACACATTTTCTGCACCGAAAATGCACATCACGCCTTCGGAGATTCGCTTTTAGGTTCACATAAGTAATTCGAACCATTCATTGTTCTTAAAACATTTTTCCGAGGGGGCCCACCAAAAATCAGCTCAATTAGACGGTTAAAAGTGCTTGAAATGATGAGACTTTGGTTCAAATACTTCTAACCGTCCGATTGAGCTGATTTTTGGTGGGCCCCCTCGAAAAATGTTTTAAGAATAATGAACGGTTCGGATCACTCATGTGGAACCCAAAAGCGGATCCCCAAAAGCGTGGTGTGCATTTTTGGTGCAAAAAAAGTTGTACCCCTAGTAGCGTTCTATAATCATTCACCCACCGCTCTTAAATGTCCCATCAATTGACACTGTTTTTTGGTTATGTCCTATCAATATTCGAGTGTAGAGCAGTACGGAGTAATTGTTTAGTACTCCCCCATTCCAATTTAAATGTTCTCTACGTTTATGAGTGTTTTTTTAAAACTCTTATAGTTTTCATTATATCATGTATTTTATATGCAATATGGATCTTATTTGATAGATCTCAATTAGTTCTATTAGACAAATTTTTTAAAAACTTTCGAAACCTTTCCATTAAAAAGATATAGACGTTTGAAAATGACACGAATATATATGAGAAATATTTAAAATGAGACGGAGGGAGTATGAATCTTCACAAACAATTACAGTACTTTTTCCCTCCCTCTGCCTCGAGAATTTTTTTTTGACTTTATCAAAAAAAAAATTACTGGAGTAATTTTAACCATAATTTTATATATTTTAGATTTCTCTTGTCGACACAGATCAATAATCTACGAAAACTTGACACAAAATAACAAATGTAAATTTTTTTAATAAAGAAAAAATGAGTAAACCAAAAAACCGATTTATTCTTTTTTTGCCAAAGCAGGAAACCCAAGTCCAATGGTAATTGAAAAATGGCCATCACCATTTGCATAATTTGATTTTTTTTCCCCCCTCTAGTCGAACTAATTTTCTCCCCACTTCATTTTTTTCTATTTTTTCAACCCCAATTCACTTACCTACCTTCTCAACCCTCCTAATTGAAGAAAAAGGATAAACTTGAGAGAACCAAGTGGGTTCTCAGCAGCCCTAAATTAAAACGTGGAGTACTGTTCAAAAATCAGGCGGATGACTTTTTGAACTTGCATGATTGTTTTTGTGATTTGATAATAAATGAGAGTTTATCTCATTTTGTTTTTTCTGATTGTTAAGCCTATAAATAGGTTTGTAATTGTATTGTAAAAGTATGCAAATACGAGTGATCAAAGTGTGAGAAAAGTGTGTAAGAGAAATCCAGTTTCTCAGAGTGTTTGTGAAATAAAAAGTTTGAGAGAATTTGTGTTTGATACTCCTCTCTTTGCATCAGTGGTATCAGAGCTCAGGCTCATCATAAAAAAAAAAAACTTCTCTCAGAAAAAATACCTTGGTGTGCTACTGCTATTTTTCATCCAGAAATTAGCTCCCTTAAAATAAAATTTTTGAGTGTCAATTTTGTCTCAGCTAGAAACGATAATCTGGTGACGAAATTGAACAGTCTCAGTTTCTTTCGAAACCAAGAAGTTGAAGAGTGACGAATTACTTTCACCTTGCACCCACGTCTGTTTCTTCCTCATCTCCGGTGTGCAGGCGTGAGCAGAAACAAACCCAAGCACCAGACTTTGCAGCTGATTCTTCAAAATTTGCTGAACGGAGAAAACACCTTGGTATTTTTTCCTCTTACAACACCTCATAAGTAGGCACTGAATTTGCTCCAACCAAGGGTCAGTCATTGAAAGTCTATCCCCATCTTTGGTCTCATCGAAAAGACATATTTTTTTCTCAACTCTCAAAGTTTGCCTTTGAAGGCAGTAGAGTTTTGGTGAAAACCGACAAAAAAAAAATAAATAATTATTTTTCGGTCTGCCTTTCAAGGCAATTTAATTAAGGCCTTTGGTTTGATCACCAACACCGAGAAAAAAGAGTTTCAAGGTAGTACAGCTAGCAAAGGGCTATGGCCATTTATTTTTTACCCTGATGAAGTCAAAATTGCTTTAAGGCAAATCAAGAAAAAAACTATTGTTGCCGACAAAACCAAAGGAGTAGTTGTGATTGTATTTACTACCCCGAGCCTACTGAATTTCAAGTGGGACCATTCAATTTCTCTCACCAGCGTGGCTTTGTAATTTCAAATTGGCATTCGATCTCTCAACCAACGTGGCTTCATTACAAAGTCTGGAGGCAATTTTTTTTAAAGGTGGTGAATAGATCAGACAAGCCGAAATAATTTTCTTGAAGTGGAGTCGGGCCAATTACTTTAAGTGGGGTCGTGTGCCATTTAATTTTTTAAGAGCAGATTTTTTTATTAAAAAAATCTAATGGCCAACAGAGCTGCGCTAGCAATTATTCCAAAACTCACCAAGGACAATTATGATAATTGGTCCATCCAAATGAGAGCACTACTGGGTGCTCAAGAAGTCATGGAGATAGTCGAAAATGGGTACGAGAAACCTGCGTCAAAAGAAGCCAAAGCAGCTTTGAAGGAGGAGCAGAAAACCACGCTCCGTGCTGACCGAAAGAAGGATTGTAAAGCCAGGTCCATCATCTACCAAGGACTTGATGAGATGACGTTCGAGATCATCGCTTTTGTTGCATCTTCCAAAGAAATTTGGGAGACGCTGCAGAAAATATACAAAGGTGCTGACAAAGTAAAGAGGATTCACCTTCAATCTCTTCGAGGCGAATTCGAGTCTTTACGGATGAAACCCTCAGAATCTATTTCTGAGTATTATGGTCGAATCATGACGGTTGCAAACCAGATGAGAAGAAATGGAGAAGCTTTCACAGATATGAGAGTTATAGAGAAAATCCTCTGATCGTTGGATCCGAGATTCAACTTTATTGTTGTTACACTAGAAGAGCTTAAAGACATAACAACCATGTCTATCGAAGAGCTTGTGGGCTCGCTGCAAGCCCATGAACAAAAGTTGCACAGAGATGATGATAGAGCCGTGGAGCAGGCTCTACAGACGAAGTTGTCCCTCAATGAAGACAGACACGAGCAAGGGGGGACATCACAGAGAGGACGAAGCTATGGTTCTCATGGAAGAGGTTCTGGAAGTTCAAATTCCAGAAATAAAGGAGGCAGAGGATTTTCTAAAGGAGCAAATCAAAACCATATTCCAAAAGGAAGTGGCCGTGGACAGTAAAGCAGCAGAGGCGGAGAACAAGGAAAAAGAGGTGGTTATAACAACCGACCAAACATTGACAAAAGCAACATTCAATGTTACAATTGCCAGAAGTACGGTCACTACATGAAAGAATGCATAGGAAGGTCAGCATCAAATCAAGTTGGCGAAACAGCCAACTATGCAGACAAGGAGCCAGTAAGAGGAGTTCAATGAGTCTCATGGCGCACAGTTCCACCGAACAGGATCAAGGTATATGGTTCCTTGATTTCGGAGCTAGTAACCATATGACTGGCTTAAGGCAACTTTTTACTGAACTTGATGAAAAGGTTCAGGGAAATATCTCTTTTGGTGACCTCTCCAAAGTCCCAGTTCAAGGGAGAGGAAATATTATGATCAAACAGAAGAATGGAGATCATGCATTCATCTCTAATGTCTATTATGTTCCAGACATGAAGACTAATATACTTAGTCTTGGGCAACTCTTGGAGAAAGGCTATCAAATTAGCCTGAAGGATATGCAACTGACGATTACAGATGCTCGAGGGAAGTTGGTTACTCAAGTAAAGATGGCGAAGAACAGGATGTTTCCGCTAACTGTTCTTCATGACACGCCAAAGTGCCTCAAAGCCATTATCAATGACAAAGACTGGATATGGCATCTCAGATATGGACATCTCAACTTTGAAAGCTTGAAGATGTTGGCGAATAAGAAGATGGTCAAAGGCCTACCTCATATCCAACATCCAAATGAGGTATGCAAAAATTGTGTTCTTGGCAAACAACACCGCAACAGTTTTGGGAAGCAAGTTGATTGGAGAGCAAGCATGCCACTCAAGCTAGTACACACAGATGTGTGTGGTCCGTTGAAGCTAATTTCAAACGGACAGAATAGATACTTCCTCACGTTCACTGACGACTATAGTAGGAAGACGTGGGTATACTTTCTCAAACGGAAGTCAGAAGTATTTGAGAAGTTTATAGACTCCAAAGCTCTTGTGGAGAAAGAAAGCGGCTACTACATCAAAATGTTGCGGTCAGACCAAGGAGGAGAATACACTGGAGATCAATTCGATGGATTCCTTAGACAACAAGGAATCAGACACCAGTGTACAACATCATACACTCCTCAGCTAAATGGTGTATTTGAAAGGAAGAATCGCACCATCCTCAACATGGCGAGAAGCATGCTGAAGGATAAAGATCTGCCCAAGAGATTTTGGGCTGAAGTAGTTCAATGTGCGGTCTATCTACTCAACAGATGTCCTACGGGGAGTCTGAAGTCAAAGACACCACAAGAAGCATGGACCACTTACAAGCCAGGTGTGGCTCATCTCAAAGTGTTTGGTTGTATTGCCTACGCAAAAGTTCAAGAGGCAAACAGAACCAAACTTGAAGACAAAGGAGTGAAGTGTATCCTTATTGGATATGGTGACTAGACGATGGGATACAAGTTATACAATCCCGTCACTCAAAAGGTGATATACAACAGAGATGTCATTTCAAGGAAAATGAATCCTGGAGTTGGGATCAGACAGAAACTACGAGGAATATGGGTAATTTTTGAAGATGAAAAAGCAGTGCACGACTAGGGAGGTACCTAGAAGATTAGAAGAGCAGCCATCACCGTTTCATGGTTTCCCTTCACCACAAAGAGGTGAACCATCCTCACCAGCTACAGAAGAGCTTTTCGAGATGAGGCCTAGAGGAACGCGAAGCCTGGATGATCTATATCGTGAATCTGAGATCCACTTAGATGCGGACTTCACCATGTTGCATGCGCAAATAACTTGTGATCCGATTAACCCGATGAGGCTAACCAAGAAGACAAATGGAGGAAGGCTATGGATGAAGAGATTCAGTCCATAGAGAAGAACAAAACCTGGGAGCTGACAAATCTTCCAGAAGGCTATAAAACCATTGGAGTGAAATGAGTCTACAAGGCCAAGAAGAATGCTCAAGGAGAAGTTCAAAGATACAAGGCTATGCTCGTAACTAAAGGCTACAAACAGAGGGAAGGCATAGACTATGACAAAGTCTTTGCCCTTGTTGCCAGGATAGAGACAATCAGGATGATGATCTCATTAGCTGCCCAACACAGATAGAAGATCTACCAATTAGACGTCAAGACTGCGTTTCTAAATGGATTTCTGGAGGAGGAAATCTATGTCGAGCAACCACCTGGATATGTGAAGGAAGGACATCATGACAAAATTTACAAGTTGAAGAAGGNGCTGTATGAATTGAAACAAGCGCCACGTGCATGGAATACAAGGATCGATGCATACTTCCAGAAGAATGGATTCGAGAAGTGCCCTTACGAGCATGCACTTTATATGAAAAAGGAAGCTGATGGAAGTTTACTGTATGTATGCCTGTATGTTGATAACTTGATTTTCATAGGCAACAATCCAGCTGTGTTTGATTCTTTCAAACAGAGTATGGTCTGAGAGTTCGAGATGACAGATATCGGATTGATGGCACACTTTCTTGGAATAGAAGTTATGCAGGGAAATGACGGCATTTTCATCTCTCAAGCCGGATACGCCAAAAGCATCCTTAAGCGTTTTGGCATGAAGAAAAGTAATCCAGTAACTACTCCAGTTGACAGTGGAGTGGAACTCAGAAAGAGTGAGGTCGGTAACATTGATTCGACATATTTCAAGAGTCTGGTAGAAAGCCTTCGCTACCTGACGTGCACAAGACTAGACATACTATATGGTGTTGGTCTTATCAGCCGATACATGGAGATACCAGACCAATCCCATCTGAATGCTGCCAAGCGAATTTTGTGCTATGTCAAGGGTACAGTCACTGAGGGATTGTTTTATACAAGTACTGAAAACTTTAGATTTGTCGGCTATTCAGATAGTGATTGGGGAAGAGATTTGGATGAGAGAAAGAGTACTACCGGATTTACTTTCTTTCTTGGAGATACAGCCTTCACATGGTCATCGAAGAAACAAGCGATAATGACACTATCATCTTGTGAAGCTGAGTATGTAGCAGCCAGCTCAGCTGTTTGTCATGCTATATGGGTCCGGAATATGCTGAATCACTTGGGAATTTCTCAAGAAAATCCCACGGAGATCTATGTCGACAACCACTCCGCAATCGCCCTAACAAAGAATCTAGTGCATCATGAAAGAAGCAAGCATATCGACACACGCTACCATTTCATTAGAGAGCATGTGAAAGCAAAAGAAGTGGAGCTAGTTTCTTGCCAGACATATGACCAGGCTGCTGATATTTTCACGAAGCCCCTCAAGCATGAAATCTTCATCAAAATGAAGACAATGCTTGGAATGAAGAAACCCCCAGACTCAAGTTTAAGGGGGGATGAAGAAAAATGATAAACTTGAGAGAACCAAGTGGGTTCTCAGCAGCCCTAAATTAAAACGTGGAGTACTGTTCAAAAATCAGGCGGATGACTTTTTGAACTTGCGTGATTGTTTTGTGATTTGATAATAAATGAGAGTTTATCTCATTTTGTTTTTTCTGATTGTTAAGCCTATAAATATGTTTGTAATTGTATTGTAAAAGTATGCAAATACGAGTGATCAAAGTGTGTAAGAGAAATTCAGTTTCTCAGAGTGTTTGTGAAAGAAAAAGTTTGAGAGAATTTGTGTTTGATACTCCTCTGTTTGCATCACTAATTGGCGGACAATTTTTTTGATTTGGAGTGGGGTCAAGAATTGAGCCAGATGGGGCAAGTATTGGCATTATAAATTTATGGAAGGCTAGGGGGTGTTTTTTTTTATTTTTATTTAAAAAATTGGTTTTTCAAGGTTTTTTATGTGAAATATTATAAGAGAAAGACCAATTTTAATTTTTTAAAAAAATATTTTTTTTGTCAGTGAATTGTGATACTTACAAAGGAAATTGTGGGAGATTGAAACATAACTGTTGAAAAAGCCGTTCATTCCTTTAAATAAAGTAAATAAATTCTGAAAACCCACACCAGCGATCTCTCTCTGTGTGTGTGAAAACTCCAACACCACTCTCTCAATCAATCTCACAATCTCCCCATAACGGACTAATTTTCTTCTCGCCCAGATTCCGGCGAGTCAAACCATGCGTGATTTCGGCGATCTTTCCGGCCGATCAGGTAGGTATTCCTGTCTAATTATTTGCTCAATTGGTAGTTATTTTCAATTAGGGTTGGTTTGGGTGAATTGGGAAAATTAGTTTTTTTAGTTTTTTTAGTTTTGTCCTTATTCAAAAATAATTTGCATTTGTTAGTTTTCGGTCAATTTTTTGTGGTTTCTTGGCTTGTCTCGATGAGAGGAATCTAAAAAGTATAAAATTATTAGCCAAACTAAAAATTTTGTAAATAAAGACGAAAAATAATATAAAAAAATTGACTAAAAACCAACAAATGAAAAAAAAAAACTGCTCAATTCACCCAAACCAACCTTAGTATAGCTGAGCTGCCAATGATGGCTGCAGGTTCCAAAGACAGAACCAACTTTAGAACTTTGTCATTTTATAACCAAGTTTCCATCACTAGTGGAGTTGGAGTTCTATAATTTTTGCCATATGATGGATGGAGAACCAGTTTTTCATCGTCATTGGGCTGCTCTTATTGGTCTATTTTATGATTATTACTGGAGTATTTAAGAAACATTATGAGTGAAAACTGTGGTGCGGTGATGAAACCTCCACCACAAAAACTTGTAGGTTCATCAGTACTAAACATCACTTCCTCTTGCTTACTAGCAGGTTCCTTCAAGGCTGAATCAATCACGTCCTTCGTGCCAAGGATGGAGCGAGAAGGGCTAGTAGAAGGTGTTGCCCCACCCCTACTACAATTTGAAAAATCCTACTAGTATATTGAAAATATATATACATAATCAAAATATAAAGCCTCGCTCCTGCTCCAGAGATACAGTCTGTTCCCCCCTACATAAATTTTTTGGCTCTGTCCCTACTTCGTGCGCACAATCTTCCATGTAGCTATGATCTCTTCTATGCTGGTACGTATATTCACAATCACTCCTTTGCTTTGCAACTTGAACTGTTACTTTTGTTTTTCTTTTCTGAGAGGTGTAGCAAAGTTGCCTATTAAATTTCTTGGCTTTCCTCTTGGATAACAACTTGGAAACCAGTCACTGAAAATATGTAGGAACAATTGGCTCTTTAATTGGAAAAGGAACTACATGTCATTATATAAGGCTCCCAAAATGTTTTTGTGTACTACATGTCATTATATAAGGCTCCCATCTAAGTCATCAAAAAATTGGAAAGAATTCAGAGGCAATTTCTATGGGGTTATGGTGTGCTCAAGAAGAAAATTCACCTGGGTGGTTGGGATGAGGTGGAAAAAGCAAAGAAGTTTGGGGGCCTTGGAATAAAAAAAACTGCTCCACCATAACCAAGGTTTGCTTAGTAAATAGTGGTGGAGATTTGGTATTGAGAAGAAATCACCATGGGCTCAGGTAATTTCTGAAAAATATGGACATGCTAGTTTTGATTGGCTGCCTCTTCCAAATCACACTCTTAGCTGCTTCAAGAATCTGGGGGACATATTTTCTATGGGAGATGATAACTCTGATATTGCCTCTATTACTAAGCTGGGATTCTGGTTAAAGGTTTGCTCTGGAGCTGACACTTCTTTCTGGACTGATGTATGGTTGGGCTCTGAAGCTCTCAAGTATACTTTCCACAGGCTTTACCTAATCTCAGATCAATCAGTAAGGGTAATTGATATGTTTGATATTGCTTCTCAAACCTGGTCATTTACTTTGAGACGAGATCTTTATGATTTGGAAGAAGGTTATCTGATTCAAATTAAAGCTCTTCTGCTGAACTTCAAGCTTCACGATGGTGTTGACTCTCTCAAATGGAGATGGAATCCCTCAGATGGCCAATACTCTGTCAAATCATGGTACAGCAGGTGGGAGGAAAGTTACAACAATCTTAATCACATTGGTGATCCTGTAATCTCATTTGGAACAGTCTCAATCCTTTAAAAACCCGAATTTTTGTTTGACAAGCAATGCAAGAAAGACTGCCTACTGCCTCTGAGCTCAATAGAAGAAACATTAAATCCATTGACTAGAATTTTGATGGTTTGCGTCCTTTTTGTTGGAAAATATTATAGGATGTAATATTTCCTTTTAGGCGTGAAAGTAAATTGACACATTTTGGAATCGTGTCGTTTGAGTGGCAATTGTTCATTGTGGACGAATGCGCCCTTTATAAACAAATGTGCCCCTTCCCTTGGTGACTATTCGTAGAGTCACCAGTTAGTCTATAAAAAATATGTCCTTCATTCATTTTAGTTGATTTGAATTTTAGTCTTCATATGAGAGAGTACAAACACCAGTTTGGTTCGCCTACCGAACAGATTGGAGTGCTACTTCCGTTTGGTGAAGATCAAGTAGTGCTGGGAGATAGATGTTGGTGCAAAAATCCGGGAGATATCGGGAAACTGAACCTGTTGATGACGGAACTTGCTTCGAGGCACGTTACTATGTCGCTTTCCGAAAACAGTATTCGCCCCCACCGTTTGGTGTGCACCGGGTTGATAGCTTAATGCTAGAGGAGGATACAACGGCCAATCAATTCAATGATCTTTACGCTGCCCCGCACAAAGCGAAGGACATGGTAATACCGAGTCTAAAAGAATCGAAAGAACCAAGGAATTGCTAGCACCGTTTCTGTAGAGTAACGGTACAACAATACAAGAAAGCGATTTGTAGAAATTTTGGCAGAGTAACAAGGCTAGAATTTTTGTTATATCATCACATAATTCTGGGTGTTATATATAGGCCCAGAAGTACCCTTTCACTTTAGGACACGCCCTTTAGTGAACAGACTTGAGTTTGAGTCGCGACCTTCCGTTTAGAGCTGCATCCGTACGCGAACTAATGTCACCAGTATCGATACAGGATTATGCTGTATCGATACCCGATCATTCTGTTCGCGAAACAGCCACTTTTATGCCAACTTGTATCGTCATGTGAAACAGCGATCGATATGGCGCTAAACCTCAACCGTATCGATACGTTTTCCTAGTATCGTCACGAGTTCATCCCAATGCCACGTCAACAACATCTTACCACTTAGTGGCAATAAGAAAGGGCGCCTTGCGCCGACGTGCAAAGTGCAAAGTGCGCCATCAAAGCGCCATCAAAGCGCCACTTCATCGCCACGCTCACGACGCTGGTGTGCGTATGGGTGTGGATTCATCACCGCTATGCCGTAATGCGCCAAAACACATAGGTGCCTTGCTACTTAATATTATGTGAACATTATAGCAATGCTTCCACATATAAACAACTCAAACATTTCCTCACTAGCCAATGTGGGACAAAACCAAAAAACAACAATAAAAGCTTTCTAAAAGGCACAAGGAACATTTTGATAAAACCCCAAATAAAAACCCATTTATTTTGATAATTTCCAACAATCCCCCACCATTTTCAAAATAAAGATGAAGCCTTGGTTCCTTTGAAAAGACTTGTGCATCAATGAAGGTATCTCACGATTTTAACCATCACCTAGTGAAACACATCAAAGTTAGTCGGAACGCATGGTAGACTTGTCTTTTAACCAGCGATCCTATAATGACCAACCGGACACGTTTCACGCACGCATCTTACCTGACTCATGTATTCAAAATTGCCGACACGTGGGTTGGCCGTGTGTCTATATCCTATTTCGTGAGTGCTCTAAAGTTCTAGCCCGTGAACCTATAGAAGGCGGCACCACCCTCACACTCATATAGGTAGACTTTTAACAATGCCCCTATAACGACAGATCGGCCCTAACTAAACCGTTAGAAGTCTATTAAGAGCTAAGTAGCTCACCTCCTCCTTTAAATTACAGTACCAAACACTTTACCATAGGATGCGTGATCTTAGGAAAGTGCTTGCCATCACGACTTATGGTGTAGTTTGCTCATTGAACCCAAGGACTTGAAGCTAAACAAGCGTTGGGTTGAGTTTCCACCAAGAGTGATTATATCGTAGTGGGCTTAAGTCCCATCCCCTGTGATGTTTTCCACACCAAATCTCTTGCAAGACCTTTTGTTAAAGGATCCGCCAGGTTTTGACCTGACTTGACATAATCAATGGTTATCACCCCATCGGTTATCAGATTCCTCACATAGCTATGTCGAAGTCCTATATGCCTGGACTTCCCATTATATACTGGTCGTAAGCCCGCGGATCCGATCGACTATCACAATGCAAAGATATCGATGGCATAGGTTTTGGCCACATGGGAATCTCCCATAACATACTCCTTAGCCACTCAGCCTCTTTGCTACCCGATGCTAGTGCCACAAACTCCTACCGCCATAGTCGAAGTGCAGAATTATGCTTTGTTTCTTTGATCCCCAAGAAACCGCACCTCCACCCCAGTGAAGACCCATCCACTTGTTGACAAGTGATCTTCATTCTCGGCTATCCAAATTTTTAGCATCCGTGTATCCTTCTAGAACCGATGGATACCCACTATAGACTATCCCATAGTCTATGGTTTTCTTTAAATACCTCAAAACCCGATTAACCGCATTCCAATGAATATCACTTGGGTTATGCGTATACCTACTCAGTTTACCGACCGCATAAGCAATGTCTGGCCGAGTAGATGTCATGGCATACATCAAGCTTCCTATCACCCTAGAATAATCTAGTTGTGACACTGCTCTACCTGTATTAGGATACAACTTTAAATGTGGATCATATGGTGTAGAAATTGGAGTACAATCAAAGTGATTAAACTTCTTTAGTATTTTCTCAATATAATGAGATTGAGAAAGAACTATATTTCCTCCTTGCCTTGTAATCCTAATTCCTAGAATTATATCAGCTACACCCATATCTTTCATGCTAAAACTAGATGAAAGCATATCCTTTGTACTCAGTATGCTATCTAAGTCACCCCAAAGATAAGCATATCATCCACATACAAAACACACGATTACACCTCGATTTTCAGTAAATTTGCTATAAACACATTTATCTGATTGGTGTATCCTAAACCCGTTTGATACAATTACCTTATCAAACTTTTCATGCCACTGTTTAGGTGCTTGTTTAAGTCCGTACAGAGACTTAACAAGTTTACATACCTTGTGTTCTTGTCCTTGCACAACAAACCCTTCCGGTTGCTTCATATATATTTCTTCATCCAATTCACCATTCAAGAATGCAGTCTTAACATCCATTTGGTGAATATGAAGTTTATGTATCGAAGCTATGGCAAGAAGAACTCTAATAGTAGAGATTCTTGCTACCGGTGCATAGGTATCGAAGTAATCAATACCTTCCTTTTGTGTAAAACCCTTGGCAACCAACCGTGCCTTAAATTTGTCTATCGTGCCATCAACTTTCATTTTCTTCTTGAAAATCCAATTACAACCAATGGCTTTGGAACCTGGTGGCAAATCAGCAAGAATCCATGTATCATTACCCATGATAGAATCCATTTCATCTTGGATTGCTTCTTTCCAGAAAGCACAATCTTGCGATTTCATAGCCTCCCCAAAGGTCAAGGGATCCGATTCCACATGATATGAAACCATGATATGATTACAGGTAGTGTCTCTAGTTCCTTCAACTAGA
Organism: Vaccinium macrocarpon; assembly: GCA_022606695.1. Taxonomy (NCBI): domain Eukaryota; kingdom Viridiplantae; phylum Streptophyta; class Magnoliopsida; order Ericales; family Ericaceae; genus Vaccinium; species Vaccinium macrocarpon. The sequence goes on along the minus strand of CM040177.1, from coordinate 37,217,507 downwards.
TACACTATAAAGTCAGGACCAAAGGACTTAGCAACCCGAGCCCTTTTACTTCTTCTAAGTTCGACCTGTTCCAAAGGTTCTGCCTCTGTTTCAGGCCCACAAGAGATAGGTTCATTCTCTTCATTAACCTCTTTCGGAATAGGAACAAACCTATTTTCATAAAACACAGCATCCCTTGATTCAATTATGGTATTAACCCCATACGAATCATTTGGCTCGGAAACAAGAAACCTATATGCCTTACTATGTAAAGCATAACCAAGGAATATGCATTCAATTCCTTTTTCATCCAATTTCTTCCTTTTGGGACTTGGCAATCTCACAATTGCTATACAACCCCAAGTTTTAAAATAACTTAGGTTAGGTTTCTTCTTTTTCCATAACTCATATGGAGTTATTTGTGACTTCTTGAGAGGTACCCTATTCAGAATGTAAGCAGCGGTAAGTATGGCTTCGCCCCACAAACCAGTGCCTAATCCTGAATTGCTCAACATAGCATTAACCATCTCTGTTAAAGTCCTATTTTTCCGTTCAGCCACTCCATTTTGTTGTGGAGTATATGGTGCCGTTTTCTCATGAATTATGCCCACTGACTCACAGTAATCAGGAAAATAATATTCACCACCCCTATCCGACCTTAAACGTTTTATAGTTTTTTCACATTGATTTTCAACTTCAGTTTTGAAAGTGATAAACTTTTCTAGAACCTCATCTTTTGAGTGCAACAAATAAACATGACAAAACTTAGAAAAATCATCTATAAAAGTAACAAAGTATTCCTTGCCTCCTCTAGTAGGGGTGCTATGCATATCACATACATCACTATGAACAAGTTCTAACAAAGTTGTTGTTTTAACAATTTTAGGAAATGGAACTCTAGTGATTTTAGTAAGTGAACATACATTGCATCTATCAACCATATCAACATCATACTTAGGAATTAAATCTAATTTAACCATCATATCCATCTTCCTAGTATTAACATGTCCTAAACGATTATGCCATAAAGAAAGAGAATCAAGCAAGTAAGCAGAAACTATAAATGTGTTATTAACATTGAGTTTGTACATGCCATCACAAACATAGCCTTTTCCAACAAATGTGCCATTCTTAGACAGAACAAACTTGTTCGCCTCAAACACTAGCCTAAAGCCATGCTTATCAAGCAGGCTACCAGATACAAGGTTTTTCCTAACTTCTGGTACATAATAAACATCAGTCAAAGTCAAAACATTTCCAGAAGTGAACTCCAAATCCACTTTGCCCTTGCCTTTGATAGGAGCGGTAGATGAATTCCCCATGTAGAGAAGCGAACCATCATCAACCACTTCATAGTCAGTGAAGAACCTCTTATCAATGCAAACATGCTTTGTAGCCCCGAGTCCATCCACGGTTTAAGATCCCCAACCATGTTAATTTCGGACACAACAGCCAGAAATTTACCCTTTGGACCCGATGCCTGTGGATTCTTCTTCTTCTTAGACTTGCAATCCTTTTTGAAGTGCCCCGGTTGACCACAATGCCAACACTCAACCTTTGGCTTTTTCCCTTTCAGGTCATCGCCCCGGTCGTAGTCTCGCCGGACCTTCTGTTTCTTATGTTTACCCTTGTTGGAACCTTTTCCTTTTTCCACCACATGAACTTTAGAGGCACCAGCCCCAAGTTCTTCCTTCTCTTGACGCCTTTGTCGTTTCCTCCCAAAGTGAGATGAAGCGACCAATTGCTCCAAATAAGTAAGTTCCTCGGTTTGGTGCTTAAGACTTTTCTTATAGTCTTTCCAGGAAGGAGGAAGTTTATCGATCACGGAAGACACCACGATCGATTCATCCATGTTCATGTTCTTAATTTTAAACTGGTTCAGAATATGCTGAATATCATGCAACTGATCAATTACCGACTTGTTGTCTACCATTTTATAACTCATAAATTGACTGACCAGAAACTTCTTGCTTGTTGCATCCTCAGTCAAGTAGCGACCCTCCAATGAATCCCACATTTCCTTTCCCGTCTCCGTATTCGAACATCGAACATTGCGTCCGAGAGTGCATTCAGAATATGCCCCTTGCAGATGTAGTCATCATTCTCGAATTTCATCCTCACCCGTGTCTCTTCCAAAGTTTCATCTTCTTTCTCCTCCGGATACGGTTTAGTGAGAACATACACGACATTCAATGTCGTGAGCATGAAGTGCATCTTCTTTTGCCAACGCCTGAAGTTCCCTCCATCAAACTTGTCCAACTTCCACGATATCCGCGGTCATTTGTCATGAGAGACCTTGATGTTGACGCCATTCCGGAATACTATTTTCGATTGTTGGTGCAAAAATCCGGGAGATGTCGGGAAACTGAACCTGTTGATGACGGAACTTGCTTCGAGGCACGTTACTATGTCGCTTTCCGAAAACAGTATTCGCCCCCACCGTTTGGTGTGCACCGGGTTGATAGCGAATCTGTTCGAGGATACAACGAAGCCAATCAATTCAATGATCTTCTGCCTACGTCCGCACAAACGAAGGACAGACAGAATACCGAGTCGAAAAGAATCGAAAGAACCAAGGAATTGCTAGCACCGTTTCTGCAGAGTAACGGTACAACAATACAAGAAAGCGATTTGTAGAAATTTTGGCAGAGTAACAAGGCTAGAATTTTTGTTATATCATCACATAATTCTGGGTGTTATATATAGGCCCAAAAGTACCCTTTCACTTTAGGACACGCCTTTAATGAGCAGGACTTGAGTTTGAGTCGCTGACCTCCGCTTAGAGTCAAAGATCCGTGACGCGAACTAATGTCACCAAGATCGATACGAGGATTATGCCGTATCGATACCCATCATTCCCGCTCGCGAAAATGTACCCACTTTTATGCCAACTTGTATCGACATCTGATGAAACAGTGACGATACGCTTTGTTAACCGGTATCGTCTGCCGTTTTCCTAGTATCGATACAGGTTCATCCTGAATGCCACGTCAACAACACCTTACCACTTAGTGGCAATAAGAAAGGGCGCTTTTGCGACGCGCGGCAAAGTGCAAAAGTCGCCATCAAAGCGCCACCGTTCCCCATCACACGCCACGACGCCGCTTGGTGCGTATGGGTGTGATTCATCACCGGCTACGCCGGTAATGCGCGCAACACATAGGTGCCTTGCTACTTAATATTATGTGAACATTATAGCAATGCTTCCACATATAAACAACTCAAACATTTCCTCACTAGCCAATGTGGGACAAAACCAAAAAAACAACAATAAAAGCTTTCTAAAAGGCACAAGGAACATTTTGATAAAACCCCAAATAAAAACCCATTTATTTTGATAATTTCCAACAATAGACGTCCATGCAAACCGTAAGCACCGTAGCGGGGATGAATCTGTCTTAAGTGCAGAGTGTTTCACTCGCTTTGATCACCTTTTCATTTTCATCAATTTCCAGGTTTCGAGTTCTAATTTTATTGCATTCGTATTTTCAGTTTTAACACAAAAAGTAAACATTTTATCCAACAATCTTAAGACAGATTCTATGTTTATTTTTGTGATTTGTGATTGATGACTTGTATGTTTTTGTTTGAAGAAGAAACTGAAAACACCATTTATATGTTGTCCATGCATTGTCACTGTATTGTACGATTTACGCATACGGCATCGTATTCAGATTGTTGTATGATTCTTCCTTGTCAAGTTCTTTCCAAAGCTTCATAAGAATTCATGTAAAGATATGGCGTGAAAACTTGATCACATGCATCTTTGATTATTTTATTTTATTTTGAACGACATCTTTGATTATTTTATGACTAATAATGTTGATAGAATAAGGAATTATTGGTAACTTGGTGGCGTTCCTTCGGTAGTTGTGTCTTTTGTTTGAAATGGTTTTGAGTGTTAATCATTGCGATTTGGGAGCGGGGCTTCAGCACCTTTCGGTTTACAACGTTAGTTTCCTATGATAATAGGTGTCACTTGTTTGCAAGAGACACAAATGTTTATATTTCCTTCCATGAATGCCATCAATATTATGGATCATGATTTCACTCTTTTTGTAGTCTGTGTTCTATGAAATTTTTCCGTAGGGCTTAACAAGTGTAATTTTTGGCAATTAACTAAAGGGGTATGAAATGTTGGGGTTTTTTTTCAAAATAAATAAGTTATTATTTTGGGTGTTTTTGAAATATTCATGTTCCAATTTTAGTCTCTTTTTATTTGTGGAGAGATGCAATTTTTTGTCTTTAATCCTAAGAGTTGTGTTGGTTTTTCATTTTTTTTTTTTTTGTGGAGAGAAGTGACTTTTAGATTTGTAGGCTAAAAGTTGTGCCTCTTTGTTTTATCCTAACAAATGTGCCTATTGGATGAAACCCAAAAAGATGTACTATCTTTTGAATACTAAGAGGGTTGTAACTTTGAACGTAATGGCTCCTTTGTCCAAAGGGATGTGTTTCATCCGAATGGGTGTCTCGGTCGGGAGAAGATTTTGGGTGCGGGTAGGGCACCACGTGGTGCCCGTGCATTGCATCCGAGCCGTCCAAAAATGCAACGGATGGCTCGGCTTAAAAGTGCCGGACGGATTTAAAAAAAAAGCAAAAAAAAATAAAAAATGAGTTTCAATCCGAGCCGTCCGTTGCATTTTTGGACGGCTCGGATGCACCGGCAGAGTACCACGTGTACCCTGCCCTACACGCACCCAAAATTTTCTCCTCGGTCGGTGTCGGTGCCTTATTAATTCTTTAACTAATAGGCATGTACTAACGGGTTTCCTTCAACAGCTTGGTTGTCAAATGGATGCCTCCGAATGGTTGCATTGGTTTATTAAAGAGGTGTTTTAAGGCTTATATATAAGCTCGGAACAAACCATTTTTGGATTAGATTATTCTTGCACAAAAAAACTGATCACTCTTGTCCACAAATATAGAGCGCTTATTCTGTGTTTTGTTGCCTTGCAAGAAAAAAAAACACAGTGGTTCTTGGTTTTCTTATTTTAACATAGCGGATATTCTGTTTGTTTTCGTTTGTGCAAATGCAAACACAAAGAACTTCGAGTTCGGTTTCGTTGTATCTTGAAGGCGGATTTGCTGTGAACCCGGTGCACGCCATTTGGTGGGGGTTAATACTATCTTTAGGAAAGCGTTGTTATAATTTAATATATTGTTCCAGATTTTTTTTTGTAGAGACGACGCTATCAACATTTTTGAAGACTGGATTTCCAACATGAAACTCTATATAATTATAAGAATTAAGTAAATTGGGACTATTAACTTTTTAGTTTAATTGTTTTTAATAGTCACAACCGTTTGACTTTTTTTTTATACTAATGATTCTGAAGTGTCACGAATCTTTGGATGGGTGATAAATGGGGACTTTTGGGACAGTTCACATGTATGTGTGCATGTTCATGTTTTTTTTTAGGAGCTTTACATGGAAGAAATTAGGGATGGCAACGGGTCGGATCGGGGCTGGATTTTGCTAACTCCGGACCCGAATCCAAATGGGTTAGGTACCTCCAAACCCGCTCCGATCCCCGACCGGAGATTTTTTTAGGATCCCCACACCCGCCCCTAACGGATATCGGATTATCCGATTGGCTCTGAAAATCCGAATGCAACGTGGGTAATGGGTTTCTTTAACTACGTTTGATGCAAGAAAACCGAGAATTACAAAAAAGTAAACAACAATACAAATAAACAAATGGTTGAGAGAGGCGTGAAAAGTGAAAAACAAAGTGGGTGGGGTGGAGTAAAAACCCTATCTCTTCATATATATATATCTATGTTGGGGTTAAGTGTAATATAGTATATCTCTTGGGTGGAACCGTAAAAATTTATAACTAAATATTTCGGGTATGGGTTCGGGTTCGGGGCGGATGTTTACAAAACCGAACCCGAATCCGAAATTTTTTAAAAATTTCCCTCCGAATCCGACCCGAAATCCTAATTTTAGAACGGATACCCGCCCCGTTCGAATCGGGTCCGGGGCGGAGGCGGATTGGATCGGTCCTAAATGCCATCCCTAGAAGAAATTGTTTGAAAGTTGCATCCATTATATTTTCTTTCGTAGTTTTGGCTGTTGTGTATTATTTGTTACAGTATGTGTTAAGTTGCAACTGTTAGAGGATAAACACTAATTACCGTTGGAGAAGGATCGCCACCTCCTAGGCCTGCAAAGGCAGTATAACCTTTTTATTATCCTTTGATTATTTATTACCTTGCATATGAAAATTAGTTGGTTAATACATGGAGTATCGATTGGTTTGGGACAATGGTGATTGTCTCCTATTTTTATAGCACTGCTTCAGAACAGTGGTGTTTTAATATCGGCCCTTTTATATTAAGGGATGTGATTGTTGAGTTTAAACCAAGAGGTATGACTCATGCTTTTCAATTAAAAAAATAATTTATGCGAATCAATTCAATTCATTTGATTTAATTGTCATGGTGGCAATTGTTTACGTGTCCCATGGAAAGGGTGGGAACAATTGGAAACAATTCTAAAATTGACAACTAAGAATTTTCTATTCAAAACATGAAGAGTATGGAAAATGGCCCATGAGTGTCTTCAAGGTCTTTGTGAACGAACAGTTCTATACGTGGTGGCTAGGAATTGTGTGGTGTAAGACATGTATATATATATATATATATATATATATATATATATATATATTCGATGGGTGTTGTGAATGTATAAATATTTACTACTTACTGTTATCTTTGAGATCAAGAGAGGGGTTAAATATTGTAAAATATGTTGACAGATCCATCAGTTTGGGTTTGATATATGTATATTTCTTTTGAAAGTATGAATATTTTGCAGATTTTATCAAATTCCAGTGCACTTGAATGTACAAATTGATTAAGTCTTTTTATGACTTGATTGATATGAAGTGTGGAAACGAAGACATGCTAATACAAAGATATTAGATAACATTCTCTATCTTGAGTATTTGGTTGTTGCTTGAACAATTATAGCCCCAAGTTAGTTACTGAAGTAGTTTTGGAAATCGACAAGTTCGAGTATAGACATTATTGCTTGGATCTTCACTAGAAATGGATGAGACCGACCAATTCTGATTTTGTGTGACGCTTAGGGTTAAATCAAAAGATCTAATTGTTGAATTTCAAATAAGAGTCTTGACTGTTGGGTTTACACCCAAAGATGTGAGTGTTGGGTTTGAACCAACATGTGTGACTATTGGTGAAAAAGTCACAAGTTGATTGGTTATTCAAAAGGTCATCGATAAGCGTGACATTTGGTGAATACATCACATATCCTATGACATGACAATCAGTCATTTGGGGTAAATCAATTGGAAACATAGAACATGCAAATTCATGTTTTGGATTATTCTAAATTGAGTTTTGATAAATTTAGCAAATGGGCTAGTTATGTTAGATTTGGCATGAAAATCGAGATTTGGAACATTTTAGTTTCCAATTTAGAGAGTTTGGTAGTTATCAAACAACCTCGACCCACAAGATTTTTTTTTTTAAAGAAAAGTGGAATCAATTTTATGTTAGGGAGAGTACCCGATGAACATGAAAGAGTACATAGCATTTTGCATTTATAACATAAAATTGTGGCAATTTTTCAAGTGGAAAAACGTGGAAATTGAGTAAAGAGTTACTTGATGTGTGGGTTGTTTCTTACGGATTTGTATTGAAACACAAGAGATGAAGAGTGAGTTTTGTTATAGTCTGAGACTTGTCATAAACTATGGAAATTATTTTTCTAAATTCTGAATTGATTCCAGAATTGTGGGGGAAACAATATGTATAATTTCTATATAGTTAAATTGTTTGTTGCACTTTGGATATGTCAAACTATACTTGATGAAGAAAGTATTGTGATATATATGAGCATCTAATTTAAAGTTTGTGAATCCAAGAGTAGATTTAATTTTACAATTCGAGTGCAACAGTAATTTGGAAATCCTCAAATGTGTATAGCAACGTCTACGATAGAGTCTGATCAACTCATTGCGTTAGACAAAAGCTAACAAGTGAAGTGGCTAAGCCATCTCTTAGAGGATGTTCCAATGTGGTTCAATTCTGTGCTAAGATTTATAATACAATGACCATCGGTAGTTGGAAAGGCATAGAAGACCACGAAGAACGGTAAGTCTTGTTATTGTAGACATGCACCGTTAAAAATTTGTTTTCACTAAAGAATGAGTTAGAGAAAATAAATGTAGTGACGTTTTTTCTTTGGGTGGTCATAAGTATGTTTGAGTAAAATACAAGTATGAGTTAATAGTTGTGACATTGATACCTGTCCGGGCTTAAAACAATCATGTCAAACTATAGATATTTATGTGAATATTCTAGATTATCACATAATATTGAGGGAGGTAGTGTTTTTTTGCAAATAACTCTGTTTTTGCAAGAAACTCATACGTAGCCTTTTGAAAATTACTTATATGAGTAATTTAATTCTGTGCCAAAAAAAAATTACAGATTATTCTTTGATTGGTGTTCATAAGGTTGACACTCAAAAGTTAGATAGGCATGGGATAGTATGGTAAGTCTTGACATGACAATCGAAGACACAATACCATACTACACTTTGTTCTCAATTAAAATTAGCACCATTGAAGGTCAATAATGAAATACGGATTCGTTAACAAGATTGTTTTGACCAGAGAACAAATGATCATCGAGGGGTACAAGTTTAAAGCCTACCGATTAAAAGTCTCTATAATGGCAACCCAACCGAGTTGATTGGAGATCCCAAGATCTAGATTCAATGGGACAACCGAGTTATATGAGACTTAGAAGTATCACTAATGAGATATATTTCTCCAATTCATTCCTATGGTGAAACAGTGACGCCTACAACGATTTAGGTTAAGTTTTAAGTTTTAACTTTTAATGATTCTTATATCTTGGTAAATCCAAGTGGGGTTTATTGCAGGATACTCTTAATAAGAGATCACCTATGTGAGTGTGAAGTGGGCCACTTCTATGAGAATTTTAAGACTGAATTCTTTAAAAAACACTCTTTGAAACTAGTCGCGTGTTCCAGGGCCAAAATGGGCACAATCGTAAGAACGAACTGTGTTCGGAAAGATTCTGTGTGTTGACTATTGTCTTGGCTTACACAAACGGTTGAACAGTTCAAGACATCGTGTTCACTGGTTAGCTAGTAAGTCCGATAGTTATTCACAAGGCAAGGTTCAAAGCCAAAAGCTACCTAATCCCATGCAGGAAATTTCCACATGTACTCTCTCTGCTGTTTGCATTGTTTTTGCATTTGTCATCGAGTCGATTTCATTCATGTGGGGGATTGTTGGAAAATATTATAGGATGTAATATTTCCTTTTAGGTGTGAAAGTAAATTGACACCTTTTGGAGTCGTGTCGTTTGAGTGGCAATTGTTCATTGTGGATAGACGTGGCTTTTATGAACAAATGTGCTCCTTCCCTTGGTGACTATTCTTAGAGTCATCAGTTAGTCTATAAATAATGTGTCATTCATTCGTTTTAGTTGATTTGAATTTTCCTTGTATTTTCTAGTCTTCATATGAGAGAGTACAAACACAAGTTTGGTTCGCCTATCGAACAGATTGGAGTGCTACTTCCGTTCGGTGAAGATCAAGTAGTGCTGGGAGATAGACGTTCATGCAAACTGTAAGCACCATAGCGGGGGTGAATCTGTCTTAAGTGCAAAGTGTTTCACTCGCCTTGATCACCTTTTCATTTTCATCGATTTCCAGGTTTCGAGTTCTAATTTTATTGCATTCATATTTTCAGTTTTAACACAAAAAGTAAACATTTTATCCAACACTTTTTGTGGTGAGCTGGCTGAATCTGCTCCTAATGTTCTTTTTTTGCATTGCAAAATTGCATGGGCAATCTGGTCGGACATCATTGAATGGTGGCAATTGAAATGGGTTTGCCCTGGCTCTATTTTTCCTTTGATATTCTGGTGGCTTCATGGAATGAAGAAATCACTCGAGCAAGCTTGTTGGAGTGCTTGCTTTTTCGCTACTATTTGGTCCATTTTGTTAGCTAGAAAAGATGCAGTATTCAATGACAACTTTTAATCTTCTCTGAAATTACTGATCTCATCAAAACTAGAGTTGCTATCTGGATGAAAGCCAACTTTGACCTTCAATCTTACTTTGTAGAGAGCTTCAAGCTCAATCTATCTTCCATTATATCTCTCAAAGTCCCTAGAAGAATTCAAATGTGATCTTCCAATTGTGTTTCTGGTGGTGGATGCTGATGCTTTCATTCTGTTTGGAGTTTGGATTAGTTGGTCCTCCTGGTGACTTATCAACTCTGATGCTTTATGGTTTTTACTTGTGCCTTATCACCATGAAGGTAGGAGCAGGAAGGAAGTTTCCTTTGCAAAGTATTTGGTTGATTGGGGGCCGTCCAAGATGTTTTTTTTTTGGGTGTGTTTGGAAGATTGATTTTAGTTGTCTTGTTAGTGAATTGAATATGATCTTCACTTTGTTCGGCATTTTGTGGGTACAACAAGGAGATAAAGAGGGGGTGCAGGCTAGTTGGAGGGGAAGGAGGGTTTGTCCAACTTTGTTGTTTTTTTTTTTTTGTGCAAAAACTGTATATATATATTTTTTGCGAAAATTGCTTAGATCAAACCCTTCCCCGTGTTTTTTTGTTTTGAAGATTTTTCGCGACGACCCTTGAAAACACCTTCTGAACATCGTCAAAAAAAAAATTGGATCATGGAGGTCCGGAAACGGGAATCCCGGATTAGAAGTGTTACATATATATATATATATATTATGGGTAAACTTCTAATCCGGACTTTTAATTTCCGGACTTTTTATACAAAAATTTTTTTGACGATCTGATCCGTCCAATGTGTTCAGAAGGTGTTTTGAAGGGTTGTCGCGAAAAATCTTTCAAACAAAGCTACTGAAAAACTTGATCCAAACAGTTTTCGCAAAAATATTTAAATACAATTTTTGCGAAAACTGCTTGGATCAAGCCCTTCCTGGTATTTTTTTTTGAAGATTTCTCACATGGACCCTAGAAAACAGCTTCTGAACACATTGGACGGATTGGATTTTCCAAAAAAAATTTGCAACACAAAAAAACCCAATTTTTCCCTTAAATCCGGGAGTATGGACTAGAAAATCCACCTATATATATATATATATATATATATATATATATTTGGATTTGAGAACCTTTTTCCACTGCATTTTTAATCCTTTATTTGTTTGTCACTTGACAGGGCTGATACAAACTAATTTTCTCAATCTTTCTCATCACATTCTCACAGGTAGTTTCCTCTCTGGAAATTTGTGCAAAGTAATATCTGTAGTTCTAATCAAGTACTTTTAACTGCCATGTTATGAAGGTGACTATAAGTCTTTCTTCGGGTTGGAACTTGTTGAAGGAAAAGATAACTGCTAATTAGTGTCCTTAGGCTTTGGCTTCCTCAACTTTATTAGGTATTATAACTTATTTTCCAATATCATTGCTCATGTTCCTCACAAGATAAATGAAGATCTTCCCTAGTGTCCCTTGTTTATTTTCTTTGACATCCTACAAGTTATGGAGAGCATATTGCAATGTACTTAGATTAGTCACATCCATTGTGGATGCTGTTTTTTTTGGAATTTCTCAATTACATGTACATTGCCCTATGTTACGTGGATCCTTTGAAATGTGTAAAGTACCAGTGTTAGATACTCAACACTCGGATAAGGGTGTGCTATCCTCGTCCGACTTGTTTAGTTGGACATTCACCTAGCAAGAACTTATTGAAATACAAAGGTACTATGAGCTATGCACATAACTCCTATATTATGCATGAATTGGCCAAAGGCAACTTGTAAACATCATTTATCTCAAGAAGTAAAAGAAATATGCTAAAGGAGATGAATATTTTGGCATGTCCTTGGATGAATCCGACACTTGGATATGTACCCATACCCGACACTCGTACCCAAGTCTGCAACTTGGATGTTGCCTCTTAATTCTCTTCTTCAAAGCATGATATGGAGTCTGATACGGGGCTTTGATTGAACTGGTATTTTGAGCTTCTAGCAAAAACTCCTATATACTTCTTTTGTTCGATTTTCAAGTAGTTAAATGCACTTGCTAAGAGATCAATCTAGAGGCTCTTTTACTGGTTATAATCTGATTTGGGTTTTGGAAGTTTTCAATTGCTCACTAGTCCTTCCAATTCTTTGTATGCCCAACTGTCTTTTTGTCCCTTAGGATGCATACTACGGACACAAAGACAACAAGGGGAGTTTCTGACTTATAGAATATGAATTTTATGAGTTACTTTTGGGCCATGGATCAGAGTTTGTGCTTGACTCTTGTTGGAGAGATTATCACCACACGCACACAATGATCAATCTAAAAAACAATAAAAGAAATCAACACAAAGAATATCGTGGTTCCCAAAACCGGAGACGCCCACGGAAGCTTACCACGTAATAGTCGTTTATTGATGAGCACACCTTAGGGTTTTACAATAGAGAGTATTTATAAGAGAACTCTACTCCTATTCCAACCCTGACTAGGATTATAACCTGAATACCAGAACTCTACTCCTATTCCAACCCTAACTAGGATTATAGCCTGAATACCTATAATACCCTTGTAACACCGTTCACGACTGTTTTAAGCCGCTCGGTATCGATACAGGTCTTTCCCTATATCGATACCCATACATTCTGTTCGCCAATAGGTGCCTCGGTATCGATACAGGGAAAACCCTGTATCGATCCCTGTATCGATACCGCCTCTATTAAATTGCCTCCCAACTTGCACATCGATATTAGGAACTTCTCCGTGCCTCTCATACACACCATATGAGCCATAAGTTCCAACAACTCTTACGCGGGTTTTGTTTGCATTAAATCTATTTATTCACTTTGGTTATGACCTTTATGTTTCCTTTGATTTATTGACTCTGTGGTGAAGGATAGATCAGTACTTTGTGAATGTTGGACTTGGATTAACTAGATTGTTTGCCTTGTGTGGTGCGCTTGTATGTGTGCAGTGTGCAAGTGATGCTCAAAGGATTGATGATGCATTTCGAATTTGTGGATTGAGGTACTACTATCTGTGGGAAGTCAAAGTCTTGAATTATCAGTACTTCAAGATATTTTGCTTCGTGTATTTGTATGCAATTAGTAATCTTAATTTCATTACGGAACTTAGGTTATGGATTGTGCATTTGTGTTAATAACCGGCAAGGCTCATTCTTTGAATATCCCATTTAAATTATGAACTTCTTTATTTTGTGTTGGTAACTTTTGTAAGTAGCTTGTAATTTTTTTATTTATTGAAATTATGCTTGATTTTTGTGTAATTGATGTATATTGGTGCAAATAAATAGTTCAGATTAATAATTACAAGCTAGTTTCAATAGTATAAATGGTTGCAATATTGTGTTCAAGAAAAGATGCCAGTTCTTTCAAATAAGTGATATCTTAAATAAGAAAAGATCAAGCTTATTTATTTTTCATCTCAGTTTTAACTATAAAAGATCACACTTTTTAGATATGATCATATGTTACATTCAACCATGGTTTTAGAAGAAAAGCAAGATTGAAAAACAAAAAAAAAATCACGCGGAATTAGTTTTAATCTTGGTTTTTTACAAGAAACAGCTTTTTGACCGTGATTGTTGTTATCTTTCCATCACGCTTATAAAGCGTGATGCCGTGATAGAAAACAATGACTTACCATGTCACTCGAAGCCATCACGCTTTTGTGGGCGACTTAGAAAGTGAAACATCACGCTTAAAAAGAGACACAATCATGGTAAAAAACCGTGATGTTTATGGTTTTTTTAGTAGCGTTGTAATCTCTCTCTTATCTATATATTTTTTTTTGCTAAGCAAAAAAGAGAGGCAGGGGACAGACTCACAGACCACAACACACTCCTGAAACAAAGCAGAGTTTGGAGATTTGAGTTTCAGCATTCTGGAAAACCACCAAAATTATTGATAAGTTTGGAAGAACATTCATCAAACTTATAAACAAAAATTGAAGAAAGTACGGCCATGTTTGGTAACACTTCTATTTTCTGTATTCTAATTTATGTTTTTCGGTGAAAGGAAGTGAAAACAAAAAATATGTTTGTGTGAAATTATTTTCAAAAAAAGAAAGAAAGTAAAAACATAATTATGTGTCAGTTGGAGGCGTGCCGGCGGGAGGTGGAGGTGGTGGGTGGTGGTTGGGGTGGTTGGTGGGTTGGAGGTGGTGGTGGGTGGTGGCGGTGATGGTGGGAAGTGTGTGGTGGGTCATGGGGGTGGGTGGTGGCGGTGATGGTGCGTGGTGGTTTGGAGGTGGTGGGTGGTGGTGGTGGTGGGTGGAGGTGGTGATAGGGGTGGGTTGGGGTGGTGCGTGGTGGTGGAGGTGGTGGTGGTGGGGTGGTGAGTGGTGGCTGGAGGTGGTGGTGGGGTGGTGGGGGTGATGCGTGGTGGTTGGAGGTGGTGGGTGGAGGTGGTGGTGGGTGGTGGCGGTGGTGGGTGGGTGGTGGTGGCGGTGGTGGTGCATGGTGGTGGGGAGGTGGTGGTGGGGGTGATGCGTGGTGGTTGGAGGTAGTGGCTGGAGGTGGTGGTGGGTGGTGGCGGTGGCGGTGGTGCATGGTGGCCGGAGGTGGCGGTGGTGGGGTGGTGGCTGGAGGTGGTGGTTGGAGTGATGGGTGGTGGCTGGAGGTAGTGGTTGAGAGTTGGAAAACAAAAACAAGAAAATGAAAATTGAGATTTTCAACTTCCCCAAATTTCATAAATAGTGGAAATAGGAAGTAGAATTTGAAAGTGAAAGTGACACACAAACAATATTTTTGTTTTTAAATTGTGAAAATTCTGAAAACAGAAAATAGAAAACAAAAATGCCACCAAACAAGGCCTAAACATTAACATGTTAAGAAACAACTAATACCAAAAAATTAAGCCAAAATTGTTGTTCTATATATTGACAAAAAACTTAAGGGGATAAAAAAATTAACAGCATCAATTTCGTACATATGATCTCGAGTATTATTGTTATCATATCACTTGACGAATGCAGTATCATTATCGCATGATATCATTCACCATAATTTAGTATTTTTGAAATGAAAATTATTCTTACTCTTTACTAATTATTTTCGAAGTTTTATAATTTTTTTTAAGAATATCTATTAAAAAATATGCAAAATATAGCTCCCCATGTCCGTCCTAACACTTTGAGAGCTTAAGACGAATTTTGAAATGAAGCCTTTAATAAGTGTTTATGGAACTCAAATATAAAGTTAATAAATGAATGTTTTGTCGAATGTCCCTGAAGGAACTAAATGAACGCTTTGAAAGCCAAATGCACGTATTCAATGTGGAAAAAATCCAAAAAAAAATTCGTACATACAAGATTCAAAAGCATCACAAGTTCAAATAATAACTCAAGTATGGCAAAATCAAAAAATGCAAAATTATGCCTATAAGAGAGTTTGTATTTTCTTTTAACAGAAACAAGTAACTAAGGAAAGAGAAAAGATGCATCAAACTCTTTGCTGCCATAACGGCATATGACGGGCCCCCTTGGAACACAATCGCAATCCAAAGATTATTGATGGGCATGATAATGGAGAAGTAATGAACCAAACATATTCGAACTCTAAAATTGAGCCGAAATTTCAACAATTATGCACGGGGCAGTTGTAAAATCGTGCTCTAGTCCACTGGGCGGCACCCGAATCTCAAGTTTAGAGAAGCTGCCTCCAAGTATTTCATTCCAGCATGCTCGTCCATCACTCAATACAAAAGTCATGCATATTTTTTTTGTAAGGCAAAGAAATTTGATTAATCAAAGAAGCGAGAGTTACAATGATTAAAAAGAACAAAGACAATAGCATCACAATGCATGAGAGTATCCCAACAAGGTTGGTACCCACTCAAGTGACAATCATTTTCCAGTTGGACCCAAAAGATTGATAAGACATCAACCGAAAAAAGCTAAAGACACAACAATACTACATCCATCCCTGTTTCAGAAGATAAAAAAAGGAAGCCCAGAAACAAATGGGACATGATTAGCTCCCTTCCATGATGCAGAGCATTAGTAAGCAAGAGTAGAAAGAAGATCTCCTTTTTGAGTTAGACCTGGCATACTCCAAGGGTATTTATCTACAATCATAGAAATGGCTTCAATTCAGACTTCATTCCAAGCCAACAACAAAAACTCCAAAGCTTCCCATAGAAATCTGGAATATTAGGCATAGGCAATGGCTACAATTCAGACATCTTTCCATGCAATCATCAAAATAGAATAAAGAACTAAAGGGTGCAGCTCAAGACCTAAGAAAAATCTAAAAGAAACAGAGTAGCCAGCAAGCTCCCACTTTGATCTCACCCAATGTGTTAAAGTAATGCATCATTTATCACAATTAGAATACATTCTCTTTAACATCTCAGCAAAATTACAATAGAAGTTGTTACGGCTTGACTAGTACAACAGGTACAAAAAAGAAACGACCGTTTTTTTTTATACCCAGAAACGTTGGAAGACAAACATGGGACCGTACGCAACTTAAAAAAAATAGGCAATTGTATCAATACTAGATACGTTTGCCCGCATCTATAACCTCAACCTTTAGTTTGACGGGGTTGAATTGATCGCCAAGAATTAAACAACCTTGTAAAGTATCACTGTTGAATACGGTATGGTCCTCTCCTCTACGAAAGTACTTGACATGATAAGTTTTAGGCGGAAGATTGAAACTCTTTTTAATGAGCTTCTCTAACTCCTGAAACCGTCGTGGTTTCTTTATTTTAGTTAGGTCAAATAAATAACTTCCCCCATTGTAATCCACTCCTATGACAACTTTTTCCTCATCCTGCATCCTTTCTTTTTCATTTAGAAGTTGGGAGTTGGGTATGCTTCGCTGAAACTCGGACCATGTCTTACCAGTGAGATCTGTAATACGTCGTTTCAATGTAGTCCTGCTAGCTGCAAAAAAAAAAAAAGATTAGATTCATCCAGACAGGGGTGAGGCCATGAATTTTGATTCGGGGGCTGAATTAACACATGTACTTCTATACTAAAAACTATTTCACTCTTATTATTACGTACTATTGCCTTTTGTATGTAATACCTTACTTAAAGTGACATTGGTCTTTCTTTTAGTGATCAAAATACGAGAAATTCTTAAGGTGCAAGGTAATCATTTTGAAATTGAAATCAATCTTAATCTTAACGCAATTTTAAATAAGAAACTTTTTCACATCAATGCTATTGTAAAGTATCACTTTCTTTTTTCTGAAATAGCACACTTACCACCGAGTTTTTCTGCAGCAGCCTCTAACGTGTAGTCTTTGCATTCCAACAATTCTTCCATGGTAAGTATTTTCTTAGGTCGTCCTCCTGATTTTTTGCGTTTATGGGAATCCGCTGGTTGTAAATCAAAAAGGTCGTGAAATTTATATATGCACATATGTATTTATATTTATAACTATAAGAAGCCAAACACAAATTCAAAGTTAGAATGGAGAGAGAGAGAGAGAGAGAGAGAGAGAGAGAGAGAGAGAGAGAGAGAGAGGACTTACTAGTAGAGGAAGACTCGCCAGGACTGAAAACCTGATTGGGTCCGATCCCAAAATCCGGGAGGTTTAAATCATCTGTTCATTAAAATGAGTAAAAAAGATGCCAAACACAAATTCAAAGGTAAATTAACCATAAAAATCAAGCACACACATTTGTAACAAGCCAGAATCATAAGTAGGAATACAGTAAAAAAAAATCGTGACAAATGAAACGAAAAACTGAGCATGCAAGTTAATTAAATACTATTCATAATGAAACCTAAACAAACATCTTATATATATAAACTTCTTATCCGGACTTTTTATCCAAATTTTTTTTTGACGATCCGATCCGTCCAATGTGTTCAGAAGGTGTTTTCAAGGGCCATTGTAGAAAATCTTCAAAAAATAATATCGGGAAGGGCTTGATCCAAGAAGTTTTTGCAAAAATATATAAATAAAGTTTTTTCGAAAACTGCTTGGATCAAGCCTTTCCCGGTATTTTTTTTTGATGATTTTTCGCGTGGACCCTTGAAAACACCTTATGAACACATTGGATGGATTGGATTTTCCAAAAAAAAATTGCAACACAAAAAACCCCATTTTTTTCTTATTTCCGGGAGTGTGGATATGAAAATTTCCGTATATATATCTTAACTCTCTTGATCATCTATACTACTACTTTAAAATGTACGAAATTCATTATTTAACAAGTGGGCCGCGTTATAATTGTGGTGGTGCCTTTGATTATTGATCGGCAACTATAGTAACGTTGTGTCCCTTCACAATGAATGATACTGCATTCATTTTTGCCCCAACACCACCATTTGGAATTCGCTTCTGTACTCTTTTCGCCCTGTTTCAACCTCTATAACACAAGTTTTCGCTGCTCGCTATCCACGCTCAAAATTTGCATATTCGATTTGTCTTAGAAGAAAATGCTTCTAACCGGCCTATTCGACAAGATGCGCGCGGTTTCCATTTGAATGGCGATGGCTTTGTAGAAAAAGTATTACAATTTCCTTTCCTTTGTCTTCTTTTTATGTGAGCATCTATTCTATCTATAATATATAAAGGGAGACGACCACTTTGTGTCCTCAAATTTTGAGATTATGTAGGCTTTTCATTCTTCTATGGTTTGACTACGTCTTCTTTTCTTTTTAAGTCTGAATTTTTTCTTTCTGGAAGTACATTACCATTGCTTTCATACGCCTGAACTTGATGTTCAAAGGGGATTATATTGGTGTGTTGGTGTTGATTTTGGTTTCTTAGACAAACACGGTTTGAAAAATTATCAAAAATTGACTTCGACAAACATGGCTTGAAAAATTATCAAAAATCAACTTGCACACGGATCGCGTTTGCCTCGCCTCTACTTTGTTTAAAGTACATTGACGGTCTTTTGTATGTTCACTCCCGTCAAATTATTCAAACCAAAACGAGGCCCAATTTTTTGGGGCTCTCAATCCAATCTAAAGGGAACCGATTGATTACCTTGACGTTGCCTCTTCGCGCAATCGTCGCATGAGAGTTATAGAATAATTGAAATGTTTTGCACACGGCACGGAAGATCAAATGAAAAATAACTTCGGGGTGTTCCACTAATAAAAAACAGTTTCTTTCAAAAACCAACGCATGCCATTCTATCACAAAACATCACATAAAAAACCTGTCAATTTATTCTAAAAACTGACTTAGTAGAGCACCCCACTCTTGCGCTTTGGTGTACATCTTATGGGTTTCTTTTTCTTCAATTGAGGCGTGAAGCGATGGTGTTCATTGTTCATATGTATAGGCCAAAGCATTGAACCATTGTATAGTCCATCACCGGCCAACTTACCGTCGACGACAGTATAGATTATTGATTCAATTGTGTTGCCATCGCAAGCCAACTTTTAATTTCTAGCTCTTCAAAATAATTGCATTTTAGGTATTTTAGTATTTCCGGGGCGTTTATAGACTAATATCACGTGCAAAGCACGTGCAGTTTTACTGGTACATAAAAAAGTAAGAGCATCTTCATTTGATTTTTCAAAAAATGGTTATTAATGGCGTGTTAGATATTCATGCCAAAAAAATGTTACAGTGGAATGCCAATTTGTGTTTTACAAATTGTGTTTGGAACGTAAAAATGGTTGTTAGCAATCCCACCAGAATAAGCAAAAAACAAGCAAAAAACGCCATAGTGCACATTTTCTTTTTTACCTATCCACATCTCAATCAACGCTTCAATAATCTTCTCCATAATCCTCTCTACTCATTTTGAATATACTAAAATATTGTAATAATTTATGTACTGGACTACTGGTGAGTGGTGAGAGAGGAGAGAAGCAAAAAAAAAAAAAAAAACAAAAACTAGTGAACAGCGTCAAGTTTTCGTAGTTTATTGATTTAGCTTGACGAGACGAATCCAAAAAGTATAAAATTATGGCCAAAACTAATATATTTTTTGAATAAAACTGAAAATAAACCAGAATAAACTAGTTTATTGGATTAATTTTGGTTTTATTAAAAAAATTTAGTTTCGACCAAAATTTTATACTTTTTGGATTCGTCTCGTCGAGCTAAATCAATAAACTAGGAAAACTTTATTCATTTGTTCTTTTCCGTATTGTCTTTATTCATTTGTTATTTTTGCGTCAACTTTTTGTGGTTTATGGATTCGTTGAGTCGAGACGAATCCAAGAAAAATAAAACTATAGTTGAAACTAAATATTGTTTGTTGAATAAAGCCAAAATTAAACAAATAAACTGGTTTATTTCTTGTTTTATTAAAAAAAATAGTTTTGACCATAATTTTATGCATTTTGAATTCGTGTCGCACGTCGAGACGAATTAATAAACTATGAAAAGTTAACGCAAAACTAACGAAAGTAAAAAAAAAATTGAATAAAAACAAAACGAAAAAAACCCGAAAAAACCACTTTTTTGCTTTTCAGCCAAAACACCCCTTAGTCTTGCGTGGGACCCAATAGACTTCAATTCCCTTCTTTTTTTTTTTATCCTTGCACAAACGCGTTTCTTTTATACTCCTATCAAATTTTTTTCAGTGTAGTTCTTTTCATTGACGAGTTCTCCTAAATGAATTACTCCAATCATTTTTTCGGGTCTGGATTGAATTTAAAAAAATTAGAAATTGAAGTGGACCGGATAATAGCTCAAAGGGAGGGGAAATTAGTCCGTAAAGAGTGCAATAATAATTAAAAAAAAAAAGACATTTTAAAATATAAAAAAGGGGACCCTATCTAATCTAACACACATCTAAATTATTGAAATAGAGCAATCGTTCCCTCTTTAACTAACACATATTAAACCCAAAAAAATTGAGTTCACCTATGTCATTTTTTTTCATTTGTTCACCTAAATCTGAAGAGTCGAATGGAGATGCTCTAACTAGTCAGAAGAGGAGAGGAAGGTCAGGGACTATAAGTTCAATTATTAAACCTAAAAAGAAGAAGAGAGAAATGGAAGAGACTCACCGTAAAAGGAAGACAAATATTGACCGTCCGGGAATGCAAGCTTATCTGTGTCCATACATGTTCATGAAATAGAGTTTAACAGTTGGATCAACCATTGAATTTTTTCTACTTTTCCATCGGAGAGATTATTCAATGCTCATGTGCCATCACAAAGCGGTGCCCAAATTTGTTTTCCACCACCTATTGTAGTGGGGTATATACTTTGTTGTGAACTCACTACAATGTGTGGTAAAATGGGACTAGGCCGTGACGGCGCCCTAAGAGCATTGAATAATCTTTCAAATATTTTTAGGAGGAAAAAAAAAAGATGAACATTTAAACAATTTTTTGTTTTTCTTCTTTTTTTTGGTTGTCACATGAACACAATTCTTTTATATATCAACTGAAGTCCGATCAAACTAATTTTTAGATAAGATATTTTTGTAAATGAATTCTTCAAAATAAACAATGGAAGATAGTTGGGAGCTTACCGAAAATCAATTGAGAATTAGGGCCTCCCAGGAAAAAACTGTTGCCATTACCGACTTGCACATTCTGGCCGGCCATTTTAGGAGTATTTTACAACTTGATTGATTTGAAGGGTTCATATATGGCCACCTGGTCTGATCATATCTTATACAAGGAGAGAATTCAACAAAAAGGCTCAAAACACCAAAAAAGGATCAGTTCAGAAATAACAAGAGGTCAAAACTTCAAAAAAGGATCAGTTCAGAAATAATGTCCCCACAATGAGCTCAAAACTCCTAAAAAAGATCACATCAAAAATAAACGTGATAGAGTGGAAAAGAAGGTTCAACCTCCACCGCACATCACGTTCAAAAAGTAAATCTCCACTAGCACTACTGAAAATGACAGGTAAGTGAAATATAGGGGTAGGCCCATTTGGTCGAGAAGAATTTGGGTAAGGAGAAGGGTATCACTATCACGTGGTGCATCCATGTTGTCCAATATTGCAACCGACGATTTGAATTAAAAGTGCTTTTTGGATTTAAAAAAGAAAAACAAAAAGTGCACTTCACCCCGGACAGTTGAATGCATTTTTGGACGATCCGAATGCACTATACGGTACCACGTCACTTGTACCATATTTGCACCCAAGTTTTTCTCCTATTGTTCAGATCAAAAATAATTTCATTACAACTGCTCAAATCATTCAAAAAGGGCAGAACAAAAGAATCCCAATAATACTAGGGGTACAAATCAGGGGGACCGACATTGCTCACGACAACGTCTATCTGTGGACTCAATTGGTTGATAGTTTGCCAATGGAGAATTTCCGTCCTTCCAACGTTCTCATTTGCGGAAAGACCAAAGCCCAGCCTTTGAATATAGAAAATGCTTGAAGAAACGTGTTGAGATGAATCATGTAGCAACAATTATCCATTTTTCTCCTTTTTTTCCCCAGGCCCCTGATGCCCAGGTCCCTGCTGTGCGCAGCACACATTCTAGCCGTCCATCTTGAATATTAATATTCTGAATAAGTTGAAGTTTTTTTACCAGGAAAAATGAATTTTCACCGGTAAGAAAGCGTATGTATATCCGGACCATTAAAAAAACTTTTGGATGGTTGTGATACTGCGATACACCGTGCAGCTCAATAGGTGCACAACAGGGCCCCCGTTTTCGTAGCGTGATACGAACTTCATAGGAACCTGAGAGAAATTTAACATGCCTTACAAAATAAAAAGTTCCGGCAATCTACCAGGGGAGCGAGTACGACTACATTATACAGAGTTTGTTAAGCATAAGAAAGAGTGAAATTCACACCAAATTTACTTGATCTCATTATAACACTCTCTATTACTGTCGAAGTAAGTTAACAATAAGTTAATGCAACACACGAGATTTTATTAACAATAAGTCACTATATGCTTTGGTTGGTTGACTCCTTGTTATCCATCTGTTATTTTCCCTTTCGGTTCTTGGCATTTTGCCTTGGCCGTTTTAATCATTGTAATGTGTTTTCAAAGATTAATAAAATCTTTTTTTAAAAAAAAAGATGCGAGCTTTAAAAGAGAAGTCGGATGAGAGGACGAGGACCCAAGGATCAGGATCGCGAGTGGACTTTGGTTACAAAGAGAAGGCCTCTGGCATTGAGAAGCAAGGAACGGAAGTTCTCCAACAATAGGAGCCTAGGAGGCAAATTAATCACCAGAAGGATGGAACACAAGGTGATACAGTCACCTTATTCATCGGAAATCTATCTGAGGAGATGGACGAAGTTTGGCTTTACCAGGTATTTGCAGGGATGGAAAAGCTAGTTCTAACTTTCTTACAATCAAAGGTATTGATTGATGCAAATTCATTTACAAATTTTATGTTATTTTGTATTAATAGTTATGTCTGTTCTTTTATAAAATCCAAAGGACGTGCTTTTTGTGGAGAGTCACTTGGAGGCCCATTTTGTTTTGATTGATATAGAAAAAATGTCTTGAAATAATCTCTTATCTCTCTCTAGTCTCCATTATTTTCTATACATACATTATGACAACTTCAATTTAAATTTGACGGCGGCGTTTTCCACCAACGGTGCAATATGTAGCGAAATTATAAGATTATGTTTGAATTTGGTGCACATTTGGATAAGTCAACAAGGGTGGCTTAGATGTGATAAGGATTTCCTGATTTTCTACATGTCAATTTACAAGCGTAAAAGATTTTGGTTCCTTGGATTTCTGATGATGACTAGAGCAATCTTATCTAGCTAGTTGGATTGAATGCCAAGTTGGTTTTTTTGGTAAGGTAGAAGAGAGTAGAAAAATTAAAGGAGAGGCAGAGAGAACAGGGCAGCTCCAATGGTGCTGTTGGGATAGAGTGTGAGAGTGAAGAAAAATATTAACGAGCGGTTAACCCATGAGATTTTGGGGTTCATGGACACTGGGTGAGTGGGGAAGTTATAACTTTAGGGCTCGGATATGGGTGTTGGGTTGAGTATTTTTTGGTATCACAATAGTGTAATCCCTCTAGCGTTCACATAATGAAGTGTCTCTCTCCCGTGACTAGGCTGGTTTGGACCCAACCACGTAAATCTCTACTGTCTCTCTTGTTTTTCCTTGGTGATAATACTACTTGTTTGGTATTGGATCTTAATACGTTTGTGTTGTGGGTATCACCAAACTTCCGCTAAAATCCAAATTTGTTGGGATTTTAGCGAAAGCGCACCAAAGTTGACATTCGATAAGAAAATAATTCCAGAGTGAAACACAAGAATTTCAAAGAAAAAAACAGCCTAAGGAATCGAGCTTACAAACATAATTTAGGCCTTGTTTCCCATAACATTTAATGGGAAATCCCATAAAATCATACCAATGTCTTGCTGGAACATATTTAAACTATAGATTAGTGTCAAACCACTCGTACAAACTTCTAGCTCCGAGCAGTTGGATACATTTAGCAATCCCAGAAGCATGAGGTCTTTTGTTGATGCTCTTTTTCTCAATTTCATCGATCTTTCAATAATATAAACAAGCAGAAACTCAAAGGCTACATAATTCAACAAGCAACACAACACTATGTGTTGATAGGCTAATACTCCTATCAATTATGCGCGTGGGTGAATGGCTTCATTGGCTCAAGCCGCATCTCAATTGAATTTTTACCCAGATATCTAGAATTGTTCATGCAAGTCCTCATCGTTGACCATTAAAATCGGCTCACCGTCCTTATCTTCGTATATGACATCATAAGTTTCAGCCTCTAGGTTCAGCTTCTTAGTGACTTGCTGCTGCAATTCTACTAGTTTCGACGAAATAGGCAGCTGAAACTTTATTGTATAACTTAAAGTCACTGTGTCCTTTTTCTTTCTTGGAATGCTGTATCATATAGTTTAGAAGGCACATTAGAAGTTGATTGTGAGATTCCTTCCTGATGTTCAACATGGGAGGGGCCGTGGGGAACCATCCTTGTTTATGTTGCGAGGTGGCCACCGATGGATACCATAATCCCTACAGATACGCTTCAATGTAGCTGAGCAAACTGCAAAAAAGAAAATTCATATTAGAGAAATCACTTTATGTTCTCTACTGCAAGCTAAGCAACAATCAGGACAACAATGCAACGCTATATTTAACTTCCCCAAAGTGTACTCTTACCTTTGAGTTTTCTTGCAGCATCGTCAAGTCTCATGTCCGAATATTGAAGGACAACCTCTCGAGGAATTTCAATTTTAACTCCAGTTTTACCCTTTTTCCTTTCTTGTCTTATGATGCTGTCTGAAAGGGCTACGTCCAAGTTGCCGCGTTCGGTACCAATGAAACTCCTTCCATTATTTACTGCATCCATTGATGGCTGACCCAGATCTGGCTGTCTCATAGCTCGTCCTCCATTCTGCAAGGGTTCGAGAACACTTATCTGATTGCACAATTCATATAAAATTTAGGGATAACATTATTGCTCCTTTTACCTAGTTCTAACAAAACGAAATTTGACTTATCAGAAATGAATGAGTGAGTTGATATGGCCAAATTGGAATCAAGTAGAGTTAGTCTAATTAGTATATTGTCACCCTATAAAATTTACATATTTTTTGTATGCAAGTTTACAAGAGGAATATATTCATATGCAATATCCCTAAACAACAACAGCTTCAAAATTCCAGATAACTACTGAGTCTTGCACAAGACCAAAAAAACAAAAAAAAAGGTTGGACCATTACAGAAATCAGAATATCAGATATCGGTTCATCGTGTCATCCAATTTCGAAAAGCACCCCAGTTCAAAGGAAGCTGGACCTGCTCTTGAATAATGTCTCAGAACCTGAATTCGAGTTAAATGATACGTGTGACATGGACTGAAAGACACCAACCTTGTCTATGCCGCGAGGAGGCCACCGGTGGATACCATATTTCCTACAGACACGCTTCAATGTTGATTCGCTGACTGCAACAGAGGAATTAATTCAGATAACACACACTACTTTATGTTCTCTATTGGCAAAAACTCAACAACTTCTCTATCGGAGGAACAAAATCATCATCAATACTGCAAAAAAGCAACACTTGTACTGTCTAATTTTTTGAGAGGGTACTAGTATTACCTTTGAGTTTTGATGCAGCTTCGCTACGGCTCAATTCCCAGAATGCTAGGACATCGTCCGAAGAAATGTCAATTTTGCGTTTCCTTTCTTGTGTCTTTGTTGTGCTGCCTTCTGAACCAGTGGCAACGGTGGTGCTTGAATCAACACTACCAACATCCGGTCCATCGTTAAACGGATCAAATGATGGCTGATCCAGAGAACCTCCCGCAGAATCGGGGTTGCCTAAAATTTGTTAAAAAAAAAAAAAAAAACCCTGTCAAAACCCACTTTACCCTACTTCCCTCCTTCGACACAAACCTAAATAAATTGAGTTTTGCTCAAATTTATAACCGAACTCACAGACACTCAAACTTTAAAAAGCTATTCTCTTCCTTTCAAATCCAGAACTATAACTGCCATCCTTAAAGCATTAACTAAAATTATGCCCGGTATTCAAATTTCCCAAATCATAAAATTAGATAAATCTTTGATTTGCTACAATCGAAGATTTTTTCAAAAATTGAATGGCATGCTCATTTTCTAAAATCAAACGGTTGATTTCAGCAAACGTTGATTTTATCATTCGGGAAAATTGTGTCAGAAGACAGAATTTATTTGCTCAAATTTTTACTCGAATTTGAGTAAAAATCTGAGTAGAAGCTTCATTTGGTATAACATACTCCAATGGGCTAATTCCCAAATGAATATTTCGAATTGGGTTTTCCTAAAGAAGCGAGTTTCACATCAAATGAGTCATATTTTTAACGAAATAAGAAAAGAGATTCCATAGGGGAGAGAGAGAGAGAGAGAGAGAGAGAGAGAGAGAGAGAGAGAGAGAGAGAGGATGGAATAAATTCGCACCCGATCCGTTGTACTCCTCCGAAAAAATCAGCAAAAAATCCTGGTCGATGTCAATATGTAAATCATCGACCATATAATCGTATTCATCACCACCTGAACCTGTCGCTGGTTGATTTGCTCCCTCCATTTTCTCAGTAAGATAATGGACTTTCTGGGCGGTCAAGGGTCATCGCCCTCCTGGCCGGTCTTGTTCTGGTCGGTTTTCAGATCCATACATACAAAAGTTCAATTCGTGGTATACAAGAAAGTTGTGAGGATCTGAACCCTCTAGGGGTCAAGGGTCAACAGTTCAATAGCATTTCTAGTGCTGGTGGGGTTTTAAGATCCATAAAAATTTCATCAACACCCACTAAATTTAATATGAAACCACTCTCATTCCCCTGCACTCCTACACTTCAAAATTAGGTCCATTTCCCCACTTTCCAAAAATAGTAAAACTTTCCATTTCTTTATTTTTGTTTAGCATACTCTATGATCAACAATCTGCTTGACCCTGGAAAAAATATGACATTAATAGAAAAATGGTTATAAATGGAAAGTTTGCCCGTTCTTTCACTTCCCATTGTTACCCCAATTTTTTTTGGGAAAATGCAGTCATCATCTGCTTCCACACACACACGAACACTCTCTGGTCCTCCCTCACACATAAACAAAAATGACATTTTTCTCTCCCAAAAGTTAAATCTAAAAACTCCATGGAACCACTCTATCACCGATTGTCATTTCCTACTTCCACAATCTCTTTGTCTATGTACCACAGTGGTCCCATGATATTGCATTTAGCAAACTCATGTATGGCCAACCAATCATATTATCAAATGCCAATTTTGTGGTCTCCAAACCACCACCAATTACGAACCAAAATCAATGTCTCCAAATCTTTAAATTACATCATCTCCTTGTGCAATTGTGCCACTAAAATATGGCTATCTTTTGGTCTGCTAGTTTAATAAATCCAAATGTTGTATTGATTTTGATGATTATTGGTGAAGTGTGGATGTGGGGATTGATGGTGGCTTATCTATTGTTGACGGGCAATGGTAGTTGGGTATGCTACATTTCAGCTTGTAGAACGAGTAAACGAATATTTAGTGTTCTAGAGTTTTGGATTCACATATGAAGCATTTTACATATGTTTTGGTATACATGCGATAGGATAGGCTAAATATTTCAAACATATGTAAAAGTGTATACATAAACTTTTAATAGAGAGATCAGGTATACTGATTGAGGATAAAATATATAAACTAAGAGGTTATTTACTTGCACAAAAAAAAAAAAAAAAGAATGGGCAAACTTTTTTCCATTCTGGACCTGAAATAAGGTATTATTGTGATTTTCTAGAGTAACAAGGGTTATAGTGTGATTGCATAGAATAGAGGGGTGTTAACAGAATTTACCAAATGTTCGTGGGTGTATATGCATGAGGATTTAAACCCATTGTGTTAAAAAAAAGAAGAAGTAATGGTGAATTTATTCATCGAGATCCTTCTGAATCCAAAGGGTTCATCAAGGACAAATCAGTATTGCCAATCGTGAAAGTGGACCCTAACTTTTGCTCCCATGGAATCCGATGAAATGATTTTATTATCCATCTCTTTCACTATTTAACACATGTACATGCACGGGGCATTTTTGGATTAAGCTGTTTTTTTGTAAATTAACTTAAACATTAAGTTCTATAAAAGAAAAAAACATAATCATGCTAGTGGAGCTCAATTTGAACTTCATACAAAATGGATAATGTTCACCTATTTTTTGTTGGATAAATAAATTACATCCCAAGAACCCTAAGGTCCATATATCTTTGTGCCGCGAAAGTAAAATGAATTGTTAGACTGGTAATCCCAACAAGTAAAAATATATGGTAACACAAATAGTCATATCATAGCCTAATTAAAACAATATAACACTTTGTACCAACTAGGCATAACATAAATTTCAGGGTTATAATATTAGTATGACATTTAGTCATTTACCATATGGATGTGTAACAATTATCACGAAATGGGCATAAAAAAAAAAAAAAAACAAGCAAAACCAATTCATCTATAAAATTTCTTTTGCCAATCAAGAAAAAAAAAAAAAAAAAAAAAAGAGAGACCATTTTATTGTCTATGAGCAAATAAAATAATGCAGCGCCATTCACGGGCATCCACAAAGAAAAAGGTTTGCGTGGAGCCTAGAGATCTACAAGTTTTTTTTTGGGAAGATTTGCTCCTGTTGGTTAAGTGGTGCTTTTGTGGTCCAGCTGTGATGCCCCAAAGGTGCTGTTGGCCCAGTTTTTTTGGGCCGTTGGATCTCCTTCTCTAATGCCAATTATTGATTGAGGCACCCCTTCTCTTTCCTCTCTCGCTCATGCTAGCCACTGGTTGAAACCGGTTGGAATTTTTTTGAAAATCCTATACTTTCACCTCATTTTTTAATGTTACACATTAGACAATAGTTTAGTTAAAAGGGAAAAATTCAGAGTGGATTAAGTAGAAATTGATGTAGTTCCATAAAACCCCAAAAGTAAGGTATTTCCCTCTCAAAGTTGGTGATTTGTCACTGGATTGACTAGTCGCGTTATTTTGTAGTAAATATTCACATATTTTGTGGTAAATACTACCTTAGTTTATGGTAAGTACATTTGCTTCTTTTGTGGTAAGTATTTAGAGTCTTCGTGATAAGTAAAGTACGATTGTTTGCAGGAAACACCGAAACATCACCTCGTTTTTGGCATTTCACCCTACTTTATGTGTGTGGTTTTGATCTAATGGCACATTTTCATCTATTTTTGATGTAATGGCTTAAATTTAGGGGGCATTATTGTCCAATACAACATTGGGGCACCATAGAAAAGGTGCAAATATATGTGTGTGGTGGGAGGAAAGGAATAAAAGATACTCCTACTAACAAAGGAGAAAAGGTGCATTGGATCCTCATGGGTGAGTTGGAAGCACGTTCATTTACCTACCAATTTATTCAGTTGTCCTTTTAACGGGAAAAGTTCATACTCACTAAGTGAGAGTGAACGTTATCCTCATTCTAATTGCCTGGTGAAAAGGTGTAAGGTTCATCAAAAACTAATTCCATTATTATGAACAAAAAAGAAGAAGAATTAAACCCCATTTTTCATCGTTTAGAATGAGGGTATTATGTTTACTCTCATTTATTGAGGGTGAGCAAAATCACTCTGGGACACGTAGCTTGTCTTTGGATTTCTGAAATTACACCTTATCCTTTTGTACACACAGCCCACGGCGCTCGCACACTCTCTCTCTTTCTCTCTCACAAACACATTATTGCCAGTGAGAAAATGAGAATTACATTCAGTACATGAGTAGTACAAAGAAATATAAAAGCAAATGCTACCACATAAGTTTAATTCAATTACATTTATGCATTTTCAATATCCACATTTTAGATGAATTAGATTTTATCGTGCAGTGTTCACTGGACACTGTCCGAGGAAGTCCAACCACTCGGATCGGACCCAAAAAAAACCACTCTAACTTGCTTAGCCCATTTCGTTCCTCTTGAGAACCAAATAAAATTTCATGCCAATTCATGGCCCAAATCAAGCCCAAACCACTTCTACTAATATCATGCCTTTTTTTTTTTGCCTCTATTCCAATGCGTTTTCAACTATTCGGTACATGTTAATTTTTAAAACACTAAAATTTTCAAAAACAATTCAACGGCTCAAAAGCAGATGGGCACAGAGGAATACTCGATTTAAGTTGGAACTGAACTATGTTTGTGCATGCTATTTCTTTACCAAGAACCTTCTAAACCCAGAGGAAGAGAATTAAGAGAAAAATCAGTAAATTGCTCACCGAGAAGGTGGACTCCCATTCATTTTCTCCAGTAAAATGACTTTATTATCCTTCTCTTCTACCAAAATAATTACTACTATTTGATCAAATAGTTACATAAATGGGATTAAGTTGATTCTGTTAGTCTCACACAAAATAAATAATACAGTACATATTATTTAACATCATTCGAGCAAAAGCTATGGACACAATAGAAAATTAGGCGTACGTACATTAACATCATCTGAGTACATTCTCTTCAATTTCAACAAAGTTACAACAAAAGTTCTTATTACTTGCCTTGTACAACAACAAGTGCGAGCAAGAAACACACCAGTATTTTTATTTATATTTATTTTTGATCGGCAACACATCAGTATTTTTATTACACAGAAACATTGGAAGACAAACATGTGAAAGTCGGTGACTTAAAATAAAGAGAAAATTCTATAGATACTAGATACGTTTGACCACGTCCTCAATCTTTAGTATGATGGGGGCACGACTTAAACAATACCGTAAACTTTTATCGCAAACTATGGAAAATTCATTATTGTACTTGATGTTGTAAGTTCCAACCTCAAGTTTCAGACTATCTTTTATGAGCTGCTGAAACCGTCCCAATTTCTCTGTCAAAGGCACATCAAATGGTATTTTTCTTGGTCCATATTCCACTACTACCTCCACCACATCCTGCATCCTTCCTTTTTTATGTATGCGTGGGGAGACAGATTTGCTTTGCTGAAGCTTGGACCATGTCTCACTTGTGTGTTCTTTAAGACGACGTTTCACTGTACTACTGCTAACTGCAAAAAAAAAAAAAAAAAAAGATTAATCAAGACGGAGGCATGCGCAAGGCCAGAAATTCGATTTGGGAGGGCCAAACTAAAACATATATACTTTTATTAAATAAAAATTGCACTCTCATTACTACATACTATTTCTTTTCGTATGTAATACCGTGCTTAAAATTAGATTGTCCTTTTTTAGTGACCAAAATAATCACGTACTTATATTTCGATTGTGTTTTTGTAAAAACTTCAGAAAAATATTTAAGGAAGAAGGTAAAAACAATTTCAATTTGAAGTGAATCTTAATCGTCTATCCGATTTTAAAGAACAATTTTTCTTGTTTAAGTATATAACGTAATAAAAATATACCAAATAATCAGGTATGTATATTTTGAAAAAATGCCAAGGCTAGTACGGGTTTTCGCAAATATTTCTGAAACTTATTACAACAATTATATGGTCACTTACAAATAAATAAATAAATAAAATAAAATAAAAAATTACATACATACACACACACACACACACACATACACCAGTGATCCAGTCATTGATCCCGGATTGAAGGAAAGATGGTGTTTTTAAGGTTTTAAAAATTGTTTTTGCATAATCTGAACCGTTTAATGTGTTTAAAATGTGTTTTTAATGGTCCACATGAGAAATCATAAAAAAAATGATTAGGAAAAGCTTGATCCGAACAATTTTTCACAAAAATTTTACATATACAGTTTTATGAAAAACTGCACTGATCTAGCCCTTCCCGGCATTTATTTTAATGATTTCTCACGTGGACCTTTAAAAACACGTTTTAAACACATTGGACGGTTCGGATCATGAAAATTTGATCCGAAACTAAGAGTTCCGGATTCGGGATCCCTAACTAGATCGGGACTATATATATAATTTATGAAATCGTCTGCTTAGGGCATCTCCAGTTGTGGAGTTAAATATGTGGTGTTATCTGACACAAAAGTGTTAAAAGTTGGTGCCATTTTTGTGTGGTTGTGACAAAAACGTTGTTAAAATAGTGAGTGTTGCAATGATGTTGTTAGAGTGTTAATAAAATGCAAAAAAAAAAGACCAAAAATGTATGTCTATATATAAATGTAGGGGGCACTTGCCTTAACATACCTCTCTCTCTCTCTCTCTCTCTCTCTCTCTCTCTCTCTCTCTCTCTCTCTCTCTCTCTCTCCTCCATTGAGGAGTTAACTGTGCTAGTACAATTATAAATGGGTGCAGGGCTGCACTATTTATGGCACAAATAATATTCATGCACTAACTACACCATTAGAACACAAAAAATGCAAAATATTAGCTAAATGTGCTTTTCTTACAATAGCAACTTTCCTGTAGATACCCTTACCTTGGAGTTTCTCTGCAGCAGCCTCTAATGTGTAGCCTTTGCATTCAAGCAATCGCTCCATAGGAAGTACTTTCTTAGGTCGCCCTTCGGGTTTTTTCCTTTTTTGGGCATCCACTGATAGTAAACCGTATGCTCACAAAATTTAGTATAAAAGATGCCAATAACATATTCAAAAGTAAACTGGAGAGAGAGAGAGAGAGATGCCGAATGCAAATTCAATTGGAAATTGGAGAGGCAGAGGGGCAACATCTATGCACATTCCGCACACACATTTGTAACCAACCAGAATAACAAGTAATCAATACCATAAAAATCGTGACAAATGCACCGAAAACGGCCCAAACAAACAAACTATCAACTGCGTAAACATTAACCTTAAGATTGGCATCTAACAATCAATAACATAGCTTTACTTTTCTGCAGTACACACTTGTTCATAATTTCACCGAAAAAAGTAGTATGTAATTCCAACAGTAAATATTTTTCATGGTAAAAACACTCATTCATAATTTAACCTAAAAAAGTTATAACACAGGCCTAAATTAATACTGAACTAAACATTTTACGTACCTTAACTCTCGCATAAAACAAAAAAATTAAGAGCATTGACTCTTTAAATAATGTTTGTTAACAGGGTGATATATGACCAAAATATGGTGAAGTGGAATCTAAAACTGTGTTAGGGGTAGAAGTGTCGAATGTGTCTGGCCGGCCAGAGCGCGGCACGACACGACACGAAAACTAAGATGGGCCAGATTGGCATATCGTTTTAGAGCCTACAACACGGCATGACACAGGCATGGGACACCATCCGGGCACGGTTAAGGGCACAAAGTGAACACGATGATTTTAAAATAAAAAATTAAGCGCATCTTCATTTTACTCTTTAAAAATAAACTTTTTGATTTTAAGAAATGCAAATGATCATTGATAGTTGAGTAGATACCAACCTAATTTGGGATGTATTCAAACTAGAATGACACACTTCTTATATAAAATTACATTAATTGTATAACAAAATTCAATTATCAATATTTTTTGAATTAAATGTGTAATTTTAATTGTAATTATTTGACATTTCTTTTTTCGAATTTCAAAAAAGAGATGACAATTTTTTAGAAGTATTGTTTAGCTTCACAAGGTTTGATTGTGCATGGGCATGGGAATAGGCATTGCATGACATGGATTATGGGTAAAGCCAGGCTAAGAATATTCTTAAATGGCAGGGCATGACACGACACAATTATCAAATGCGTTGGCACAAAGAACGGTAAGCACGAAAAATAAATGGGTTTGCCCGGCGTTGCACGGTATGGTCAATTCAACACCTCCTGTTAGAGGTTTGTTAGTATAAAAGGAGGAATAAAAAATATGACAAATGTAATAATGATGTTATCCTACCAACTTGGAGGGTAACAGTTGATACTCGAAGGGCCTTTTTTCCTAGCGCAAATTTAGGTCAGATTCTAAAGCTTCCTTATCAGTAACTCCCCAAAAAAAACCTGAAAAGAAGATAGTTGGTTTTTGCTCACCGGAAAAATCAGTCGGAGAAGACACCGGTGAGCTTCCCTGGACATTATTCTTGCCATCACCGAAATGCACAATCTCGCCGGCCATTTTAAAACTCAAATTATCACTGTAGGGGGCCAACTGGTCTGGTCCAAACTGGTAGTTGAAACTAGAGGGTGAATGAGTCATTTTATAGGCCAGAAATATTGAACACAACAGCTCAACTTCAAAAGAATCCAGAAATAGTGGTCTTTACAAGAGCTCAAAACACACAAAAAGTATCAATTCAAAAGTAAACATCACAAATTACGTACTAGAAACGAAGGTTCATGAATCGCTGCACATGTTCAAAATGTATGTAATAAAATCTCCGCTGGTAACGTAGGAAGGAAGTAGGAGGTAGGTTGGTTCCAGAAAGGTTCGTTTGGGTCAGTTCAAAAATAATTTCATCAAAAAACAAGAAATTAATAAATCTCCGTTCAATGATATTGCAAGGAAAGGTCAATGGAATTGCGAGGAAGTTAGGTAGGTTACGTGCAGAAGAAGGCTCTTTCGGGTCAGGTCAAATTTTGCAACTAGAAATGAGTTAGTCTTATTTTGAAATAAGAAAATAGAGCAATGCATGGTGTATGGATTTGGATATAAATGTGTTCAAAAAAATTATATGCACGTAGATCCTTCACAAAAAAATGTGAGTCTACATGCATCGTACGACTTTAAACACAACTAAATATTTTCATCTGTGTCACGTTTAGGGATGTCAATTCAACCCGCCCCGCTCCTAACCCGCCCTATCTTGCCCCGATAGGGTAGGATTTTTTACGATTTTTTGGGGTAACGGGTAGGGGCAGGGGGTGATTTTGAAAAACCCGCTAGGGTTAGGGTAGGGATAGGGGTATGGTCACCCTGCCCCGATATTACCCGTCCCGACATATATATATATATATATATATATTAAATTATATCTTCTCACTTATATGAGTTAAATTTTATTTATATTCTTATAATTTTACTTTTACAACTCAAATACAACATTAGATAGTAGATTTTGGTTAAGTTGTAAAAGTTATTCTGGCAGAAATCATCAAAATCCGCCTCAACCCGCCCCGTTGACATCCCTAGTCACGTGACTCACGTTGTTGATAAAAAAATATCACTTGAAAAAATATATTTAATATTATATATACATGTATATGTATGTATTATATGTGTCGATAACAGTTATAAAATGCATCATGTTGTGTAGTGATAATTAGCTACACTCCCTCAAGCCTATTTAGCATGGCGCGCGTAGCCCCATTTGTCTCCCCCTTCACCGCCTTCTACGGCGGCCACCGCTAATAGGCCCTTCCACCCACCCCTTTACTCATCCGAACTCCATCTTCCGCCTCTCTCAACTCGATTCTATCTCGATTTTCTCTCTGTCTGATCTTTGCTCGCATGAACTGGGTTTCTGGTTTCCATTTCACTATCAGGTATCCATCTTTCACAAGATCTACTGGAAGCTATTCTCTCATAACGTTTGCAAAGGTCAGTCCAGGGATTCCATACTCTTTTCCTATTGTACCGTCGCCGGTAACCTCGATCTGCTTCTTGTCCTGTTTTTTCTTGATGTTTGGTTTGCTTATTTTTGGTTGATCTGCCTCTTTGTTGTGTTGATATCTCCGTTATGATGTTTCTTTGAGGCTATGGACGGTTGGATTCCGGCCCATTATAAAAAATCATAGGAGAAAAGAGGGAGATGGGGGACCAACATTGGGTTTACTCTATTTGTTGGAAATCTTCCGGAGGAAATGGATGAGGAATGGATGCATCAAATTTTCACTGGAGCAGGAGAGGTCAAAGATATCTACATTCCAAAAAAAAGATCAGTATTTCAAAATCAAAAGTAATTTGAAATTGTGTGTATCTATATATACACACACAATTAAACAACTAAATAATAAATCTCGATGATCCGAACTGTTCAATGTGTTTAAAAAGTGTTTTTAAGGGTCCACGCGGAGAAATCGAAAAAAAAAATCGGGAAGGACTTAATCGAAGCAGTTTTTTTATAAAAATGAACATATGCAGTTTTTATGAAAAATTATTCAGATCAGTCCCTTCCCGATATTTGTTTTTGCTAATTTCTCGTAACAGACCTTAAAAATACTTTTTAAACACATAGAACCGTTCGGATCATCGTAATTCAATTGGGATCTATGAGGTGTTGACGAAGTCTGGATTTTAAGAGTTTGGACCGGGAGGTGCTTCATCCAAGCAACTTTTCATATATTTTATGAAAATGCTTTGGATGAAAACCCTCGATGGTCATCCTTTGATGATTTCACAGAATTTCTTTAAAATGTGTTCTAAACAGCGTTGGGCGAACTTGTATCACCAAAATTCAATTGGGAAATGTGAGGTTTTGACTTTAAAAAAAGTCAGGAATCCATGACTGGGATATATATATATATATATATATATATATATATATATACATTCTACAAAAAAAAGATCAGTATTTCAAAATCAAAAGTAATTTGAAATTGTGTGTATCTATATATACACACACAATTAAACAACTAAATAATAAATCTCGATGATCCGAACTGTTCAATGTGTTTAAAAAGTGTTTTTAAGGGTCCACGCGAGAAATCAGAAAAAAAAAATCGGGAAGGACTTAATCGAAGCAGTTTTTTTATAAAAATGAACATATACAGTTTTTATGAAAAATTATTCAGATCAGTCCCTTCCCGATATTTGTTTTTGCTAATTTCTCGTAAGAGACCTTAAAAATACTTTTTAAACACATAGAACCGTTCGGATCATCATAATTCAATTGGGATCTATGAGGTGTTGACGAAGTCTGGATTTTAAGAGTTTGGACCGGGAGGTGCTTCATCCAAGCAACTTTTCATATATTTTATGAAAATCTGCTTGGATGAAACCCTTCCCGGTCATCCTTTTTGATGATTTCTCGCAGGGACTCTTAAAAATGTGTTCTAAACACATTGGACGGCTTGTATCACCAAAATTCAATTGGGAAATGTGAGGTTCTGACTTTAAAAAAAGTCAGGAATCCATGACTGGGATATATATATGTGTGTGTGTGTGTGTGTGTGTGTGTGTGTGTGTGTGTGTGTGTATATGGAAAATTTCTTATCCGGACCTCCCGGAAATAAGAAAAAAATTATTTTTTTTCACTTAAAAAATTATTTTTGGGAAATCTGAACTATCCAATAAGTTCGAATGTGTTTATCTTAAAAAAAAATACCGGGAAGGGCTTGATCCAAGCAGTTTTTTGCAAAATTTAAATTTTGCAAAAAATATTGGGAATATAGAGTCCCGGATCCCGTTTAAGAAGCTTTACCCACACACACACACACACACACACACACATATACAATTATGATCTATTAAGGACTCCCTTGCGGATCTCCTCCGTGAGGACCACCCTTTTTTTATTTTTCAAACCAAATTTCGACAATCTGCATCGCTCAATGTGTTTAAAACATGTTTTCCAAGGCCAACACGAGGAATCAACAAAAAAAAATCCAAAAGGGCGTCATTCGAGCAGTTTTTTTTATAATAACCGTACATATATAATTTATCGAAAAATGCTCAAACGAAGCCCTTCCGGGTAATTTTTTTTTTGATTCCTTGCGGTAGTCTTTAAAAATACGTTTTGAACACATTGAGCGGTTAAGATCATTGAGTTTCGACCTCGATTCATGAGGTCCTCAAGAATTTTTAATGAGGGAGTACTCATTAAATCCTCCTCCTATATATATATAAGGAGTGCTTTCTATCTGGACTTTGAACTTTTGGACCTCCGTGATTTGAGCATTTTTTGATGATCCGAGCTGTTTAACTTGTTTAAAGATGGTTTTAAGGATACCCGTAAAAATTTACCTCATTCGGATATTGGAAAGTGCTTGATCCAGACAATTCTAAGAACACCAGTTTCTGTCAAGTTTTTTGAAAAACTATTTGGATGAAGCACTTATCGATATTCGATTGGGTTGAATTTTTATAGAATTTCATATTTTATCCATTTAAACAAACTGAACAGTTTAGATAATCACAATATAACCCGGAACAAAAGTGTGCATTTATTTATTTATTTGTTGTGTCACAATATATTACCGGCGATCCAATTAAGGATCCTGGATTTCACGGATTGAAGCCTTTTCGGTGTTTTGATGCTTTTAAAAATTGTTTTTGGGAAATCCAAGCCGTCCAATGTGTTCAAAAGGTGTTTTCCAAGGTCTTCGGGAGAAATCTTCAAAAAAAAAAACCGAGAAGGGCTTGATCCAAGAAGTTTTTCGCAAAAACTGTAAATATATAGTTTTTGCGAAAACTGCTTGGATCAAGCCCTTCCCGGTATTTTTTTTTTGAAGATTTTCCGTATGGACCCTTGAAAAGACCTTTTGAACATATTGGATGGCTCGGATCGTCAAAAAAATATCAGGAAGGTGGAGTCCCGGATCCGGGACTCCCGGACTAGATCACTACTCTCTCTAGTTCCAGTCCGGGATTGTCCGGACGAAACCCTTCCCGGTCACATTTTGATGATCGGAACCGTCTAATGTATTTAAAATGTGTTTTTAAAGGTCTCTACGATAAATCATCAACAAAAAAAAAAAAAAGAACCGAGAAGGGCTTCCCTTCTCAGTCTTTTTTCTTTTAAATGATTTCTTGTAGGAACCTTTAAAAACATGTTTTAAACATATTGGACGGTTCTGATCATGTGTGTTCGATTCTTGTCGCTCTTCTTTGTAGACAACAAAATTTACTTCCTTTGTGCCAAATTTTTTGTCCACTTTCATCAAATAAAAGGAATCTTGATTCTAAAGACAACACAGTGAAACAACTATTAGCTTGTCGGTTATATTTGTGATATCTAAGTATAATTTTTCCTGGGGAAAGTTATGAGATCTGAACGTAGTTGCTATAAAATGTGATTCATTTTTAATTCAAATCTTACATTTTTTTTTTGTTGTTAAGAGTTAAGCCAGTGCTAGTTGTCCTAATTTACGAGTGCATATACTATATTTCTTAGCCAAAAGAGTGAGAAAGTTAAACAAAATAAGTACATTACAGTAAATTATTTCATCTATAAATGGTTCAAGGAATTTTTTTATTTTTTTTTTGTATCAGCGAAAAAGCACTATTTTTGTATTAACTAATTGAAATAATTGGAATCCGATGTTGCTTTTTGAAAGGGAAGTTATCATCAGTTTTCCAAAAGATTTTAGGTGCTAAAATCATGATATTTTAAATCAAAAAATGATACATGGAACCACTTTATTTTTTTATTTGACATATCATGATTTTAACATTTGGGTGCTAAAATCTTTTAGAAAAATGGGCAAAGATTTCATGTACTCCTATATTTAGATGGACTCAATAACAACAACTCACCCTCATCTGTAGGCTTGTCTCACTAACACCCCATCAACATTAAAAGCGGACATGCACAAGTTTGGGTTTGGGGTGAGATGGTGCAAATGGATCAATGAGTGCATTTCAACAACTTCATTATCTTTCTTGATTAATGGTGCTCCAAAAAAGGAAGTTTTTCCTCAAAAAGGTCTCAGATATGGAGACCCCATATCCCCTTTCCTTTTTAACATTGTTGTGGAGGTTTTGAATATACTTTTTGAAAATGCCAGGGTGAAGGGTTTCATTATACGTATTAGAATAGGAATTGAAGGTGTGATAATATCTCACCTTCAATTTGCTGACGATACTATTATAGAAAATTCTACAATACACACTCCTTAAAGGTGTGTACAATATGCACCCATTGTGTGGAATATATTGTGCCACTTCAATGGCAATCGTAACTTTTTTTAGTGTTTCGTAACTTTTTCAAAAGTATAATTCGTAACATTTTCTATGATTCATAACATTTGGTGCGTCTCGTAACTTTTGTACAAAGAATTCGTAATTTTTATTAAACTTCGTAACTTTTGTTAATCGATTCGTAACTTTTATAAGGTGCATATGATGCACACTCAAATAGGGGGTGTGTATTGTAGCCATTTCCATCTATTATATTTTGTAATAATGATTTGGAAGAAGTTCTGAATTTTAAGAGGCTTTTGAGATGGTTTCAACAAATGTCTGGGCTGAAAATCAAGTTTGAGAAGAGTATTTTGTGTGATGTAAAGGTTCAAGAACAAATTGTTAAGGATTTTGCCAATATCATAGCATGCCAAAGTGGGAAATTGCTAATGAAGTATCTGGGCCTACCCCTTGGAGCCAATCCAAATAGAATTCAGACATGGCAGCGATTCATTGAAGGGGTTAAAATAAAGCTTAAACCTTGGAAAAAAAAAGACACATCTCAATAGGTGGAAGGTTGACCCTCATAAAATCTACTTTAAGTAACCTTCCAGTCTATTATATGTCCATTTTCAGATTGCCTGTGGCCGTGGCCAACAAGATTGAGAAAATACAAAGACAATTTTTGTGGGGTGACACAGAAGAGAAGAGGAAGATACACCTAGTTAATTGGGGTAAAGTTACAAAGAATAAAAAATTTGGTGGACTGGGAATTAAGAGGCTATTAGAGCATAATACTGCTCTTCTAGCTAAATGGTGGTGGAGGTTTCCAAAATCCGAAGACTACAATAGAGAGGGCCTTTCAATTTAGTGTTTTGGCCAATTTTGTCCAATTTGGACGATTTTGCCCCTCTATTGGAAATCTCTACCTTTGAATTGGCTGTAATTAGGCGTTTTGTGCGTGGGCAATTGAGTCATTTGGTGTTTGCTAATACCCCTTTAGACTTTTTGCCTTAATGCCTTATGTGTCCCCTGTCATTTTTTACGCTAGAGAGAGAGAGAGACAACGAAGGCCGAAGACTGTAGATTCTACAATTACAACCGCCGTCGGCGACGGAGTCAGCGACCGACAACGGAAAGCTTTGGATCGTCAAAGAAGATGACAACCCCTACAGAAAGCTACCTTCGTGTTCAGTGAGGCCTTAGGTCGGTGGGTTTGCTTTAGTGTACATGTTTGTTTTCTGGTCTGGTTTTCTTGTTCTACGTTGTCGTTTCTTTGTCGGGGTTCTGCGGATTGGAAATGGTTAACAGTGTTTTTAGTACTTTATGCGTGTACAAAGTTTTTGGACATCCAAAGTTGAAGGATTTGGGTTTGCGGTGTTCAGTCCGCTTGTTTGGTAAGGGATTTGATCACCAATAGAGGGATTTCTAGGGTTTGTACAAGCTAAAATGTTGATCTTGATTAGTAGATTGTGAGTAAGTGAGTCCATCGTGAATGCTTCTGATTTGGGTAACTCTAATTTCCTGAAAATGGGTTTGTTGGCAAATCCTATTAATTGACTTCTTTGTAGGGCGTGGATAGTGTGACCTCCTTGTAATGAAGTTCCATTTTGAGATTGATTTTACACTTTGGGGCCAATAAAATGGAAATGAAATCAAGTCTTGCCAAGAAATGAAGTCGAATCCTCGCAAATACAGTTTTTGTTTCTCGGTATCTTAAATGGGAAAATTCAGCCTTCTGTGATGTATCCATTTAATCAAGCATCTAACGTGATATTCTGTCAGACCAATCAAATATCAGGACCAAGTCCATTAAACAAACATAGGGTGATCTTAGATTGTTGAACAGGTTGTAGTTATAGGTTTGTTAAGGTAATTGAGACTTCGGTTTATTTATGTATTTCTCTTCAAAAGGTAACTAAGCTTATGTGATCAATCACTTGTTTGCTCTAATGTATTCTTTGAAATAGTAGGAAGAATTACGAAGCCTCAAAAGCGCTGAGTGATTGAGCACGAGTTTTAAGATTAGTTCCTCGTCAGTTTCTTCATAAAATGTACATGGATGTTTATGAGTTATTTGATTTTGAATTACTTATGTGGTAAGCCATGGAATCAGGCATGGTCTGTAGAGGTTTGTTTTCTTTCTTGGTTAGTTTTCTCGTGTTCAGTTAATGAGCATACTTGATGGACGAATAGTTTGGTAAACCTGTTGCATTGAATTTCAGGTCCCAATAATAATGGTTTTTTGTTCCTTGTTGCATTTTCTGTCGATAAGAGACTATCGTGAGGCTTGTGCATAAGTTTATTATTTTGTTTTTAGGTTAGTTTTGTCTTCAAATGCTGACAAAAGTGGGAAGCAATGGAAATCAGTATTGCTTAAGATATTGCGTCGTACCCATACGTTTTCTCCGTACTGGTACACATACGGCAACTTTTCTGGCATATATCCTTCAACAACCAGCATAAGGTGTAATTAATATTAGCTTTTGAGTCAGCGATTCTGAAACTAAACTCAAATTCTGAATCGCAATCCATGGTAACCACCTCTTATTATAAACTTGATGGGCTTTAGCTTCTTCATTCTTGTAGATTTGAAGACATTAGACATGTCATAAATATTCTTTATTGGCTTCTAATTGCCTTACTATTAATCCAATCGTGTTTGTACAAATTCTCTTGTATCAATACTATGAATGATAGTTAGAAGATTGTATTTCTTTGGTGATATTACTGCCATAGATGGTTTCTAATTCTATTTCACAATTCACATCTTCCAATAGGGAAATAATGAGCACTTTAATCTTCCAACAAAGAAGAAAACGGATATTTATACAATTATGTATACAAGTGGCACAATTGGTGACCCAAAGGGAGTCATGATATCCCACAAGAGCATTCTTTCGCTTATATCAGGAGTAAATCTTTATCTTCCTATAGGGAAATAATGAGCACTTTAATCTTCCAACAAAGAAGAAAACGGATATTTATACAATTATGTATACAAGTGGCACAATTGGTGACCCAAAGGGAGTCATGATATCCCACAAGAGCATTCTTTCGCTTATATTAGGAGTAAATCACTCACTAAAGAGAATGAATAATCAGGTAAAGTAAAGTCGAACTGACATATTCTGTAGGCAGGGACATCATGACAATTATGTATACAAGTGGCACAATTGGTGACCCAAAGGGAGTGATGATATCCCACAAGAGCATTCTGTCGCTTATATCAGGAGTAAATCACTCACTAGAGAGCATGAATAATCAGGTAAGGTTGAGTCGAACCTGACATATTCTGTAGGGAGGGACATCATATGGTGATTGTTTTTTGTGCTTGTGCTTCTGTAACTTGTTTTTTTTTTTTTTGTGGGCAATTTAGTGAGAGGAACGTGTTTTTTTCATATCTTCCTCTAGCACATATATTTGATCGGGTCATAGAGGAATTTTGT
The DNA here is from genome assembly GCA_022606695.1 of Vaccinium macrocarpon. NCBI lineage: Eukaryota > Viridiplantae > Streptophyta > Magnoliopsida > Ericales > Ericaceae > Vaccinium > Vaccinium macrocarpon. The sequence continues at coordinate 37,173,987 of CM040177.1, read as the reverse complement.
TCATTTCCACTGGAGCCTCAATAGGATTTTGGCGTGGGGTAAGATACAGACAACAAAATCAACTGTTTTTTTTCTTTTTTCGCGTGTCTTAGACAGGATATATTCAGGTAAAAGTTACAAACATGGTTAACCTGAATGTTTGTCCTTTTGAAAAGATGTCTGTGTCCTCTACATGCAGGTTAAGTATCTTTTCTGAGTTAGGGGGTCAAAGACAACCTATCCAGAAGCAACTACGTCTGCTCGAGACAAGGCATCATTTTCTTTTAGCATTTGATGCATAAATTTATTATAGTACTTGTTTTTGCAGGTTTGATTGAGAAGACTTCTTCTGCAAGTTTTGTCAAAATGCATTGTTTAACATTGCATACTCATAGTAAGTGTTATTTGCTTAATATAACCTATTCAAAATTACATTGAAATACTGATGCGAGGAACTTGTTCTATTATATATACTTTAACAGCTTTTGCTTCTGAGCCTTTTTTTAACAACATTCTGAGAATCTACTATCCCATTCAGCTATTACACACTTGATCGCTTGCCTTGTCCTCTTCTCCTTTAGCAGTGTTTCACAAAGAAGCTCTCAAATTTATGAATCCAATTAGGAGTTTATGTAATTCTAGAGACCTATTTACCACTTAAATATAACTTTGCACGAGCCTTATTAACTAAGTAAGGGGACTCCATTTGCCTTGACGAATTCCTTTGGAGCATCCAGCTAGGTAAATGCATGAAGTCTGCAATATTCCTCGCTGTGCATTTTTTAATTTTGCGATGTGTATGATGCATAATTTAGCGCATTTTTGTTATTGTAGAAAACTTGCCACTGCCTTTTCATATCTCTTACTAATCTTAGATGTGAAAATCTGCTGCAAACTGCGTAACATGAATAAAGGATACAAACATGTGGAGGCACCTCCAATATTTGGTAAGATTGTTTTTAGCAAGATAGTAGAAGTATTATAATACTGCATCTCAAACTCCTCTGTTTCCCTTTGGCCTTAACTGAAATTTAATCTTCAATTTGGCTAATTATGGAGTCAGGTAAAAGGTCTAGGAGGAAATGTACATCTCATTCTATCTAGTGGGGCACGTCTTGCTACGTACGTAGAGACTTTTCTACGAGTGGTGTCATGTGCTCACGTTTTACAAGGATATGGCATGTACACTTTTCAATCATACTGTGATTCAACCTCTCTCATTCAGCAATGATTTGCTAGGCCCTTATTGAACAATGGATGGACTTCGTGTCATTGGAGATTGATACTAATACCGGGAATTAGTTTGGTTGAAGAATGGGACGAGCTGTTTATCGTCTGCCAGTAAGTTATCATGTTTCTTAGAAATTACGTGAAATTAAATTGCTTGTCTGATAAAGTATTGTACAATGCCCAATAAACGAATCCACGTATCTTGGTATATTGTCTTTTCTATAGTTGCTATTGTACATCTTCTGCACTTTGTTTCGAAACTTGGAGAGGTAATCAAATGAGGTAGCTAAAGAATAAGAATGAAATAATATTTCTTTTTCATGATGTTGCTGGGAAAGGAATGATAAGTCATGATGTTTTAGTTTGCTTATAAATACTGATACTTTCCTGTTTCTAATATTTACATCGTAAATGTTTCTTTTCCATGCTTAAATACCATGCAAATTATATTTTCTTTCTTTCCAAATAGCTTCAGCCCAAATCAATTTTAAAGAGCAAATTGATATTACAAACATTTCACACAACAACCAAAGACAGGCATCAAACTCGTGCTGGGCACGAGCGCCCGTAACTAGTAACAAAGAAAAGGAAGCTTTGTGGGTTAAAGTTGTTTTAGGAAAATATAATTTGGGGGAAAACACATGGCTTCCCAAAACCTCTCAGAGAGGTAAACCCTCTAAAATTTGGAAGGATGTGTATGAGGTGGGCAATACTTATGCGGATATGGGTTTATGTATTATACTGGGCTTCAAATTCAAGCTGAATTCAGGCTCAAAGATTAAATTTTGGAAACATAAATGGCTAGGGATGAGACTTTGGAAGCAACTTTTCCAAGATTATTCAGAGTCTCCACTCAAAAGGATGCTTGGGTTGCAAACATACTTGGAAATCAGGAACAAGGTCAATGCAATTTGCAATTCAGAAGAAACCTTCGTGATTGGGAATTGGAACAATTAGAAATCCTTAAGCAACTTCTGAGATCAGTATACTTGGAGGATCAGTACAGTTGGAGGAAGGAAGAGATGATTGTTTGCAATGGAGGTGGAGCAAAGATTTGAACTTCTTTGTTAAATCTGTGTACTCAAGATGGGAAGACCAAAAGTTCACAGTAGACAGAGTTATCCTTCATCTGGAAGAACATTTGTCCACCCAAAGTTGAATTTCTTGTTGGGTGTTGCAAAATTGCATAGCAGCTAAAACTGCGTTGGTTGGAAGAGGAATTCTACACAATAACAATGGTTTCTGTTGGCCCAGATAGCAATACAAGAGGGGGCTGAATTGTGTTTCTCAATAATAATGCGGAATTAAAAAAAATTACTAAATGCAACACCTAAAATAAAATTCAATCGATTCGAGCACACATGCAATAATATATAACAACAAATAAAGAGTAGAGAGAAGAGAGGATCAAACACAGAGATTTATCGTGGTTCGGTTTGCAACTTCACGGCCTAGTCCAGTCCCTAAGTGTCCAACTTGGGATTTGTTGCACTATCTCCAATAGTAACACTTTCTAGCTTCGCGGGTGCTAGAGAAATCATTACAACGAGCAATATCCCCAATCGCTCCAACTATTTAAGACTTCGGTGTTAGTCACACCTAACCCAACTAGTTTTGACTCTGGTGCTAGTTACACCTATCCAAGTAATTTTTCCTCACACAAAAATTACTCACAAAAGAGAAATTCTCACAAGGGTGTACAATCCCTTTTAAAATGATATCTCAATTAGAACACTCAAACTAGTGTAGAATATGCAAGATAAAGCTTGGAGTTGATGGATAAAAATGGAACACGTAATTTTTTCCGTTGGAGCTCACTATCTCACCATCAATTTGCCTTCTTTATATGCATGGACAAATGACCATTGGGAGCCTCACTTCAAATATGGAATTTGCCAAATCCCGTATTGCCTTGACTTAAACAATACGAAACATCAATAATCCATTTAGCCGTTTGAACCTTATTTTAGGTAGGCATTCCATGATTCTTTAATTGCACTTAAACTTGAGATCAACAATCAATTCCTTTCCTGTACAGCCATTTGGGCCGAATCCCATAATTCTCAAAATGTCGTGATTGGAACATATAGCAATATTCCATTCTTTTGTTGCACTAGCCGTTTGAACTTAATTGCCTTGATTCTCAAATTACGAACTTCCCTTGTAAAGTTTTCTAGCCATTTGAATTGAGAGAGATCTTTCCAAAATAAATATGGGAATAAGATTTGTCCTTAATCTTGTCCCCTTTAAATTTAATTCTTGGCTATTGGAGATAGGATTTGATGTAGAACTTATCCATGTGTAACTCAACCAAATCCTACAAAATATACAATTAATCCAAATGAGTACCACATATCACAATATCAATTATATTTCTAAATTAATAAAATATGTTTTTTTATCATCAAAATTACTAAAAATAATTTTCCACAACTCATAATCTGACGCTTGAATATAAATGCGCATCCTAGCCTTCCAATAATTATAGTTAGACCCACTAAACAAAGGAGGTCTATTGGTCGATTGGCCTTCGGGAAGGAAAGTACCAAAAGGTGTTGCCATAGATCTTACCCTAAGACGATTAAGTCAAAAAAAATAATACTAGAGCTGTAGCTTTGATACCAATTGTTGGCCCAGATAGCAACACAAGAGGGGAATTGTGTTTCTCAATAATAATGCGGAATTAAAAAAATTACTAAATACAACACCTAAAATAAAATTCAATCGATTCGAGCACACATGCAATAATATATATAAAGAGTAGAGAGAAGGGAGGATCAAACACAGAGATTTATCGTGGTTCGGCCCGCAACTTCACGGCCTAGTCCACTCCCTAAGTGTCCAACTTGGAATTTGCTGCACTATCTCCAATAGTAACACTTTCTAGCTTCGCGGGTGGTAGAGAAATCGTTACAACAAGCAATATCCCCAATCACTCCAACTATTTAAGACTTCGGTGTTAGTCACACCTAACCCAACTAGTTTTGACTCCGGCGCTAGTTGCTTGACCGAAATCCTAGACCTAAATTAGTGGGTTGCCCCAAGGGTAGGGTTGAGACCGGTGTAGCACAATACCCGGTAAGACCGGAATCGAATCCACTGAGAATGCGTGAAGTGCGTACTAAAAACTCGGGTAATAGGTTTAAAACGGCTCTTAGGTAGCCACCCTTTATGAGTTGACTGGGATATTAGCTAAACTAAGAGAATTTGGTTTTGCTTAAATTAATTAAAAGAAAGTAGGGTCATAGGGTACATAACACCAGTAACCTGATCTAGACAGTTCCGCTCCATTCAACGTTCTAAAAACGTTTGATTTTAGAGAGAGAGAGATACCCCAAAAGATGTGAATCCTCGTGGTTGCCGTTCACCCGTGTACAGTGAAGAACAAGTTTTGGTCCCCTGTTCCCCACGTTACATGGGCTCCGACGATGCCCGGATACGTCCGACGGAAGCACTTTGATAACCTAAAATTGCTTTTTACCATTGCTTGACCGTTCGGGTATCTAATAATTAACTCTAATTTCGCCCCCCGCCGGGACTATAGGCAGGTCGCAAAGCATAATAAATCCGGAACCGGGAGTCGAACCCGAGAGGCGGTCTCACGGTGTTTCACTCAAACTATGTCTCTATGTTTGTAATTGGCTCTCAGGTAGCCACCCCTTGCTCAACTGGTTTAATTAATTAACTAATTTAACCTAATTTAATTACTGAACTCTGAATTTAAAAAGGAGAGCGCGGCCGTGGGCACTACAGTGCCCGCAACTAGTCTGATTCACATCTACTCGGGCCACAATGATTTAATTAATAGGTTTAAAAATATGGAAACAGTTCCTAACAAGTGCACACCACTCGTCACCAATTCTGCGCAATTTAGAATGGGCTTATGCCCGGTTTTGTTTGCTAGAAAAATTCGTATTCAAAAGCTGCGCATTAGTTAAAGTAATTCGCACCGAGGTGGAATATAAATCGGCCTAGCCCACGGGACACCTTAGATCATGGCCGCACCCTATCGACTACTCACACATATTGAAATCGATTAAGAAGATGAATTCAAACTAAAACTAATCATGCTTTTAATGAATAAAATATAAAATCAATAAAAATAAATACCATAATTGCAAAGGCAAAATTAATCCCAACGAGCAACTGCGGAAACAAATCACGGATTACACTTGAAAGCGTAGCAACGAACGAAAAACTTCAGATCTGGAGCCGAAAACTTGTAAACTAAAAACCTAGGTAAAGTTCGTGGACCCCTAAACTAGGTTAAGACTTAAGTATTTATACTAAAACCTAATAATCCTAATGAAAATCGGAATTAATTCACGCGAGGATAGGACATACGGACGTTTTAAGGGGTCCTATAAGCTCTCCAGTGGCGCTACACCAAAAGTGGTGTAGCGCTACCGCTTCGTTATCTCCTGCGTTGACTGTTGACTCTTCCCGTTGACCATTGACTTTTAACAATCCGGTAGCGCTACACCACTTTTGGTGTAGCGCTCCTAATCCTTCTGTTCACTTTTTGGACCTCTTTGTGCCAATCTTGAGTGCTCCAAATAATTGGTGTAGCGCTCCCGGGCATATTTTCTTGAAATCTTGCTCCAACACTTAGTCTCCACAGTGCTCCTTCTCAATCCACGTACACGAGCCGTCCGGACACCTCCCATTAGCACCAAATCACCTCAATCCCCTGCAAATCAAGCATAAACACCCAATGCAACCGCGTGCACATATTAAATAGAAAATGAGGATTAAATCCATGATAATTAGGCCAATTCTACCATACTCAGGCGCTCAAATGCAACCCTTTCACGCTCCAATCACATTGTTGATTGTAAAATCGAAGCAAGAACAAATCCAGCCCTGGCCACGGAGTGTTAATCGCCCCGCGACCATACCTAAAGAACTACTCACTCATGATAACTTGAACAACTGACAAGATTCTAAAATTAAACATGCTTCTATAATTGAATATTGAACAAAATGAGGATCCGAAAGTAAAACTGCGGACAAACTCCCGCGAACTAAGAGTTAATGAAAATAAAACAAGAAGTACCAGAAGCGATATGCAAAAAAGCGAACAAAACTCCAAAACTCTGATGGAAAAGCCTCCGAAAAGTAGAATCTCTAGAGCAAAATAAATGGCTGCTAATTAGGAGTAAAGTAAAACAAGGTTCGAACCCTAATTCGACCTGAAAACAGGGTATTTATAACTTCCCGAAGTCAAACACGTGACAAGACCACCGGCTGATTTTAAGCCCCTCCGGTATCGATACAGTGAAATGTTGGGGATTCGCGCGCTTG